>OX596365.1:6250000-6875000 GCA_951394395.1 Colostygia pectinataria | reverse complement strand
TGGCACTGGGGGCACCCTCACTGGGGTCGGCAAGAGGATAAAAGAAGAGTGTGCCGGCTGCAAGGTGATCGCTGCTGAACCAGACGGATCGACTATGCTCAACAAACGCGGTGAATCACATCCATTTCTGGTACAATCTCATTGATTTCATACCAAATTAGTTAACTCCAAAAAGGCTTTTTTGGAATTTGTTAACATATATTTTATATACAGGCTTAGAGTATAAAATATTTTATTAATATATATTATAGGTTATAATATATACGATAGGATAATGTTGTTCGATCCGTCGAGGTTCCAAAGCTCGACGGAGCAACACGTCTGCTGGAGAACAAGTCGATTGTCCTGATGATGTCCCGTGGAGGGATAAAACACGAGTCGATATTTTTCTTTTGAGGTTAACTGTGTTAACTGTGTAACCTCATTAGTTAAAAAGTTAAGCGGAACAGTAGAGATTAAAACAGAGGATTACTAGGGTACCTACTAGAGATTTTTCATCTGTTCTCTTAGCATTTAGCCAAAGTAGGTTTTGTTATTTATTTTTTTCAGTGTATCTTATAATGGATATCCGCAAAGTAACGCCTGAATACCACTTTCTTTCTGATAGTGAAATGATACCTTCTTAGTCTTTTTGAAGTTGACCAGAGTTATAAATTATTTACTACGACCAAGTACCTTATTGTGAAGAGCTATCATTGTGATCTGTGCATTGTATTATAATATTTTTATCATCACTTTCTTTGCGTCCATAGATAGAGGGTATTGGAGGTAAAGAAGTGCCCAAGGTTTTTGACACACGTGTTGTTGATTGTTTCGAAGTGGTTACTGATGAAGATGCGTTTTTGATGGCTAGAGAAATGGCTTTAAAAGAAGGCCTTTTGTGCGGTAAGAATGTTTAAAAAAAATAATTATGTTCTTAATTTTAAAGTTCCGATGGTAAATATCCCGTTTTGAGTGAAAATTTCCATTGATTATTGTCAGGTACTAAATTTTGCCCGCAACTTCGCTCGTGTGGAACTTAGGAACTGTACTTTTTTTCGGGATAAAAAGTAGTTTTTTTTTTTTGTTTTTTTTTATACCACTGAAGTGGTAACCAAGCATACGGCCCACTTGATGGTCAGCGGTTACCGTAGCCTATGTACGCATGCAACATCATAGATATCACTTGCGTGTTACCACCCTGAGACGTTAGATGGGAAGTCTCATTACCTATCTATGTTTTAAATTTCAGTCAAATCGGTTCAACCGTTCTCGAGTTATAACTGGTGTAACTAATACGACTTTATATAGGTATAGATTATTTATGCAGGTAGATATTGGTTTAGATTTGAAAATTAGCCAATTGAAATGAAAACTTCTTTTGATAAGCTTCAACTCTCCCTAGAAAAGAAATCAGTTTTCTGTAATAATTAGCTTGTGTGTTTGTTTAACGCACTATGACTTGTAATACTTTGACCTACGCTCACGGTTAGCTTTGCTATACAGCTAAATCTTCCTTCCCTATAATGTGCTCGTATTAGGCGGCAGTAGCGGTGCGATCATGGTCGCAGCGATCAAGGCTGCGCAGGACTGCAAATTAAAACCACACCAACGTATCGTGGTCATCCTGCCTGACGGAATCCGCAACTACATGGACAAGTTCGTGAGCGACCAATGGATGGAGGCACTCCTGTTCAAGGACCCACCACTTCACACAATGAAGTAAATGACTGAATTACACTAAGTATATATATTTTATAATAACAAAGAATGTATCGACTTTCAATAATATTTTGACTTCATTCGTCTAAAATTAATATTACAAGTCGTTATAGTATTATCGCGCCCTTTCTTATCAAAATAAGCGCGTAAAATTAAAGCTGAGCGTTTCTCACTTAAGAGTATTTGTTTACAAATTATTTCAAACAAAAACGTCACATGAAATAAATTAACTAAAGGGCATATCTAACTCATATAATAAGATAAGATACATTCATATGAGAGTCTTTGCAAATTGTGACTTTTGAATTAGGCTATGCAAAAATCTGCAAAAGTCATTTTGACAAAAAATAACATAATATTTATTTATTGTGAAACGACGATATGCTTGTTATATGTACATTCGTTGCTATTACTCGTTAGTGTTCCTTAACATATAATAGATACGGGACCTTGATGTGAAATTATTAATCTTACTTTTAACCTTACCTTATTGCAGATGGTGGAATCAGCCTATTACAAACTTAGACTTGACGATGAAATACCCTGTGATAGACGATAAAAGTACTTGTGCAGAGGCACTATACAAGATGAAAAATTTGGACGCAGCTATAGTCGTCGATTTTAAAAAGTAAGGGTCTTATTCATAAATTCATAATAATATTTTTAAATCTGTCATCGCATCGTCTTTGTTCATTGACATAAGATAAATGATAAGGCAACAGGTACTTAACGACCGATGTGGCGCAGCGGGCGCAGGTCCGCCTGCGACGCAGAGGTTGCGGGTTCGATTCCCGCCTCGGAACAAATGTTTGTACGATCTACAAATATTTGTTCCGGGTGTTCTGGGTATTTTCTATATGTAATAAAAAATATCTATGTATTGTATTGTATTAAATATATATCAGTCATCTAGTACCCATAATTCAGCTCTGTTTAACAGCAGCTTACTTTGGGGCTAGATGATGCTGTGTGGATTGTCCAGCATTATTTATTTATTTTATTTATTTAACGAGCCGCTAAAATGAAACTTTAATTTATGAATAAGGGGCAAGTAGTTATGTAATTTTTTTTAAATTTAACTAATTGAATTCGGTTAATTTGCAGATTTTATGTTGGCGCAGTTTCCAAAGATGCTTTACGCAACTATGCAACTAATCCAAAGAAATTTCCGAAAGAGAAGTCTGAAGATATGGACTTCAATACTCCAGTGATTGACCACTTGGTGAAACACAGCTTCACCCTGTCATATAACGGAAAGAAGGGCATGCCGACAATAGGACGTCTATCGAGAATTCTGGATATTACACCTTTTGTAGTAATAGGAAGGGATTGTAGCGATCTAAGTAAGTTAACTTTTTGTGTTTAGTTCTTAACTAAACGATTCATGTCATGTTGGAAGATTCTAAAGTTTGGTTTACAATTTCCTTCTAGAGCACTTCATGCCGGAAACCGTAATCACGGCGGATGACGTTTTGGACTACATTTTCACAGGATCTATGAAAGGGATTTTCTAACTGCGCGCACGACACGGATCTCTCGCAATCAACTACAAGAAACCAAGGACGATGAATAAATCGGTATTTGATAAAGGAGCTAATATCTAGATAGTATCTTAGACCGAGTGTTTGTTTGTTGTGTCTAGTTATCTTAAAGCACATGGCAAAATAGGAAAAGATAAAACCTTCTTATAAGGGCATATTTAGATCAGCCAGACAACCTTCAGCATTCCTAAGCGTTTTGCTGCCTGCCTAGGTACGGTATACAAAGTAACATAAGCAGTATAAAATGCTATGCTAATTTTTGGTTGGTCACATTATTATGTTTCTAAATAAAAAAAATAAAAATATTATTAATGGGAATATTTAAGCAATTTTATTTATTTTCTTTAGTTAAAGAGAGTGCTGCTGAACCTACTATTACCTTTTCTTATTCTGTTCTATTACCTAAGTACCTACTTTTCGTATCTTCTTATAAATCACACATGTATGTGCTTCGATCAAAAATCCAAAAAAATTGGATTTTTGATCGAAGTGTATGTGGAACATATTCCTTGAATAGTATAATGCACAAATAATGAAAGAACCTGTATATCACCCACCACATACAGGGTGGTCCAAAGATAGACGTCAAAACGAAAATAAATGGTTCTTCACAAAAAAATTGATTGTACATGTAAAACTCATTGATATTATTGACTACCGATTTGGCGCAGCGGGCGCAGGACCGCCTGCGACACGTAGGTTGCGGGTTCGATTTCCGCCTCGGGTCAACTATTTGTACGATCTACAAATATTTGTTCCGGGTGTTCTGGGTATTTTCTATATATAATAAAAATATCTACTATCTAATATATGTATTGTATTGTATTACAATATCAGTCATCTCATCTAGTACCCATAATACAGCTCTGTTTAACAGCAGCTTACCTTGGGGCTAGATGATGCTGTGTAGATTGTCCAGCATTATTATTATTTATTATTTTATTATGTTACAAAAAAAACTCGGTAAAAACTTCCAACATTTTTTTATCAGTTCCGTCCGACTAAACAAAAAAAATACATTAAAATTCGCGGAACGTAGGTACGGAGTATTTTTTGGTACCTAGGTACCCCTGGATCTAAGAAATTTTCTTTTTGTACATTACATGTTGTGCTATTGATCATTACAATAATATTGAATTGAAAATAAGTACCCAAATGAAATTATTATAGCAAATACCTAGCAAAAATTTATTTCCTAAAATCTAGTAAACATTACAAAATCATAGCCCACTGTAGTGCATACTTGCTAATTGAGATGGTCGTTAAATCCATCATGAATTGCCAATTTACGAACAGACAATTCTCATCTAGCATTACATACCGCTTTATGATGAATTCTGATTACTATATGCACAGCTAGTACCTACTTACATTATAAAATAAGTATATATAGTGTATGCAACTATATCGCATAGCCACAGAAAATGGTATAGCTAAGCTACACCGTAGTGAATCAGTCCCATCCGCGCCGCGCCTGCGCATGTGTCCGCCACTTGCTCTCCAACAGAACAATAGCTTAAATAGCTTACAGTTACAGCTTATTCGAACCGATTAGTACGAAAAAAAACCTCATTATCGGATTTAATGAGTGTAGACCATAATAGGTAATATCTACTATCGATCTGCAAGGTGATAAATTCAAACTTTTATTATGATTACTGAATTATTGTTTTTGCCGCGGATGGGTAAAAACAGAAAAAAAATCGAGAAGATTTAAACTTAAATTTTCCAAATATTCCAATAACACTTACTTACTTACATTTGGTCTTTAATTATTTCTTGAGGTATCTATCGTAGTTAAAAGTGAGTGATTATTAATCCAACCAAGTGCACCATTTGCCTAGTTATAATAATTTATAAAACTTTAAAACCGTTCAAGTACGTGTAGGACCGTTGAAATGTAGAGTTCTTAGTACCTAGGTACACGTGAGTCAGTGGCCAACATTCGAGGGCCTCCGTCAAGTTTCGCCTTTCACAGCTCTATAGAAAAATATTTTTAAATATGTGTTAGTGATGATGATTAGATGCCTATATTTATATGCCTAGCTACTTTACTAGAAAAGAGAGGGCTCTTGTAACACAAGAGGATGAAGATTGTAAACTATATAATTTTGATTTGCTAAATTTGAATTAATTGAATTAAAGAGAAAATTATAATTCCACGATAAGGAATGGTCCACGGAACTCTATAGTTAGTGTAGTTTGACTTGGACTTGGTGGATTATTAAGATTATTAGAGTTCCTTTTACGACTACGTAGGTATCTGTCTTTTTCATTTAACAGTATAAAAAGAAAAATAGAAGTCTTTTTTTTTCAGTTCACAGGCATTTAACTAATAAGGAGTCTGCTGTGAAATATTATTGAACGAGACACAATGGAAAACAACTCGAGGTACCTACCACTAACTTAACTGACTTGCGGTGCATAAACTGTTCAATATAATAATACATGCTAAGAGTGAGAAGCTGAAATAGACTGAAATAGAACAACAGTTCAAGGGATATTTCCTAAATGTATATTCATGTTTTTCAAATGGTGATGCTGGCAGGAAACATTCTATTTTGAGTTTAACTTCACTGCTCTGCTCGTCCAAAGTGCCTAGCATTGCCTCTACATTGTAAGCTTGTTTATTTCAGTCACAATGCATTCTGGCAGCGAGTCGTTAAAAAATATTGTACAAGTCTATAGTAAAACTGAAATTTACAGCGTTTCCACTTCCAGTGCCAGGATCTACGACAACATCCTGCAAGTTATCGGCAACACGCCGTTGGTTCGTCTCAACAGAATACCTAAGGATCATGGCATTGAATGCGAAATGTGCAAGTATCTAAGCCTTATACTAATACTTATACTAATCATTTATCATAACAGAGGTTCATCACTAGCATAAACCTCTGTTACATTGGCAATATTCACAATGCAGCATTCGATTTGTAATAAACATTTTAGCCAAGGCAAATTACCTACCGATCCACCTCGGAATGAGAGAATAATTGGTTATTTTTGTTATAGTGTAACCATCACAATAAGGGAATACTTAAGAATATAATATCCCAAATTTCACGCTTGAGGCGAAATAATTTTTGGGATATTATAATCATGAGAGAATAAGCTGAATTTTTGTTGACTTAAATTTCTAACTTTTAGAAATTCTCAAAAATCTTATAAAATCTCATGTTTCACCTCCGATATAATTGGGTTGTAACTTGAAAAACCTATATTTTCAAGAGAGCAAAAAAAAACCCACAGCTTTAATAAACGGTGTAGGTACCGTACCTATATCACAGAACTAGCTCTGTGGTGTATATTTTTACAGTATTATTGAAATATTTAACACTATATATTTGGAAAGCCCGAAAAAAAACTCTATCAAATTACATATCTACCTAAGTAGGTACTCAGTTTAGGTACCTATTTTCCTGAAAAAAATCTAGTTGTAACCCTATTTTATCGGAGGTATCTGCGTCGCGTCGTAACGTAAGTTATTGAAGGTCAAAGTTCGTAACCAAGAATCACTAAAATTACATCTTCGCCATATGAAAAAGGATTCAAGGAATATAAAAAAAATAGGTAGTATTTATTCCTTTTTACATTAGATGCGAGATAGATAATATTTTTTAATAAAATAAAACTACAAAATACAGCAATCCGCCGTATAAGGTTGAGCCAATTGATGATACCCTGATTGATACCAATCAGGGTATCTTGGTTCTCTGATTGGTGACATCAAACAAAATTTTTAGAATTTTGAACCATTATTATGGTTAAATTTTTAGAATTTTGAACCATTATTATGGTTCAAAATTCTAAAAATATATATATATATATTATGTTATATTTTAGCATTATGGCATATTTGCCATAATGCTAAAATTTAACATTGAAAACTTACCTATGACGTCACTACTGTCATGCAGTGACTTGGACGGACGCGTATTGGTGTGAATTTCAATTTTATTTCGTGGTTTTTTTACTACTAAACCATTAATTTCTGGAATATTACATATGTTAAATCTTTGTTTTTTTGCATAAAGTCGATACACACTAGAACAGTTTTTAAAAATCAATATTTTTTAAACCTTTTTTTTGTTTTATACTCTGATATACCCCATTATAGGTAAGGGGTACTTACCAAAATGCCAGATTTTTTTATTATATTAAAAGTTTAACTCTCGGAAACTTTTATACAAGTGGTGACAGACACAAACACGGAACACCAGAGCAACTTTTAACAACATAACAAGCGTAAATAGATATACCTACTTACTTAAAATGCTTGATTATAATATTTAGTTCCAAGAACTCTGAAATCAAGACTCGTACTCATGGTATTTGATTTCAGACCTTCAAAGTAACTAAACACTTAAGTAGGTACATACTTTGTCTACAAAAACGCTACATCGCCATTCCCACAGTAATAGGATCGTACCTACCTACGCAGGCAGGTTACTTTACCTAAGTATTTCCTTACTTTCTCTTTAGGTATTGTGCAAGTTTAAATAAGTTTTTAATATTTTATAATTCCTTTTTATATTCTAAATAACATATACTTACCTGAGTTTGAGAAATCGGCGTCTTTAGTCGTCATTCGTCAAGGGTGGTCACAAGAAACGTCAATAAAATTATCTCAGAAAAGCTATTATAGATGAGTTCATCAATATAAAATTATCATAATCTAATCTTTAAACGTAATGTATTTTGTACCCAGATGCAAAATGCGAGTTCCTGAACCCGGGTGGCTCTATCAAAGATCGCATCTCGTACATCATGGTGCTAGAAGCCGAAAAGCAAGGCCTGGTGAAGGCGGGCACCCGCTTTATCGAGCCTACTTCTGGGAACACAGGCATTGGTGTCTCTTTGACTGCTGCAGTACTTGGTAAGTTCGAGTTAGTCAAGTTTTTGGTCTAAAAACGATATTATATTTAAAACAATAGAACATAGTACAGATTAGAACCTACTGCTGAGTGCTGACGGATCTCGGCCATTGTGAAGTAAGGTGTTTGTGATGTGCAAAGACAATTTAGTTTGAAAAAGGTTCATTGCGCAAACGGCTATATAAGTTTTCACGACGGCAGAGATCCGCCTGCAATAATTGCTTTCGCTTGCAGGTTATGGTTGCACAATCGTCACACCTGACAAGAACTCTGATGAGAAAATAAGTACTATAAGTCTCCTCGGGGCAGAAGTGGTTCAGACCCCAACGATGGCGCCCTACGGAGATCCTCAGAATTTCGTCTCGGTCGCCGAGAAACTGTTGGACGAAAATCCTAACGCTATTAGTTTGGATCAGGTAATCTTTCAAATAATATTATACTTACAATAATTGTGAATCTACTTAAACCACATTATTTTCTATTGGACACAAGCGACTTATTAGATTCCAAACTGACTGACATAACTGCGAGCAGTACCTACCTACTTACAACAAGGGGAACGAACACTTATTTTTCCTGGGTTCACTACGCCTTGCTACCTATTTCAACTTTAAAGCAGGAATTAACAGGTCTATGTCTCCCTGTTAGTGACGGGCGACAAAAGTTTATCTCGTCTCGTTACTGACAGGGTGACTGATCGCACTTTTCAAAATAATAAAAGTGCGATCTGTCACCTTATCGAGGAGACAAAACTAGGTGACAGATGGGAATAATCCTATCAATTTACTCTGTGCACTTATTTTAGGAAATTTGCCAAGTGAACTCCATAACGGGCGCGCTCCGCTCGTGTCCGCAAACACCACTCACCAGCATTACCCATTGTCAGCACGCAGTATCGAAGGATCAATGAAGGACAATAAAAGAATAAAAACATTTGTATTGTATGTTGTATTATAGTACAACAACGAAGTGAACCCTTGGACCCATTACGAGCACACAGCCGAAGAAATCCTTGCGGCGGTCGAGGAGCCGGACATGGTGGTGATGGGCGCCGGCACAGGCGGCACTGTGGCCGGCGTGGCACGCAAACTCAAGGAGCGCTGCCCGCACTGTGTCATCGTGGCCGTCGACCCGCAAGGGTCTATCATGTTCGGGAAAGGACAGCCTAAGCTGTTTTTCGTAAGTTATTTCAAACCACTAGGGGTAATAAACATAACATAATGGTCACTTGCAATGGTCCTACCAGAGGTTTTAGTCGCGCGTTGTCTGAGATATAGATAAGTCCTGAGATATAGTTACGTAACCTATTCTCAATATCGGTACGTGCAATTTCACCAGCAACCCATCCAACCGTAACAAATCAGTTCGAGTAAATATTGCTGCTTGGAAGCAGAAACATGTATGGTACTGTCCCGGACGAGCTCATCTGATAACTCGTAGTTGTATGTCTCAGGATGAATGACGATACATTGTGGAGCAGTCTTGCACTATGCACTCTCGTATAAGTGAGTTTACGACTGTGGATACTAGCAAACAAAAAAACCCCTTATCCAGGGGGTTAGCTGCTAACCAACTGCTATCCCCTTGGTTATGATTTTTGCGAAATGGACCTCATTTCCAGGTGGAAGGCATCGGAGGTGATTTCATCCCGAGAGTGTTGGACAAATCGTTGGTGGACAAGGTAGTGAAGCCAAACGATTACGAGGCCTTCAACATGTGCCGAGAAATTATCAGAAAAGAAGGTTTATTGTGTGGTAAGAAGGCAAATCCTGCCTTAGTTCTCTTGAAAGAACCAAGTATACTTGTGTAATGTTTTTGTATCCTTGAGACATAGTTAAGTCTCTTTCGTCCAGTAATTTTAATTGCTACAATGTCTTTCAAACCTAAAAGCAGTAATGCTCGCTCGCACTGTTTACTCGTGGTCCCAGGATTTTGTCTCTTTAATGGGACCACAAGGGAGAACTGTTTCGTAGTCCCATTATTGTGTATTTTTTTTTTTTTTACAACTAAAGTGGCAACCAAGCGTACGGCCCACAAGATGGTAAGCGGTTACCGCAGCCTATGGACGCTTGCAATACCAGAGGTATCACTTGCGGGTTGCCACCTTGAGGCTAAGATCGAAAGCCTCATGTGCCAGTAATCTCACCGGAAACCATACCCTTCAGACCGGAACACAGCAATGCGAGCATTACTGCTTGGCGGCAGAAACATCTTATACCTATATAAAAGTATGTGGTTACCAAAAGAAACAAAGAAACCATAATCAATCATCATACTATATTCTGTGCAAAGCCCTCTGAAGCAAGAAAGCGCTCAGTTGAAATTGCCACTGGCGGTCAACCATCCAAATGGTGAATACGCGCCGCTGAACAGTGCTTAACTTCGTTGATCTATTATAAACAACTTAGCCAGCTACGTCACGAGTGCTGAATGGTTATTATGGTATCAGGTGGCAGCAGCGGCGCGGCGATGTTCTCCGCCATCAAGGCTATCAAGGATCTGAAACTGGGCGTGGGCCGGCGCGTCGTAGTCATCCTTCCCGACGGGATCCGAAACTACATGACCAAATTCGTGTGCGACCAGTGGATGGAGGCCAACCTCTTCAAAGAGCCACCTGAACGCGATATTATGTAAGACCAGCCTCTCCATCAGGAGCTCATTTCGAGTTGGTTCTTGGTAAAATTTAAAAATTCATTCTCTAAATATCAGCTGCATTCCCTTTAGGTGTTGACTTTTGAAAGTTTCCTGATAGGACTTATAGACCTCGAAAAAAAACCCCATTATTGTCTAAGTTCTGCGCGTTTGTGTTCAGTAAGTCGGTCAGCCAGTAGCGTTACATAATATAATAAATAATCGCAATAATAATTATATTTTAATGATTTACGTCCCCTTGACTATCCCTTTCATTTACAAGAGTAGAGTAGGTATATTGTACTGATAGTGATCAAAGAGGATGTTTACCGAGTATGGAGACAATAGAGGAGAGCATATTTTTCAATATTTTCAGGTGGTGGAATCGGTCGATATCGAATTTAAGAATTAACCGTGCAGTGCCACGCATATCAGAAGATACCTCGTTCAATGAAGCTCTGGACGTAATGGGATCCGAACACAATATTGCCATCGTTCTTGGATTTAATAAGTAATTATGTTATTTTAAACTTTTTTTTTTATTAGAACATCTACATTCGAAATAGACCGCATTCCCATTTCCGTAGAACGACTACGAGTAGGTAGCATTAGATGCTCTACGGCCGCTACGAACTTATTATCGTTTTTATTTAATAATATCATAATTTTTATAATCTAAGTATGGTACTTAGATTATAAAAACCAGGTTTTTAGAAGCTTTCGTTTTAAATAAATTTGGCTATGAACCATGTTACTATTGGTAGGATACCAGAAAATATCAAACTAGAAGATACTCGTAGCATAAACGAAGTCGTCATTTAATCTTATTGTTTAGGTTTTTAAAAGGAGTAATCTCGAAGAAAAGTATTAGATCTGCAGCGTCAAACCCAAAGCAGAAGGGTGAGTCGTTGGACCTGAACACCTCTGTAGGGAGGCATCTCATCAAGACTTACTACAAGATTGTAGAAAACAACGGCCGCGCTACCGTCGGCCTTGCCTCGAGGATACTGGATATAGCACCGTTTGTCATCGTCGTCGAAGAGTTCAAGCGAGACAACAACCTCTTAGGTAAGCCAAATTTTCGGTACCTACTGTGCATGATCGCCAGCAGCACGGTGCAAGGGGGTGCACTTACACCCCCTGAGTTTTTAGATGTGGTTACTGTTCAAATAAAAACTGAAGGTGTCTGAAATAAAAATTTAACTAGACCATTAAAGGTTCGGTGTAACGAAGTTGCACCCCCCTGTCAGGAAAGATTTTTTTTTAATTCCATTATAAATAAAAACTGAAGTTGTCTAAATAGTTATGTAACAACTTACTTAGAATAATAACCTAAGACTACTTACTTTTAGGGTTTTCTAAATTAAAATTTGAAATATTTATTTAGTGAAACAACAGAATTTCTACCCTGGGGTAGAATGTTGGGAGTCATGACTTCCTTGGGCTGTGAAAAGTGTGATTAGGATGCATTGGAACTGGCGTAAATTCATCTATTAGGTTGGGGAAAAAGTCTTTTCGCATTATAGTATGTATGAACTTTTAATAAAATCTCTTTGGCTATACTATTTGTATCTGGCTGGTTTTGGTGTCATTAAAAGTTTAAACTTTAAAGAACATAATTCCAAATTCAAATTGGGAAAATGTGTGATTTTTATTTGTTTTTCGTACTGTCAAAATGTACGAATCTAATGAAGAAATTCGTTACATTTTTAAATTTTACTACAAATAAGGTAATAATGAAACGCAAGCCGCGAATAAAATTTGCGATGTTTACGGACCTAATGCAGTGTCTGTGAGAGTAGCACAAATTTGTTTTAAGCGTTTTCAATCCGGAAATTTTGATGTAAAAGATGCACGTCGCTCTGGTCGCCCTATTGCGGATAAAATGGATGCCATTTTTGAAAAAGTGGAGCAAGATCGGCATATCAGTAGTTACGACGTAGCTGAAGAACTGGGAATTGACCACAAAACAGTTTTGACACATTTGAAAAAAACTGGGTAAACAAAAAAGCTCGATATTTGGGTACCTCACGAGTTCACTGCAAGAAACCTAATGAACCGTGTACCTACTCATTTGTGATCTTTATTACGACGTAATGAAACCGAACCATTTTTGAAGAAGCTGATAACTGGTGATGAAAAGTGGATCACGTACGACAAGAACGTGCGAAAAAGGTCGTGGTCAAAGGCCGGTCAGGCTTCACAGACTGTGGCGAAACCCGGGTTAACTCGCAACAAGGTGATGCTGTGTGTGTGGTGGGATTGGAAGGGCATTATTCATTATGAGCTGTTACCGTCAGGCAGGACCATCGATTCTGAACTCTACTGCGAACAACTGATGAGATTAAAGCAAGAAGTTGAGAGAAAGCGGCCGGAATTAATCAACAGAAGGGGTGTGGTTTTTCATCATGATAACGCTAGACCTCACACATCTTTAGCCACTCAGCAAAAATTAAGAGAGTTTGGCTGGGAGGTGTTAATGCATCCGCCGTATAGTCCTGACCTTGAACCTTCAGATTTCTACCTGTTTCAGTCTCTTCAGAATTCTTTAGGCAGTGTCAGGTTAACACCACGAGAGGACTGCCAAAACCACTTGTCGCGGTATTTTGATCAGAAGCCCCAAAATTTCTATAGCAATGGGATCATGTCCCTACCAAAAGATGGCAAAAAGTTATCGAACAAAATGGTACCTACATACTTTAGTTAAATGTAAATAAACTACGAGTATATTAAAAAATGTTTTGAATTTTCTTAAAAATGCAAAGAAACTTTTTCCCCAACCTATTATTATATCTACCCTGTAAAACGTTTCAAAGTAATCCTTGTGATTTATTGAATACAACTCTTTTTACTCTAATCTATCAAGTTGGATACCTATTGTCCATGTTATGTTTTACACGATTATTTGGGGTTTTGTCTGTTCCAAATTGCTAAAGTAAATAGGTTTAAAAGCCTGAATCTTCCCTTGAGTTTACATATTGTGTAATTCTATTTATTATTAGGTACTTATAGATGCTTATGCACTGCACCTCTCTGAAATAAATCCTGGCGGCGCCCATGCTACTGTGGTACCTTAATTAGTGTACCTACATAGATCAATGAGAAGAAAATTACTTAGAAACTAGAGCATAATGTAAGGCATGATGACTGATTTTGAAAAATTGTTCTATTGTATTCAGAAGTATCGACTTTAGGAAAAAATAACTTATTATTTCAGAAATTAATGGTTTAGTGGTTTAGTAGTAAAAAAATGCTAATAAAAATAAATAAACAAAGAGTCGCGGAGTGATAGCGGTGACGTCATTCAATGTAAAATTTTAGCACTAAGGTTCAAAATTCTGCAATTTTTTGATGCCACCAATCAGAGAACTAAGATGCTCCTGATCCGTGTTTAACCTTAGAAGGCGGATTGCTGTATTTTGTAGTTTTATTATATTAAAAATATAACCAATCTCGCATCTAATGTATATGGTTTTTGAATTCCTTGAATCCTTTTTCATAGGGTGAAGAAGTGATTTTAATGATTATTGGTTACTGTCATCATGCCTATTGTTATGATATCTAGCGCTTTATATCGCTAGGTAAGCGATCACTTCCAGACAAGCTTTCTTTATAAACTAACTATTACGGCACAGGGTTTCCTGTTTTAAAAACCTAGGTAGGGTACCTATCCATAAAAATATTTTTTTCATAAACGAGTGGATACTACATACACTGTCTTGTATAGTGAGTGTTTTACAGTTGGGCAAAAGCCTCCCCTTGATCTTCTTACTTATTTATTTTTGTGTTTCAGGTTACATACCCAAAGGCATTGTAACGGACGATATTATGCTGGATTTCATCATCAAACATCAAAATAGCTTATAACGATGAGTTTTGTTTTGTTTAAGCTAGGTACCTACACAACTTCCTACTCACTAGGGTTAGATTGGACCAAACTCGAATAGGCGCTATTTTCCGAGTAAATCGTAGTTAATCGCGAGTATATAAACTGACAGTTTCCTTGTATTTGACATTTTTTAATCCGCGGTAGGTAATAATAGTTATTCCAAAAGTTGGTCGAATCCATCCCTAAATGAGCCACCTACTTTCAATGTGAGTAGGTAGGTACATAAATCTATTTTTAGTTTGGTAATAAAACTAAGAAACTATTACCTAACAAAACTCCTGAAAGTTAAGATAAGTAGGTAGGTATAGGTCTCACGACGGATCTCGGCCGTAGTGAAATTAGCCGTTTCGATGCGCAATGGAGCTTTTTCAAACTAAATTGTCTTTGCGCATCACAAACGGCTAACTTCACGGAAGCCTAGATCCGCTGTGCGAACTATACTTCCCTACCTACTAAGTACTTATTTACCTATACCAAGTTTGCGGGTTTGATTACCGCTACGCCTTTATGACAAATGTTTGCTTATTCTGCAAATAGCAAATGTCCAAGGAAATATAAGCAGTAGGTACGGTAAACCATATTTAATTTATAAACTGCTGAACATAACAATTTGCTATTTGCAGTCTTCAAAAAAAAGGTGCGCTTCAATAATCCGGGAGTCATTGACGCGCGGGTTAGTGACGTGCAGGTCATTAACATGCGCCGCGCGCTGCTTTTTTGATTTCCAGAAAGTCAGAAAAACGTAATCGATTTACTCTAAATCACCGAAATAAAATCACAGAACAGATAGGTAGAGGAGAAGGTGGTAGCGTGCCCCCCCCACTATGTTTTTAACATATAGGAAAAATATATACTTGCATTAGAAAGCATTAGTACCTCATAGCGTTCCATAATCATCTGCCTACACATAATCTAAGGTGAAATAAATCAAACTATCATAAACTAATCAATAATCTATGCACCTATTCATAAGAAATGCAAAATTGCCATCTTGAGATTAAGTAAGGGTTATTATGGCCCCCAGGGGTCATATTAAATGTATTGAGCCTATCGACAGAAAACGCAGATGTAATATTCGCATTCAGGACCTGCACAGTCGGTGTGAGACCATAAATTGTAGCCCATGCACTGAACCCACTGTTCTCCACGTTCATCGCTACTAATGCCTAATTTGCGTTACAAAATATGCAAAGCGTGTCTGAGGCATCAGGTATCCCAGCTGTAACGATTAAATCAATACAATTTATTCAAGACATATTACTCATACTGAGCATACATGTTATAATGACCATTATAAGGGCCATAATGAGAAAACCAAATTAGAAATAGAACTACTACTACTACTTAATTAAAAAACAACCCAAGTAAATATGAATATACAAAATGTTTTAATCAATTTACCTATAAAATCCTGTAGGAAAATGTATAACAAACACGTGTAATCGCCAAAGCTAAAAGTCCGTATTTAAAAAAAAAACAAATAATTATGTAAAGTACTGACTAAACGTAGTGCTTACATTCTCTTGGGTACTGACAAAAACTTTATCGGCGCGTGCTTACTAACTAGGGTAAATGAATGAGTTATTGGCTGGCATTAGTTATTGGCTACTTCATACTCAAACACTTCCTAAAAGCTACTGATGCTCAGTACAATATCTCCCTTCATTCTAGAGAATAGTTTACATATTTAGCTTTAATATTTGTGCCGATTTGTACCACCTTTCGAATAATTTCGTATAAAAAAAAATCATAATTGATTGACAATCGGCAATCTGGCTACTATGGTGGGGTTTTGTTGTGAAAACGGTAAGGATTGCGTTTGACTACAATTCGAATGAAACTTGTCTCATACCTCATATCTCTGTAGTTGATCCATATTTCGTTACTATTTAAGTTATTTTATCTTAATTTAAATGTATTTTATTATTTTTTTACTTTAAAACATTAAATTATGGTATAGCCAATAACAGAAACGAAAAAAACTAAGTTTTAAGTTACTGGCTATACATGTACATCACCGCCAGTCACCTACGAATTCAATTTATAATTTGTCAAATTTGGCGAAAATGGCCGTCTTCCGCCAATCTGACGTTTGCTGAAGAGCACAGCATAGATGCCCAGTTGAGTAACCACCGCATGCAGAGATCAGTTCAAGATCCGATGGCCTGAAATAAACTTGTGCCGAAACCGATACTAATTCAGTTTGTCTGGTGAACTTTATACTGTAATTATTTATACAAGGGCTTCGAAAAGTTCGTTTATATCAGAGCTAAGAACTCGATAATTATGTTCCTTGTATTTCTTTAAAAAAATTGACTATAATCTGCTGTGTTTCGTAAAAAATGCTACAGCCAATAACTGAAACCAAACATACGTGACAGCCTTCTAATGTTCCCACTGCTGGGACACGGCCTACTCTCAGGCGAGAGTGATGAAAAAAAAAAAAAAAAAACCAAACATGCCAGTAACTAATTCTGGGGTGCCAGTAACACAATTTTTATTTGAATGAATATTATAACTTAATAAGCAATGTTAATTATTTTTATTGTTATTAAAATGATACTAGAACTTTTTCCGTCTCCACTAACACCATAAAAACATCATTTGGATGACGCCTAAAGAAACTATACCAATTTAAATTGACCAAGGCGCTTAAGTAGCTAATAACTGGTGCTTTTACCCTACTTGTTCGAAAAACAAAAGGTGGGGATTGTCTTTGGCTATCTTGTCAAAATCAAAACTACATGGGTCCTCCCATTTTAATTATTTTTCTCGTGCTTTAAGTTTTATTGCTTAAATTTGGTGGCAGTTTATCCAATTTAAATTGTTTAATTAGCACAAAAGTCAAAGACTTTCCAAGGGAATATTGAAAGAAAAGTCACCATTTCTTTCCAAAGGTCCAATTTCATAGTGGCCTAGGTCTTTGTAACACCATAGAAAAATTGGAAAAAAATATAAAATAACAAACAATTTTATTTTTAAGTAGTCAAACAAAGTTCTAAAGGAAAAATGTTTGTGTTGAGTTTTATAAAACGGGAACACTAGAGGTCCGCCATGACAGTTATTAGCAATGATCACGTGACGCATCTTGACTTTGACGGGACGTAGTAACCCAATTGTTCGGTAAACCCGCCATGTTGTTTTGCTTTGTGTAGCACTCTTTTACAAAGATAAACTTACTTTCGATTGTGAAAGAAGCCAAAATAAAATAAATAAACAGTAATAAACGGTTTCTTTAATGATTATTTATTTATCTAGACCCCTACAAAGGACCAAGGCCCGGCTCCCGGCGTGAAACAACTCCTTTCGTTTGTATAAGTTGCTAAGCGACAATCAAAGACAAAATTGTGGCAATTATTTTCCACAGAGTCCATAATCGAAGAAGAAGAAGAGTCAGTGACTGAAGGTGACTGGCTTCAAATGGAACCAGAAATATCCCTTGATGGACTTGCTGATGACAGCTCATAACAAATTGTTGCGCAGTACAAAATGTGAAAATTTTGTATCAAATCGCGCAGTTTCTGTCAAAAATGAAAGCGAAGCCCACCATGGGCTTCCTTACGCAATAAGGCTGCAGTGCTGACTTCGAGAACTGACTTGCTATGTTTACAAAGGGTCAGTACCCGGCCCGGCTCAATACCCGATATTGATGTCAGTACTGACCTGACAGCAAATCAATTTACACTAAGTCAGTAGCGGTTCAGCACCATAATATAAATAAATAACTAACTAACCTTCAGGTCGTCGTCAGCTAATCTGTTCTCTGTCTACGGTGTCTATTGTCAGTTGACTCGGTCGGTTGGGTTAGTCTGTCCAGCAAGTCTTCTTTTTCTTCTTTTAATTTGTCCAGTCAGATAAAGACGCCACAAATTAAAAGAAGAGAAATAAAGTCCTTGAGTCAGTGTCAGACTCAGACAGCTGACAGCAGAGTTGTTGACTGTCATGTCAGACTTTCTCTACTAATTGTGCTGTGCTAAGTCATCGTTTCTTTCCAAATTTCGTTTGTTTACGTTTCTAAGCGACAATCAAACTTGACACTGGCAAAATTGTGGAAACTAGCCACAGAGGCCATAAAACAAAAGAAGAAGAAGAAGTGCTGTGCTGTGCCCACACTCGTGTGTCAGATCAGAACAGAATACTCAGACAAAAAACGTGTTGGTTGTTGGTGGATAATTTTAAAAAAACACATCAGCACTTAAAAAATATTCTATAACATAATTCGGTTGTTTAATTCACCCTATTTTAGAGTCGATTTGTCACAATACTGCTGTATTACTTTTACTTTTAGTATAGCGATTAAACTGTGATTTGTAATCAGAATACTCATTCGTATCGTAACTACAAAAACTTGGTTAAGTTCTAAATTAAAGGCTGCAGGAAAATGTCCAACCATGTGCAAAATGGTACAGAGAATGAAGAAAGGAAGTTCTTTAACCTGAGCAGCCTGCCTCATATCGTCCAGCCTTTGTAAGTTCCGTTTATTTTAAAACTACTTACAAACTTTTATTTTTGAAAAGTTAGAAGGTAAATACCTTCTAACTTTTCTTTATTATTTATAATTTTAGAGACAGGAATCAAAAGGTCCACCCAGATATCCTTCATGTAATTGGAAACACACCATTGGTAAAGCTGACTAACATACCAAAAGAGGAAGGAATAAAATGTGAAATGTGTAAGTTACTTAGTTTTAAATGTTTCAAATTTGTATTTCTACTTTCCTATTGTTTTTTAATAACTTTACTTACATTACAAGACAAATCTTGTGCTTTTAGATGCAAAATGTGAATTTATGAACCCTGGAGGTTCTGTAAAAGATCGAATTGCTTACCGGATGGTGTCTGATGCAGAGGAAAAAGGGTTGCTCAAGCCCGGCAAGTCGGTCATCATTGAGCCCACATCCGGCAACACCGGCATAGGACTGGCACTTGCTGCTGCTGTTAAAGGTAGCTTATTTAAATCAAAATATCAACTAGTCTAGTACATAAAAACTCCAGAAATATTTACCAGCTACTTGTTAATTAATTAAAAAGTAAGTAAGTAAATTTCTATATTTAGGCATACTGTGAAATCTATTTCAAGATATTAAATGAAAAACAAATCTTTAGTAGTTACTAGGTACACATGAGAAGTACTAAAGATTTGTTTGTGTATATTCATCATGACAGCCTTATAATGTTCCCACAGCTGAGACCCTGGACTACTCAATCAAGAGTGTCATTACACATTATACTTGTATTATTATTTTTGTCTATAAATTAGGTGCTTAAAAAATCACACATGCCAAATTCTACATGGTGATTTTTGTTTGTTCTCAATTCTCAACTAATATTCAATGTTTCCATTCAGGGTACAGGTGCATAATAGTATTACCAGAGAAAATGTCTGATGAGAAGGTAAACACACTTGCAGCACTGGGTGCTGAGATAGTAAGGACCCCTACAGAGGCAGCCTGGGATTCCCCAGACAGCAACATTATGGTTGCTCGCAGACTTGCTAAGGAAATCCCTGATGCAGTGGTTCTAGATCAGGTTAGTTCCAAAGTTAATACTATTGATTATACTGCATGCAGTCCTTATTATAAAGGATTAGAAGAAAGGAATCCATTTAAAACGATGGTAACAGTTTGAGTGCTGCCAAGTTTTGAAAGTAAACAACCCTTATTTAATGCACGCAATATTTTTGCAATATTTTTTTTATAATTTTTGTTATTATGTGAGATTTAAGTCATATTCATCTAAAACAAACAAACCTAATATAAAACCCTGATAAAACAAGAATATTTTCATAACATATATTGCAAATACAATATTATGGTCAGATAATTCAGCATCTGGTTCAAAACATCTAAACATCCTGCTAAGATTATGAGTTGTGCTGCCAAAATTACTTTTATAACATTTGGACATTTGTTAATGTCAACTTACAAAATTAAGTCGCTACCCGCCGCGTCGCCGCCGCCGCCGCCGCCGTCTGCCCCTCTGTATGTATGTATGTATGTGTATTAGAAGTAAACAAGTGTTATGTTAGAAAGCCTAGCTTCATTTATTTTTGCATCAAAAGGGTTTTTTTTATTAGCTTTTTTTGTGGCTAAAGCAACACTGTGGCCATCCAGGCCTAATAAGTTAAGAGGGTGATACATTTACGAACAGGCTCGCGCCTGTTCGTTTTAAACGGTTTAAATTAAATTGTTGGCTCGCCGCCCCGGCTCATTGGCTTTCGTTGGTTATCCATTGGCGAGCTAAATAGTCTACTCTCCATCCACTGGCGGTTATTTGCACCGCGCACTTAGAATTTCAAGCATGCACAAAGAGCCAGCAAGCAAGTCTGCAGACTTTTATGTGCTCTATTGGCGGTTAAGACTTTTGGCTCGCGAGCGAGTTCGTTGGCGTTCCGGTGTTTTATCAAAAAGAGCAAGCGAGCAAATGGATCACCGTCTTACGTGACCCTGACGTGTTTAATCGATCTTTACAGTACAACAACCCATGCAATCCCTTAGCGCATTACGACGGTACCGCGGAAGAGATTCTATGGTCGCTCGACGATGCCGTGGACATGGTGGTGATAGGCGCGGGGACCAGCGGCACCGTCTCGGGCGTCGGCCACAAGATCAAGGAGCGCTGCCCCGACTGTGTGGTGGTGGGCGTGGATCCGTACGGCTCTATACTGGCGCAGCCGGACGAGTTGAATGCAACTGATGTGCAATTATATGAGGTAGGTATTCTATATATGAGTAAGATTCTTTCTATGAATTAATGAATGAAATTACTTTATTACTGTTACCTATATATAAAAACAGAACATATTTTACAAGTTTAGTACAAATTTTATTGATTTTAGTTCTTCTTAATGCCTGGTTTCTATATTTTAAAACTATTCTGGATTTCTGGACATTAGGGGGATTGGTGTAGGGACAATTGGTTATGATTTCAGACTAAGCACATGACGACATTTGAACGCTTTGTCTTGTTATGGTTCGTATTTAAAAATAAGTCATCATCATAATTACCAGTCGATATACGTCCACTGCTGGTCGTAAGCTTCCCTTCCTCTCCCAAAGAATGCCATGACGTCATAAAAAATAATAAATAGTAATAATAATAGCTATTCTATGGTGAAACGAGCCATATCGCCGAAGCAACTCTAACTTGTAACAAAAAAACATTTTGTTAATAGAGAACTTAGTATAACTCTAGATAATGAGATCATTAAAGAAAGTAAAATTACCGTAGCTTATGTGGTACTTGCATACGTGTTACTGTTCAGAGTATTAAAATTGCTCGATTTTCAATCCAAATACCCATGAAGCTCATAACCCCATACTGTATGCCCTATGCAAATACTATCAACTAAATTAAACGACGTTTAGCGCGCTCACTGTTTGGAAGGGTGACCGCTACTGTCTTTAATTTCTGGGTGCTTTCGTGCAATGACAATGGCTATCTTATGAGCCAGCGCCTAGCTATGTCGCTTTGATTTCTGAATAATTATTAGGAAAAACGCAAAAGACATTTAAAAAAATTATAACTTGAATGAAATGAATGTCTTTTTATTTAGACTCTATCCTAGTGTAGTGTATGCGAACTGCTAGTTGAAACGACGTTAACTGAGTTTTTTTTTTTTTTTTTTTTCGTTTTTTCGTTTCTTCTCAATAAAGAGTGTAATTCGTTTCTAAGACATTCTACGTTGGTCTTTATTTGAATCTCTATTATATTTTTCTATTTTCTAATAATCATTCATTCATATCAGAGTATCCAAGGTCTGTTGTTCACTAGCTTATAATAACGTACCTACATGCGTAAGTAATACTAACGGCTTGTGCGTGTTACATTAGGTATTATAATATAAACACGTTACATAACCGTAAGAAATGACTAATCAACCGTGCTTGGATTTCTTGATAATATTCATAATAATGTAATTGTAATGCAAAACTACTTTAGATGTTGAAATGAAAATATTTCTTTGCGTGTTTGATATTAAAATAATAGTTATGATGACTGAACTCGGTCCAGATTTAATGTAAGTAAACAGACTTTATCTTGAGTTCATTAGTGCTTGATACTTCTGATTAATAAGTTATCTCAAATCGTGCTAAAAACAAGATAAGTATTAAAAAAATAGATAAGCTAACGCATGTTAGTGCTAAAACAAATGGTGTCAACTCGTTCGCTATCACTATGAATAAAGATATAAAAATAGTCATTTTGTATTGTATTTTTTACAGCGGCCCATAGCGGGAAAAATGATCTACCAAAACCTCAAAATACTAATAAATAGTACTAATAAACCCAAATACCCATACAAATTGCTAGCTGGACTTTACGTCTACGATTGGCAAACGATAACTCCTGGCTAAGAGTATAATACAGACGAAGAGTATTACGCGCGTATTTCGCGACATTGTATTCGCGCGAATACATTTCTGTGGCAGAAGTCTATCTCACAAGGCTAGACTACGTAGTCTTGTTGACTAAGGGTGGATTCGACCAAACTCGATTAAGCACTATTCTCTGAATAAATCGTAGTTACTCGCGAGTAAACTGACACTGGTTGTATTTGACATTTCTTATTCCGCAGAATAGTTATTCCATTAGTCGAGTCCACCCTAAGAAAAAGGCCTCTGCAAGACTGAATTCCTTCATCACACTTTCTTGTATTTAATAATAAAATTGGTGAATTTAATCTTGAAAAACAAAGAAATAATTTGATTTTCTGTTTTTGTTTCAGGTTGAAGGGATTGGCTACGACTTTCTTCCGAGAACTCTTGACAGAAGCGTAGTAGACAAATGGGTGAAGACCGATGATCAAAGGTCTTTACCTATGGCGCGAAGACTGATCGAGAAAGAAGGATTACTCTGCGGTATTTTTTTTTATATTACTTTAATAATGGAACGCTCCGCGACTTTGTCCCATTTGAGTTGTTCTTTCATAAAAACTTTATCTTCCCATTTCGTTTTCTACGAGTTGAGTTAAAGAAATTTGTTTCTAAGCACATTGCATAGTGTATGTACCTAGATAATCTAAAATTAAAGTCAAATATAAAAAAAAATTGTGGCGTTTCTCTGAAACAGTACAATATAGTAGGCGTCTGAAAATTAGCGTCTAGCTTGTTTTTTAAGATTTTCAATAGGTACTGCTTTAAAAAAAGGGGAAAGTAATGATTAATAGTAATAACGAAAACTTTTGAATGTCGACTTTGTCCGACACTAGTTTAGATAAATAAGATACTAGTTTAGAGAAATCGAATACTCACAGATGGTGCACCATCTGTGAGTATTCGTTTCAAGCGGGTTTCGTACCATGGAACTAAAATAAAATTATAGGAACGAGATAAAGTCGCTCTCCGCTGTCTGTCCCATTGTATGTATGTACACTTAGATCTTATAAGCTACGCAATGGATTTTAATGCGGTTTTCATGAATAGATAGAGTAACTCAAGATAAAGGTTTGCATCACCCGTGCGAAGCCGTGGCAGGTCCGCTAGTATTTACTATATTCGTTAACAGGTGGCAGCAGTGGAGCGGCGATGTGGGGTGCCATCCAAGCCGCCAGATCTCTGAAGGAGGGTCAGAAGTGCGTGGTGCTACTGCCGGACAGTGTACGCAACTACATGACCAAGTTCATATCGGACCAGTGGATGGAGGCCCGCAGTTTCAAACCCCTCGTTAAAAACGAAAAGCTCTCGTAAGTCAGTCGTGAATACACTTACCGATATTTTATTTTATATTATTATGTATCTTAATTTACGATACAAAACAGATGAAAAATCTCTACACTATACTGACTATATCTCTATGATACTTAACTGCTTAACTTTTTGGCGTAATAACTGGAAATAACTCGCGCTCAAGAGTAGAACAGTGTCCTAGCAGTGGGAATATTGGCTAGTTAAGATGATGATTTGTCGCCTTTGACAGAGCTGAATGCAATAGCGATAAGAGATTTACAGGTTAATTATGATTAATTGTTACCGTTTTTTATTAAATATGCCAAATTAAATGGTGTACTAAATGATATTCTTATTAGGTATCTCTTTAGATAATTCCTCAGAAGATAATGTAATAGTGCTTGACCTGCTGGCATATCTACCGATAAGTAAGATTTATTTCAAGTAAGCGAAAAATAAAGAGCAGCGCATATACGCGATTAATTAAAAACGCTGGTCTAACAGAATAATATTATGGTCATTAGGGAACAATATTATGTCCAGAGGTTAATGCACAAAGGCTATCGTAAACGTTTTATTTAGTATCGTATATTTATTTAATTTCGGCAAGTGTTCTATATTTTTCTTCTTATAAATAAAAATGAATCTGTTCGTTAGTTTCGTTAACACTCTAGAACGCGGCTGGACCGATTTGGCAAATTCTCTTGGATTATTGTCGGAGTCCAGGGAAGGTTTAAACGATGAGAAAATATAGAAAAAATCGCAAGTAAAACCGCTTCTAACCGTACGCTAAGATCTTTTAAACTTACGCAACGGATTTAAATGTTTTTTTTTTCTTGATTTATTTATTCATCAAACAATTTTACAATCGTATTTGAAATTGTAGTTAAATAAAAAGAAATTATATTAATTATCAATAGATGATAATTATTACCTATTTAATTCTTTATTGCACAAAAAATACAAAGGGAGGACTTAATGCTATGCTGCACTTTCTACCAGTCATCCTCAGCTAATAAAAAAATAGAGGAAGGTTTATACGGGACGCTAGTAAGTTATAAATGCTATTTAAAATTAGCACTGTCTTCTACTATTTGATAATGTCAAGAACTGCTTGAGTTGCAAGTCTAAAATCTTCTAAAATCCTCTAAAAAAATTCCAGATGGTGGGATCGTCCGTTGAGCGAGGATATGGCGCGAGTGGTGACCAGCGTGCCGCACTCGAGCACAACATCGGAGGCACTCGCGGCGCTGCGAGCCTCCCGCGACCCACTGCTCATCGTCACCGATGATAAGGGGTAGGTGTAAACCTAATCTATCCTCAATATTATCTAGTTTATTTTTCCTGCCTTTTTTATCAGGCATCATAAAAATCTTGATAAATCACGTGATAACAAGTGATATCAAGTAGGTACAGGTACATAATATGATAAAGGTGTCGATTCTGTTGTAACATTTTCTTAATTGCATAAATTGTTGCCGTCTTTTTCGAAAGAATTAGAATACAAAGGACCGCGATAATTTTAGTTAGTTAAATTTAGAAAATGCTACAACAGAATCGACACTAAAGTCTTTCTTTTTTTTGACTATGAAAGTGTTCGAATACAGCCAAAAATTATCCACTTGACTTTTTCTCTTTTATGCGTATTACACGAAACTAGCCTCATTTCATAGAAACCTCTTGAACAACAACAATGGTCTGTTTGCAACAGCATACACTTTCCAAGTAAATACGAATGAAGACTAAAATATGATTCATTTAGAATCATATTTTAGTCTTTCATTGGTTACCCAATTCTAATAGGCATACCTCATCAGAATAATGACTAGTACAGGCATATGTTTAAATTGTTCATAAGCAATAACTACTATTTGTAAACTCTACTTTTGTCCTTGACAGTAAACACTTTTCAAGGGATGAAAATGACCAATGGTTTTGTACTTCACTCAACATTCATCTCAAACCCAAACATGTCAAAATAGCAATGCAAACAATGTTTTACTTAAAATAATCAAAATCCACTGTTTTCTTTAAATTTTAAATGAAGTCTAATGATACTCCTGGTCGTATGCCTCATAATATATGTGTATCTAGTTGTTATTTTTCTTGACTACATCCAAAATCAAAATGCACAAGTGTAACCTTTCTATAAGATTGATTTGTTATTAACTATCCAAACCTCATCACAACAGCGAGCCTATTCTATCTAACTTTCAACTGCCTCTTGCGATCTAAGAAGAAAGAAAGTTAAATATGAAAGGTATGGGAAAGGCCATCCAAGTTCATTCCAAGGCCGTTGCGTCCTCGCTTTTACGCGGTCAGTGTAAATGTACGAAACCAGTAGAGAAGAGTAGTAGATCGCTTTGTGATAGAGCTCGTCCGGGGTAGGACTACCACCATACCTATTTCTGCAGCCAAGCAGTAATGTTCTCATTGCTGGGCTCCGGTATGGTTTCCAATGAAATTACAGGCACATGAGACTTCTGCACTGAGATCTACGTTTCAGAGTTGCAGGCAACGCGTAAGGGATATTTCTGAGTTGCAAGCGTACATAGGCTACTGTGACCGCTGACCATCAAGTGGGCCGTACGCTATTTTGTCACTTGGTAACCAAAGTATAAAAAAAACAGTCAATCTAACCGATATTTACTACGGCCAGCGCATCTTCACGAATGCCTGGATCCGCTGGCCGTACTATAACATTTAATTTGCATTATTATTCTGTACCTAATCTAAAATTCTTTGTCGGTTTTTGTTAATGAATAAATTTATTTTCTTGCTTTGCTTGAGGCTAGATGATGCTGTGTGGATTGTCCAGCATTTATTTATAAAATAAAATGTGCTGTGTATCGGTTGTAGGAGTGTTGACGGCGTGTTCACGGCGGACAGCGCGCGGCGGCGGCTGGCGCGGCCGGACGGCGGCGCGGCGCTAGAACAGTGCGCGGTGCGGCTGCAGCGCTGCTGCCGCGCCGACCTCGCGCACCGCCCCGCGCCCACGCTCGGCCTCGTCTCGCGGATGCTCGACATCGCCCCTTTCGTGATCATCCTCAAAACTGGTGACTCTCACTTCTAATCTAGATTATAATTTGAGTTATTGACTGACAATGAACGCACACCAGCCCCCCCGATTACGTAACTCGGTTTCAATCCGATTTCAAACAGCGAACTGTCAATAAGCTGTCACATTCATATAAAATATGTCAGTTTTTGATTGAAACCAAGGGGGTCATTGACACGCGCTGGTCATTGACGCGGGGGTTATTAACACGCGGTTAATTGAAGCGCGGGTCATTGACATGAGCCAAGCGCTCCCCTTTCGATTTCCAACAAGGATAATTATTAATTGAACAAAAAAAACGTAATCGATTTACTCGAGATTTTTTAGAAAATGTAAAAAAAAAGAACACGTTTTTTTTTGTGTGTGGAACATATTCCTTGAATATCGCGCACTAATAATCAAAGACCCTATATATTTGAGATGCAACTGAGTCTTGTCATTGTTTCTGTCTGGAACAGAGTCTGTTAAGTTACCACTAGTGTAATATTATAAAACTAATATTTAATTTTTTTTATTCCCAGATGCATCCACAAATATTCAAAGCCCAGTTGGAGTGATCACATCTGAGGAACTCTTACATCACATTTCTCATGAAACAAAGCACATGAATGGAAACTAATATAAAGACACAAAGCTAAGTTTAGGGACTGTATTTATCATGACATTGGAAATTATTAATTTTTAAGGCTCAAATCTGTATTTTATTTGTAGATTTTGTAAAATACCATTTCAGTGGGTATATACATTATTTTGATGAAAATTCTACTATGTAGGTAGGTAGTAGGTTACTCTTTTGTATGTGCTATCATTAATACCTAATTGTTCAGTTTTGGCGCCATCTCTCGATCGAGTTGTAAGCCGCGATCGACGATGGCTGTCACCTGTCAGCTGATTCATGCGACACATTTGAATGAACTGGGTTCAATGACCAGCGACAGCTGATTGGCTTACCCAATTAGTAGCCTAAATTCAAATTTCTCGAAATATCGTTCGGTCAGCAGTTGGTTTGACCTCTAAATTCGACACATTCGTGTAACGGCCTCAAGTGCGTTAACTACTTCATCTTGTTCTCGTAATTTTTCGTATCGTATTGTTTTCGTTTTCGTTTAATTTATCGTAATTTAGTATTGTGTGCAAGCAGTTTCGTTGAGTGCTAGGAAGCAGGAGATTTCGCGCCAGCCCCCACGGTATTTGAGCGTTCGGTATAGGTGTAAGTTGAACCGAAGCTAGTCCAGACAAGTCGGAGGTAATACGAAGCCATACCTTCCCATTCCGTGGGCGCTGTTCCAGGAAGAAGCAGCCAGGTTAGTGAAATCCTTTGCTCCTAACTGCACTCATAATTTGGTTAATTATAGTTTTTTATCGTGTTTAACTTCATAATTGTTTAACGTGTTTCGTATTTAGTTTGTTAGCAAAAAGATTAATTTACAGTCCACTCAAATCGTACATTTTGGTCCTACGAAGCCAGATAAATTGTGATAAGGCACCTTTGGATTTTGGCCTTCAGCTATATTATCAACTATCGACCGATATTTCGAATATTTGAAAAACTTTTTTTCCTTTGTCGTACCTATCCTGGTAATTTCGCTGGTCATTGAATTTTTCGTTTGTTCATTGTGGGTAGGTTGGGTTGAACGATTGATTGTCATCTGTCATTTTTCGTTGTCATTTGGTGAACATCACTCAAAGTGACTTTGACGTTTTTTTCGTTTTGACAGGTTGACATCAAACGTTCATTCTGAAACTGACCAGGTGTTTGTTCCTATCTGTGCCGGTCGTGAAAATAGCTCCTTAACTCCTTACGTGTTTCTATCTTTGTTTTGATTTGCATTTTGTTTGTTTGTTGATTTGGCTGTGAAAAACTGTTCTTTCGTGTCGTTTCCAGCCAGATTAACTCAACTACATTATTATGCCAATGGATACACGTAAGGGAGTTCTGGAGAAAGACACCATGGCTGACAGCGATCGAGTCTCGCGTGATTATGCCAATATGAGGTTAGAGCTGTTAGATACTTCAGATTTGGTAGGAGTTTCGGAACAGGAAGTAACAGCTCTGGCCTCAGAGTTTCACGCCGCGCAGAAGAACCTGCTAATGCGCTTGCCAACGGGTGATAGGAACAGTGAGTTCGCTTACACTGTGGCATTTGACAAAAGGTTACATAGTGTTATGGCCAGACTTAGGCTGGCTGAAGTTAAGCCAATGAGAGAAAGTCACAGTAGTTTAGCGAAACTACCAAAAATAAGTATAAGGCCATTTGACGGTAAGCTAGAGAATTGGGTGTCGTTTAAGGAGCTGTATGACTCACTCATACACAAAAGGGACATGCCAGATGTCGAAAAGTTGCACTACTTACTGTCGAGTGTTAATGGGTCGGCATATGACCTGATTAAAAACTATCCGTTGTCCGAAACTAGTTATCTTCTAGCATATCGGGCACTTAGCAAGTACTACGATAGGAAGAGAATTATTGCCACAAATTACTATGACCGTTTGCTTAACTGTGAAGTAGTGAAAAATAAGAGTAGCTCTGAGTTAGAACGACTTCATCAAACCTTCGCAGAAAACTTAGCCATCCTGTCTAAGTATAATTTGCCTGACCAGAACTTTATGCTTTTTCAACTAGTTTGGTCAAAGTTAGATCCTTCCACTAGGGAAGCTTTCGAACTTCAGCTGGGGTCAGAAGTCGACATACCCCAGTATGAAGACATCATGTCGTTTATTGAAAAACGTTCTCGTGCGTTACAAAATTGTCAACAGCCGGTTCTTACAAAACCGTCTGCCAGTGAGAACAAGGCCTCGTTGATGGTAGCTTCAGAAGGATGTGTGGTGTGTGCAGAGGTAGGCCACAAGATGGATAGCTGCTCGAGCTTCATTAATCAGTCGCCTACTGAAAGGTTCCTAACAGTGAAGGATAAGAAGTTGTGCATACTGTGCTTGAAACCTTCGCATTCGGTAAAAACTTGTTTATCGAATGTGAAGTGTGGCCAGTGCAACAACAGCCATCATTCACTGCTACATTTTGAGCAAGAACCTGAACCAGTAGTCCAGCCTTCAAATCCACAGGTGGCATTGTCTGCATACACCCCACACACAGAGGCATTGTTCTCAACGGCTATTGTTTTGATTAAAAATAAATTTAATAATTTGGTCCGAGCCCGTATCCTGCTTGACAGTGCCAGTGCCTGTAATTTCATAACTAGGTCCTGTGCAAACCGTCTAGGGCTGAAAATAAATTATCGTCGACAGTCTGTGAGCGGTATAGGTCAAGCATCAACTGATACACTCGGATCAGTCTTGTGTGAGTTAGTTCCCACTAATGGGGACTTCTCAAATAAACTTTCGTTGGTGGCCTCTGTGCTTCCTGCAATTTGCTCAGACATGCCATCTGAGGAAATTGATACTTCGTCGTGGCATCATATAGATCAGTTAAACCTCGCCGATCCTGAGTTTTACAAACCAGGACCGGTTGACATGCTAGTCAGTGTTAACGTTCTCGCTTCTGCGTTAAGGCCTGGGCTAGTTAAGGGTAGTCCTGGTCAACCCATCGCTATCCCCACTACTTTCGGGTGGATACTGATGGGTGACTGCGCAGTTAACACTGGCCTGTCTCGTTATCGTAGCAACTCTGGAGTTCATAGAAGGAGTTGCTTCTTCGTTTCGAGCCCATCGAGGGATTTAGATCCTATAGACCCGCTCAACCCCGTGGTTACAAAAATAGAGATGCCTTGTGACAATCACAAGGAGACTCATTGTCGTCGAACTGTTGATTGTAGGTTGGCCGTCGCTAAACCTCATCTCGTGGACTTCCCAAAAGTCGCTCTCGATCGGTTTCACATTTTTGAACCGCGTCCTGCAGCGTCATTGGGTTTTTCAACTGACGTGTTGGAGAGTTGTCGTCGAGAAGAAGTTACTTCTTCACCTTCTAACGTCAGTCTACAGGATTTGCGACCTGACTCCGGTTCCACTGCGTCGATTCCGCCTGTGCCTGTGGATAGTGCGGTTGATGACGTAGGTGGGTACCTGAATGTGTCGCTGCCTGGTATCTCGCGGCAAAAGGGCTTATCGGTTTCGGTACCGCTGATCGCTTCCCTTGCTAAAAAAAATCTGCTGTCGATGTCGTTGTCGTTGTTGTTTTCGTTATTATTTTCGTTGTCGTTTTCGTTACTGTCGTTGTCGTTGTCAATGTCGTTATCGCTTTCGTTGTCTCTGTCGTTGTCATTGTCGCTGTCGTTCAACTCATATCGTACCCTTCACACTATGCCGCTTTCGGTTTTGTCGGTGGCGCATGAGTGGATGAAGTCTGGTCCGACACGGTGGTCGGGTCCGATCTGCTGGTTGGGTTTGACATGGTGGTCGGCTCTGACACGGTGGTTGGGTTCGAAATACTGGTTGGGTCGCACATGGTGGTCGGCTCCGGCATGTTGGTTGACATCTCAACTCAGAGCTCATAGCGCTGTGTTTTGAGCCCATGTTCCTTCTTAACCATTAACTATCGTATCGTCAAATGGTTTTATAATAAGTTAGGTTAAATTTATCGTTATATCGTTCTTTCGTTATTTTTCGTTAGTTTAGTTAATTGCGTTAAAATACTGTGTATTTTGGTGGTCGGAATGTTCAGTTTTGGCGCCATCTCTCGATCGAGTTGTAAGCCGCGATCGACGATGGCTGTCACCTGTCAGCTGATTCATGCGACACATTTGAATGAACTGGGTTCAATGACCAGCGACAGCTGATTGGCTTACCCAATTAGTAGCCTAAATTCAAATTTCTCGAAATATCGTTCGGTCAGCAGTTGGTTTGACCTCTAAATTCGACACATTCGTGTAACGGCCTCAAGTGCGTTAACTACTTCATCTTGTTCTCGTAATTTTTCGTATCGTATTGTTTTCGTTTTCGTTTAATTTATCGTAATTTAGTATTGTGTGCAAGCAGTTTCGTTGAGTGCTAGGAAGCAGGAGATTTCGCGCCAGCCCCCACGGTATTTGAGCGTTCGGTATAGGTGTAAGTTGAACCGAAGCTAGTCCAGACAAGTCGGAGGTAATACGAAGCCATACCTTCCCATTCCGTGGGCGCTGTTCCAGGAAGAAGCAGCCAGGTTAGTGAAATCCTTTGCTCCTAACTGCACTCATAATTTGGTTAATTATAGTTTTTTATCGTGTTTAACTTCATAATTGTTTAACGTGTTTCGTATTTAGTTTGTTAGCAAAAAGATTAATTTACAGTCCACTCAAATCGTACACTAATCTAGAAACAAAATATTATCTACCTTTTATAATAATTGCTATTTATAATATTAATTTTTTGATAGGTTTAGCTACCAAAAAATATATTTTAAGAAAATGAATGTTGTCAACATTATGTATTATAAAATGATTTGAAATAAAAGTGTTTATAGATAATCATGGTATTTTTATTTACAAATCAGTAAATTCACAAAGTCCTACTCTATAACATACACTTCATTTGAGATTTCTATAAATTAGGGTGATGGGGGTGGAGATGGTTTCTTAGCATTAGCTGCTAATATGGCACCCGGTGCAGGATATGGTCTCATCTGATACAATGAACCAGATGCTGTGCTATCTACTCCTGTTTTTGAGTGAGTGTCTAACCCAGATGTCCATTTTCCACGTGGAATGTCTGAGTAAGAAGCAGGATCCATTGGATCCAAGTCATTGTCTTTTACTCTGGGTCTCTTTTTATCTCTGTGGTGCACCATCTCCTTTTCCCTTTCACGCCGTTCCTTCTTTTTCTCTTTACTGGGCTGAAGTGGTACTTCCTGATCAGAAGCCTCGCTGCTGTCATCACTTTCATCACCCTCCCTCAACAACCTTTCTTCACGCAAATGTGCTGCACTTTCGCTAAATATTGCAGATGGATTCGCCGGGGGATACCAAGATACCAAGTTATTGTGAACATTCCAAAAGTAATGCTGACCATAACCTTCGTCATACACTTCTTCCCATCCATGTGGTAGTGGCCATATCTCTAAAGCTTTGCGTTTGCTTTCTAGGTAAGCTTCTGAAGGCACACGCTTTCCTTGCTTCCATTTTTTGACGCAAAACATTGAACATTCATGATAAATATTGCTTTTATTAGGACATCCTTTATGGCCTTTGATAGGATCTACATTGACACCTTCAATCCCTTCCCAAAACTGTTCCTTATTACTGTTGTCGTCGGGTTTAGAGTCATAGTCTTCAGCTATAATTTCTTCATTTGCATGAACACTAGTACGATCGTTACCATTGGTTTCAGAGTTGGAGTTAGGTTTTAGAATACCTCTCTTAGCCAGACGTGCGGCTAATGCCGGAGGCAGTGGCATTTTTACCGCCGTTATTTCCTTACAAGGTGCACAAAACGGAAAGTAAAAGTAATCAATACGGGCAGGACGCAAGGGAATTTAATTTACCACTCTCAAGTACTTTTTCTATAATGACAGGTTTTAATGCAAAAAAAGTCTTTTTACATTTAAAAAGCCAAGAGACTAAAAGTACTACGCTAACGTCACTCACACACACGGACACACACGCACCAGAGAGAATATAATGCACTAGGGTAAAAGCACCAGCTATCGGCCCCATGCACCTTGGTCAATTTTAAATAGTTTCTTTATGCGTCATCCAAATGATGTTTTTATGGTGCTACAGACCAAGTTAAAATATCTTTTTAAAAACAATAAAAATAATGAACATTGTTTATAAAGTTTTTATATTAATTCAAATAAAAATTGTGTTACTGGCACCCCAGAACGAGTTACTGGCATGATTGGTTTCAGTTATTGGCCATAGCATTTTTAAACGAAAACACGGCAGATTATAGTTAAAAGTTTACTAAACAAAATGAATTATTTCTATTTCTATTCTATAACATTTCCAAGAAAAATGAATTAGTATCGGTTTCGGCACAAGTTTATTTCAGGCAATCGGATCTTGAACTGATCTCTGCATGCGGTGGTTACTCAACTGGCCATCTATGCTGTTCTCTTCAGCAAAACGTCAGTAAAAATTTTGCATTGTAGGTACCGATTGACCAAAAACTAGTTGCTAAAAAGTTGTTTTTCTATAATGCGGAGTAAGGTTCCACTTTTTGCATTACTTGGAAGGCCATTTCACCTTACAGGTGTATTTTCGTCATATTTCACAGAATATAAATTGGGTTCGTAGGTGACTGGTGGTGATGTGTATGCCAGTAACAACTTAAAACTTGTTTTTTTTTCGCTTCTGTTATTGGCCATACCATAATTTAATGTTTTAAAGTAAAAAAACTAATAAATTACATATAAATTAAGACAAAATAACTTAGATAGTAACGAAATAATGATCAACTACAAAGATACGAAGTATTTATAAGAAGATACAAGTTTCATTCGAATTGTAGTCAGACACAATCCTTACCGTTTTCACAACAATATCCCACCATAGTAGCCGGATTGCCGATTGTCAATCAATTATGATTTTTTATACGAAGTTAGTCGAAAGGTGGTACAAATATTAACGCTAAATTATGTAAACTATTCTCTAGAAAGAAGGGAGATATCGTACTTAGCATCAGTGTTTGAGTATGAAGTATACTCAAACACTTCTTAAAAGCTACTGCCATTAACTACTGCCGGCCAATAACACATTCATTTATTATTATTTATATTATGAGCCTGTAGTGTCCCACTGCAGGGCAAAGGCCTCCCTTCCTGGCTGCTTACCGAACCCCGTCTGTCTGTTACCCTTTCTTCTCGCCCCTGGCCTCGGTTATTTCCACGTATATGACGCGCGCCTTCAAACAAAAAAAACTACAACCAGTATTATTTTAGTAATGTTGCCACATTGTCAGTTTTTTTTTTCTTTCTTCTTGGCTTCGCGCATTTTACGCATTTGCCATTTTTTTATCATTATGTCAGTTCAGTTTTAAGTGTTAATATAACACTAGTTGTTGCCCGCAACTTCGTTCTGTTACACGACGATGCGTGGGAGTCTTTTTAAAAAAAAGATTATTTAATTCAAATGATTTATTTCGCGACTCTGGACAACTAGTCGCTTTAAAGTTCAAACCGAGACTGACGAGCTGTGCAACTGCTTCCAGTCAGGGAGCTGATGCAGAGATTCGTCAGCATAATAAGTTACATATTAGCTATATAACACCTCCCCTTTAAGAGGGTACTTTGGGGTTGGTTCTTACAAAAGTACCGAGATATTAAACTTGACTTCTGATTGGAGCAACATGACTCAATTCCAGATCAGTATCTTGTGTATCTGTTCCTTTAGGTGTTGATTGAAAAGGTAAGTTAGATTTAAGTTTGAATTGAAAGGTTTGATTGTCGCCAGGTTTACAGAAACATTTCAAAATTAAGTAGAACAAATACAAAAGAATTACACACAAAATAAGAACAATCAAAATAGAATAATGTGTTCCGTATCGCACAATGTGTGGGTTGTTATCCATTTTCTCTAAGTTATCTAACAAAGAATTTAATGCGATTTTATTAGATTTTAATTCATCTAGATCAATATTTTGTAAGTGGATAGGGGACACATCTTCAATAATATTATTAAATTTTATAATGTTGCAACAGGAATCATTGATTAGATTAAAGTTAGGTATGCTATTAACAGGTGAAGTAATATTTAAGACAAATTTAGGTATTAATGTAGTACTTCTGCAACGACCAATACAATTTTCGTGCAAGGTGAGTATTCCGGTAGCTAGGATAGTGTTCTCATACAATTTAGAATCTAGGCAATCTATGGAAATTTTATTAGGCTCTGATTGTACATAAATCCACTTATTGTTTACTAATGGTTTCCAAATGTCTAATTTTCCATATATGAATTTAGTTTCGCACTGTTTAGGTATTTCTTTAATCACTTTAGATAAAAGTTCACTTTCACAGGTAGGGATAGCATCGGCCGCATAAACATCCGTGACGTCACAGATATAGGTACCTGGACTTACAATCTTGCAGTCGTTCAAATCGTTAAAGTTACAGTACTGAGATTTATCCTTGGTCATTGCGATATATTTACTACTGGGTATAATTAAACTGAATTTATTTGGTTCTTTAAAATTATACGGTGTAGGTAGCGCTATACTATGGAACAACGTGTATTCTTTAATACTAACTAATGGGACCTTCAAAACGAGCATTATTTTATAATCTATATAATAACAAACTAATTTAGATACACTTAAAATATAATGGATATTACTCATATCTAAAACTATAGGTAGTTGTAGGTCTCTAGATAGATGTCTGTAGTTATTGGCAAGCTCTCGGTATGGCTGTAACGATGTCATGATCGCCGGATGTAGGATGTTTTGACTACTGAACAGGATGGCGTTAGTTACATCTTCCAATTGGAAGGATAGAGTAAGTATCGACGTTTCTAGGCTATCAAAAATTTCATTTACCGTGAAAAGTACATGTAGTCCATTGGTTTGCTTAGAAATATTTTTAAAATCACGCGAGAGTTTGTCAATAGCTTCATTTAGATTGACTTCATTATCTTTAATTTTGCTCAAAGTTTTATTGTAGGATGTTATAATTGAAGTAGTAACCAGAATGTTTTCTTTCATTAATGAGGCCAATTGTTTTTCATTATTTTGTATAGACTCTATAGCTTCATTGTATTTCAGGGCATCATTCTCGTCTAAAGTACCAAAGATCTGTTTAAGTACAGATCCTATACCTCCGATCCAGGCCCGTTTGGTACGGCTATCTATCAGGTGTGAAATGGAATTGAACTCGCTACTAAGATCTTGGTATCGCGCTGTTAAAGGTTGTAGCCTGTTATGACATAACGAATCAATTTCTACAATTCTAGTTTGATTACACAAATACCTGGTAGTTTCAAGTGTAGTTCTGATATTTTGTATGTGTGGGCCAAAATGAGAGATATCTAATGGAATCAAGATTTTAAGATAACCATTGTTAACCTTTAGAGTACCTAAGTAATCAAAGTAGAGGCCAGAACTCGATGTTAACGGTTGGAGGTATTCTTGATACGATTGGGCCCGTACTGAAGCTCTGCAATAATTAATAATAAAGGTGAGTACCCAACCTATTTAAGTACTTATGTTATGTATAAAGTTAAGTAAATTAAAGATGTAAAATATTACGTGCTAACTTAATAATAATTACTGACTAAACTTAGCTTTTATGTTACAGGTTCCTGACATCGGCAGGTTTAACCTGGTCATAATGGTGAGTCACGTGACGTCGGTTTATTAATAAGGTAAGTGTATTATTTCCGTTAATTTTCACCACCTTGTAGGGTCCCTTCCAGATAGGAGAGAGAGCCTTCCGTAACCTCAGATGATTTTTAAGGTAGACGTAATCACCGGCTCTATACGTGACTGGACAAGTGCGAGTGTCATAATAATTTTTCGAGGATTCTTTAGATTTCCTAATGAATTCGATTGCTTTTTCCCGAGAATACTTCAATCGGTTTTGTAGCATTTGGACATAATCAGGATATGTGGCTCCAGGAGACTCATCATATATAGAATTAGGTATGTATGGTTTATTACCAAACATTAATTCGTAGGGTGTAAAATGCGTTGTCGTATGGACAGATGTATTGTAGGCTAACATAGCCGTGTACACATAACGAGGCCAGTTAGTTTGCTCTGCGTTTGTGTAGGATTTGAGATACTCCTTTAAAGTAGAGTGGCTTCTTTCCAAGGCTCCTTGGGTTTGTGGGTGGTAAGGAGATGACCACAAGTTTTTGATTTTAAGGAAAGCACATGTTTCTTTGAATAAACTTGACGTAAAATTAGAGCCTTGGTCAGTAAGAATCATTTTGGGAATTCCAAATATGGATATATAGTGGAGGAGGCACTCGCTTGTTTCCTCCGCCGTAGTACTACGCATAGGGTATGCAGAAGAGAACTTAGTGAGGTCATCTTGGAATGTTAAAATAAACTTTAACTTTGCAGGACCTGATTCAGGAAGCGGACCAACGACATCGATGGAAACACGTTGACCTGGTTCGGAAGAAGTGCTGGTGATCTGCATGGGTGCTCTATTTACCTTCCTAAGTGCTTTATTCTCTTGGCAAGATTTACATTGCTTTACATAGGACTCTATGTCGCTTCGCATTCCCTTCCAGTAGTATGTTTGCTTAACCCTGTTGTACATGCGGGTTGATCCCAGATGACCCGCTATAGGGATGTCATGGTTTTCATATAATATCTTTTTAATTTCAGATGGAACGGGATATATGATGTTATTATGATAGACGTTGACCTTGATTTGAGTGTCATGAAAAAGGTAAGTCAGGATATTATAGATTTTAATAAACGAGTGGTTTTCGAAAGGACTCTTCAGGTCAGGTATGCCGATTTCATTTATACCTCCTACTGCTACTAACTTGTTCCTTATATTTTTTAGAGTATCAAAAATTTCAGGATAGGATGCTTGATCGAAATGATGGACTTTAAAGTATAACAAATAATATGTTTTGTTATTTAGATCAAGCTTTTCAAATTGGAATAGTTCTTTTTCAGAATCGCAAACGTTTGCATGCAGTTCGGGATCGCTCAAGACTTCCGGAATGTATGGGTTAGACTCATCTAGATCGATAGAGGTAGGAACTAAGATTGTTTTTGCAGGACATTTAATTAGACTCTCATTATGTTCCAGGATATCTGTATTGAATGTTCTAACCTTCTCAGACATTGCTTTCAGGAAAGTCGGATAGTCGTCGACACGTGCTTCTGGATTTGCACTCGTAGATGGCATTGGATCAAGTTGAGGTTGAGAAGCAGGTAAGGATGGAAGTTCCTGAACTGGTACTGGTAAGTTGGTCTCATTCTCAATTTGATCTCTTAGGACATCAGGGATATTATCAGGTAAGTCAATATCAGGTAAAGGCAGAATATCTTCGTAAGGATCGACATCTGGATTTTGGAGTATATCTTCATCAGGATTAAATGAAGGTGGAGAAATGAGAAGGTCCATTAGATCTCCATCTAATTCTCGATTAGGTCCTCCTAATTCATGTGAATTGGATGTTTCCGGTTCCACAGGCTGGACAGGATGGACAGGGAACCGGGATAGGGCATCAGCATTAGTGTTGATTTTTCCCTTTTTATGTCGGATATCATATTCGAATTCTTCGAGCTTTAGACGCCATCTAATAAGTCTCGAACCTGGATCTTTACAATTGAATAACCATTGTAATGGTTTGTGATCTGAAAGTATCACGATTTTATGGCCATAAAGGTATGGTCTGAACACTTTGGTTCCGAAGACGATAGCAAGACATTCTTTTTCGGTCACACTATAGTTACACTCAGCTTTATTTAGTGTGCGGGACGCGTAGGCAATTGGACGGTCTTGACCTACCGAGCCTTGGGACAATATCGCGGATATGGCGTAATTCGACGCGTCACACGTCAGATTAAATGGTTGTGAGAAATCAGGATAGGCAAGAACTGGAGCGGATACGAGTTTTCCTTTCAAAGCTTCGAAAGCGAGTTGTTGCTCGTTCTGCCATATAAAAGGGACATCTTTCTTTAGAAGGGATGTTAAAGGTTTTGCTAGTTTTGCAAAATCGGATATGAAACGTCTGTAATAAGATACTAGGCCTAGAAAAGACTTAATGTCCTTTGGAGATTGAGGAACGGGATATTCGGTCACGGCCTTTGTCTTATCAGGATTTGTTTTGACACCATCTTCACTGATGATGTGCCCTAAGTAGGCAACTTCCTTTCGAAGAAATTCGCATTTATCAGGTTGTAGTTTCAGCTGATAATTTCGAAGTCGATTGAAGACAGCCTTCAGATTGCTTACATGGGAAAGGAGGTCATAGGAATAGATGACTATATCATCTAAATAGACGAAGCATCTGGTGCCTTGAAGTCCTGTAAGGCACATGTTCATCAGTTTTTGGAAGGTAGAGGGCGCATTTTTAAGCCCGAATGGCATTCTAGTAAACTGGAAATGACCCTGAGGAATCGAGAATGCCGTCTTTGGCGCGTCTTCCGACGAGATAAGGATCTGGTGGAAACCGGATGCAAGATCTAAGGTGGTAAAATATTTACTTTTACCTAGTTGGTCTAAAATTTCTGATATCTGAGGGATAGGATACGTTTCCCCAATAGTGATATCATTTAATTTTCGATAATCGATGACTATTCGCCATTTGCGATTGCCTTGCGAGTCGACCTTCTTTGGGACTATCCAAATTGGGGAACTCCAAGGAGAAGATGAAGGTTCTATGATGTTGTCATCAAGCATCTTCTTCATCTGGACTTCCACTTCTTTTTTGTGGACTTCCGGGAAACGATAAGATTTAGTATGGATAGGGACATCAGTGTTCGTTTTGATCTGATGTTCTAGGATAGTGGTATAGGACAACTGATCGCTGGATAGATGAAAAATATCAGAGTATTGAGAGCATAGCTCTAAGAGAGCATCAGTTTCCTCTTGGTTAAGATGATCAATCTTTAAAGAGTCTATGACCGCAGCAGTACGGTTGGATGTGGTACACGAATTCGTGTTGACTTGAACTGCGCATAAGTTCAAAGGTTCGAGCTTGAGGTTGAGATTCGAATTAACGGTTACGGATGATTCGGATGTGTTGACAATTGTCAGATTCACACGTTTGTTTTTCTTTACTTTCACAATGCAATTGGATACTAATAATTCATTGGATAAGTGTTGATTAAGTATGACACCTTCTTTAATATCAGGATTTTGTACTGAGCATTCAACAATAGTTTCCGTGCGAGGTGGAATCTCGTAGAATGGATTGAAGAAGTATAACTGGATATTGAGTTTACCTATCTTCAGGACGTCAGTCGTGTAGTCGATTTTACAACCGAAAGCAGTAAGGAAGTCTGACCCTATGATTCCATCGTAGGGTAAACTAATGTCTTTAATGACGTGGAATTTATAGGATATGACTTTGTTCTCAGCTAACTTAAGCTTGAGCTTAAAATGACCCTCAGTTGGGGTTGGTTCATCACCAGGGTCTATACCCTTAAGTCTGATGGATTCTCTAGTCAGTTTTTGATTTGTTCGGATACGGGATTGTTTGATTAAACATATAGCAGAACCAGAGTCTACTAAAAGTGTTAGAGGGATATCAGATATTTGTGACTCAAGAAGAGTGTGTGGTAACAACCTTTTGGTTGTATCCAGGTTTACTTCATAAACCTTGGTTAAGGATTCATTAGGATTGGGACTGTCGGTTCGGGGCTGGTTACCCTGCTGGTTAGTCCGGATACTGGATGGTTGTAGACCGTCGGTTTGGGGCTGGCTACCCTGTTGGTTGGTCTGGATATTAAGATGTCGACTGTCAGTTCGGGGCTGGCTACCCTGTCGGTTAGTCTGGATATTAGAATGTTGACTGTCAGTTTGGGGCTGGCTACCCTGTCGGTTAGTCGGGATATTAGAGCGTAGACTGTCAGTTCGGGGCTGGCTACCCTGTCGGTTAGTCTGGATATTAAAATGTCGACTGTCAGTTTGGGGCTGGTTACCCTGTCGGTTAGCCGGGATATGAAAGGATAGACTGTCGGTTTGGGGCTGATTACCCTGTCGGTTAGTCTGAATATCGGTTATGTTGCGGGTGCCGGTTCCTATTAATTGTCTCGGGCGGCACCTTCGCGAGACGACACTTCGTTTAAATCATCATCATCGTTGAATGATTCGGCGATTTCCTCCTCGGACGTTTCCCGGATATGATTCACCTTGTTACCACGGAAACCATTGTTACTCGTTTGTTGAGTAGGCCTAATGTTATTATAAAACTCCCGTTTTTTACAATCTTTGATGTCATGACCGGCACCCTTGCAATAACGACAGACTTGGGTGTCACTTCCGGTCTTTGACTGGTTCGCATTGGAAGAACCGGACGATTCGCTTGACCTGGAAGGGCCTGGCTTAGGCTTCGCAACGGGTTTGGTTTCCGTTAGTGGACGTTTGTAAAGGCTTTGCTGGATACGTTCTTCGGAAATCGCCATGTTAATAGCTTCATTCAATGTTTTGGGAGACCTGCATCTGACAATGTTGGAAATCCGGGGATAAAGCCCCATAAGGAAATGATGGAGGGCAAGATCCTCCATTGCCGCACAACGACCGGGCAATTCTTTTGCTTTTGTATTAGAAAGAGTGATTTCCGTAAGTAATTGAGAGAGGCAGGACTCTACACGAAGTGTGAATTGGCTTACGCTATCTTGCGGGCCTTGCTTGCTCTCCTGCAAGTCAGTCAGGAGGTGGGCGTAGTGTTTGCGTTCACTAAACTGAGTTTTAAGAAACTCTTTGAGTTGATCCCAGGATATGAACTCCTTGATTGAGCAAGCAAGCTCCGCCTTGCCACTTAATTGGCTAAGGATATATTTGAATAGGATAGGCTTCTGTGCTTCTGAAGCCAAACCGCATGCATTATTGCAGTTGATTATAAATGAATTGACTGTTTCTCGACTGCCATCATAAGGTTTGATGAATTTGAAGAGAGTGTTAAGATCAAGTTCAGCCATTGCAGTAGCCGCGACTACGGATCTGGTGAGTCGTGGAGAACTGATGGGTGACTTAAAGTCGCTAGGAGAATCAGAAACTGGGATATTTAAAGTTAGTTTACTGTCTTCTCCTTTGGGCACTTTTTGCATATTAGGATATTGAAATCAATCGTAAAAGTTAAATGTGTACACTTACTATGAACAAGGATTTAAATTCCCTACTTACTGAACCCTAATTAATTATAAGCAATGACCAAAGACTTACAATAGGAATAACGCGTAGGCGGTGGCGACCGATTCTGCGAACTGCATTCCGGAGCGATAAGACGATGAAGTCTGGCGACGAATCTTGATTCGACGACCAAGGTTAATAAATTAAATTATTGACCACGAATCTCGATGCGGGATACCACGGCGCAGCCTAGGATGTCACAGGATACAGGATGTAGATGGTGATGACCACGACGTAAGTATTTCCAGGAGTAGAATCTTGCAGTTGCAGTACAGCTCGGTGCACCAGCAGCCAAAAGTAAGTATCTTCAGTCCAGGATAGTATAAGCTTCACTTACAGGATTCGCAAGTCCGTGCAGGGCACTTAGGATGATGAGGTAAGTCCGCACTAGGATGCACAGTTCAGGATAACGAAGTAAGTATGCACAATCACTTTAGATTCCACTGGATAATTTGGAATTGAGTCCGGTTGAATTAAGGCTTATTTAAGGACACTGGGGATATTCGTATCCCACCGCTGCCACCAAATGTTACACGACGATGCGTGGGAGTCTTTTTAAAAAAAAGATTATTTAATTCAAATGATTTATTTCGCGACTCTGGACAACTAGTCGCTTTAAAGTTCAAACCGAGACTGACGAGCTGTGCAACTGCTTCCAGTCAGGGAGCTGATGCAGAGATTCGTCAGCATAATAAGTTACATATTAGCTATATAACAGTTCGCATGGAACTACTCGGGAACCGTTCTATTTACCAGGATAAAAAATAGCCTGTCCTATTCCAGTGGGCAAACACCAGACCACAAGGCCGACCGTCAGAGCGATGGGTCGATGACATCAAGGCATATGGGGGACGTGACTGGCTGATGAAGGCAACTGACCGCCAGGCATGGAAAAAGTTGGGAGAGGCCTACGTTCAAAAATGGACAAATGAAGGCTCAAAATGATGATGATGATGATGATTCCAGTGAATTATTAACTGTGAGCTAATCAGCTCAATCATTAGTACCTAGCTCAATAAATTAGCCAAATAAACATTGATATAAGAATTTTAAATCGATGCAAACAAAATTGTGTGGATTACACCTACTTTACATATTAATAAAAAAATTGACAAGAATTTTATTGTGATCTGAAGAAAACTTTTTGATGTGCGAAGCTTCCTCCTATTTTCGTTAAGTCTCGATGCTTCTACTTAGCGTTTTACAATTTCTTTTTGCAGTAGGAGCATCAGGAGCAGGACATTGGTGTCCCGGTGCTCCTATCAGTAGGATTTTACCTATATAAGGTCATTCATTATCAACCTGACAAACTTAGGGGGTAGGTTCCACACATAAAAACGACTTGTATTTTTTTTCTAATTGTTTTTTTTATATTAAAAAAAAAAAAACGTAATTTTGCTTAATAATTAGTTATCCTTGTTAGAAATCGAAGAGGCAGCGCTCGGCACGTGTCAGTGACCCGCGCGTCATTGAACCGCGGGTCAATAACCCGAGCGTCCTTGACCTGCGCGTGTCCTTGACCGCTACGGAGCGCGCACATCGAATATTTCATTATTACGTCGCTTAACTCGATTCCCAACAATGAGAAATAAAAATTGAGCGGAAAAACGTAATCAATTTTTTTGTTTACTTGGGATTTTTAAGACAAAATATACATAAAAAAAAAATATAGGTACATATATATTTTTTTTATGTGTGGAACCTATCCCTTAAGTTTGTCAGGTTGATAATGAATGACCCTGTATAGTAGAAGCACTTGGAGGAAGCGAATTACGAGCTATCACTAACGTCTAGCCGTGGTGGTTCCGGCTTTAGAATTAAACCCCTCCATATCCTCCCGTGGATGTCGTAAGAGTCGACTAAGGGATAACACACCAGGGAATGGGCAGCAGCATTTTCCTGAGGATCGATTACCGATACTGCGATCACCAATCCGCCTGCCAAGCGTGGTGATTATGGCAAACCCCCCCACTATGAACAGGACAACGAAAAAAACGGCCCCCAGTCACGGCAGCGACGCTATTCCTGGCACCGGTAGCGGCCATGGTAATGGCGGAGCAGGGGGTGCTAAGAATCGCCGGCAGAGGTTCAGCTACCAATCCCAACGACCTTTGCACCTGGCGACATACAACGCACGCACACTGAGGACTGACGAAAAATTAGCTGAGCTGGAAGAAGTAGTAAGCAAGTTGCGTTGGGATGTTTTAGGGTTATCAGAAGTCCGAAGAGAGGGGGAGGACACGATAATCCTTAACTCCGGCAACTTGCTCTACTACCGGGAAGGCGACCAGCTGTCTCAACATGGTGTCGGCTTTCTCGTCCACAAATCCCTTGTCAACAACATTGTGAAGATCGAAAGTGTTTCGAGCAGGGTAGTATACCTTATACTCAGAATAACCAAACGGTATTCGCTGAAGGTTATACAGGTGTACGCCCCGCACTCGCAACGCCCAGACGATGAAGTGGAGGTTATGTACGATGACATTTCGAACGCCATGCATGCCTCGAAAACACACTTCACTGTTGTGATGGGGGACTTCAACGCGCGGTTAGGCATGAGAAACGGTAATGAACTGAGAGTGGGGCCATTTGGGTTTGGACAGCGTAACCCAAGGGGTCAGCGATTGGTCGATTTCATGGAAAAGGAAGGACTCTTTGCGATGAACTCTTTTTTCAAGAAACGGCCGTCCATAAAATGGACGTGGCTGCACCCCAACGGTCACAAACGCGAGATAGATTTCATCATGACGACCAAGAAGCAAATATTCAATGATGTCTCTGTGATCAACAGGGTCAAAACCGGCAGTGATCACCGTATGGTTAGAGGCACATTGAATCTCAACATTAAGCTGGAAAGGTCACGTCTGGTGTAATCTACTCTTTGCCCAAGTCCTGCCCAAATCCAAAACCCCGAGAGCTTTCAGCTGGAACTTCAAAACCGTTTCCAGTGTCTTGCCGAATGCGAAACAGTAGACGAGCTAAACAACGGGCTGGTAAAAATTGTCCAAGAAGTCGGGTCGCGGTTTTATAAGACTCGACCGAAAAATAGAACTCAGAAACTCTCTGAGCACACTCTTAAACTCTTGACAGAACGAGGCAAAATGAGGCTGCAGTCTTCAGTTGACATGTCGAAATACGGCGTGCTCAACAGACAGATCTCCAAGTCCATGCGACACGATTTGCGTCTTTTTAATACTAATTGTATTAAAGACGCAATAGAGCGTAATAAAGGCTCTAAAGTGTTTGCAAGAGATTTGTCTATTGGGCAGAGTCAGTTGACAAAACTGAAGACCGACAGTGGCAGTATCGTTTCGTCAAAGCCAGAGATTTTAAGAGAGCTCGAGAAGTTCTATGGACAATTGTATACCTCATCGCAAAACCCTGCTCCTAGCACGTCTAGCGATGCCAGAGCCCGTTTGACTCGACACTACACCGAAGACATCCCGGACGTCAGCCTGTACGAGATTCGGACTGCATTAAAACAGCTTAAGAAAAACAAGGCACCGGGGGAGGACGGAATAACGACTGAGCTTTTGAAAGCGGGTGGAACACCGGTACTTAGGGTCCTTCAAAAGCTCTTCAATTCCGTTATCCTTGAAGGTACAACGCCAGAGGCGTGGAACAGAAGCGTAGTGGTACTGTTCTTTAAGAAAGGTGACAACACCCTATTGAAGAATTATAGACCCATTTCGCTTCTGAGCCACGTTTATAAGCTGTTTTCTAGAGTAGTAACCAATCGTCTCGCTCGTAGGTTTGACGACTTCCAGCCTCCCGAACAAGCCGGGTTCCGTAAAGGCTTTAGTACTATAGACCACATCCATACGCTACGGCAGATTATACAGAAGACCGAAGAGTATAATCGGCCGCTGTGTCTAGCGTATGTGGATTACGAAAAAGCCTTTGATTCTGTCGAAACCTGGGCAGTGTTGCGGTCTTTGCAGCGATGCCAAATAGATTATAGGTATATCGAAGTGTTGAAGAATCTGTATAGTAAGGCCACCATGTCTATCCGTCTCCAGGATCAGAACACGAACTCTATCCAATTTCAAAAGGGGGTGAGACAGGGAGACGTTATTTCTCCGAAACTGTTCACCTCTGCATTGGAAGATGTTTTTAAGCTTCTGCACTGGAACGGGTATGGCATCAACATCAATGGCGAACACATCACTCACCTTCGATTTGCCGATGATATAGTCATCATGACGGAGTCGCTGGAAGACCTTGGCACTATGCTCAGAGACCTCAATACCGTCTCTCAACAGGTGGGTCTCAAAATGAACATGGGCAAGACAAATATCATGTCAAACGCTCATGTTGCACCCGTGCCGGTACATGTTGGGAACGATATCATCGACGTTGTTGACCACTACGTCTATTTAGGACAGGTGATTCAGCTAGGTAGGTCCAACTTCGATAAAGAGGTCAGCCGACGAATCCAACTCGGATGGGCAGCGTTCGGGAAGCTACGGCATATTTTCTCGTCACAGATACCGCAGAGCCTCAAGACGAAAGTCTATAACCAGTGCATGTTGCCAGTGATGACTTATGGCACTGAAACGTGGTCGCTAACTATAGGTCTCGTTCAAAAGCTCAAAGTCGCCCAACGAGCTATGGAAAGAGCTATGCTGGGAGTTTCACTACGCGATCGAATCCGTAATGAGGAAATCCGTAGAAGAACCAAGGTCACCGACATAGCTCTTAGAATCAGTAAGTTGAAGTGGCAATGGGCAGGCCATATAGCTCGCAGAACCGATAACCGTTGGGGAATAAAGGTTCTCGAGTAGCGACCACGAACTAGAAAACGAAGTGTAGGACGGCCCCCCACTCGATGGACCGATGACATTAAAGCGGTCGCAGGAAGTCGGTGGATGGTGAAGGCCCAAAATCGGTCGTCATGGCGCTCTTTGGGGGAGGCCTATGTCCAGCAGTGGACGTCTATCGGCTGATATGATGATGATGATGATGACGTCTAACGATAGCAAACTAGCGCGATAACACCCTGGTATATCTGCAAGTGAAGCCATACTAGGCTAACTTTTGATCACAACCAAAACATTCTGAGACAGCAACATACCTACTTACTGAGATTCAGTCTTTAATTCATAGGTCAAACTAGAAGTGTAGTATAAACGCACTTAGTGTGGGTAGGTACATATAATAGTGCTTTTCTCTTGGCTGTTACGTTCTAAAAATAATAAATATAGCAAATAGGTAGGTACTTACCTACTATCAAAACAAAGGGAGGCTAGTTTAGTAATAACTTTATTACTTAGACCTAAACTTACCTACTATCCTTTAGCACGTTAGTCGCGCCTTTATCAAGCAGCAAGCAGGCATGTAGTATCTCGTGATTGCGAGGCTTTAACCACACTTTTATGCCGTACCTTTAACGTGAACTGACTCTCGTTAGCAAACTCATAGGAGCTCAAGACTATGGATATCAAGGTTAGTGTCTTGTTGTCTACCTACGACGAAACTCGGCGGGCTCCAACATCGTAGGTAGGACGTGGGTAGGATTTGCTCGCGTGGTTCTTACTTCAAGGATCCAGATCCAGCAGGGCGATTACGTGAGGCCGCTTTGTTGATTTAATTTCGATTCGTTTAATGCCTGCGCTTACGTAATTACTCAACAGAACAAGGTTTTCTATTCCAAGTTATAAATAATTGATTGTTACCTACATTAAGTGTAGGTACCTACCTAGTGAAATGACTGAATAAAACACAGCCATATCATTTTTGTAAAAAAAAACGGTATTAAATTAGGTAATAGGCTATACGTAAATTAGGAATTGTTCCAAAGCAAAATATATGCCAGCACGTTCTTGAATTCTGTAAAGAAAACAATATTATTTGTAAATATACAAAGCATAGAATTGGTATGAAAAAACAGCAGCAAAAATGCTCCAAAGTACTAAATAAATCTTTGCGCGTCTAATCTAAATCTTCTAGGCTAGCTTGCTTTTAGAAAACAATACATAATAAATACCTACGTCAAACGTTTTTTTTTTATGCTTTGTTTTCCATTATCTTATTAGATAATAGGTAGGTACTATACTCTAGCCAAACTCAAGATGCAATATTTACAAACATTGGAAATCAGCTGATTTCCTCTTTTAGGGCATTTCTGGGTTGCAAACATTTGGGTTACTTTTTTAACTATGATTAAGAACAGCACTACAAACTTTACACTATTCATTAAAAAAGCATAATTTTAATTTAGCAGTTTTATTGAACTGGGCGTAACGTTTCATATCACGCTGAATGTTAGCTTAGTGGCTCATTTTATTTTACACTAGCGGTCAGTCCCGGCTTTGCACGGGTGGACATAAAATATAGCTTAAGTTACTCAGGGATAATGTTCTAATGGTAAAAGAATCTTTGAAATCGGAGCAGTAGTTTTTAAGTTTATTCGTTCCAAACATACAAATCTTTCCCCTATAAAATATTAGTTTTTAGGGTAAAATAATGATAATGAAGATGATTAGTTAGTTAGACACCTGATAATCTGTCATCTAATACTACATTTAAATAGAACTAGCACAGCCCTAAAAATGTGTTTCACCCCTGCTACCAGCTTAACTGTCAGTTCAATGTTAGTAAATATTGCATCTTGAGTTTGACTAGAGTATAGGTAGGTACTAGGTACTGAGATTCCAACAATTCCAAAAGGTTTTTACTATGAATAAGACAGAACTTGTAATCTTGGTACGTAGTACTAATATCTGTTCTGTGGTCTTGGCACAAACAACAGATATTAGTAGTACCACAGATAACATAATACTAGTAGTACTACATACAGAATGGCCACTCCCTACCTCCCACCGGTTTTACTACCCCACCCCGAGAGCGAGTTTGCTGGCAACGCACAGCACCTTTCGCCGGCACTGAAGCTAAGGGTTAGGCACGTGTTTATTTTGATTTTGTGTAGGTCCAAGCGCGCGTATGCGAACACAAGCGAAAGTGTGCTATCTCGCTCTTGCTATTAATTGAGCGAGGCCAACCATGACACTCACACATCAACGGCACCTACACAAAACATGAATGTAGTAATTGCGACGCGTTTGCTTCTTAAATAGTGAGTGTGTCCCGGGGTGTGGTCTTGATCTCGGTTCGGTTGGTATTGCATTCCCTAAACAATCCTAGAAGCTTTACGTAGCCGTTTTTTCATGGACCTACTATTTTCTCCTATTAGTAGGACCACGAGGGAGACCTATTTCTGTCTTTCCTATTATATACTATAAATAGAAACAACCAATAATTTATACACCCTGTATATATTATTGTGTAATTACATCCTGTATATAAAAGTATGTGGTTACCAAAAGAAACAATGATAATAAAAGTATCAACTTCATATTATTTAGCTCGTGGTCCAAGGATTTTGTCCCATTAATGGGACCACAAGGGAGAACTGTTTCTCGTAGTCCCATTCCTATGCTCAGTAACGTATTTATCCTCCTGTATATAGGTATTCTTCTTGCTAACATAACGTAACCTACTCATTTCGATCTAAGCGGATGTCACTTATTCATTAGATCGAAAAACAAATACTAAATTTCTGGCGCTTCGGCGGCCGCTGCCGCGGCACGCTCGCTACGCTCGCTCGCCTCGCGCGTAGTTTTTCACTAACCTAACATAACCTAACCTACTCATTTCGATCTAAGCGGATGTCACTTATTCATTAGATTGAAATCAGTAGTTTAGGTTATGTTAGGTTAGTGAAAAACTACGCGCGAGGCGAGCGAGCGTAGCGAGCGTGCCGCGGCAGCGGCCGCCGAAGCACCAGAAATTTAGTATTTGTTTCAATCAACTTTAGGTTGTAAATACTTACCTAAATAATATGAAGTTGATACTTTTATTATCATTGTTTCTTTTGGTAACCACATACTTTTATATACAGGATGTAATTACACAATAATATATACAGGGTGTATAAATTATTGGTTGTTTCTATTTATGGTATATAATAGGAAAGACAGAAATAGGTCTCCCTCGTGGTCCTACTAATAGGAGAAAATAGTAGGTCCATGAAAAAACGGCACTTTACGTATCTACTACAAAGTTCAAGTTAGATACAAAATGAAAAATATTTTCAGGTAGTCGGGGTATTCAATAAACCAATAACTACCTGACTGCACTTTTAAGTACCTACCTACTGTTAATATTCTATATAGGCTCTTTTAATAAAAGCTGTTTAGGGTAGTGAAGCCATAAGCACTTCATTCTACGGTTTTAAAACAGAAATCATTATCACCTGATTATAATAGATGTCTTCACTCACCACGGACGACTGTTGTATCACTACGCGACACTTTGGTCGGGAGAACAACGTCGTGAAACTCTCCGGAGTGCATTAGTTTTGAAGTATTCTCAAAATCACCCACTAAACTACGCGGGCTCGTAACAAATGGTGTTATAACATCAGACTCATCAGAACTTGCAGACGTTTTATGCTTTTCAGCAGTTATTTCAGAATCTACTAGTTCACACATATCATGAACTGGTACGATAGCAACAGCATTAACCAAAGTATCCGGTGAATTAATTTCTGGCTGGCCTTTTTCGGTCATGTTACTTTCAGTTTTCTCATTGATCACTTCTTTCACAGAATCTTCACTTAACTTGCCGCTGTTGTTGCTCGGCGGCGATACTGACTGTATAGCATCTTCTCTTTTCAGTAGCTTTCGGCGCTCGCTTACAAGATCATAACTCAAAGGATGTAAATTTACTGACGAAGGAGGACTTCCATCTAGCGATAACTCCATTGAAGTTATTAAGCTTTCATCCCTGCTAAGATAATTGCCTTCTTCGGGAACAATATGAATATTTAAAACAGTTTTATTCTTAGTCTGTTCAGCGTCAGTGTCCAACATTTCATTAGAATTGACCAACGAATTTGTAGACACAGTTTTATAGGAATTCAATTTATTCCTTACTAAAAATCCTCTTACATGAGCTTGGATGGTGGTAGCCGCGCTAGATAAAGTGGACGAGTCATCAGTGGACAAAGAAAGTGACTTTTCCTCATTTACAGTTTGTAACACGGTGTCCATTCTGGTAATACCTAATGGTCTTCTTTCTTTGTTTAAATTAGCAGTGGCATAATACACTTCCTAGAAAAAAAATAGGTGACGTTCAAGTTCCATAGGCTGGATGGCGCTATCTGACCTACTTCCATACTGGGAAAGGTTATAAAACAAGAAAAAAGTTGGTAACTCCGTTTTTATTTCGTCTCGTGTCAAGCGGAAGGTTGTGGGTTCATGTCCTGCTTGAGGCAAAATAATTTAACTCCAGTACGACCAAAGTTAATGCACTATGTAGTACGTAGGTACTATGACTTTGACACCAGCCAGAGGTATGACAGACAGTGACAGCAGGAGTAACCAATGTTGAATTCCCTACACATTCACCATAGCTCGCCAAACGTAGTGCTTACATTCTCTTGGGCTCGCCAGTTGAGCTACCGCCATCTAAATAGACAGCTTTTTTTTTTAATAACTTGAGACGAAAAGGCCTCATTCGCATTTCACCTTTAATGGTGTTCTAACCATTTGCACGATTTTCAGCTTTACGGGGATTATTGTTATTTTTTTAGCTAACTTGACCGGACTTGAATTATCATTGGAGTAATAGGTAAATGTTATTTATTATCGATTTTAAAATACCTACCCAAGTACTTACATACATACCTTATTTTTGTCATTTTCTTCTTCCAGTGCGTCATCGTTCGTTATATCTTCAAAAGTGGAATTCCTACTTTTGAAAAGAAAAGAACGAAATACTTTTTGTATGGTAACAGCGGCTGTTTCCAAGTTCATGTTATTTTGCCCACTTTCATCACTTCTATGTATATCATCATCAGCTTTCGAATAATCTAACCCCATTATGCTATCATCATTATTCTCAGAACTGCTTGGCGTTTGTAGCGATGTAGAATATGAGGTTGCATTATCTTCTTTGTTTACCTTCTCTTCAGTATCAGAAAAAATAATGATATGCTTTTCATTGGAATCATTGTTAGTATTTTGATTATCTTCCAAATTAAGAATATTTTGTGTGTTTTTTGTGGTGACGACGTGTTCAGTGCATGTAATAATATTTTTAATCGTTTCATGTTTTTCATGACCAGGGACTAACTTTCTTTCGCCTTTGGTTTCATCAACAGCAACAACTTTAACATCAGAGTCTATAACGTTACTATTTGTTTTGTCAGTCTGACTTTTATTAAGGTTTTTAGTAGGACTATCAACCACTGTGTTCAAGTTAGTAATAAGATTAGCTTTGTCAATATCTGACTCTGGTTGAACAGACTCTTTCAATGATACAGCAGCAGTATTTTTCATAGTTGATTCAAACTCAATAACTTGGACCCGGGTGTATTTTTTATCTTCCCCGTTATCCGTCGATACTATCTCATTTAAACAATCTACAGTAATTTCATTAGCCGTTGTTAAGGTAGAGTTTTCATCATCTGTTTTAATTACTTCAACGCTTAAATCAGCTTGACTTGGTTCAATTTGATTTGTTAATGTTATATCCTCTTCAATTATTGCGTTATCTTCTTCCACTGATTTTATATTCAGTCCATGTTCATTTTTACTTTTTACAACGATACCTGTTGTAAAAAGTTGGGCTTCGATTAAATTATCAAGTTTTTGCGCCGAACTGTCTTCATCAGAAATTATAACAGCAGGGGCTGATTTTTCTGTGGCCACTGGCTGGTTACTATTTTCAGTAAGTAATGATTCGATATGCTCTTGTTTTTTATCATTTTCATTAGAAGATTGTTCATTATTTTTACCAACATCGTTCTGCTCGTCTAAATTTTCAGTTCCTGTCACGGGTTCATTGTTGGTATCACTATTAACTAGGTCAATATGTTTATCTATAGCTATTACATCTTTTTGCTTATCGACTATTTCACATTCATTCTCTTGATTCTGAGATCTGAGATCTTTGATTGGCTTAGTTTTCGTTTTTTCAATAGTATCAAATCCATGATCTATATCTTCTTTAGTCATGGTTTCATAATCATTTCCAGTTGTAAGATCAATAACTGTACTTTTGCTGACTGAACTAAGTGTTGAAGATTTACTAATTGGAATTTCGTCGGGCTCTTCATAGTACGAGTCTTTCGATGTTAGCGAGTTATCCGTAAGCTCCTGCGATATTTCAACTTCGGAAGAGAGTGACAAGTCTTGATCGTGATGAACAGGCGCTCGAAGATTAGACACGAGTTTCTGTTCAATCAAGTTTCGTTCTGCACCTGTATCAATATTCTCAGAAACGTCACGTCTTAAACAACTTTCTATTTCCAGATCATAAAGTTGCCGTCTTTCTTTAGCTCTTTGCTGAACTTTTTCTTGAGCTTTGGCGATTTTCTCCTCGAGAGTCAACGATTTATAGGATGCTGTAATTATATTTTAATGAAACAGCACAATAATTTTAACTAAACGTTAAATTAGTATTTGTCAAAAAAAAATAGTATTTAAAGAAAACTTGACCATCAGGTGCTCGCTTACATATGGTATTTGCATAACGAGAGCACTAAAGTAATATTGTTGTAAAAAACGTACCTACAGGCAGACTGTGCACTGTGCATGAATTGGGTTTACACAATTATTAAGATTCTATAACGTATCAAAAACTTACATGGCCCATCTCTCATTTCGAGTAACTTCTCCAAATGATTGGTGCAGAACTCATAGACATTAGACGGGTTGTTTTTGAGCACATCTTTCGTCAGACCCTCCATCAACTCCACCAAGCCCGGAGGCATCTTGGGCACCGGAACTGCTCGCGTATAGACGCGAGAACCCGTGAGCATCATTTTTCCTTTAATTCATTATAATAAAGAGCAAGTTATGTATTTTACAAAAACTTTAAAATGAAGAATCAGTTAGCTACTAACCCAAACTCGTTCGATAAGCAGCACTTCAAGGAGCGTGTTTGGCAACAGAGCACTCAAAGAGCAATGCAGAGTGCCACCAGGTGGAACGATCGGGCATGTTGTGCGCCGGTAGTCATGGCGATGCGCCAAAGCAAGTTTGGCGCTCTATCGATCTCATATTCGAGTTCAATGCTCTAACACTAAACTATTTGCTATTTAGGGGTTCCACTATGTAGACATTGGTACTGATTGTGGCAATGTCTAGGTCAAAGCTCACGGTGAAGTTCACGACACTTCTAAAGAATGTTCAGCCTAATTATTAAAATGAAAAACTGAGTAACGTGCAAATGTTTTGTGTATTTCCAATGCAGTTTACGCAACTGAGTAGGTAATCACTAAGGGGACGTTAGCTCAAAAGAACAGTGTACAAATATATCTCACTAAATGGGTAGTTGGTAAAACCCTTTGACCTTTTAGAGGTATTTCATCCTCGAAGAACATAAGTATTGGTGCTCTCTTAGATCTGGCGGAAGGCTATACTATAGCGTGCAATTACAATTAAAATATCTACACAGGATGCGACTATGTCGCCGTGCGTAGTCCCCCTTCAGACGAGCACCAATATATTCGTATGTTCTTCGAGGGCCTTACGCGGTAGAACTAAGAGGACGCCCTCGACTCGAGGAGCGAGCAAGCCGGCGCTAGCTACAAACAGCGGGTCGCCTACTCTTACACTACGATTACTTAAAATTCAATTCTTGTGAGTCAACTTTTTTATTTTCATACCGTGTTCTATAATAGTAATTTGTATATAAGATCATATATAATTTTTGCAATGTTAATACATTTTACAATAACAAACATCTCCACAGTGTATACGACAGTACACCGTCGACCGCGGCGGCTGTTGTCGCGGGCGGACCGGCGCCGGCGCCGCGAGGTCGCCCGCGCCCGCCCGCGCCACCCGGCGCTCGACAATAGCGATGATAGAAAAATTAATGGCTACAAGTAATATCATACAAATTAATGACTATTCCCTTAACATTATCTCATATAATAGCATCCTACACTATGACCAAATTAAAATGATTGGCATTCCTGTACGCACGCACGATACATGAATAGTCTCCAGTTCGCTCTGACCGATTTTGTCCAATTACAGCTTCCCACCACTCCCGCAGCTATGAAGGTATAAAAATCACACTGCTATAAATTTATAATAAATAAATGCCTATTTACACTATGTAACTATACAAAATGATAGTACGACGAAATTACATATTTTAGTCGAGCATCTAATTTAAATTAAAATCATACAACGATCTACGGACAGAGCGGGCGGCCCTCACTAACATTATTACATCATATTTTTTTATTATTAGTTTTTTGTACAATCATATTCAGCCGAAAAGCTGGGTGCCCGATTAATACAAATATCGGTGATCCGAAATGCAGCACAATCGTCATGCAATTATAATACATACAACTCGAACTTATTCAAACAATTTAACGACATTAAGAAATCCTAAAGTAAACTAGTGACCTATGTAATCGTAACGTATAGTTAGATGGCGCACTCACTCGCGCACATTGTATCCGGGCCCGGGGCGCGGGCGGGCCGTCGCGTCGCCGATTGCCGGACACTCGGCGCACACTCGCCGGAATCACCAGAGGTATCAAAAATTAATAACGTCATTAACAAAAGTGTAATCGAATAGAAAATATGAATATATAAGTGAAAAAGAAACGGTCTCATCGTGTGGGTGGGTGGGTGTTCGCGGCTGGCTGGCATCAGTTGGCCGGCTGCTGCCGCTTGTGGCTGATCTCCAGCTCGCCCAGCCGCTTCCACAGCTCGTCACGCTCCTTCTCGCGCTTCTTCTCTCTGCAACCAACCGCACCACATACTGAGCACTACTCGCTTATACCTATCTCTTATGAGACGACTACAGCAGACCAGACACTTTCGCGCCTCGGCGCGCGCGCTGTACGTACTTAGTATAGTACTGCCAACGGATCTCGGCCATCGTGAAGTCAACCGTTTGTGATGCGCAAAGAAAATTTAGTTAGAAAAAGCTCCATTGCGCATCAAAACGGCTGACTGCACGACAGTCGAGATCTGTTGCTGCCAATACTAATATAAACAAGTCGAAGAAGGGTGAGGTATGTAGCTTGTTAATGAAAACAAATGCAGTGTACAAACGGCTATCGAAAAGTAGACTATTCCTATATTGATTGGTTCCAACATAAGTTGAACTACGAAAATAGCTACGATTATCGTTTGTCGCTTTCAAGAGTAACTCTCCTGTTCCGACCCGATCGGTTCCGGATCATACTCGTTCGAGTATACTTACTCCAAGCTCGAATACACAACCATACTTAAAAAAGGCTAACCAAATTTGTAAGATTTTCTAGAGCGTGCATAATCTCATTTCAAATTAATTTATTTCCAATTCACATCTTGGGCCCTCGGATAAAATGCATAAAATTTAGTGAACTTTCAATGCTTAAAGAACCCAAAAAAACGTACAGTTCAGGAACTGGTTTCCCAAATGCTACAAACATCAAAATACGAGTAAATTTCCATACCACGTTATTGTTTACATAACTTCTTATCTCCTACATATGAGTAATACTTGTAGATCTGTATTTATTAGAAATAGCGTTCCATGACTCTAATACATATTATTTGGTGACCACGGTGCTGCGACTTAGGATGGGAGGTGCTAGTTCGATTTCCGCTGCGGGACAGGTGTTTATTTATAACTAACTATTGACCCATTCCGGCTTCGCAAAGGTGCTTAGAATATATGCAAAAACCTTTCTCTTGAATCACTATCTATTGATAAAAACAGCATTAAAATCGTAGCGCATTGCGTAGTTTAAAATATCTAATCGTACATTACATACAGAGAGACAGACGGTGGGAAGCTACTAAGTTTTATCTTTACTAATATTATAAAGAGGAAAGATTTGTGTTTTAGTATGTTTGTATTTTTGTTTGTTGTAAATAAACTCAAAAACTACAAGTCCGATTTTAAAAATTCTTTCACTATAAAATGCTACATTATCCCTGAGTAACATAGGCTATATTTATTACTAGCGAACCGCGCTGGCTTCGCACGGGTGCGGTTTCATTGCACCCGCGCGAATGTGGGACAGACTGCTAGTACTATATATAAAGACAATTCAAAAATAATAAATAATACTCACTTCTGCCGTTCCGCTTTGTAGCTAGCAGTAAGCTCGTCGAAGAGCTTGGAGTTCATCTCCATAAAGGTCTTGAGCACGTTGTAAACAAGCGCGACGATAGTTTGGTTCCAGTGCTCCTTGCTAATCCGATACAACGCGGGGAACATTATGGGCATTATCACATGGTTGTTCTCCTCCATTAGCGACATTATGTATTCGTTGTTCCAAAAGTACAGTGCCCGTTCTGCCACCTGCAATGTCAATTATAACTATAAATTCTTGCAAAATGTAAAACTCCTACACTAACTTTTTTTTAAGTAAAAGAGATAAAAACTGATTACCAGATCAGTAAATATTTTACCGGGTCAGTGGCGCGTATTGGTCCCCCAATACGCGCCACTGGCTTATCTCCAGCAGTGGACTAATGTGGGCTGATGATGATGATGATGATGAATATTTTAAAATTAAACCCTTGTTTTTGTTGCTCCATTGAAGTAGGTAAGTTATACTTGAGGTACAGTTTAATTAATCATACCTGAAAATGTGGGCTTGAAACACATTTAGCTATTTGTCTGAATAGCGGCTCCTGTATTTTTGCAAACTGAGCCGGTTCAATCACGTCTAATATTTCTTCAATCTCGCCTAAGAACATAACCTGAAAATCAATAACATGCGAATAAATAAACATCTGGGGCGCCTAATAATTCTATGCAACAATCGAGACTTAATTGATCAAACTAACTCAGATTATCATATTTATTACTAGCGATCTGCCTCGGCTTCGCATGGGTGTTTAAAACTAATGTATAAACCTGCACCTTGAAATACTGTACCTATCGATGAAAACCGCATTAAAATCTCTAGCGTAGTTTATAAGATCTAAGCGTACATAGAGAGGGACAGACTACGGGATGCGTTGAACAAGTTCAATAAAACAAGCACAAAGTGTAGATACAAAGTGCAGCTCGTAGTACACTCATAGTTTCTGATGCCAACAACACAGGGAGTCCTACCAGTACTCTATAGTATACAATAAGGAAGTATTACCTCTTTCTGTGAACAAGTCTTCGGCCAGAACTTGAGGAGTCCGCGCACGACGGGCTCGGTGAGCGTGGCGTCCTTCTCGAGAAACTGCACCACGCAGTAGGCGAGCTGCGCGTGGTACAGCGACAGGCACTTCACCTTGTGCAGCGGCAGCAGCACCTTCACCAGGAACTGCTTGTGCTCGCTCTTCAGCGGCAGCGCGAACCCGTTTATTATACTGAAAGTGAATACGCTGATGTAGTGTAAGCATTAGACGGACAGAAAGGGACAACGCACAACGGCTGTGCGCCGTGCGACAAGGATGGCAGACAGACTGCTTGGACTCGCTCTTCAGTGGCATCGGCAACGCGCTCGTTTATTATGCTGAATTATAATACGTTGGTGTAGTGCAAGCACTAGACGGACAGAACGGGACAAGATGCACAATATGCGCATCGAATGTGCGCTGTGTGACAAGGATGGCAGTCAGACTGCTTGTGCTCGCTCTTCAGGAACACCGCGAATCCGTTTATAGTTTGCTGTAGTGCCAATAGCACCAGAAGGATAAAACGGGACAAGACGTAAAAAGCGAAAGACGAAGACGCGAAAAGTCGAGAAAATGCAAACGAGTGTCGCGCCAGTGCTACTTGACGGTGAAAGAAAACCTCCTGAAGAAACCGGCACGTCCAAGAACTAAATTGAAAAAACAATGTGCCACCCTAGCGAATGGTATTGCTTGACAGTGACAGTGTCCGAGCAGTACAAGCATTAGAAAGCTGGTAACGAAAAAACGTTGATATAATAATGGCTAAATCACTGGCTTCCGTTTTTTTCCCTAGAGAAGTAGCTATTAAATATATAATAAATAATAAATAAATAATGCTGGACAAACCACACAGCCTCATCTAGCCCAAGGTAAGCTGCTGTTAAACAGAGCTGTAGTATTATGGGTACTAGATGACTGATATATATTTAATACAATACATAGATATTTTTTATTATACATAGAAAACACCCAGAACACCCGGAACAAATATTTGCAGATCCTACAAACATTTGTCCCAAGGCGGGATCGAACCCGCAACCTCCGCGTCGCTGACGGACCTTCGCCCACCGCGCCACATTGGTCGTCAAAATATATACATTAATATAAACGATTATTCTATTTTATTATCCTTACAATTTGATTTAAACCATACGGCTCTCTTCGATTAGCTTGAAAGTGTTTGAATATAATATTGTCAAATGTAAATAATTAAGACAAAAGCACTAACCTTCCAAGTATTTCTAGCAGTTCACCGACGCCGTTGAAGTGTTCAGTTTCGTACACAAACCGCAAGAATATGTTGTTGATCTGTTTACGTATGAAAGCTCGCAGCCCCAGGAACTTGCCGTAGATGCGGTGCAGCACCGTCTTCAAGAAGTCGCGCTCGCGCGGGTCTTCAGAGTCAAACAAATCTAAAAGCTTTTCACAAACCAAAATATTAGTCATTTACATCAATTGAAGTTGCAAAGCTAGCAAATTATGTTGTGAACAAAGACATTAAGAATTTGTTTATATGCTCGAAGGTTGTGAAAAATATTATTTTATTATCCGGTCACAAAGTTTATGAATGAGCACAGAACACGAGTCACTAGTCTGATTAATGCAGTGCAGTTGATGCGCAGAGTTTGTGAAGTTTTCGCCATAGAGTTAAAATAATAAAGTCTTTTAGGTATGACTTACATTGAGTCAGTAGCAAAGTCAGTGCCTGCTGACTCCAAATATAGTCAGTGCTGACTCCAAATACGAGCAAAGTCAGTCATTCGTCACGTCAAATCGTTCGTTTTCGCGTTCAAACGATAGAAACAACATTAGAAAAAAATCGTATGCCACAGATTTGATGGTTTACCCGATACGGCGGAGAGACGCGCGATGTGTGGATTCCATTCCAGCTGCCAGACCTAAGTCTAGTGGTTGTTGTACAATCTACTAGTGCTCGTAGTTTCATTTCAGATATCTACTAAATAAGTTATCCTATTCCGGGGTCAGTCAGATATATTATGTAGTTATTATAACTGTTAACCCTGTTGGATGTTAATATAATATAATAGCATGGTAAATCTGGGTTAGTACACAAATACCCATTGATGATATACTCCATGATTTTTTTATCGTATCAAAAATTCTAGCACATTGTTTCTCTATTTCGATCTCGAAAATTGAAACAATCGATAATTTCATTGTCACATACGAAAATTTTTCGGCGACGAACGTCAGCGTTCGCATTAAAGTCTTTTTGTTTAGTTGACCAATGTAAGTATGTAGTTCGAATGAGTCAGTGTCCAGTGTACAACGTGCGGAAAAAATGTTTAACATGCCTCCAAAGTCCGAAGCACGGAAGCGCTCAGATGAAATCGCCACTGGCGGTCACCCATCTAAGTGATAAACAGAGCCTCGCGAGCGTTGCGAGCTTCGCCAGCTACGCCACGCTTCCAGCGCTTCAAGTAGATGTACCTAATGCATCTACTTCAATATAAGTAACGAAAATATACATTATCAGGCTTTGACTCAGACTTACTATTATTATTTTAAGTACTCACAACTTGAACATGTAACTAGTAAAATAAATGCAGTACCTACTTACTGAAGTTTAAATGGATCTTATTTTTTTTCATTTTCGTACAACTAATATGGTTGCAATTGATAATCACAATAACTTGTAGAGGCGGATGAATCAATCATGAATTTCTCGTAAAGATGCATTGTGTTGTGCCAATGCATTGATTCATTGATTCTAACCAACCAGACATGGCCACTGCCACATATGAACTTACTTACATCACCATGTTTGTATCTAAAAAGCCATATGCGCTTTAATACATCAATGAACGAATCTTGAATGGCGAGTTTTGCTTGATAGATTGTAGAAACAGCAGCGCAGCATTATTTTTAGCCGAATAAATAAATTATGGCAAGGCATAATTTATTTAGACATTGAGTGGGGGTTCATCGGACAGGCAGTAATATTCAACTAGCCATACGTTTTTGTTGATGAATAAATTTATTTTCTTTCTAACTTTCCGTACAGCTCTGCGCGTTTCTAATGTTTTCAACAGCAAATTACCAACCAATAACTCGCTCAGTCGATATCTTATTAATTACAATTGACGGTTTTGATTCTCTCGTGACGGACAAGAGAGCGGATGAAGTACGAGAGATGCAGGTTTTCTTCCCGCTGTGACATTTACAACGTTTCTCTCTACGAAAGTGTACAGTACAAAGAAAACTATAATTTTTCTCTACACTTCTGCAGTAAACCAGACAAAACCGTTGTCTCTGCCCATGCTAGCAGGACTGGTATATCACGGACCCACTGTTTCTGATGCCGGTGTCGTGGGTAAGTCAAACCTATTATACGAGGAATGCTAGTCCATCAACACCAGGCTTCCCTATATCGGGATTATGCCAAGTGAGTAAGTAACTTATATTTAACCAAACCCAGATTTTGGCATCTATCAAACTGCTGCATGAAATAATCTACAGCTGTATAAAAATATCAAACATAAGCTTTGGTTAAGTAAAACAGTCGTTAAACCTTTAGATTAGAGGCTTGATTAAATGTTATATTAATATGATGCTTACAAACCATCTCGTTCATCAGTTCTGGCAGAAAGCCGCGTCTTTACGACTGATCAGGGTTAATTTATAGTTATAATGCAACACTAATAGACAAAAACAGTTTCCTTGCCAATAAAACTTGATATAACACAAAATATATCTTGTGATGATTGACAATATAATATGTAACCGACCATAGGTATGATCAAAGTATCATATACTTATAATTTTATTTATTTCAATTAACAATACCTACTCTAAACGGATTCAACAACAATTTACGTCTAGCGAAACCCAGCCAAAAATCTGATATGTATAAAACTTCTACTCAAATTGGCCACTTTAACCAACACTTATAGCAAGCGAGCAGTTACTGAGCACATACTTACTGCAAATAGCTGAATCTTTCAAAAATAAAAAATAAAAAGTTAAAGTAACATTATTACTTAAAGGGCCAGTTAACGCGTTGGTAAATTCAATCTAAATGGATACCGAAAGTGAAATTATCAAGTCAACAAAGGCTATATTCCCAAACAGTGTAAATTCATGTTTCGCACGCGGACCAGACGTGCATTTGACGTGCACCATCATACTAGATGTTTTTTTATTATGTTATTTTAAAAGTCTTTGATTTTTTTAGAAGCCATTTTTTGTGTTCAAAGTAATTAGTTTGAAAATACCCTTAGAACTTACTTGCAACACAAACTTTTGGTCGATAACTTTCTTGCCAATGGTTGGCTGGAAATCAGTAGATTCGAGGAAGCGCAAAAAGAACTCGTAGACTAGTTGGAGATGCGGCCAGGAGGCCTCCAGAGTCGGGTCGTCTTCCTCTGGGTCGAAATCAGGATTTTCACTTGGAGGCAGAGTGCGGAACAAGTTCGCCGATATCTATGGAAAAAGTAATGGATGACAATGACTTTTGATATATAATTTGATTGATGAGATTGATTACGTTTGTTTACTTGCTGAGACTATACATGACTTAATAGTCTCCTAATTTTACCTCTGTACGTCTTTACGCCCGAATACTAAAAAACTCTATCTAATATTTAAGCTCGTGTTAACTGTTTAAGAGGTCATTAATTTTCAAAATCGTATGGAGAAACGTAAAAAATCATCAAACGTAAAAATATTTTGTAGTAGATTTTTCATAAATTCATTAGAAGATATGATTTTTTTATAATAAACAAGGATTTCAACTTATTTACTTATAGTTCGTTGAAATCGATGTAGATAATATATTATCGATTTTTTGTTGGATACACTCAAGAAAAGATGATTCAGTAATATTTTGCTCACTACAGTTTTGACAAGTTGATATGCTGCAACCATAACATGGTTTTCAAATGGCCTACCTATATGTTATTACAAATTTATAAAGGATAAAAATCATGCACGAACAACAGATTTAAAATCAAGTGAAATGCTTAGTTAACGCTGAATTGTATTTATCTTACTAATTGGAAAGCACTGATTAATATAAATTTTATTAGTGTGATTGTGTACTGATCACTAAGCAGTTGTATCAAATGTTCCTTCCCCAGTTCATTAGCACATAAAATAAAGACATTTTTTAACAAAACTTAGCTTATGAATGTTAGTTGGTTTTTCATGTAACATTTCATATTTTTAACAATGTTACATGAAAATGTGAAATCACGATGAAGACAAGAACATCTGATTTTTTTCATGAAAGAAGTGGAACCAAAATCAAAATGACATTGAACAAGTCAGTAGCAATATATTATTTATACAAACACTATATATTTTTAGATACTACTACTACAACCCACATATAGTCACACTTAGCTCAGATTTTTTTCTCATTCTGATTTATATTGCCCTAAACCTGATGTTGTCAATTCATTTCAAAATTAAGAGTCCAATTAGAAATTAACTGTTACAGAGCTGTATTATCAGTGGGGATGTATTTATGTTTGAAAAACCACATCATTCATTTTTACTTTATTGTTTTTTTTTTCTAAAAATACCCCATCCATTAGATTATGAGGGCAAATTTTACCATAATGCAGTCTCCAATATAACTCCAATAAAAGTTTTTTTTTTCTCTTTTATACCGACCATCTTAAGTCTCAGATCCTCCATTGTCTTACTGTTTCAACCCTGTTGACATTGACATTGGCAAAATTGTGGCAAACCCGGCCACAGATGCCACAAATTAAAAGAAGAAGAAGAAAAGTATTTATTATTAGTAGGTATATATTGGGTTTGACTTACCATTTTGATGATCTCTGGATAAACCGGCTCTGTAAGCACCCCACGGCCACCGGTGATGTATTCAACAAGCTCATTTAGTGTGGCACGTTTTATCTCCTTGCCCTTGAGATCTGCCACAGGATCCATGAAGTCAAAGGCGACGCAGCATTGGCGCAGTTTACGGATGAAGAGCTCCTCTTGGTCACTACTTGGTACATCTGAAATTTTATACATATCCCTTGTGCATTATTGTTGTTTTAAAACACCTGGTCATGATCGTATTTGAGGATATTTATAGCTTTCTATGTAAAGGGGATCTAACATCGGATGTAATGCAGCTCAATATTATAGTTTTATAATTTGTTTGCTCAATGAATTTATTTTATATTACTTAACCTTGTCATGTTGGTAGTCTATGTGGGATACTTTTTTTGCGGTAAATGCGGCACCAAAAGTACTACTTAAATTTATACTCATATTTATCATATGAAAAAGTAATGCTAAAAATTTTGCTACAATAATAATTGTGAAATGAACATTTAGTTTCAAAAACAAGCATGATTATTTTCCATTAATTATATTTAATGCAATAATAATGTTGAAATTGGTGCGATTGTCATTTATGTATATTTTGTGTGCATCATACATAGATAGCCTACACATTATTTCAACTTTATTCTTTTAGGATCTATGTAGCTTGAAGTTTAAATTACACAAGCATATTTCTTGTGTTGAGTTTGAGAATCAAAGAGTAGATATTATATTAAAAACAGTAGGTAGTTCATTTTACATTTTATACTAGCAAGTAAGTTTGTACGAGTCAGTGGCTTACTCTGGTGATGGAGTGGGAGTAATATACTACTATACTAATAAGGATTTCTATGAAAATCTACGTAATAAAGGTAATTTAAAAAAGTATATTGTAGGACCATATATTACAATGCTAGTTCCTTATTTACCTTTATTACATAGATTTGCTAGTCAAGAAATAATTAAGACAAACTACTGCTAAGTAAATATCACCAACCAACAGTTGTGAGTATAAACAATACATTTGAGTGTATTCAGGTTTAATTATTTTTGTCAGGGATGCTTAATATGTAGGTAATAAGTAAGCTAATTAGAACTCTGTGTCAAACATAAACTTTGAAGACACTTGGATTTTTATTAGTGGTTTTGGATATAGGTAAACAATGCCAAGGTAATGCAAATAACACATGTTTAACATTATCACCTAGTAACAGAGTTCAGACCCCTCACACAAGGATCTACAATGTTGTTGGGTGTAAGAAACTATGAGTATATGTGTAAGAACTATGGTATCAGTATCACAAGATCAAGACCCAGAACCAACACTTACAGATCATACAAAATGTTATCTTACAGCGCAAATGGTACCTGCCTGCACATCTTGTCTAAACTGTGTAAAACCATTTACTGTTAAGTTTAATTACCTTGTGTGTCATGCAGTGAGGAAATGACGAGTGTATGATGATGAGGACTTACCTTTGAGCAAGGGCAATGCCTGCAGCTCCACATCTTGCGTGTTGCGGTACCGAGAGGAGCCTTGAGACTTCTTAGTTTTTTTCTTCATTGAGCGTTTAGCGAAAGGATCAATCCTGTCCACAAACGTTCCCGCAGACATTTTTGCAGTATAAAAGTGTCCCAAATGACGATAGGTAGTTTCTTATCAATGCGACAATTGTTTTGATTGGGATAGTGTCATGATCTGGCTCAATCCACAAGACGAACGCGCACTTTCCGTAAGGTCGGAACTCAGAGCTTAATATTAGAGCCTAAACAAACATTCCTTCGTCACACATGACGGTAATGGAGTGGTCACACTCAGGCCATTCTTATACACTTCAAGATTCCACAACAGTTACGTAATTTGGAGACGTCTTTATCGTTAAAATGACACAAATACGGAAAGGAACAGTTCGATTCACAAATTTAGTTTTATTTTCTGAGGCGTGTCACGAATAGCTGAAGGCAGAAGTCACACATACAAGCCTCGTGTAATATCAGCCGGTCAGTCAATGACAATAATTTCTTTACACTAATCACACGAGAATTTTCACAGTTCTATTCGTAAAACACATAAAACAACGATACGAGACAGTTATCGTCCAGTTTAGACGTAATCGGAAACATAAGCGGTGATGACACGGAGTAAAATTTAACACCAAAAATCTATCATCCTATTCTCGCCATCGCTCACCATCCGTTTCGTCTGAGAGACAGGACGCATTTTACAACGTTGCGCACAAGGATATTTTGGATTTAAACACTTTCACAAGATAGTTTTTCGTTGTCTACAGTTTTATCGAAGCGACCAATTTATTAATTTGATCTAAAAGATTATCATCACGGTTGCTGCGAAAACGCTACACTCCTAGAAAAGTACCTACATCTGAAAATAGATGGAGATAGAAAATGTTCAGTGGACAAACTGATATACTTTTTTTCTTCAAACCACGCATAAATTGATAAAATGTACAAATGGATTGTTTAATAAAATAAAACAAAATTTAAAAATGAACTTCGGTAAGTTTAGATGGCAAATTGTGGTGAATTATTAAATTTATCGCAATAAAGTCTTGCAACATAAAGCTTTATTCCGCTTACAGACACAGAGTAAAAATTTAGAGTATTAAGGAGTATTCACTAGTATTCTAATACTCCATTTACACACGCGCGCGTCTTGCTGTTTGGTCACACACAGTCAGTCAACGGTCGTCAGTCAGTATTATTTATCTACATCACAGAACTTAGTTCTGTGATCTACATTGTAGATAAAATGACAGTGTAGATTCTACACCACTATCATTTAGCCAAGGATTTTACATAAACTTGGTAGTTCCATGCATTTAACATTTCAGATTAATGGATTTATTTTCTATAAAATAAAAATGGCAGTTCACGATTTCATTTTTGTCATTGTGGTACGCAAGGATTTTTTTATAAAAAATCGTAAACCTAAGAGCAGTATGAGAAAAAATTTCTGATGAAAAAAATAACTCCGTAAGATGGCGTTGTTTATGCGTTTTGGCGTTCCAAAATATTTATATTTACCTACTATTTTGGAACTACCTACCATTTCTGCAAAAAATAAATTAATTTTAGCATAGGTATACCCAATATGCTTGCGAGCGAATCATGATTCATGAATGATCTGACTACGAATTTATAAACTACGTATCTAGAAGGCTCACTGATACAAATAACACGGCTGACATGAGACTAACATTACATGGTGGTGTGTCTCATTCTAAAGAGCAACCATAATTTAGGAACCAAACAGGACAGTTTTGAAATAAGACGATTTATTGTGCTAAAAAAATCTATTTTATTTTAATTATTTAGTACATTATACGTAGGGAGGTAGGTGTTGCTGATAGTGCTTAATCAATTTTGGTCGAATCCAACCGCTAAAAGAACTTTCTCTTGGTTGCTTGTTTATATCTTAGGGAGTGTATGTTATTCTGCTCCACCTATATTATAATGTTACCTATATTATAATGTTATTCTGCTCATTACATTTTTGTTAAATAAAAATAAAGTTATATTAAAAAATCCTAAAGCGAAATGTTTTTTAAATTTGTTAATTTTATTTTCTTAGATGCTGGTTAACCGCTTTCTCCTTAGCAGTCTCGGACTCAGTATGTCAAGTGCAATCAGCGTAATTGAACTTAGAAACTTATTTTTTTTTATAATTAATATCTAGAAATAAAATCAATTCAGTAGTTTTTGCGTTAAAAAGTAACAACATAAGTACCTACATAATTATATTATATTTCACATACTTCACATTTTTATAATAATAGATATTAAACAAAAAATTACAAGTATAAATACAAACAGGTAAAATAGTATAAATTGCTTAAGGTTTATGGAACTTTTTAGCTTAATAAATTGTTTTAGTTTCTCGATAGTATTTAAAATGCTTCCATCTATTTAGTTTTCTTAAAGTCGTTTGACGACCGATGTGGCGCAGCGGGCGCAGGTCCGCCTGCGACGCAGAGGTTGCGGGTTCGATTCCCGCCTCGGGACAAATGTTTGTACGATCTACAAATATTTGTTCCGGGTGTTCTGGGTATTTTCTATATATAATAAAAAAATATCTATCTATGTATTGTATTGTATTAAATATATATCAGTCATCTAGTACCCATAATACAGCTCTGTTTAACAGCAGCTTACCTTGGGGCTAGATGATGCTTGTGTGGATTGTCCAGCATTATTTATTTATTTATTATTATTATTTATTTATTTATGATTATACATTTTTACAAACGGGTGTTTTCACGTACCGGTATATCGGTGAAACACTTCCACGAGTTCACGTAAAGCATCGGTGGAGAGAGCAGTAAGTTATCTACCGTTTGTTAAAGGGTTAACAGACAAAATCGGACACTTCTTACAACGGAGGTACAGCATTAAGACCATATTCCGACCCTTATCACAATTAAGACAGATGGTACGCTCCCCCAAGGACAGAGATCCTTTGGGTGTCCCCGGTGTTTATGCAATTCCTTGCGACTGTGGCAAGTGTTACATAGGCGAAACAAAGCGGAATGTCTCTACCAGACTGGCCGAGCACATTCGCGCAGTGAAAAACGTTGACACCAACAGCTCCGCTATAGCGGAGCATGTACTCGAATCAGGGACGGCGCACTACATCCGATTTGATAAAGCCCGGGTCTTGTCCAGGGAAAAGTTTTTTGTTCCACGCAAGATTCGTGAGGCGATTGAGATAGGGCGTCTACCGAATTTCAACAGAGACCGCGGTTGGGCTCTTCCACCAGCCTGGAAATCGTGCTTACATGGAGTTCAAGACAGCGTAGTTTTCGAGTCTGATAGAGACACAGTGAGTGTGACCTGTCTGGTTCCATCGCAGTTGCCCAATGATGGAGACGAAAGCAGTGGTGACGACAGTGAACTACCTCAAGCCGCTTCGCCTATAACACAAGTTCCTTCCCCCCCACCCGCGCGCCTGTCGAGCCGCGCTGCTAGAGCCGCAGCCCGCAGTGCATATCGCGACGCGGAGGAAGACGCTCGCCGTGTCACTCAACCCTGATGAAGACTCTCGAAATTGAGTCGAAACAGTGTCGGTACCTCTTCACCGATATACCGGTACGTGAAAACACCCGTTTGTAAAAATGTATGATATAGTTCACGATAGTTTTATGAGTAAAATTATTTATGATTATCTGGTAGGTATGTGGAAATGAGTAAAAACTCAATAACATCAGAACATTAAATACTAGTCTTATAGTACCTCCAGTCAGTGGATCACGGCTGTCGTGAAGCCATTTGTTATGCGCAAAGACTCGAAACGAACTATTTCACCATAGCTGAGATTCTATATTATGTAGTGAATATGAAATGGACACCCTATTGATCCTTAACGAAATTGCTTTAACTGTTTAAGGATATCCCACAGCCTGGCCTACGACTCCTTCTTACACACCCACTCTACTCCACATATTCCATTACTCTTATTTTTCAATAACTTATTTTAGAATATAGACACACCTATTTGAATTCAGAAATTAATGCTATTAATTAATTTATTTGCTTATTTAAAACGATGTTTGTGGTTTTTCTGTGAAATTACATGTAATTTTTACTATGCCAACTTTATTAATATGCTGGCAAGGTACAAACGGTCAAGCAGTGAGTCTCTGTCGAGACCGTTTTTCTTTTTAGCTCGATTGAATTATTATTATATATTAACGTTAAGCGGTCCTGATAAGGTTCAGAATCCTTTGAACTTTTTTCTTTCAAAATGTCGAGAGTAATATTACATTCCTTGGGTCTGAATAATGTGTGAAATGCAAAACCATAACATACACTGTAACGTCTAGTAATTATCAAGGTAACTAAATGTCAGTTATGTGCTCTCAGCTCCTCTCTTCTCTATCTATCTATCTATTAGCTATGGTCTATGGTTAAGTAGTTAGTTTTGGAAAGAAAGTGGCTTTCTATAGATTTTTGTAGTTTTGTTTGATTCAATTTTGTGTAAAACTTAAGCATTAATCGCAATTATAAAATACTAATCTGAAGCCAAAACTCTGGCGTATAGTAACAAGCGGTATTTGGTGTGAATGTAACGTACAGTACAGTACAGTATTAATTTAGAAAGCAACATGGAAGCGCTGACAGTTCCGCCATGAATGCAAAATAAATAGAAATTGTAAAGGTTTGAAACGTACGTACTATCTTTTTGTTGTCACAAATACGTAATACTATTGTATTATTGTATTGAATTATCGTATTACAAAACAATAACAATAAGGATGATGTATGTTGATCTCACAAAAGTCTTCAATTGAAAAGAAAGTCTCCTGCATTGCTATTCAATTGATTGATTGCCACAGTCTTGATAAACACTGAAACGTATAACTTCTTTACTTTTACTGCATACACCTTCTCAAAAAATTAATAGGAACCATTTTAAAAAAGCAACTTAAATTAAAAATACCATCACAATCTGATTGTTTAAAAAGTGGTTTGTAGCTTTACAATAAACAAACCTGGCTTATAATACTAACCAATTACTTACTAGAGTTTATACTACCAATAAATATACCTATATTCTGTGATGATGACTAATAATATAATCATTTGGTTTTTGCAGCTGGTAAATCAGTCACACTGGCTAGAAACTTCACAATGTTGAGAGGTGGGCGTGGAGGCCGTCACAGTCCAGAGCTGTACCCCCACACACTAAAGTGCTCTAACGCAAGTGACACAAGCTCAGCATACAGTGGCAGTGACACAATGACATCAGTACACAGCTCACTTGATATGGACATGGAGGTTGACCTCTCCGGTCTCTTGGAGTCCATTGTTGACTCAGATGAAGAGGAGGACTTAGAAGAAAGCATGGATAGCTTAACTGTGAGAGATGCAGTCCGTGAATGCCTTGAAAAAGATCCAACTGAGAGAACCGATGAAGATATTGATATTCTGTTAGAATTCACACAACATTTAAAGGCATTTACCAATATGACTCTTAATGTGAGGAGAGCACTGTGCATCAAGATGGTTTTTGCGGTTGTTGAGAAAGCAGGAACTGTAGTGATGAATGATGGAGAAGAACATGACTCATGGTCAGTTCTCATCAATGGCCATGTAGGTATTGAACACCCTAATGGTGAAATAGAATATCTGAATGTGGGTGATAGTTTTGGAATGGCAGAAGCCACTTTAGAAAAATTGTATCATAGGGGTGTGATGACGACCAGGTGCGATGATTGTCAGTTTGTATGTGTGACGCAAGATGATTTTTATCGCATATTACATCAAGGTGAAGAGAACATAAAACGACATGAAAATGAAAATGGAATTGTTGTTTTAGTAACAGAATACAGAGGGCAGGCTGGGGAATCCAGTCGTTTACAAGGACATGTAGTCATTAGAGGCACCCCTGATGAGCTTATGCTGCAGCTCATTGCAGATAACTCACGAGATACTAATTATGTAGAAGATTTTTTACTTACACATAGAACTTTCATTGAAAGCCCTCTGGTAGTCGCTAAGCAACTTCTTGCCTGGTTCTCTGACTCAACTGTTAGAGACAAAGTCACAAGAGTGGTATCACTTTGGGCAAGTAATCATTTTTCAGATTTTGAAACTGATCCAAATATGATGGATTTTCTAGAATGTTTTGACATGTCTCTTGAAAGAGAAAAAATGGAGAGTCAATCTAGACTTCTGAATTTGGCTTGTTCTGCCAAAGCTCGTGTGAGAAGCATCACATTGTCAAGACCCACCAGGGATGAACCACTCAATTTCACAATTATTGGAGGATATGAACGTGGCTATGGCATATTTATACAAAAAGTAGAAAAACATTCTAAATCTGAGGATGTTGGATTAAAAAGAGGAGATCAAGTGTTAGAAGTGAATGGGCAATCATTTCAGCATGTCAGTCATGCAAAAGCAATGGAAATATTAACAGGATCTACACATTTAAGCATCACAGTAAAGAGTAATTTATTTGATTTTAAAGATATGCTGAAGAAACCTGAAAATTCTCCTAGACAGCGAGGAGGCTGTGCCAATATGGTGCGCTGGCAAACAGACCCCAGAGCTAGACTGTCCACTGCAGAACTGCTTAGTGAAAACCCCATCACATTGAACCCAGTATTTCCATCACCAACAAAAAAACCACAGCCCATAAATATCAAGAAGGAACCACAAAAAGGATTTATGACACTGGGACCTAAAAGAAGACTCCAGAAAGCTTTAATAAAAATGAATATCCTTCCCAAAAATACTATCACAGATGTCTTACACAGTGATGACAGCATCCTTTCAAACTCAGAATCCATGAATAAAGCAAATGCTAGCTCCTTCTATAATTCACATAGCAATCCAGATTTAATTTCAATCTGTTATGATGAATATCAATCATCAGATTACCCTGAACATGTCTTGAAAGTGTACAGAGCTGACCAGACTTGCAAATATTTGTTAGTGCATAAAGAAACAACTGCGAGAGAAGTTGTGATGCTGACATTACAGGAGTTTGGCATCACTGATTCTAGTGCAAACTTTTCATTATGTGAAGTCTCTGTGGCCCATGGGGGTATTATAAAGCAGCATCGCTTACCTGACCAACTGCAAAACCTTGCTGATCGCATTGGTCTCAGCTCTAGATATTATTTGAAAACTAATGGCATTAGTGAAACTTTAGTACCTGATGAAATGGCGCCAGAGCTCCTTAGAGACAGTGTCGTCCACTTCTTGCAGTTAAATGCTGTTGAAGTAGCTACACAGCTGACATTGCAAGACTTTTGCATATTTTGCCAGATAGAAAGCACAGAGTATGTTGATGACTTGTTTGAGTTAAAAAGCAGATATGGGACACCAATGTTGACACAGTTTGCTGAACTTGTAAACAAAGAAATGTTTTGGGTGGTGACTGAAGTGGTCAATGAGCAGAATATCGTAAGAAGGTCTAAAATAATCAAGCAATTCATTAAAGTCGCCCGCCAATGCAAAGAATATAGAAATTTTAACTCTATGTTCGCCATTATTTCGGGTTTGGGGCACGGCGCTGTTTCTAGAATGAGAATGACATGGGAAAAGTTGCCAACTAAATATTACAAGCTTTTCACAGATTTACAAATGCTAATGGATCCCTCTAGAAATATGTCCAAATACAGGCAGTTAGTGTCCGGAGAGCAAGGTAGAGCACCAGTGGTACCTTTCTACCCAGTGGTCAAAAAAGATCTTACATTTATTCATCTTGGAAATGACACAAGAGTGGAAGGCATGGTAAATTTTGAAAAACTGCGAATGATTGCAAAAGAGGTGAGAACCCTGACAAACATGTGCACTCCGGGGGGTTCGCAACAAGGGCAGGTAACAGTCAAAAGAAGGAAAAAATCAACCAACATTCCTAACCCCAAGAAAATGTTTGAAGAAGCGCAAATGGTTCGCCGAGTGAAAGCGTATCTGAACCGTATGCACGTAGAGACAGACGAGGAGCGCCTCCATGCGCTATCGCTCGAGTGCGAGAGCGCCGGGCCCGCTCCGGCGATGCCGCGCCGTCGGCACCCCTCGCCCTCGCTGTCCACTGCAAGCAGCGCCTCCTCCGCCAGCGAGACTAAAAAGAGCTTCGCCGGGAACAAGTTCGGCACCGCCTCGCCGCAGGCGGTGAGAAAGCTGCTCGCGCTCTCCGAGCCGGCTAAGACGCGTCCGCATCAGCCGCGGGCGCCGCCGTCGGGCCCCTCGCCGGGCGCTCCGCGGCGCGACGGACCGGCGCCGCCCGTCTGCTGCCCTCGCGCCGCGCATGAGCGCTCGCACTCGGACACGCCCACACCGCTTCCGGTGGACCTGTCTGCGGAGAGCAGCAGCGTCACCTCGCTCGTAAACCTGCCGCTGCGCAAGACGGGCTCGGCCACATCCAGCGACAGCGGGCACGGCTCGGGCGGCGCGCGGCCCGTGCCACCGCCGCGCATGCCGTACACGCTGGCGGCGCAGGTGGCGCGCATGGAGCGCCTGAGCCGCGCGCACTCGCACGAGGGCGTCACGCGTCCCTACGACTACTACCAGGACGCGCCTGATGACGACGACGACGAACAGCAGGTGTCCGCGGTTTGAATCGTTTTCGATATTCTAAATCAATGTCTATTTTATATAGTTTACTGATTTGTAATCTCACTCACATAAATAGAGAGCACATGTTACATAATTTTGTCTCATGATTGAATTATTATAAACTATTATGTACCCCTAACGTAAGTCTAAAGACTGTATAATATTGTTAAAAGTTAAGAATCGATCCTAGTGTTACATGATGTAAAATTCCATTAATTTAAGCTATTATGTCTTATTCTATTTTTTAATTATAATAATGTGACCCACCATTTTCCAGTTTTATCTTGAAATGTTTAATGTAGGTATGTAAGTATACCAATAATATAGGTATGTGACGTGTATCTGGGCGTTGGTATCTCTACATTCCGTTATTTGTATATTAATCAATGTAGTTTTCATTTACTTATTTATAATGATCATGATGATGAAACCTAGACCAAATAATAAATTAATGTACCTTTTATGATTGACACACAAAATGTTTTTTTGATAATAATTATGTTGTAGCATGTATTTGTGGTAGCTTTGTGGACCAACATTAGTTTTTTTATATTCGTGTCGGCTCGAATTTTGTTAATTATCCCATTTTTAAATAATGTAATATGGATTGTAAATAATAAATATATTATAATTAAACTCAATTTATTGTGTTTATTATATAATACAAATTAGTATGTAGGTGTACAAGTGCTATCTAAATTGGGCCAGGTAATCTACTTCCAGAGGATGTAACTGTGGTGCTGGAATGACGAGGCTATGTAGGGGTGCACCAAGTTCACATTGCTGCATTGCTTCCACAGACATTACTGCTATTTTCTGATCTTCTGCTCCAACTCTGGATAGGCCTACAGCTGTGCTGTCTTTCTGAATACCTGAAAAATAGGTTATATAAAACTGCATGCAAGCAAATATGTATAATTGAGTAAATGAGGCTTTATTAAAGTAGGGCTTTATAGCTTGCTGGTAACCCTGAACACAATATGGTTGCTATGATGGTACAGTCAGCAGCAATAAGATGTGTATACAAATAGTAATTTTCAAAATATGTTGGATTACCAGATTTCATAAAAATGTAACTAAAAGCTCTTAATATGTAACCCTCAACTCGTGGCAAAAATAATCTCATCACACCGCTATTCCAAAAAAATGTAAACAGCCATAAAAAAGTCGTGGGATCGAAACCGGTCAAGCACTACAGGATTTTTCTGTTAAAAACAAATTTACGTCACGGCCGTACTCTTATTGAAGTAAAACATCGTGAAGAAAATTCGAAAGACATGACATGTGCCATCCACCAATCCACACTGGGTTCACGTAGGGCCGGTGTCCCAGCAGTAGGAAAATAATAAGTATCTCATTGTGATGATAAATATCATTGTGATGAAAAATTTCAACGTTTTAACTAATTCATTATCATCATCAAAACATTTTATAAAAATGTTACCACTTGAGTCAAGTGGTTACATTTCAATGACTATAGTCAAGTGACTTGACTATAGTCATTGAATATGTGATGTCAAAAAGGTGTATTCTTACATCTTGTCATTAATAATGTATTGGTATACATGGTATATTATCTAAGATATACATTAAAATTTATCATCATAATAAGAGTCTTCTAATGTTCCCACTGCAGGGACACCGGCCTACGCGAACCCCATGCGGATTGGTGGACGACACATGTCTTTCGAATTTTTATTTTTTGGACATGCCTGTTGGTTCTTTCCTTCACCCTTTCACCTGCCATTGCACACATAATTTTTTATACTTAATAAAAAAATTATGTAGTTTACGACCGGTTAATTGATTGCTAATTTATCTCTGTTTAATTTTATTTGGAATAATGTTGTGATGACATTATTCTCTGAAAATGTTTACATAATTTTGACACAAGTTGATGGATACATCATATTAGAGCGGCAAATCTTGTACCGCGACATATTTTTGATAATTACAATTTGTATAGGTACATCTTATTGCTGCTGACTGTACCTACCTGTACTGGGATTATTTTCAATTATTTGCACCAACTGCATTGCTGCTTCCCTGACTGACATGAACTTGGGATCCATGTACTGGCGAACCTTCTTAGTCAATGATTCTTCAGTTGGCTCTTTTACTTTAATATCTGCAAATAAAAAAAAAAATATTAGTGCCTACTGTTAAAAAATATATGTAAAAGTTGAGCCAAAACTTATTTTTTATTATTACGTAAACATTGCTGTTATCATTAAAATTAATTAGAATAAATAAGTAGAGTAGATAAGCTGGACCTTACCCAAAAGACAGAGAGTGTGAAGATTTTTTGAAAAATTTCCAACAATTTTTTCAAAAAAGCTATCCGGTTTCCAATTTGTTGTCCAGTATGGAATTGAAACTGTTTCTCCAAAATTGTATAATTGCAATCCACAGCAACTCACTGCATTCATTATTGATGCATTGTGAACTATCTGAAATATTTAAAATATTGTAACATCTGCTTATATCAGTCCAAATAAGCCACAATAGAAAATGTTTTGGCGGTTTAGAATTGTATAATATAATTTATTCAAAGATTCTACTTGTAAAGATAATATAAAAGTATAATAATAATGTCTAGAACTAAATCCTAAAAATATTTTAAAAGTATAAATGAATATTTATGTCTGTTATATACCCGTGTTTTAACACCAAATTCCTTAGCTCGCAATAGCATGTCAGTGTGTGTAGTAGCACCAAGAGGATCTCCAACCACCAGCAGTGCTATTTCCTGGGTATTGGCTTCCTTTAAAATTTCATCAATACTGCTCTCACATAGTTCTCTGTCTGCTGATATTAAAGGTCTACCGTAAAATTCTTCCTACAACATAATAAATCTATTAAAACACAACTTTTTAGTTTTTTATAGATAAAACTGTATCTACCTTTAATTAAAGTGATATTCAGCTTTTTGATTAATTTGTTATTTTAAAAATCAAGGATTAAACTAACTATCGTTTGTAGTTCTAGGTGTTTTTGTTTTCAGTGGAAGTATTCATGCATCAAACCCTTCACAATATTAAATCTATACTAATAAAGAGAGAAGATTTGTATGTTTGTATTTTTGTTTGTTATGAATAAACTCAAAAACTACTGGTCTGATTTCAAAAATTCTTTCACCATTAGAATGCTACATTATCCCTGAGTAACATAGGCTATATTTTATTCTAGAAAATAATAGGGATCCTTAATAAAACTTCAATAACCCAAGGTGTAAAAAAATTGCCATAAAATGTCTTTCATCGCATGCGCTGCGGAAACTATTGATGATAGAACAAAACAATTTTCTACAATAAATCGATCGGCTACCTTATGAATGACTAGCGACCCGCCCCGGTGCTTAAGTTTTCATTGCACCCGTGCGAAGCCGGGACGAGCCGCTAGTATATAATATTTTAGAATGTTTATTACCAACACATCTTTGCCCACAGTAAGTATAGAGGTATAAGCTTCCAGATACACTTTATCACATCTTTTTACAATTTCCAGCCCTTTGACTGTTATATCTTTGGCGTCACCAAGTCCAAGGCCAATAAGAAAAAACATAGCAAAGGTTCAAAACGGGTAACTATAATAAATATTTTGTTACAAGTTTACCCAATCAGATTTAATAAACACCTAATTGCAGCAATTCCTCTAACTAGCACTGCAAGCAAATAAACTACAGAAAGAATACACACTTTATCTATTATTCTTATGATAATTTTGTGAAAAGAAAGTAATTAAAATAAAACAAAACAAAATAACCTCAAACAAATTAAATTATCGCAGAGAGAATGTATGCACCACAAACTTTATAGGGATATTAACGTATGTATGCACTATCTAGCTCAGGCCCAAGAGAATGTAAGCACTACGTTTAGCTCAGCTCAGCTCAGGGAGGATTATTGATATATATCGAATATCGTGATGTTTTTACATCGATGCTAGGTTGACATCAAAAACATCGACAAATCGATATTACTAGGATAACAGTTATCGAAACATCGTTAAAATACTCCAGGCTTTTTTTTGTGTGTGTAAGTTAGTAAACTGAACCGAGTTTGTTTATTTAAGTATGTTTTTTTTATTGTTTAGAGATGATTTATTTCATAAATTACTAGCGGCTCGTCCCGGCTTCGCACGGGTGCAATGAAAATGCCCCTCTCAGGCCAGGGCGCACGCGCGTGCGTTTTTAGTACCTATTTTGTTTAGACTGATATTTTTCACCTCATAATATCTTTTGAATGAAATGTCCGATTTTAATCATTCAAAAAGTATTCTACATTTATTAAAACAGTCTTGAATACGAAATGATTTATTTGGATTAGAATTAATATAAAGGTATGGATAACATTCATTTCACTTTTCTATACTAATATTATAAAGAGGAAAGATTTGTATTTTTGTTTGTTACGAATAAACTCAAAAACTACTGGTCCGATTTCAAAAATTCTTTCACCATTAGAATGCTACATTATCCCTAAGTAACATAGTTAATATTTATTACTAGCGACTCGCCCCGGCTTTGCACGGGTGCGTTTTCATTGCACCCACGCGAAACTGGGAAGGACTACTAGTAATATATAAAAAGATGTTATAGTTATGTTCTCACATAACTACAATAGTTGGACATAAGCGACGTTTTTTGTAGATTTTAATATGTTCTTTAATATTTTATAATATTTTTTTGTTCTTCGTAGTTAGTATTCTTTGTAGTTAGTAATAGTTTCCGCAGCGTATGCGATGAAAGACATTTTATGGCTATTTTTTTTACACCTTGGGTTACATTATTAAAGTTTTAGTAGGGATCCCTATTTTTTTCTAAAATAATATATAACTTATGTTACTCAGGAGCGTTCTAATAGTAAAAGATTTTTTTTAATTGGACCAGTAGTTTTTGAGTTTATTCGTAAAAAACAAAATTTTTTAAATACAAATCTACTTTATTTATATTATTATTACTATAGATAGTAGTATTATATTATCTGTGGTATAGGTAACATAATTAGGAATTGTGACGAAGACTAAACCTATTGTTATTACTATAAATATTATTATTAATATTTTTACTGAAGACTGATTTATGCCTATGTTTATGTCGCGGAAATATTTTATTCGTAATCGTGTTTTTTCGTTTTTGACTTTTTTTGTTATTATTACTTTTTTAATTGTTATTATTGTAATTTTTTTGTTTTTATTTCATTTAATCTTATTTGCTGACTTTTATTAACTCTTATCGATTTTTTAATTGCTTGTGTTATAATTAATTAGTGTAAGTGGTCTGTGATCTTACTAATTATTATTAAATAAAAAAATAAAATAAATAATAAATCGTAATTTTCACCAACTTCACTTTGAAATTTATTTTTTGTTCTGCGTCTTCAAAATATAAGTACTTACTACATCAAATTCAAATAAACATTTTACACCTAAAACATCGATGTCTTTCAATGTTTATCGTAATATATTATTACTTTCACATCGGTGTTAACATCGATATTTTTTTAATATCTAACATCCCTAGCTCAATTTGCTTTTTTTTAGTCGTACACGTACGTGCCATTTACAGTAGAAAAGTCAGCACTAAACGTAGTGCTTACATTCTCTTGGGTCAGCACTGACTCCAAAGCTGACGCAAAGTCAGTCAGTGCTGACCCAAGTTTGTTCGTAGCGCACAAGAAATTTTTAAACTTGGTACCCTCTTGGTACCGCGTATTGTTTGACCAAATGACCATTTTATTGACACTGGCAATAACAAAATAAAATAAATTGACAGATGCCATAAATTAATAAGATATTCCTTGGGATGGGTCTGGGTTTAATGCACAACATGATAATTCACTACAAAGCAACACAGATTATGCACTATGAAATATCATGATGTGCAATAATGCAAAGGTAATGGATTATCTAGCCGTACCGGAATTTCACGATCAGATATGCACAGCATGTTAATTCGTTACCCCCATGTACTGTTACAGGAACTGTCGATTTCTGCAATATAAAGTACTAGTTCAAACATTGCAATCGTGAGTTGTCAATAAGAAAAATCCTATCCTTTTTCGAAACGAATAATTTTTCTGCTAGGCAAAGTATTAAAAAGTCTAAATTTAAGAGCAGAAGTTATACTGGCATGTACACTTACGAGAGCGAAATCACGACGGACACCAAGATTTCAAAAAGCCTTCAGTTTTAAAAGATTTTTTTTTTTTTTGTTTCAATGTTATTCATTCAAAATTGTTTATAATTTGTTTCTGTTTCTATTGGTCTAATCGCGCGGTTTTATCCACGGTTTTTCAGTTTATATGCTATCCCACCGAACAGTATTTTATTCGGGATAAAAAGTAGGTTTAAGTGTAATTCCAGAACTTAAACCATCTACTTACATCTTTAAATTTTGACATAATCGGTTAAGTCGTTACGGAAATATCTGGTAACAAACATACACTCAGACTTTAGCATTTTAAATATTAGTAGGATGTATGTAAGTGTTTTTTTTTTCAATGTCAAAAATCTCCTAATCCATTCAATACAATCAAAGAAGTCAAAGGGCCTGACACTGCCCAACCTCGAGTGCTCCGACTTTGTAAGGAGTGAGCTCACACCATTTGCATCAGTTGACTAGCAGACACGGACCGTTTCGGATCGGACGAATTTGTGAAAAATAGGTGCGAATTGAGGCCCTATGCATTTAAAAATTGTACCAATAAGAGCACCAACAAAGCGAATGGTACATTCCATAGGTAAGGCGTAATTTTTCAACGATTTGTCAACGTAATTTGTTTTATTGTGATTATTTTAGCCTATTGAAAACGATGTTTTCAATTTCAGTTTTTTACTCGGGAGTAAGAGAGACAATAGTATTTTGTCTGTACAGTTCTATTATCTCTTGTGATGCGCAACTCAACCAGCCACAAACTTATGACCCATGGCTATGCCTAATACACGTGCTTAATACACGGTCATGGTTCGGTGGACTTTGGTGACCATGGATAACATCACTGTGTGTGTGTTTTTCTAGTTTGGAGCCCTTCTACCTTCTCAATTCAGTTATAAAAGTATCTTATTTGAACCAATATTTGGCCAGTATTTGAGGGTAAAAATCTTAGTTAATAAAATAACTTAGTTTAGTCCATACTTTGTACCAAAAGTTGGAGAAAAAATCTCTAACTTCTTGTTTTAATTCAATTAAGTAACTATCCTTCAACTCTTTTAATACATACCAATACTTGCGATCGATTTTTTTTCTGATTTGAAATCTATTTAGATTTAACTTTGAGTATGCACTAACAAAGTGTAGGTTTACATAAAAAAACTTGGTTTTACTACTAATAAATTATTATTGATGTAACGATAATTTGTCCATGCAGATCTTGTAAGTAGCGTAATGAATTATCATGTAGGGCTTTATTGGTTCCCTTCCCTGTCTGCTTCTAATCTATGCACAGGAGCCAAGAGAATGTAAGCACTACGTGCACAGAGTACCAAAGATTATAATAACTGCTATTAATTTTTTGCCAAGAGAATGTAAGCACTACGTTTAATTGTTTGTTGTATGGCTCAAGCTGGTTGGGTTTTATTTTTATTTATAAGTTTCTGATTTTGCTAAGAATCAATGAATCGTGGATAATAAAATATTGCAAATACAAAAATGATATCGAGGAAAGGACAAAAAGCTATAAAAGAAGGAGTGGTTGGAAAATATATTAAAAAGGACACTCCACCAGATTTACCAAGTAAGAAAGAAGTTTGCAACATTACATCTTTCGTTGAGATGTTGTAATGTAATGCGTTCAGAAGCTTTGATTATTTTTGAACTGTCTAAAGTTGGTCATACATTTGGATTCCGAATCCTAATAAAAACTTTCTCTCCTTAGTCATAAATGTTTGGACTACTGAACATAACAAAAGGCCGCGCAGTCAGCCATTCGGAGCAAATGATGCAGTGCCCAGTAGCCACGAAAATAAATTTGGTAAAGCACAGACTATGAGCGGTCATGCTGGAAAATATACTCCTAGTGAGTCAGTACCTAACTTAGCTAACAGGTAATCATCTCTCTCTCCTTATTATAATAAACATACTTTTGTTAATTTATTCCTAGATTAAAAGTCGAAAGTAGAATGAAATTTTAAAAGTATAAGTAGGTAATCAATTATGTAGTATGTACCTGCCTACTTAATGTGTACATAGGGCTACTACAAAAATCATTTATATTATACATAAAAACTGTCATATCTAAGAGAATCTTATTATACAAATAGATAGGTGAGTTTTATGTTTCATAGGTTTGCTAGTCTATCTACAAGTTCTGAGACAGCCAGCACTTCTAACAGCTACAACTCGCAGTATCAATTGGATGCCAATGTGGTAATGAAAACAAATTTTTGTGATATAATTTTATTACCATTTTTGTAATAAAATGCATACTGATTGATTTACAGGCATCTCATTCCACCCTGAATGAAATAGATGACTCATTTAGTAGACAAACAAGCTACAGATATTATCGGCAACAGCAAGAAGATCCTATTTATCAGAATCAACAACAGGTTTGTTAAATTTGCAATCAAATAATGGCTTCAAAGATGATGAAGATCTTGCAGCAGACTAAAAAATAGATTAAAACAGAAAGTAATATGTTTTGTGGCAGGTTCAGCAACAAAAACGGCAACAATATGGCTCACGTGAGTCGAGTATGCAACGGCTGTCTTCCAACATGAGCCTAACTCCAAGGCTCCATCCTCCATCCCCACACTCAATCCGCCTTCACACTTGCACTGAATGTAAGTTTTTACACTTCTACTTTCTGATAAGTCTAAGTCTCAAAACGAAGGTAATTATTAAAGTCATTTTGCAATGTCTAAAGATAGACCTAAGGCTGCTGCACATCTCTGGTGGAAATGCAGCCTAACTAGTTTATTTTATAGTAATACTAGCTTTTGCTAGCGACTTTGCTCGCATGATAACTAGATGATAAGTATCAATTATGCTATTCCAGGTCCAAAACTATTGCTATTCAAAGTTTTATTCAAATTGGTTCAGACTTCAGATATTCTAATGTTATTTAACCACAAATATTCAAACTTTTGGATCTATATCATAGTAAGATACAAGCAATGTTTTATTATTTACAGCTTATACAACACCAAGCCAATCATCGCCAATATACTCGAATTACGTCAACACATCTGTCTTGCCTTATCACAACAAAACCCATGGAAGCAGTATCATTTCAAGTAATCAAGGTAACTTTCACCTTTGTAGAATTGAGTAGGCTATCAGAGACAAAATCCGAGACTAAGATTCAGGGTTCATGCATGTCTCCAAATTTTAAATAAATATAACTTTTAAATACCTTTTGAGTATACAAAGTTAGGTACGCCTAGGTGACGAAGCCTATCAAAAAATAAAAAAACCCTCATGTTATATTAAGGTTTTTGCGAAGCTCTCCCCTGTAAGATCAATCTTACTTATCTCCTCATGTTATACAGAGTGGTCCAAACGTCAATAAGAAATAATTCGATTTCTCGAAAATACCACATTGTCATGTATGATGTTCCCTGTTTTTTTTTTTTTGAGAATGTTAGGTGGGAATGTTCGAAACTGATCAAAAAAATGTTTTGGGGTTTTTTCCGAGATTCTTTTTTTTTGTAAAACAATCTCAATGAGATGTACTCAAGCAAGCATAAAATATGCAACTTCCTAGCATCAGTGCAAGTTACAAAACTTTTGATTAAAAGTGACGAATTTGTGTTTGAGAAAGTCAAAGTTGAATTTTCATCCATGGTTTCTTAAAAACTTTTAGGCTTTCATAAAATTACAAAAAATGTGCTGCTTAACATTTTTATTTTTATTTTTCTATGTATTATGTTTTATCAGTCATCTATTACCCATAACACAATCTCTGCTTAACTTGGGGCTAGATGATGCTGTGTGAATTTTCCAGCATTATTTATTATTTATTTATGAACCCCTTTTCAGATTTCTCCGGGTCGGAGGAGTGCGAGCTGCCCCTGCCGCCGGGCTGGTCGGCGGACCGCACGCTGCGCGGCCGCCGCTACTACATGGACCACAACACGCAGACCACGCACTGGACGCACCCGCTGGAGAGCGTGCCGCAGCCCTGGCAGCGCGTCTCCACGCCGCACCACGGGGTCTACTACTTCAAGTGAGCGCATTTATAGTACTGGGACCTTATTCGCTATTACCAAACGCGGCTCATCTGACTGTTTTTTCAACTATCGATTGCGTAACAATCACTTTTGAAACAACACTGATGCAATATACCATCACAACCAATCACTTAACTTTGCATGGAGCCGCACCGTTTTAATGAAAATTTGTTGAATAAATCTTATAACTTCTAAAAAAATCAATCATCAAAATCAAAACTGCAATTTGCTCTCACAACTGCATTAACTCAAATAAATGCGTGTGAAAAAACTTATTCCAGATCATAGTAAATCTTAGTGTTGTGCTTGCAGTGAGATAACTCAGCAGACGACGTACGCGCACCCGTGCCTGGTCGGCGGGTGCTACCTAGTGAGTCCGTACGTGCCGACGCTGGTGCCGCCCTATCTGCTCGAGGAGATACCGCATTGGCTGATTGTGTACTCCAAAGGTAAGAAGTCCGGTTGTGCGTTTGTGTTTTGGGCATAAATAAAGTTACGCGATCTTAAAAGCTTGAAATCTTGACGATTTTCACTCTCGAGAGTAACCCAGTTGTGGGAACAATAAAATAGTTTACAAACACAAATAATTACGATCCACAAAGAAGGTAAACCCGCTAATGAGGTTAGCTCATACAGACAAATTAGCCTGCTACCGGTCATAACCAAGCTCTTTGAAAAAATTATGCTCTCGCGTATGCTGAAAATACTAACGGAAAAATCTATAATCCCAGATCACCAATTTGGATTCAGACAAGAGCACGGTACAGTCGAACAAGTCCACAGGGTCGACCAAATCAGAAAATCCCTAGAACTCAAGGAATACTATTCAGCTGCTTTCCTCGACATACAACAATCTTTCGACAAAGTCTGGCATAAGGGGTTCCTTTTCAAAATAAAGAACCTGCTACCATATTCAATCTATCCATTATTAGAATCATATCTCTTGGAAAGAATATTCCAACTAAAGGATGGTGAATACACATCGAACTTTCAAGACATCCAAGCAGGAGTTCCGCAAGGCTCTGTACTGGGCCCTATCCTATATACCATCTTCACGTCAGACCTCCCAGAAACACCAGGTGTAGTAACAGCCACATTTGTTGACGACACTGCACTGACACTGCTGGTTGTTGGATCGTAATTCTGTTCTAAAAACGGACAACAAACTATTAATATAAAAGGTAGTTCTAGCACATATCTGGACATAGGCATACAACTATGTAAATCTAATATCCTTATAATACAAAGAGCTCAAAATAGAATCCTAAGAAATTTATCCAACGCCCCATGGTTCCTATGACCTCTGAGTTACGTAACGAACTAAAAGTTACCACAATCCACGAAGAAGTAAAACTGTACTCAACCAAATACAAAGAACGCTTAAACGTGCATCCAAACCACCTGGTTGCACAGCTTATCAACATTAACTACCCAAAAAGACTACGCAGATAACACATCATGGCGACGATTGACGACCGATGTGGCGCAGCGGGCGCATGTCCGCCTGCGACGCGGAGGTTGCGGGTTTGATTCCCGCCTCGGGTCAAATGTTTGTACGATATACAAATATTTATTCCGGGTGTTCTGGGTATTTTCTATATATACATAATAAAAAAATATATATCTATGTATTGTGTTGTATTAAGTATACATCAGTAATCTAGTACCCATAACTGTTTAACGGCAGCTTACCTTGGGACTAGATGATGCTGATTGTCCAGCATTATTTATTTATTTATGGAATTGGACATGATATTAATCAAGAGGGAGAAATGTTCACTGGAACAAATCTTCAGCAAGCCAGACTGCCTACCTACACCAAACCTGCTCATAGTCTGAAGGCTGATCGCAGATAAAAAGAACAAAAAAAAACTTCGTTGATCTGTTATAAAAACATAGCCTACCTCACTAAAAAAACATATTTCGGTAAATTAAATAGATTTATTGATCTTTGTGGAGCATAGAAAGACACGCGTAATAAAAGTGTATAGAGAATCTACCCACTACCACAGAACAGATATTAGTCCTACTTCTTTAATAAATAAACACAAGTACTCAATACATAACACTAATAAAATGTGTTTCTTACAGCGGACCAAGAGCTGGACCATAAGCTTCGATGGAATATGTTCAGACTGAGCGAGTTGGATTGCTTCTCCGATATGCTGACGCGGCTCTATAAACAGGAACTGCAGCTTATTGTCATGAAATATGAACAGTACAGGTACCTTAAGTATTTTCTAACTGTCTATAATACAGGTAATATTAACCTGTACGGCAATTACGCAACTCTGTAGCAAACCAATTTCAATCTGTCAATCAAGTGAACTGCCAAAAAGCTGTCATACTTATACAAAATACGTCAGTTTTATAATTGAAGCCAAGTGAAATCGATTGCAACCGAATAACATAATTGCTCCTCTATGTATCTTTAACCTAAAGGATGTAACCAAGCATAGCGCGGCAAGTGCGGGACAGCAACATGCAGACAGATACAATCAGCTCACATGTCAGAATTTAATCACATTGTTTAGCACGACAGCCATACCATGCCATGATACACAACACACTATCTTTCTTCTTCTGATATAATAAAAATTAATTGCTGTGCCCTAGGATCGCTAAAACTCGAGAACGGCTGGACCGATTTGACTGATTTTGGTCTTGAAACTTTTGTAAGAGTCAAGGTAAGGTTTAAGCGGTGAGAAAAACAACGTGAGTGAAACCGCGCCGGTCAGCTAGTAGTAAAATATATTAAAGTTTTGTTCACAACAACACACAGTAAATCTCTTTGTATGTCAGTAATTAGCAGTGTTTTGGGAGCAAGTATTACTTTGGCACAAAAGTCCTCAAATGATTGTTTCATAGTTCAAAATTTTTATCGGTAATTAAAATAATTATTTTTGTGATTGCAGATCGGCGTTATTACAAGAAATGGAGCGACGGAGGCGGCGGCGAGGTATTACATACCAGGGACATTCAAATTGTTAAAAATATTTTGATTTGCCTTTTTGAGCTGTGATCTAAATGTAGGTAATGCCTAATAATGTATTGGAATCAGCTATTTTTATCCGTTTTTACTAAGAGTAATTTCAATATAAGTGCCTATAAAATAAATAATATATATATTTGTAATAATATTTAGTTTTTCTTTGGAAAAAAAAACACAGATAATAACATCCTAGTTTATTTACAAGTTTTCTACAGTACATTAGATAGGGTAACATTAACTAAATTAGTATTAACAAATCGGGTCTATTTTCCACCAAGTTCTTAACTCTATATTTGGGTTTCAGTTTCATTTTCAGTTTCTGTGTCTACTATCTCACCTTCAACAATTTCATATTCACCTACTTTCTGTAATCCAGATATTTTTACCACCTTGGCATTTTTTATGCCTAATGTGTTGGCCCATGCAAGAGCTGAAACAAAAAGTATAGCAATTATTTATGAAAGGTAGCAAATACTAGCAATTTTTGCATACATGTTCACTCATTGAGACATTCTAGGCAACCAAGCCATCCCAACATTAACTAAAACTTTAGGGATTTAAAGTTTTTTTTAAATCAGGTACATTTTGTCTTCTCTCTGCCTATCTTATAAATAAATAATGGAAATCCAACATAAACTTTGGAATTCAACTTCATGGTCCTGATTGGGTAGGTATTTAGGTATCTTTGGAGTGTAATAAAAATCTTACCTGGTTTCTGAGTATGTTCATCATCAGTTTTAATGCCATAGTAGTGCGCCCAGTCAGCTTTGCCCTTGTAAGCACTGTATGCTACTAAACCAAATGCATTCCAAGCCAGAAGCCCATAGGCTATACTGAGTCTTTTCTTCCAAAGCACTGCAACATCCTCAGGAATAGGTCTAGTCCTTTTCCGTACAAACCTGTACCACCATTTGTGTATCATAGCCTGAAATCGAAATATTCATTAGACCTATAAATTTTTTTTTTATATAATTTGTTTTATAATATTTATTTAAAAGTTTATTTTACTATGCATTATAAATTTATGAAATATTAAATGAAACACAGCAATATTTAATTATGAAGGTAAGGTTACCTTCAGGGGATTTATTAAAGCCGGTACTTATTGTAATAATAGTAGTATTAGTTCCATGAGTGAAACAGAGAGTTAGAAACAGAAACAGGGTAGGTAGGTACCTGCTTCAATAATTTCTAAGACAAACTATTTAAAATAAAGGTATTTGGCTCAAAATAGTTTTTCAAGATATCTACCCAAGAGAATGTAAGCACTACGTTATGCGTCTACGTTTAACCCAAGAGAATGTAAGTACTACGTTTAATCCAACCCATCCATGGTACCATGCACAGACTACTAGGATGCTAAGTACCATGATCCAACCAAAGAGTAAAATTATATAAACTATAGTCCAACGAAGATAACTCTTGATCTTGGAATCTCTCATAGAGAATATAAACACTACGAATCGAAAACAACCAATCAACTGGGGCTAGATGATGTTGTGTGGATTGTCCAGCATTATTTATTTATATAATGGTATACCCAGAACACCCGGAACAAATATTTGTAGATCATACAAACATTTGACCCGAGGCGAAATATTGTTTAAATTCTCTTGGCATTTGGCAATAAATCAACAGTATCTGTAGACAGCAAAGTATGATTTATAATAGGTTAGTGCCTAGAGTGCGATTGAAGTATGATTTACATTGAGTCAGTAGCAAAGTGAACGTGCTGACTCCAAAGTCGAGCAAAGTCAGTGCTGATGCTAACGCTATTGACTCAATGTAAACGCTTCTCAAAGCCAGCACTGATCATTTGGAGTGGACCCAATGTAAAGGACTAATAATAAAGTAAGTATAATATAAAGTAAATATAAAGTAAGGATTTAAGGGACTGTATAATAAAGTGGACCCATCTACATTGGGGTCAGTGACACGGTATTTTTTTTGAATTTAATAATATAATTATATTTATTTTTTTATACTAGGTACATAGAAAATACCCAGAACACCCGGAACAAAATTTGTTCCGAGTGTTTTGTCTGTTGTTAGATCAAACATTTGTTCCAAGGCGGGAATCGAACCCGCAACCTCCTGCGTAACAGGCGGACCTTCGCCCGTATCGCCACAACCCGCGATCTCGACGATACTTCTCGCTTGTCAGGTATGCAGCGAAAAAAATGCCTTGTTACTGTACAGTAGAGATGAAATCGCTATGCTAGGGGGGCTGGTTGATGCAATGTCATGAAACTAATACTTAGAAATTCCTTGTATTGTACCATGTAAACGATAGTGGCGCCCTCATTTATTTTCTACTCCTTTTGGAGCTAAGCTCCATGGACTTTACGTCCCTATGGTGGTTAGCTCAGAGAAGAAATAAGAAGAGATCCTGGCTGGTCAGATGTCAAGTCAACGTAGTGCTTACATTCTCTTGGGTCAAGTCAAGTTTTCAATACCTAAATATTTTACAATTATTTTTTTACTTAAATACTACCTACCTCGCTCACACGTTTTGATCTTATTAATTATTGCACAATGCTAAAACTTAAAACCCCTTTGATGCGTATAGACTATTTGTAAGTTTACTTTTTCATAAACTTTGTCAATGAATTAAAACACCTATTCGCATAATTTACATACAACTATTCGCTAGTAGCACTGGTGATAGTGACCCCGCCTTCCGATCCTTAGGTCGTGGGTTCGAATCCGGTCGTGCACCGATGGATTTTTCTATTCGAAAAATTTACGTGCGCAATGCCAATGCTCTGATACGGTAAAGGAAAATATCGTAGGCCACTGTCCCAGCAGTGGGAATATTAGAAGGCTGTCATGATGATTCGCCAGTAGTGCTTACTATTGATGTAACTATAGATTCAGAGGACGGAATCTACGCTAGGTAGATACCTACCTAAAATTTAGTATGCTTATACTAAATTTTAATGTAGGTACAAGATCTTAGCGTTGCTATAAACTCTGAAGTAGTAAAATTTAGTTCAGGATGTGGCATAATGTGTGTAGCAGCAAGGTAGTATGTACTAGGTACCTACACCTTGCCGAGCCATCTAATTAAATCATAGTACGTAGGTAGGTACCTACTGTACCTACGTAAACCCTTTCCGCAGTTTCTCATAAATTACATTAAGTATCTTCTTGGTTTCCAAAAGCAGCAGTTCTTAGAAAAAATTAAATAATGCTGGACAATCAACACAGCATCGTAAAGCCCCAAGCTAAGCAAAGCATACAAAACGTACAAACATTTGTCCCAAGGCGGGAAACGAACCCGCAACCTCTTGCATCGCCGGCGGACCTTCGCCCACCGCGCCACATCGCATCGGTCGTCAAATAATACCTACCTAGTACTAGTACCTACATCAAAACTGATAACAGGCAAAGTTGCAAGCGGGCCAGTAAATAATAGTTTAAAGTTTATATTAAGGAATGTAAATTATAGTATTTTATTCTGATCGTAACATCCCTTATCAATGTTTCATGATACAAACATAACAACCATACTCAAGGTCGAAGGTCATTTAAGTTGCGTTCTATGATGCTATTCAGCGCTGGTGGTGACTGGTACCCCGTTGTGACTGACACTACGGTGAACTTACAGACTTGGGGACAAAGATTTCTAGTATATAAGGTCATTCATTATCAACCTGACAAACTTAAGGGGTAGGTTCCACACATAAAAAAAAAATACTAGTAGTTTTTTTTTTCTCTAAACGTTTTTTTTTATATTTAAAAAAAAATTACGTAATTCTGCTTAATAATTAGTTATCCTTGTTAGAAATCGATAAGGCAGCGCTCGGCACGTGTCTGTGACCCGCGCGTCAATGAACCGCGGGTCAATAACCCGCGCGTCTTTGACCTGCGCGTGTCCTTGACCCGCTACGGGGCGCGCACACTCGAATATTTCATTATTACGACGTTTAACTCGATTCCCAACAATGATAAATAATAATTGAGTGGAAAAACGTAATAGATTTTTTTTTTGTTTGTTGGGATTTTTAAGACAAAATATACATAAAAAAGGAAAATAGGTACTTACATATTTTTTTTATGGGTGGAACCTATCCCTTAAGTTTGTCAGGTTGATAATGAATGACCCTGTATAGTCAAAGCTTGGAGATGTTTCTGACTTCAGTTTTTACAAATGGTTAGACTTGTAATGGGTACCTAAGTACATTAAGTACCTAAGTTGGGAAAGTACCTAGGTTAGATCGATAATGTTATGCAATGACGAAGGTATTGTGGATATTATGGTAACTAAGATCTCACTTCTGAATCAGAAGTTCTGATTCGACAACACTTTTATTCCTGTAACACGAAGGTAGATCGGTCAAGCAAGTGCCTAAATAAAGTAGGCCTAGTAACCTACTTTTATTATTTAAGCTTGTTTTGTGAACAGAAAGACCTTGCGAGTAGTCGCGGCGAGGACAAACTTTTAAAAGTGAGCAATTTGAGGAACTATTCTGGTTATAATACTAAAATCCTCATCAGTAACCTATGCTATTCAGCACTAACTATAACATTATACTTAATTAACTTAGGTACGTAGGTACCTTCCTATTATCTTTTACAATCAAGTTGCATTAATACATTATATAGGTACTCGTACCAATCAAACCATTGTAATAAACAAAAACATACACTTAACGCTACCTATACTTACCTACTTATCTACATTCAATTTTGAATAAAGTAAGTAAAAGAAGCACGGATAAAGTATGCAAAGCATGAACGTTCACCTCGCGATAATGTTACGGCATCAGTAACAACATGCGCAGAGTTCTAAACTAAAGCCGTGCAAACCTTAGCAAAGGTCGGCACGGCACGGCATCGGCATTGCTATGTTTACAACGGTACCATGCCAGTCTCCTTGCTTATATTTTCATTTCGCCTCTATTGATCAACTTCGATACACTTATGGGGAAGAAAACGGATAAAAAGTATGTAATTCGAAACTATGTAAAAAAACACAAGCTTATAGATAAGCATATCTATAGTACCTATAGATACAATTTTGCAAGCACTCTATTTTCGTTGCAGGGTCAAATCAGAACGCATCAACGTCTTGAGGAAGCAATATGAAGCTTATCTCGAAGAAGATAAGAAACGCAAGGATAGGAATGATTATATTTTGGGAAGACTTGACAAGATGCGATACAGCTCAACGGCAGTTCAGCTTCGTCATACGGTAGGTTTAGGTAGAGGTACCAACATACCTTACATTGCGCAATACAGACATGCCTGTTTTGTTTTGTGTTCATAATCGATAAATAATAAAAAAAACTGTTAATTTTTACAGCCCAATACGTGCAGCGATTACTTCGCACCTGCATACGATCACTCTACTAAATCTGATAATGTAGAACGTAATAATATGCAAATAGTTCACGTGAATCAATTTAAAACCCGTCCCGGACATGGCCTGCAACCGAATGTCCCAACAAATTATATAGGAGAAACGTCATTATTAAAAGAAATTAGTAAGAAATATATTCTCATTCCCAAGCTGAGAACAACTTTCCCACAATATGATGTTCCCGAGGTCATCCCGCCTCTGGCTTCAGCGCCAGTTCCTTCAGAAAAACCTAATGATATTGATAATGATTGGAAAAGTAAATATGATATTTTAGAGCAACTAAAAAAGGACGAACAACAGGAAGAAATTAACAAATACGCAAACAAAGATTTAAATCTAAATAATAAAGAATCAACTATTAAGAATAATCTAAACAATATAATCCATGATAGTGATCATGTTATGATGCAAAATTATACAAAAGATGAAGTACCAACAAGGTACGAAGAAGAAATACCAGAGAAAGATATATCTGACCAATTAGAAGTAGAAAACGAGTTAAAAGGCCTAGAGAAATGTACGATTAATAATGATATTAATCAAATACCTACTACTGATGTTGCCAATCTACCTAGTACTCTTTTCATGAACCCTGAAAATGCAGCACCTTATTATGACCAAATACAAAACGAAGTATACGAGCCACAAGGAGCTGAAGTCAACGCGCAAGTGGAAGACTACGAGCAACCTATCCAATATATTATACCAGAACAGCAAAAAGTTAAAGCTGTCTCTCACATTGATAATCAGTATCAAGAAAACTACCCTAAACAAGAGCTTCAACCTCAACAGGAATACCCCATAGAGTATGACCAATTCATCCCCAGCGCAGAAGTTGATACCAATCAACCAGAACATGAAGTGTTTCATCAAGAGGAAAACGACTACAGTCCCATAGAAGTAATAAATCCTGGTAACTTGGAAAATGAAACAAAAAAAGATGTTATTCAAAAGGTTATCGAATCTAATGAATATCCTTCCGAAATAGCAAATACTCAAGAACTGACTCCTGAAGAACCAGTTGTTCTACAAGATGTACAAGGCATAATTCCTGAAAGCTATATGACTGAAGATGGAACGATTGTGCAAAGCAACCCAGGGCCGCAAAAGTTGACTGACGATCCTACAGACAACACAGGCATCGAGGAATTTGACGCCGAACAAAGAGAAATGTTTTATTCTGAGCAAACTGATCAAAATTACGCGTATGATGAACAAGGTGCCGCAGGAGATGCGTACAATGCAGGATACGTCCAGAACCAAAACTATCCACAGAATCAGGAATACGCATATTACGAAGGTGCCGAACAAGAGGAAGGTACTTATCCAGCGGAAATCAACGAGCACGAGGAAACGCAGCAGCTGTACGATCAACATTACGAGCAGCAATACGCAACCAACTATGAAGAAGGATTTGAACAGCCACCGATTTATATGGAGCAAGACCCAACTCAACCGCAGTTTGAGCAGCCTGCACTCTATGATACAGCTCAGCAGGAATTTGAGCAATATGCCTACGACCAAGTAACAGCAGAGACACAGGAGCAAGAAGAAAAAATCCTAGATCGTGAGGATGGGTACACTGAAAAGCAAGCAGATGATCCTTCTCAAAAAGTCAAGCAATCTGCTGAACTTCATACTCCATGAAAACTTGAGAACTTTTGCTAAACTTCGAAATATAATACTTTGTATTTATGAGATATTCTATTATTTTCACCTACCTACTCGTTTGGAATTGGAAAGGATAGTATTAGGTTACGTCATTTTAGTACCTAGGTACTACATAATTACAAGATTTGTCTGTATTCATGATTCAGAATTATAATAAATTCTTGTTCAAAAATTATTGTTATTGTTTTGTAGAACTGTGCTAGAACATAGTTGGATGCTGAAATGCTTCGTAGCTTCGTACATTATTCTAAAGAAATCCGATAAAATGTGCGAGGTGTTAATATTTTGCTTCCGACAATATTTTTTTATTAAGGTATGTTTGTTCGGGTTCAATCTTGCAACTTAATTTAGAATCAGTTATCTTCAACTGAATGAGCTAGACGTTTTGTTTGATAAACTATACTGCCCTCCCTATGATAAACCTAATAATAAAAGCATGTGCACCGTGGAAAAATGCGCTGTTTTTTGCTGATTCCACTGTTATTTTTAAATGTTAGATGTGTGTAGGTATTTTAAAATTCTTTATATCTTTTGATTTTCTTATTGTTTTCTGAGTTATTAGAACTCAAAAATTGTTTATAAATTAGTAAAAAGTAACTTTTTAAATAATATAAACATAAGCATCGCATCGCATGTGCAGCAGTTGCGTTGGTTATGATACTAATTATCTTATCTGTGGTTATGACTAAGAAAATAATCAATAACGATTTGTTACTAGGAAAAGGTATTGTTAGGATGTTTAGTCTAGTATTTCAATATAACTACTTATTTTTAACTAAAAAACGCCGGCGCCGGCGGCCGCGTCTAGCCTACCGCGTCACCGAGGTCAAGCAAGATTCGAGCCGGCGACGACGACGTCATGAATTCGAATCCCGACCTACGACATCCGGATCGACGTATCTACTAAGACTAAAAATGCACAACTAATTAACTACCAATGCTTAAATATTCAATAATAAATAAATAAATAATACTGGACAATCCACACAGCATCATCATCGGCTTGGGGCTAGCCATGCTATGCAGAGCTTGGTGTGGTGTTATAGATGACTGATGATGATGATATAGGTACTTATTACAATACAATACATAGATATTTTTTTTTATAATTTACACAGAAAATACCCAAAATACCCGGAAAACGCTAAGAAATGCTTTCACGCAACTGCAAAGATTTTAAAAATATCACCTCACTTAGCTGTCTGTATGGGCTAGTATCAGTAGTCCGGTTAGTTTGTCCGATGATCGGACTGATGAGACTTTGTCGGCTCAGTAGTTCGGTGATTTAAATCCTCGGACTACTGAGACTTTTTGTCCGTTAGTGACTGTCAGTAGCTATACTATATTTCTGGCGCTTCGACGGCCGCTCCCGCGGGACGCTCGCTTCGCTCGCTCGTCTCGCGCGTGATTTTTCACTAACCTAACATAACCTAACCTACTAATTTCGATCTGGGTGGAAAAGTAGATCTGTAGACTTCCAACTTATGGTGGAAAGCTAAGTTGGAAGATGGGAATAAGTCATACTTAGAAACTTTTTGAAAGTCTCAGTAGTCCGAGGATTTAAATCACCGAACTACTGAGCCGACAAAGTCTCATCAGTCCGATCATCGGACAAACTAACCGGACTACTGATACTAGCCTGTCTGTATAACGTCTTGATCCGTAGCCACCTTGAATATGCCTCCTCAGATGGAATCCCTCCTATCAAGTTCACATCGATCGAATTCAGAGGAAATTCACACGTTTTCTGGTTTTTAAATCCAAATGCATCTCTAAACTACTTTGGAATCTCGTAGAAAGCTTATAGATCTTCCTTCTCAATCTTTTTAAAATCTACAATGGCTTGTTCAAGTGCCCTGAGCTTCTTTCAGAGATCTCCTTGACTGTTCCTCGTCCCAACTTCAGAATCCACACAAGAAAAATCTTTCGGCTCTGGAGTCACAAAACTAACTTAGGATCTCATTCAGCACTAAATCGTCTAATTAACACTTGTAACTCAAACTATAAAATTAACGCTAGCCTCGATATCTTTGGGCTAAGCAAAGCATATCTGCTTTTAAGGCAGAAGCTCAAAGATCCGTCTCACTTGTCTGATCTGTTATGTCCAGTAGTATAAGTAGTACCTACCGTATTTTATATTTAATTTTTTGTTATAATTATTTTTGAATCACACTTCAGCTTCTGCTAATGTTTGTCCTTGTAATTTAAATGTAGTTTAGATCTAATTTTACTTATAAATCGAGAAAGCTGTATACACCTGTAATTGCTGGTAACCTATAATCTAATACCTTTTACTGTATGTACCTATTTCATAATGTTTTATGTAACTGTCGTTGGTGTGTCTAAATAAATAAATAAAATGATAAATTTGCAGATCGTACTAACATTTGTGCCGGGGCGGGGAGGCGGGGATCGAACCCGCAACCTCCTTCGTCGCAGTCAGAGCATCGGTCGTCGATTAAATTAAATAATGAAATGAGTACCCGTTGTAACCCGCGACCCGCGTTCCTGAAGACGTCAGAATGAACAGTCGCCTGTCTAATGTAGGTAAATTCATTATTATTGTGCAATTATAATGACTGAATTCAACACATGAAAAATCTAAGTTTATTTATTTTGTTTAATAAAACTATTATTATTATTTTTATGTAACTTATGTGCATCAAAATGGTTTACATTATTATTTGCGAAGAGGTATTTCAGCTAAGACAGCAGCTTGTTCTGGTATGAGAGCTTCTAAGGGTTTGCTCCAATGCTTCTCCACCCATTGAATTCTGTCTAAACCAGTAGCCCAATGATGGATTCGGCATCTTACATTAACTTTTTCAGTGTTATTAATCTGCAAAAAAAAAAAGAATTTTCTGTCTTCAGGGTGAGAACTGATGGTGTAGTGGTATTTACCATCCTAAGGTTGTGGGTTTGAAACAGGTTGTGCACTAATGGGTTTTACCACTAAAAAGCAATGATTAAGACCACAAGACAAATAGATTTGAATGACATATTGGTTATCAGAGTTTTGTAGTTTGTTATGAATAAATTTACATTCGGCAAATCTACTGTTAGGAATCTCAGTAATGTTTCAGATTTTCATATTAACATGTGTGATCAGCGATTTTGATAAAAATTTTGTACCATGACTTCAATAATTATTAATTTCATGGTACAATTTTTTTTGACAATTCAGTTTAAGTCCTAATTTGAATCGCTCTAAGAGTTCATGGTATGGGGGCAGGGGTATTTTGAAACGGTCGGAATGGTGTCGGGTCGGAAACTTCGATTTTGTCAGGAACGTTTTCGAATTTCGAATACGGAATCTCCGTCGGGAAATATCCGATAACGAAGGAATCGGCTTTGTGACATTTTCAAAATACCCCTGCTGCAGGTGTATTTTTAGACCATACGACCCGACTGTCGGAAACTTCATTACGTTTTCAAATCTGTCATTACAAATGAGTTCCCACCATTGCTTGCTTCGCACTGGCGTTTAAACTGTTTTCGACAGTCAAGCAGCAATGTATATTTTTAATAACTCGTTCTTCTTTACGAGTTACCGTAGAATGGGGTGAATAGAGACAATTCTGAACTTTACATAACATTTGTCTCAGCTTCTTTTTTTACTATTGGGCAGTTAAATATACAGTCCGGGACCACGAGGACAAAATCTAGTCTGCTTTTAGTGAGAACTATCACCACATTTTGCTAAAATATACGAAAATATAAGATAAATCTTGGGGTCAATAGGAACTCTATGGGGGGTAAAAAGAAAAAATGTCAAGGGCTGTCTCTTATTTTCGCCAACTTTAGTAAAAGAGGGTTATGCTTTATAAATATAGATAGGCTACCTACCTATTTATATAGATAAGTTAAAAAAATAGATGTTTTGGTGGCACTGCGACTGTTATGGTCAGGCGTATAAGCTTCGAAATCGTGGCAACTTCCAACCAATAATAATGATGATTCAAGTCAATTCACAACCCTAATACTAATGATTCTAACAAATCTATTTGCCCCATTTCTGGTTTTATACACCCTATCGAATTTCTTTTCAGCCATTTACCGATCGAGCGGACGAACGATGTGGCGCAGCGGGCGCAGGTCCGCTTGCGACGCGGAGGTTGCGGGTTCGATTCCCGCCTCGGGTTTTGACCCGTTTTGTTTGTACGATCTACAAATATTTGTTCCGGGTGTTCCTATCTATTGTATTGTTTTAAGTATTTAGCAGTCATCTATCTATTGAAAAAATCAATCAAAAATATCTATCTATTGTATTGTATTAAGTATATATCAGTCATCTACTAACCATAATACAGCTCTGTTTAACAGCAGCTTACCTTGGGGCTAGATGATGCTGTGTGGATTGTCCAGCATTATTTATTTATTTAATTATTCTTATCTATCGACCCCACAATTTCTATTCACCCCATTCTACCGGTACTGGTCCTTTCGAACCTAATGTAGTCGGAAACAGCTTTCAATTTTTATCCATCCTAATTTTACTAATAAATGAATAAATACATTTACAAATAAATGAATGAATAATAATAATAAATTCGGCTTTATTAGTTTCTCTAAAAAATATTTGTCTTCTCTTGTAAACATGGTGTTTTTTTCTCTACGATTTTGATTTCAGAAATAAAAAAAAATGGCAGTAGGATTTTGAATCTTTGATAACTGTCTTGCCGACAGCTATTTCGTGCCGGAAACTTTGCCGCAAAAGTCACACTGATTCAGAAAAACTAGTACCACTAGAAGAAGAAATATTAGAGCTCATTGTTATAGATAATATACATTGCTGCTTGATTATCGAACAAATTAAAGCGCTAGAGTGTGATGTGAGCAATGCTGTAAGAACTCATTTGTAATGACAGTTTTGAAACTTAATTAAGTTTCCGATAGTTGGAACAGACCGATGGTTTTAAAATACCCCTGCTGATCAGTTTGATGTGATGAAAATATTCAACTTACTGTCACAGTAACATAAAATTCTTTCTCCTGTAGTGTTAGATCAGGTCCTTTGATTTCAACATGCATTTTGATTGTATGCTCACGCACAACAAAGCCCGCTTTACGGAATGAAGCTCGAACATGCCAAGGTTCAAGGGTCCAGGGCACCAGTTTACTCATTGTTATTTGCAGTACCAAATTTGAAAGGCCCCTTATAGTCTGTAAAACATTTATTTTATTTTACCATTTGATCAGAAAATGTTTTTTACCTAGACACTTTTTATCCAATAAATTGCTTTACCCTTTCCACATAAGGTGAACTGAATGTGTTTTCAGTCTTTGGCATATTTTCATCTGTTTTATACTTTTGCAGGTTCTCAGGAGTGGCATACACTGCATAGCCAGGGAGTAGCAGTTCACGGTAGGCTTTCATTGGATTCAAGGTTACTGTATCTCCAACTGTACCTACACCTGAAATAAACATTAGTTAATTCAGTCCTTTGAATGTTTGATGAGCCAGGTAATGATTCTGAATTGATTTTGCATGGGTAACCCAACTTACCTGCAACGAATTCCTTTAATACAACTTGCAGGTTTGGCTTCTTTTCAATATTTGTATCTTTCACTAGGTCATAAACAAAATGCCTGCCTCTCATTTTTATAGGCCTGCCTCCTTTCTTGTGTAGTGGTAGTGGAAATCTCCGCCTCAAGATGAAAGTGTTCTAAGATTATTAAGGCAATTAGGAGCATTGTTAAACTTACCTACACACTCGATTATCAAATCATATAACATATGTAGGTGGCTTAAAATAACATTTTACAGTTATCATGTATTACGAAGTAGGGGTGCAGAATGATGTAAAAGAAAATAAATGCCTACCCTTGTTTGCTGCGCTATGAGATTATATCCCATTGCAACAGTTTTATTTATGAATGAACTTATTCCAAACATTATTCAGTTTTTGAACACTCAAAATATTAAAGTAATATTTTTCTTATAATTTGTATTTTGTTTATTAATCAGGCTGTGAATCGGTGACTGCTGAAATAAAAAAAATTGTTTGTTTGGTTGCTTTGGAAAGATCCTTATATTATTTTTAGCTCTTTTCTTTTTCTTTGCAAAGATACTAGGTACTAGTTTATTCTTTGCTTTGGTTGGTTCGTTTGTTTGAATTATTTTGGGGTTACAAATTTATGGAACCTGTGGAACCTCTGCCCATTGGGCGAAAAAAAAAAAACCTGTGGAACCAATAAAGCCCAAGAAAAATAGTACAATTCATAATAGTACACCACTAAACTTTGTTTAGTTTATTAAATTTGCAGCACTGGCAGATAATCCGTTACTGTAGACGCCAATTATTGCTATTTTTTTATCAGCCTGTGCTCCGTGGTTCACTATTTCTAACGTGATTTGTGAACTTCTCTCATAATACTAGATCTTTTTACCATCTTATGCAAGAGCCACCAGAAGGTGGTATTACTCATCACCCAGTTAATTTGGGCTTTGTTTAGGGACCCGCTTGTGCAACGATATGTGGAGCAATTCAACAGGTAAAAAAGGCTTTTATTGCTCAGAAAAAGTGTGTTCCAGCGATCGTTGGAATACCTCCTTGGGAATCTTCAGGTCTTTATTTTCTGATCTAAAACTCTTGACACTGCCAAGCATGTATATTTTAGAAGCGGCTAAATTCGTTAAAGAACATCCTCATCTTTTTATGAGAGCACGTGATTTATATACCACGTATGTGAGAAATCCAGACAGAATTGTTTTATCTAGAGTACCTACCTAAAACAACACTCTATCAAAAGAATAGTTTCGCTATGTGTGGCCGTATATTTAATAAAGTCTCTAATGACATTAAAGAAGAATAAATAGAGAAGAAGTAATATTAAAGAGTTACCGTTAAGATTATTAATAAAAAAGGTTAAAACAATATTAATCGAAAAGTTTTTCTATACCTACTGTAAATTAATTTCTAGGCTAGTAATACCTACTTATTCTAAATTGTATATTTCTTGACTTAGGTTTATAAAATTGACTACTATTTATAATTATTTTATGATTCACCTTTTGACATTTAAGTAAGGATATAAATTTATTATTCCGTTTACTTTATTTTTAATTTTTGCATGCTGTGTCGTCTACAGAGAGTGTGTGAGACAATAGTTTTAAGAACATCTAAACAACCGCACTTCAAGCGAATAAATCATTTCATTTCATTTCATTTCATTTCAACGTTACGACGTGACTTATTGGTTTTGTAATACAGCAGAACATGAGTTTCACTCATAACCCAGTTAATTTGGGCAGTGTTCAGGGCCCCGCTTGTTCAACGGTACGTGTCTTTTCGTTTTTGTAATCCTGTAGAATACGAGTTCCACTCATCCATCACCCAGTTAATTTGGGCTTTGTTCAGGGACCCGCATGTTCAAAGGTTCGACGTGTCTTATCGTTTTTGTAATCCTGCAGAACATGAGATTCTTTCATCACCCAGTTACTTTGGGCTTTATTCAGGGACCCGCTTGTTCAGTGGTACGACATGTCTTATCGTTTTTGTAATCCCGATAAACATCAGTTTCGCTCATCACCCAGTTCATTTGGGCTTCGCTCTTTACCCAATTATTTTTTTTACATTCGATCCGGAGGGTGGGAGTAACCTCGGTGAATCACTCCTACCCTCCGAACTAACTGCGAATTAAAGGGTCTCGAATCGAAAACCACTCATTGATTCATAGGTGTGCTTTTGTAATGAATTATTATGTTGCACATTAATAGGACCCAAAAGATAGTTTCGATTCAATAGTGTGTTACAGAGATCTATCTAATCTGTTTATGGTAGTGGAGTGAGTGAGCACAAAAACAGATATTAGTATGGTGTCGATCTTTGATACTTTATAACGTAGCGTAGACAGATTAATGCCTAGTAGGTATCGATATTATCGTGAAAGATCGCAGGGGTTGCAACTTTGTAACCCCCCCAGGTTACAAAGTTAGGATCCTGCCAGCAGGACATGCTTCAAACAAAATTATTTAGATAGTTTTTTTGCATTTTGTTTGAGTGAGTACGCATCTTGTAGTTGGCGAGGGTCGGAAATCGGAATAGGTTGCGGACGGACTACCTATCAATATAGTGTGACTGATTTTCAAGGCCACGATTGTATCAACGACACGATACTATCGATAGACTATCGCTAACTATCGCAATGCAACAACCTTCCATCATTATTCTCTGCTCAAGTCAGGGTTGTATTTAAGCCCGATGAAAACTGTAGTACAAAAACCATAAAAAAGTATTTACGCCAGATGGCCAGAACAGTATAATATCGATGTTTCAATATAATCCTCGTAACATCGATCGATGTGCGATGTTTTCGAGGACTTATCGATGTTTATCTAACATTGATAAATCTCGATCATCCATCCATCCCTCCCTCCCTAAGCCTGTGAGTGAGTATGCGTTAGCATCCTAGTAGTCTGTGGAGTGAGTGAACTGAAGCATGTTAATGTGTTGCGGGTGAAATAGTGAAATTAAAATATTTCTCAAAGTTTTCCATTTATTTTTAGCTCATTGTTATAACAGATTTTTATTAAAAACAACATACCATACAAGCAAAATTTGCGGAACGTAACATTCTATTTAAAACAGTTTGGACTGGTGAATGCATTGCATACAAAATGGAAGATGAAGCCAGTTCTGACAACCAAGTAAGCTATGTTCATTGAATGGTAAGGTTATTTTGATGTCAGGCTAATACCGTTTGCATTGCCAACTTGTGTAATTACAGAAGTGCTTGACCGACGAGGCGATGGAAACCGACGAAGGCCCACTGATAAATGAAAACTCTAACGGTCTCTCGCATTTGTTGACGGAAGGCGAGTTCAACAGTGTGGACGCCGGTGTAGTCGACGAGTCATCGACTTCAAATCAGGGTTTTCTGAATGCTGTCGAACTCTGCACTGGTAGCGTTGGCGATTATTTGGAAAACAATGCAGGCGGTTTCAATGCGGACTCCTTTGACGTGGGCGATAACGCTGTTACATTCCCTAGCGATTCTTTGAACAACGTACTTACCGACGGCGACTCACAGCTCAGTAAGCCTGCTTCTGATAGCGATACTGCAGACAAACAGCTAAAGATGGATACTGATTTTGATATTAGTGAGTCTGAAGCCAGCTGCCAGTTGCCTGGAGATGGTGATGACATACAAAATAAATCTGATGATGATAACACTGCTGAAAACACATTGAATGATATCAATGATCATATAAATGCATCTAATGAGAATTCTGAAGCTGCTGTTGAGAACTCTGAAGATTCTGTTGAAGTAAAAAAGGTAATTTTATATCATCCATAATTTCACTTATTATTAAACAAAGTTGCTTCCTGCTGCTCGTCCCTCTATTGTACATTTATTATACATTAGATCTTTTAAACTATATAGGTAACTGATTTGAATTCAGTTAACAATAACATAGGATAGAATGATTCAAGAGAAAGGTTTATACATAGGTATACTATGCAAACAAAGTCACAAGCAACAGTTAGTTTTGTATATTTTTGTCTTTTCTATTGATCTTTTCTATATCTAAAGAAAATTTACCAGCATAATATTATTTTAGGAATTACCAGAAGCCGATGAGGCATTGCCAGAGCCAGTGATACAGCCTGAGGAAGAAAATGTTCTAGAGAAGTCTCCAGTTATGAAGAAAATAATACCTAAAGTTGAAATCCAAGAAACTGAAGAAATAGCTGAATCAAATGAGGTTCCTAAATCTGTGAATGCAGTCAAGGTGAGTTTACATTTGTAAATAAGTAAAATTAAGATCATGCTAGCAGGTGTTTAGTAGCAGTATTATTATGTAGCTGGTGTTTAATTGCTGCAGCTACAGAAATATATTATTAAGAAACCATTCATAATTTTAAGATTTCCTAACTGTTAGTAATTAATTAAAAATTGTCCACAGTTTATAGATTCCTACAAAAATAAGTTTTTAGTTATTTTTACGATTATAATATTTTTTTTAGATAAAAAAAGAACCTCTAGTGGAAGAACCAGAAGAACCACTAGCTGAACTTACAAAAAAATCTGTGACTTTAAAAAGTGAAATCAAGACAGAAGAAAGTATTGAAGCTAGTAAAAAGAGCAAGGTATCTATCTACCTACATATATAATTTATTTATCAAAATTGGCTATGTGGAAAGTTGGCTTTATAATGCAGCTGTAGAAGTTTTTTCTACATTGTGTCATTTGTATGAAACTTTAGAATTGTTTATTCAAAAGGTTGAAGGTACTTTTAATTTGATCTGCCTATAAGGCCACTTTAACTTTATATAGATAGGTTGATAGACTAACACTTTATTGTACACGAGGATAACAAAAATAAACTGAAATATAAATTCAGTTAAATAATATAATACAGTGGGCGGCCTTATCGCTTAAAGCGATTTCTTCCAAGCAACCAGGTAGGATAGTAATGAGCAAAGTTTCATCATCATTATCAGCCAGAGTAGATGTCTACTACTGGACACTGATTTAAAGTAAGTTTGTAGAAGTTGCTGTTGCCAACTGGTGATGATGTTAATAGGCTGATTCATTTAATTAGATTACTTGGTTTATGCTATGTCAGCAAATTATCCGATTTTTTTCCGATTGATGTTGGTAATGGTTTTACAGTTTTAAATTCAATGTAATTATTAGAGCTTTATTTTATAAACAGGTGGGTAGTGCTGAAGAAACTGAAAATGTATCGGAGGATGAGCTTCCTGAGGTCCAGAAGATCAGTGTGAAAGATGCTGAGAATGTATCTGATGATGAACTGCCTGGACCCAAGCCGGCTGACCTGCCTGCAGATACTGAGGTTAGAGGATATTGCACAAGTGTCAATGCATCAGAATATATTTAGATGAGCAAGTACTCAACCCTTGTGGCTATCCAATAAAAGCTGGAGATGGCTCGTTTCTTTCGCCGCGTACCGAGTACGCGTGCGTTTGTAGATAGATCATATTCTAACTCTATTCAGGGCTAAATCTAGACTGTATTTCTAACATGGTGGCCACAAGTTTGTCTAGTTTTTTTATTATATTTTAGGTTGTGTCAGAAGATGAGCTACCAACATCTAAGAAGGAGCCCAAAGAGTCCCGCAAGAGAAAGCCTGATGGTGAAGGTGACGGCTATGACCCTGGCTCACCCACATCTGAATCCGAACTATCTAACAAGAAACTAGCTATTGCAAAGGTAAATACAGATTTAACACTCATTCAATTTTACATGATTTATTATTGTAAAGATATAGTGAGAAGACTCAAGAGTTCAATATAGTAAAAGTGTTAGTAAAACAGAAGTAGCATGTAAAAACACTAACTAAATGCTTCCTCATAAAAATGTTAAATTACTGATTCTCCCAATAAAAGGCTAGATCGTAATCATGTTTTAATAATTTTTTTATTTAGGAAATGTGTTCCAAAAGGTTCTTCATAATAAAAAAGTTTACCTCCAAAATTTATAATACATCTGATTCAACTCATGTGCCTAATTTGAGTTCATTTATGCATTTCTAACAGAATGGTGAAAGCAAACCTGTGCCTTCTGAGAAAAGATCATCAGTAGATGAGAAACCTAAAAAAAAAGTACTGCCAGAGCTTGACAAATATTGGAAGGTGGTTAACGATGATCCCGCAGACTTTACAGGATGGACTTATCTACTGCAGTATGTAGATCAAGAGGTATGTTTGATAGGAGAAGTTTTATTAAATTTATTTATCTCATTCAAGTCTTGTCTTATTAGCACCAAGCTCATAAAAAAATGTTTATTTAAATGATGAAAACCATTGCTAATCTTATTGCTTTATGAAGCGATGAGAACTGAACAACCATGTTGAGCGGCAAGGGCCAACTGATTTTATTAAGGTTTACCTGTAAAGTTTTATTGGAAATTGTATTAGGTAAATGAATGAGTGTTCGTTCACAGAGTGACGTAGAGGCGGCGCGCGAGGCGTACGACGCGTTCCTGTCGCACTACCCGTATTGCTACGGCTACTGGCGCAAGTACGCTGACTACGAGAAACGCAAAGGAAGTAAAAAGAAGTGCCTTGAGGTTAGTGCTCTCTGCGTAGTTAGACATCTATCATATTCTTAAGTCAACTATTTGTTCTACACTGTTTGAATTAATTTGTTTTTACAAAATTGTAATAGTTTGGAAATTGGATTGTGATGTTTTAGACATAACTGGTATTTTGCAAATTGTTTTTTTTCCCAACAGTGCAACGAGGCCCTCAATGCTCGTAAGGCAAAGACAACAGATCGCAGCGGAGAGTTATTTTTAAGTCACATAAGTTTGGTTTTAGTGATACTTATGTTGTGGTGTATTTTTTATACTATAGTACATAATATATTTATTATACTCTGTACACGCATGATGTATTGTAATACTGTTTCATGTACATATTTAATTAGTAAGTCGCATTGAATGATATTGAATGGTGGAACATATTTTAAGTTATTAACCGAATCCATGATAGCCATGGAGCGCTGCCGTCTTCGTATAGAGCCATAGTCTGGCGTTAGAGCGGATGCTGCGACGGGGACCTCGGCGCGTCGCGGCGAAAGCGAACAGGTGTAATATGCGCAGACAAACATTTTTTATAATAATAGTTGCATGCGAGGCGACGCGTTGCCGCACTCGGCGACGCGAAGCGACGCGACGCGACGTCTCGCCTGCTCTATTCAAATATGGACTTATAATGCTATTCATTATTCCCTTGCTTCATAGTGTTGTCGGATGCACGGCAATGCTCGGCCGCCCCTAGCGCTTGTTTGACGTCTCACATGTTTCAGGTGTTGGAAAGAGGATTGAAAGCCATACCTCTGTCTGTGGATTTGTGGATTCATTATCTGAATCATGTTAAAACTACCAAAACTGAAGATCACGCGTATATCAGATCACAATACGAGAGAGCCATAGGTAAGTTCACTTCAATTTTAATTAAAATGTTAGTTAAGTAAGTTCTTTTTTTATGTAAAAAAATATTGGGTGTAATTTTAATGATAATGTTATTTTCAGAGGCCTGTGGTTTGGAGTTTCGTTCGGATCGTCTGTGGGAGTCTTTCATTAAGTGGGAGGCAGAGAACGGCTCGGCACTGAATGTTACCAACATTTACGATCGCTTACTCGCCACACCCACGCTTGGATACACATCGCATTTTGACAAGTTCGTACATAATCAATCTAAAGGCTTTGCTTGGCTTTTAATTTCAGAGTTTTAGTACGAAAATTTATTATGATGTGTTAATTATTTTTTATGGTTCAGAAATAAAGTGGCGTATAACTAAACGATGTTGTGTACGTATATAATTTTCTATGGTGTTTTTACTTATCTATTATTTGGATACTAAAAATAATTATGAAATAAATAAGTGATAACTAAAAGTAGCGTGTATTTGACGCTATCTAATTTTAGGAGTGACAATTTTGGTTTATTCTTCTTTTAGTTCCATGCCACAGAACAGATTATAAGTTGTATGGTATGTAATAGTTACTCCCCACTTCCCACCGGTTTTAAAGGCCTATTACATTACACGATTCGTCGGCACGATGAGCCGTGACGACAGATCGGACGTTCTGTTTACACTACACGATAGCCTCCCTAAATCGCCTTTCTAAAGGCTCGATTACATTTGTGGTTTGTGTTCGTGGTTTCACGATTCATCGTCACGATGAATCGTGAAACCACGACGAACTGCCTAACAGCGATTACACCTTGCAATTTAGGCTCCCAGCTTCAAATCGTCTCACCCCGATCGCGAGTTCGAGGGTACTTTCTGGGGCGCTAAAGCTAAGGGCTAAGCTAACGCACGCGTTTATTTTGTTTTCGTGTGGGTCACAATACCAAGACACAAACGGAGCATGAGCAAGGTAGGAACATGTATTATCTGGCTCATGCGCTAATTAGTGCCAACCATGCCACTTACGCATACAAAGGCACAGTATACGGATACAAAACATGTTTGTCGTGATTGCGACGATTAAACTCGTATAAGTCGGTGACCAACTCTGGTGACAGAGTTTTTAGGCCGCCCGAAGACCTCTGTCATGGTTTCAAACTTTGAAAAAGCCAGGAGCGACTGTTTAACGTGCCCATCGATTCACGGATTTAGGACGAGTTTACAGAACTATATTTAAGTAGAATGAAAGAGTTCGTCGATTTGTATGGAAACCGAGCGTGTAAAATAAGAGTTTGTACCTATAAATGTGTTGTGTTGTTGCAGTTTCCAAGAGCACGTGATGTCGGAGCCGGCGGCCGGCGTGGTGGAGAAGGCGGAGCTTGTGAAGTACCGCGGGGAGGTGCGCGAGGTGGCCGGCGCGCAGCCGCAGCTCGACCTGCCGCCCGGCGAGGACGAGCCGCAGGATCACATCGTTAGTTACAACACACTGCATAAACATAACCAAACACTTTTTTCCCCGAATTGATACTGCATCCTCTAGTTAGAGTTAGAAGTTGAATTTCGGAAATTAGTGCACAGCCCTTCACAGTATCCTAATTTCAGATGTTAACAGACTCACCGTTATGGCTGTGCGTTGATTGTCAGTCAGTCAGTTAGAATGGGTTATGCCTGCGGCCTCGCGTGCTACCCGAATTAATACAAATTGTATGCAAAGTTAGCTAATTCATTACGGCGTGAGTTAGCAACATGAAACATCCAACTCAAAAATACAACAATCATCCCCGTATTAGGTCTTTTTCTTCTTTTATCAGACATAATCCTTCAATCGTCGAGGTATTGCACCATCGTGTGTGGGAATCATGCACACGTCTCTCCAACTGATGACATTACATACTCCGACAACAGGACGATTGAAATCAGATCCTATAATTTAAAATTATATACTAAAAAACTATGAATTTGCTAGGCATCTGAAGAAGAAGGTCAGGCGATCAAAGAGCGCATCATCGCGGCTCGCAGGAAGGTGCACAAGACGACGGGCGAGCAGGTCGCCGCGAGGTGGACTTTTGAAGAAGGCGTAAGTGGCATAACACTTTACCTTATTTATTTTTCGTAAGAAATATAAATTCACAAGGTTTCACTAGTTAGAGCCTGATAAGTAGAGAGCACCGGTGGTCTAGTGTTAGTGACTCTGCCTTCCGATTCTACGATCGTGGGTTCAAACTTGGTCGTGCACCAATTGTTTTTTTCTGCTCGATAAAATTATGTGCGCAATGCTCTCATACGGTGAAGGAAAACTTCGTGAAAAAACCGGCATGTCCAAGAACCACCATGTAGAGTCAGAATTATTCTTGTCCATTGTCTGGCAACTGCTATTTATCAAAACGTACATTTTCTTAATGATTTCACTTGTCTAAATCCTGGATTCAAGTTACAATGAATTTATCTGGTATCTGATTCTCAAAAGAGCCTCTTCAAAGAGTCTTTAAAGTTTAAATTAAAATTAAATTTTCTAGATAAAACGACCGTACTTCCACGTGAAGCCCTTGGAGAGGTGTCAGCTAAAGAATTGGAAGGCGTATCTCGAGTGGGAGAAACAGCACGGCACCTTGAAACGCGCCCTTATCTTGCACGAGCGGTGTTTGATAGCGTGCGCGCTGTATGAAGAGTTCTGGATAAGGGCAAGTTCCTCATATTTAGGAATTTAAAGCAGAATAGTAAAACGAGATTTGAATGCACAACTGTAATGAAAACATTTATATCTTCAAAACATTAATGCTTATAAACTGAGTAGATTAAAATCTAGAATGTAAAAAAAAAACTATTTGTACTAGAAATATTAACTTGCAGCGCCCTCACAGGGTTCATGTACTCACCTGCAGCAATACTATGTTATACCAAGCTGAATGTATACAGGGTCATTCATTATCAATCTGACAAACTTAAGGGATAGGTTCCACACATAATAAAAAAAATATATATGTACCTATATTTTTTTTATGTATATTTTGTCTTAAAAATCCCAAGTAAAAAAATCGATTACGTTTTTCCGCTCAATTATTATTTATCATTGTTGGGAATCGAGTAAAGCGACGTAATAATGAAATATTCGAGTGTGCGCGCCCCGTAGCGGGTCAAGGACACGCGCAGGTCAAGGACGCTCGGGTTATTGACCCGCGGTTCATTGACGCGCGGGTCACTGACACGTGCCGAGCGCTGCCTTTTCGATTTCTAACAAGGATAACTAATCATTAAGCAGAATTTAAAAAAAAAGTACAAGTATTTAAGTGTGGAACCTACCCCTTAAGTTTGTCAGGTTGATAATGAATGACCTTATATACATTGAGCATGAATAAATGAAATATTATTAATATTATTATTTGTTAATACACTGGCAGCTATTAAGCTGATGCGTTTATATCTTAACAGTGCCATAATTTATAATGAAATATGAAAATAATAGTAATTATAACATTATAAACAGCTGATAAAGTTCCTGGAAGAGCGCTCTGAAACAAACCCGGAGCTGATACCGATCGAGCGCGAAGTGCTGGAGCGCGCGTGCACCGTGCACCACCTGGACAAGCCCGAGCTGCACCTGCACTGGGCGCACTTCGAGGAGGCGCAGGGGAACCCCACCAAGGCGGCGGAGATACTCGACCGCATCGAGAAGACCTGCCCCAGTTTAGTGCAGATTCAGTACAGGTCAGTTCTTTACGTCTATTTGTAAATTACGTATATGTAATTCAAGTCTAGTGCAGATTCAGTGCAGGTCAGTTACATCTAGTTGTAAATTACGTATATGTAATTCAAGTCTAGTGCAGATTCAGTACAGGTCCGTTACGTCTATTTGTAAATTACGTACATGTAATTCAAGTCTTGTGCAGACTCAGTACTGGTTAGTTACATCTAGTAAAAATTACTTACAAATAAGTTTAACTTTACTGCAGTTTTACTATAGGTAAATTATGTCTAATCTAGTTTCAGTACAGTAATAAAAAGTCTAGTTTAGGTAGGTAAGTTTAGTCTGGTGCAGATTTAATATAAAGTTCAGTGCAGATTTGATACCAAGTTAGGTCTAGTGCAAATTCAGTGCAGGTCGGTTAATCCTACGCTTCTAGTAGTACAACACTATATGAACAAGTCGCCAATTGTTCATTTTATTTTCCGCAGGCGCGTAAATCTAGAGCGTCGTCGCGGCGACTTAGAGAAATGCTCGCAACTGTACGAAGGCTATGTCGCCGCGTCTAAGAACAAAGCGGTATCTTCCTCGCTCGCCATCAAATACGCGCGGTTCCTATACCACGTCAGGCAGCAGCCGGAAGCCGCGAGGAAGTTTCTGGATGAAGCTATTGTCAAGGATCCGCTCAACCACAGATTGCATTTGCAGAGACTTGACCTTGCATTGCACACGCCAGGCGTTCCTTATGAGGAGTTAGATGGTAAGTTCCATGCTTCATCAGATTAATGTCAAATAATAAAAAAAATACTTTATCGGGGTTTTTCAAAAGAGCATTTTAATGTGTTCTTTTGTTTTTGTGGGTTGGCATGTTCATGCAAAGTTCATTGACAAGCTGCTATATTGACGGTTTCTTTTTTGAATAAGAGATTACTGCTAGGGACATATCTTTAATAGACAATCTGTTACTTGAACAAACATGTTACTGTACAGAGCTGGTGCAGTCGTACGAGAAGCAGGAGGGCGCGGAGACAGAGACGTGCGCGCAGATGGCGTGGCGGCGCCGCGAGCTGGCCGAGGAGCTGGGCAGCGCTGCGCAGGCGCGCGCCGCGCACAACCACGCGCGCGCCCTGGCCAAGCACCTGCGCAAGCGCGCGCGCAAGGACAAGCACGAGCCGCCGCCTCCGCCGTGAGTATACGCACAACCACGCGCGCTCACATCATTTGTGGGGTTCCTAATACCTAATTATCGGATATTATGATTCCTCCGAACCTCTATAGATTTTAGTTGTTTTAGGCAATAGTAGTTCTCTTTTTTCAATCCAATCTGACTTAATTTCGAGATAAATAAACATCTTTGATTGCATAAAAGTCAGGTATTTTGGGGCTATCATAAAATCCACGACACCAAGTCACGAGACGGTCGGTAAAATTTCGTTATTATTACAGTTCGACCGCCGACGTGAAAAAGAAGGAAGGCAACGTGGCAGCCAACAATGCGTCCACTACATCCGGCAACTCGTACTATCAGACGCCGCCAGCGAACGCGCAGGGCTACGAGCAGCAGTACGCGCAGACCTACCAGCCGCCGTGGGGATACCAGCAGCCGCCCGCGCCGTACCAGCACCACCCGCACGCGCCCTGGCCGCAGTACCCCAACTACTATTAGCGCTGACTACGTCACTAGCGTCCGACCATGCGGGACAATCATTACATTTACGAGCGAATACTAAATTCTTACATGAGCGTGAATTTTTGCACGTAACTGAGTAGTACGGACATAACGCGATATTATATTATGTAAGACTAGAATTTAATACCAAATGAAAAGCTTATGTGGAACTTCGAGACATAGGATGTTTCAGTCAAGTTCAAGTTTTACAATTGTATGTATTCGGACTACTCAATTTCTTGAAAAAAACGTATCCGCCAAAATGCGGTCGACCCGAGGTAACGCGGTTTTGAAAACGCAAAAAAAAAAACGTTAATAATGATTGTCGAAGCGAGAGCATAGGCTTATGAAAGTCAGCTTATATACTATAGTGCTGCCGTGTTAGGATGACGTAAGAATACAATATTATAAGCTTTCAAAGTATGTAGCGCATTTGCTACTACATTTTGACGAATATTATGTCACAGTTATATAATTGGAATTGTTAGTTGATAAAACTAGCATTGCTAGTTTATCGTTTGAACTGAAGACGATTTAATGAATTGTTCCGCGTTATTGACTTTTAGGTTTACGCTTTATCGTAGCGCGCGAGTTTTGTTTGGCAAAACACGATCGTTTTCATAATAATTTCTTGGATTGGTGTAGTGTAAATCAGACTTTTACGACTTATATTGACATAGGCCCATTTATACGTAGCAAGTTTCTCGTCTCGAAGATGCGATTTAAGTAAGAATATAGATAAATTGACTTAATTTACGATATCCGCTTGTGAAAGAACGATTATCGCCTCGCTTTTATTAGTAAGGGGTGAGAAACGTATTCGAGTACATGAAGAGCATTAATTTTTGTTGGAACTTATTTCCTTTTACGAGAAACTTTTCTGCTGGGATAACGCACACGTTTTAGTGCTAGTAAGGCGCAATCCCGAATGCACTTTTTGATAAACACTAAACGGAATCGTGCTAACCACCAAAACCCGTAAGGCGGGTCTCTCCTTTAAAATAACAATAATTTAATAATAATATTTTTTTAACGTTCAGAAAAATCATCAATTCGAGAATTCAATGTAAACAATCACGTATGGCGATTACTACTCGACGAGCATCATACGACATAATCGTAGGAGAGTTTTTGTAAATACACGAGTGCTTACGATAATTGCATGGAAACTTAATGCATGTAAATGTCCCTCAATTCAAGTTCTAATCTAAGACTTTTACATAGGTAATTTAGAATAAGAAATGCGTGAAACTGGTTAAAATGTTTATTACGTAAACATACAAAACATTGTTGCTATTACATGTATTTCAGGAAAATAAATAAGTCCTCACTCTACACTGTAGTATTATTTCCTCATCTAATAAATTATATCTAAAGCCATACTACTTTCAAACAATAAAAATATATACCTACTTATAGCGGAAACTTTAGTTGATTTCTTTTATTACTTCGCTCATTACGCGAACTTAGTAGATATAATTAATAATTATTGCACTACATAGAGTGCCTAAAGTTTAAAAAAACCTATGATCTACTATTATAAAATGTAACTGTGCTATAGAAAACATTTACGAAACCGTCTATTCTAAAACGAATAAACTCCATAATTTAAAACACAACCAGATTGGTCTGCTTCAAGTCACTTGTCGTCATGCGCAAGCAGCTTTGGCCGCTTTCACAGCTGAAAAGAATATCAATAATTTTAATAATAGCTAACATTATTTACGAACAGCCTTTATTTTTACACAAAAAATAAAGTACAGTGAGACCTACCTTCTCTTTCTTTCCTCCGTAACTTCTTGCGTCGACGGTCAATGGCCGCTAGCTCTGCTTTTACGGAGTGGTACGTTTTGCGGAGATCCGAGAGACGCGTTGTTAGCACGTTGATTCTAGTTTGGCAGTCCCATGTTGGATCTAAAATCGATAAAACCAAATTTTTTTTGATTTGATTGAAGCTGGTACTGTTAGCTGGTCACTAGTAATGGGTTAGGTGCCCATTACTAGTACAGAAAGCTGATCATGCATGATGGATCACTCATCAAGTTTAGTCCCTTGGTGCATTGTGTGCAAGGCACAAGATAATATTATTATCTTTTGTAGGGAGTTTACATGATTTCGAAAAGAAAGGGAAACTTATAGAAAAGTAATGTAAACATTTTTTTATCGACCTTCTGTCTATGATCTGTCCCGAAATGTGTGGAAAGACCCTTATGTTCAGCGACTTACCCAGCTCAACAAAGAAGTTGTACTTGAGCGTGGCTGTGCTATTGGAGTTGTGAGATCCAGAGCCGTGCTCGTCGGTGTCGCGCCGGGCGCGCCTCCGCCCTCGCCCCGCGCCCGCCGCCGACGACTCTGAAGCCTTGCGAGATCTACTGCCTGTTTACAAACATTTAAAATTATTATCAGTTTATTTTTACAGTAAACAGTATGTACGAAACATAAAAGCAATTACGCAATTCGAATCATATTGTTGTAAGTGCAGATGTTCAAAATATTTTACTACTCATATTTAAATGAGCATTCAGGGTATAATAATTGAAATGTCAAAGATACTGGAAAAGAGTTTGCATACCTTTAAAAGTTTCGTTTGCTAAATAATTTTAGAAAAAAATTCTAAATAGACGAAGCGGAGCCGAGTGGCGATAAAATCAACCAGTAGAATAGTATTAAAATTATTCATCATCATCAGAAGTCCACAGCAGGACATACGTAGGTTGAGATATAGAAGAGTAGAAGGTCTCTCCGAAAAAAATACCATCACGTAGGCGACCGTCCTAAACTGTCTTCTGGTTTGTTGAAGAGTTCTTTGTGATAATACTTGCTGTGGTTTTAGGTGAAATTACCATACACATGAGACTTTATATCTACGTCTCAAGCTGGCAACGCGCAAGTTATATCTCTGAAGTTGCAAGCGTACATAGGCTACGGTAACCGCTTACCATCAAGTGGGCCACTTTAATAAAAAATGCCATCGGAATCGCCGCAATCGCTGTTTTTTTCGCAAATTTCAGTCTTAGTACCATACCTTTAGGTATCATAGTTTAAATTTGGGAAGTTTGAAAAATCACTAACGCTGTCTCACAACTGCTTGAAAAAACTTCTCGCATTTATTAGTTGATTTCACACATTAGCTGGTTCCTAACAAACACATCCCTCGCTAAACATCCTCGCACATCTCTGGTGGAAACGCAGCCTAACCGTCCGAACATAACAACCACCTTGTAATGAAATCAGGAGTAGTACTTACCAGGAACGGATTTGTCCATGTCGATAGACGCATCATTTGGACGGCTATTTTCGTCATCTTCCTCTTTACGCTCCGAGGGACTATCTCGCTCTGACATACGGCGTTCTCTGAGAAAGAAACATATTTTGTAATTTCGTTATCACACGAACACTTTTCAGCACTTTCTTTAATTTCATTTGCCTATTGTAGGTTTGAGGCTGTAGGTATTTGCTGACAACGAGTGTTGTTGTAGTAAATGCTTAGGTACCTACCTACTTTGTGATGGTGATGTTATTGTGTGAGCGTGCGCTTTTTAATTCAAAATAGTTCAGATTGTAATATGTATAGTTCGCACAGCGGATCTAGGCTTCCGTGAAGTTAGCCGTTTGTGATGCGCGAAGACAATTTAGTTTGAAAAAGCTCCATTGCGCATCGAAACGGCTAATTTCACGACGGCCGAGATCCGTTGAGAACTATACCTACCTATTCAATGCAATCGTAAGGATCACTTAAAATAAATAATAAGGGCTTTTGGTCCTGGTTCGTGTACCTCTGCGGCGACATTTCGAGGCTGCTGCGGTTGCTGTCGGGCGTGGTGGGCGGCGTATTGTCCACCAGCAGACGGCCGCGGCCCCAGCCCACCGCACGCTCGCCGGCCGCGCCCCCCGCGCCCCCCGCACCCGGACCCGCACCCGCCGCGCGGGACGGACCCTCCCCGCGCCTATCATCTGTCAAAACCAGATACATTGTTAAAGCTGTGCCTGAAAACAAACGGTATTTTAATTGCTTCATGGAAAGCAAAGTGTAATTTACCTTTAGCAAGGTGATGCGGAGGCGCAGACGCGAATGGCATGTGAGGTCGTTGTCGCGGCGGTGCCGGTTCCGCGTCGGGCGCCGGAGAGCCAGGGATCGTCTCCTCGCAGAGCAAGAGAGATATATTGCTGTCCTCTTCTTGCGCGGGCGCGGGTACGTTGATTGGCTGCGAGACGACGGGAGCGGTAGAAGTACTCGCTGTGGCTACGCGACCGCTGCCCGCTACTACGACACTCGCACCTGGAAGTTATGAAAACTGGTAGAACGCAAAACATAAGATTCATTGCTATCATAGTGTCATTCCAAATAGTAATATGCAAAGTAAGTGGCGGTGTTCGGATTCTCAATGTCTTAAAAGTATTTTTAGCGTTGCTTGTAAGTGTAGTGTACGTACTGTGTTTCCTCTCGTTCTTGCAGGCATCTTCTAACATGAGAAGCGATTCTCCAGCGCTCCATTCACCGGGCGACTTGCCCAGATGTAGCGCCCTCAAGCCCGCTGTTCCCGCTGTCGAGGGCGCGGCGCGACTGCTCTCAGAACTACCACCGTTGCCCCACTCTTCCAAGGACAACTTGTCGATGATTAGCCTGCGACACCAATAGCAATAACATCTCAAATTAGAGAGCTTCTGTGACCACATGGCAGAATGTTTTTTTGTTTATCAACATTTTATATAAAATAAATAAATTAAAGCCTAAATACTGACTGACTGGCTGGCAATCAACGCATATAAAATAGTACTCTATTTTATCGAGTTCTTTAAAATGATCAGTGTTTGTGTATGACAGGGTAAGGATTCGACTTATTTACTAGGCGTGGAAGTGGTGAAAATGAAAAACGTTGGAGAACTAAATCTTACCTTCTACTAGAGTCGTCGGAGTCACTAGATTCGCTTCTGTCTTCAGATAGGAAAGGAATAGAAGAAGCAGGCAGTGGAATGTTTGCCACTGATGCAGCTGATTGGTTGATGGCGGCTGTCTGATTGATCTGACTCGACAACTTCTGTATGGTGTCGCTCAGGACCTTGTTGTTCTTCCCGGCGACAACACCTAGCGGCAAATCAGTTGCAACGCTCTTTCGCCTTTCTAGAATGTTCAACGGGCTTTGCAGTCTTGGGGTAGAAGAACCTTCTTTTTTCTTTACATCTGAAGTATCCAATTTAGTGTCCATAATGTTAGAAGGCTCTCCGAATATGGAATCGTCTTTCTTTACCGGTTCTGTTATCTTAACCACCGGTTTGACAGGCTCGGCTTTAGTGATACTGGTTCTAGGTTCGGGCGATATAGGCGATAGTTTGGATTCGAGTTGTGCCGGTTTCAAGGAATCCGTTTTGGGAGTCACGGGGCTGGTACGGTTGTCCACTGGCGGTGGAGACATGGACAGTCTCTTTGCGCTGCTGATAGCTTTGAGAAGTTTCTCGGCTATTTTTGGTCCTTCGGATTGGAGTAAGAAGCCGGGCGGCGGCTCTGGTAGTACGTCAATTCGCGCTGGACTGTCAGGCTCAGATTTATCTTCTTCAGCGTCAATGAGAGGACTCGAAGGTGGTTCAAGTTTTGCTTTCAATGGCTCTGGATCAAGTTTTATAGGCGTTACTTTAATAGACTTTTCTTTAGGCTCTGATGAGGGTAAAGGTATGGATAGCAGTTTTATCTGTTCTTTCTTTATATCTTCTTCTGTTTTCTCCTTAGCAACTGCTAGAATGCTTGTGCTAGGTATAACAGGCATTGTAATAGTTGTTGGGGGAAGTTCCAGCTTCCTAACCTCTATACTCTGGTTTGGTTCAATTTTTTCAGGTTGTTCGATTTTTTTAGGTGCTTCCGTTTTTTTAGCTACTTCAACTCTCTTGAGGTTTTCAATTCGCTTAGCAAATTCAATTTTCTTGAGGGGCTCTACTTTCTTAAGCACTTCAAGCTTCTTAGTTAAAAGGAGATCTGTCTTTTTGATAAGTTCCGCTTTTTTAGTAAGTTCCTTCTTGGCGGGTTCCACCTTTTTAGGAGTTTCTATTTTCTTAGGAAGTTCTGGTTTCTTAGAGAGTTCAATCTTTTTAGGGAGCTCCACTTTTTTAGGGAGCTCTACTTTTTTAAGGTCAAATTTTTTAGGGAGATCAACTTTTTTTGGGTTCTCAACTTTTTTTGGGATCTCAACTTTTTTAGGGAGTTCAACTTTTTTAGGGACCTCAATTTTTTTTGGGACCTCTAGTTTCTTTGTGGTTTCAATTTTCTTTGTGGGTTCTAACTTTTTGGAGGTTTCAAGTTTTTTGAGATGATCAATTTTCAGAGGGATATCGATTTTCTTTGGAACTTCTATTTTCATAGGTATGTCAATATTTTGTAGTGGTGGCGGGCTGTTTGGTGGCTTTGGAATACTTTGTAAATCTAAAATTATTGTTGACGGTTCTTTTTTTGTTTCTTCTTTGATTTCACTTTCATCTTCATCCATTGCTTTTGGTTCATCTTGAACTGAAGACGCCGAGGATTTAGATTCCTCTGTACTCCCTGTGATCGGTGATGCTGATTTAGACCCTTCACCATCATCATCGTCTTCTTTCATAGTAATATCTTCCGATTCGTCTGATGATTGTTCGTCGTCAGCCGGGCTGTCTGGTGAGTCGTCTATTAATTGTCGTAACTTTGATACTTTGCTCTTCTTGGAATATGTTTCTTGGTTTTTGGCCGGCGTAAAGCCTTCGAAAGTTGGACCGGAACTGCCGTCGCCATGGAACGAGTCATCATCCAGCGAGAATAAGTCGTCCTTAGAATCATCTTCAGGGCTCTGCTTTCCGATGCCAGATGTACCGGCGAAGTCTCTATACGGCGAAAGAGATGGAGATCTGAGACTGGACGTTCGCAGCTTCATTGGGTCTTCGTTGATCTCTTCGCTTAGAGATTTAGAGAGAGCGGACGTGTATTTACTAGGCGATATGTCGTCAAAGATACGATGCATTCGCTTTTTCTTTTCGTCGTGCAGTTCTAGTTCAAACGGTTCAGGTTCCTTGAACTCGTAAACGTCTTCCTCCTTCCCTTTTTCCGGTTGAGGGGGTTCGGTTGAAGTAGTCGGTATCAGAACTGGACTTGTGATAGTATCCTTATCGGAGGTCTCTTGTTTGATTTCCTCCGGTTCCAGCTTGACCGTGTTGAAGCCTTTTAGTTCGGATCTGATTTCGTTGAGATCGTAGTCGCGTCCTTGGTGAGAGGATGCGTTGGGACGGGGCTTCTTGGCCGGAGAAACATTAGTCGGAGTTGAGATGTTTCGTATCGGTCTTTTGCGGGGTTTACTAGAACTACTACTGTCGCTTGACTTTGTATCCTTCGATCCTGGAGCTGTAATAAAATGTTGTTTTAAAATGTGATGTGAGTTACAAGGATAATTAAAAATGATAAAGATCTAGATCCTTACTGCTAGCATTGGACTTATCATCCAACTTTTTTGGAGGTATCTTCATGTCTTCGTCGCTATCCGAGGTATCAGAGTCGGAAATGGCTGACGATTCTGAAAAAAAGAAGGTAAACTAAAAATGAGGTTGATAATGAAACGTGAAAAATGTAGTTGAAAAACGAATAATATTTTATTACTATAAAACAAAGTAATTACGATATTAAGCAAGTTGATATTACCTTCAGTTCTCTTAGCTCTCACGCGTCTGCTCATACTAGATCCCTGTAAATAAAATGTGTTATTATAAGCTTTCCATTTTAATCATAAATTATCAGTTATTAAAATAACATGTGCACCTTTTTGTTTCTGGCCTCATTTTGCGACACATTGACGGCGATTCGCTGTGGTTTGATCCACTCGTCATATCTAGTGTTCCAGCCAGTATAGTGCACGCGGAGCATGCCTTCCGTCGATATCTCTATCACCTTCGCCTCGTAGGTCACCTACAAAACACCTCGCATTTAGAAAGATAGTGAGGCTATAGGGTATTTGACACTGTGACAAACATTCTCAATATGAAGGGCTGTGCAGGAAACCAAAATATTGTTTTATATCCAAATTTTTCAATATTTGGGTTTGGGTTCGACTTGAGTTTGAGTCAAATGGAGTGCATCAGACATTGATTATGATTTCTCTATGTGAAGTCACGATTTAGTGAACACAAACAGGAGTTTTACAACTTTTGGCTCTCGCCAAAACTACGACGGGGTTCAACTATTTAATAATGTGAATAGAAATTTAAATAAAAGTGCCACATAAATCATAATAAAATAAAATAAATTTAATTGCCGTACAACAACAAAGGCACTTTCGGTAAAACAGTCAAATACCCTATCTATTATAAACCTCAATATTAAAGTTTATCATTTTAACCTGTGATGTCCTACTGGAAGGCAATGGACGCGCGAGCTTCCTTGCAGGTTTTTCGATCTTTCGTAAAACCTTAAAAAAATGTTGATAATTTCTTTTACTACAATTACTTCATTGAGTTATTCGCATAGCATAACACAAGAGGGGAATAACTTCAAATAACAACTGATATAAAGAAGGCACACGTAAATGGAATGGGAATCTGACGAATAGTGTTAAACAAAATTTTTGGTTAAAGATTTTAAAACAAAGTAAACATGGCCGGAAAAAGAAAATCAATAAAAATACGGTTCATCTACAAATATAAAACAATAGATTACCTTTACCTTTGACTCCGATTGGGTGGGCCCATAATATACTTTCAATTTATCACCAACTTGAGCTTTGACGCCAGAAACAATCCTTGGTGGTGTTGGTTCATTTATGGAAGGCCTGAAATAAATCCAATATTAATAATAGACTTTTCGAATAACTCAGACACGAGGTGTTATTGGTATTGGTTATAGGGATTGGTATAGCCATTGGTGATTCTGCTGTAATATTTTCTAAACTAAACTAACTAAAACTGTTGCCCTCCTTTTCTAATGAAATAAAATACAAAGGACCATGCTACAACATAATCGACACTATTATTATATTTTAGCCATGCAAAAAAATAATATTAACAATCCCGCAGTATCAAAATCTCGTAATATAAATCAAACAAAGTATGTACTAAATACAATTATGAACAAATTTTCGATCAAGATATTTGTGGTTCATTGATTAATAGTGGAACGTCCCGTGATTTCGTAGGCGCTGTCCTTACTTTAACAAATTTTAATCATCCCGTTGCGTCCTCTAAGGCTGCGTTTCCACCAGAGCTAAGCGAGGATGTGTATGTTAGGAACCAATAGAACCTATGTGTTTCCGAGTTGGTAAGATTGTGCAATCAATGTCCGGTCCTCCCGCGGCTTGTGACTCTTCAGTCACGGCGAGATAATACATACAGCGATGTATGTTTCTCGCTGGTACTGTTATCGGACGAGCTATCAGTTGCTCGCTTACGCATAAAGAAAATCATGGCAAATGAGAATACAAGGTGTTCACCGAAAAAATTGCCCTGTTTTTAATTTCACGCATCTCACTCACTCTATGTATAACAGATGCAGTGCCACCCAAAGCTTAAAGTTTTTAAGTTCTCCGTGGCACTGCGCTCATCACCCCGAGACGTTGTTGTTAAGTCTCTTCCGCCCAGTAATTTCACTTGTTACAGTGACCTTCAAACCTAAACACAGTAATGCTTACATACTACTGCTTGGACGTAGAATATCTGGCACTGCGGTGGTACCCACCAAGATGGACTTTTGCTGAAGAGTCCTACCACCAGGTAAACACTTGTTTTCTCGACAAATTCAAAGTCAAATAAGCTTTGTTCAATAAATAAATAAATAAATAAATAAATAAATAAATAAATAAATAATGCTGGACAATCCACACAGCATCTTCTAGCCCCAAGGTAAGCTGCTCTTAAACAGAGCTGTTTTATGGGTAATAGATGACTGATATACACTTAATACAATACAATACATAGATAGATATTTTTTTATTATATATAGAAAATACTCAGAATACCCGGAACAAATATTTGTAGATCGTACAAACATTTGACCCGAGGCGGGAATCGAACCCGCAACCTCCGGGTCGCAGGCGGACTTGCGCCCACTACGCCACATCGGTCGTCAATAAAATTACAAGGGTCACTCGAAAGTCTCACAAGCTAGGTGACATAAATCTGTAAACTATAAAATATTATTTCTATCCTTCTTTTAACTTACTCAGTAGTTTTTCTTTTCCGCGGACGTTTGCTGCTGTTCGAGGCGATAGTGTTGCCACTGCTTGCGGAATTAGCACTTTGGCTGCGGCGACTTTGCATCTTCTTCGTGAGAGGTCCACATCTTGTTGCCATAGAACAAAATACTTGCATTAATATACGGAGCATTTTTACTGTAGCAAATAATAGGGCAACAAATTTGTTCAACCCCCGTTATGGTTGTACCTTTCATGGGAACACCGACTGTGAAAAAATGTGTAACGATTTTGACTTTTACCATTTGAAAGCATGAAATATAGCAAAAAAAACCTGTACTCTTGCGCACACATTAAACCAACGCTGTTGTTAATTTAAAACGCGAACAATCACAGAATAAACCGACTGTAAAAAATATACGTTAATTTTACCTTGAAACTCTTCCTGATACAGAGCTATCACTGTCAGTTGAGACATGATGTCGCCTGGAGGCTCGTGACACACTGGGGCCAGTACTTTCACCTGTGAATACAACAGTACCAACTGTCATTTTAGCAAGAAACTTAATATTTTCCTGAAAGAAAAAACGAATATTCCCATGGAATAACTAAAAGCTAGTTAAAAAACAGATGAAAATCTCAAAACTTTTTTTTTTAAACTTGTAATGGATTTCCGCAAAAGAAACGCCTGAATCTATCAATGAACTAAAAGCTGTCTAACAAAGCTGAGCATCATTTCATCATCATTTTTTAGATTCGATATGCGGTAACATGTTAATAGTCATTAGTTTTAATTTTAGTTTAGTTATTAGATTTTAAGTACTGTTTGTTTCCCAAATAAACGAAAATAAAATAAAATCATAAGAGGCCATGTGTTGTGCAAGGGCGTAAGATTTACTATGAGTATCATAACTCATGCATCATTCACTAATGTTACGTAGTACGTAAGTTCGTATGAGTCAGTGGTCAACACTGGTGACAGAGTTTTTTGGCCCGAAGGCCTCTGTTATGGCCTAACAATTTTGAAAAAGCCGGGACCGACTGCTCAACGTGCCCTCCGAAGCACGGGAGCGCTCAGTTGAAATTGCCACTGGCGGTCACCCATCCAAATGGTGACTACGCGGAACAGTGCTTAACTTCGTTGATCTGTTAGGAACAACTTAGCCAGTTACGTCACGAGCGCTCCTGTAGTTACGTAGTACTGATATCTGTTCTGTGCTCATGTGCCATGATGCGTGATACAACTTGGACTTACTTTTCGAAGACAAAGGTCTTCTTTTAGGCGTCCGTTCACTCCTGAGGGGTGTGATAGTCCGCGCGTTGGACCGCGAGCGCGGCCGAGGCTTGTTCACTAGAACTTTCTCTTCGCTCGTTGTCGTCGATGTGCTTTTCTCTCGCTCTTTATGAGCCTCCTTCTCTTTTTCCCTTTCCTTCTCTCGCTCCTTTTCTTTCTCCTTCTCTTTCTCGCGTTCCTTCTCCTTTTCTTTCTCTTTCTCTCGTTCCTTTTCTTTTTCTTTCTCGCGTTCTTTCTCTTTTTCCTTTTCCTTGTCTATCAACCTGTTTAATAAACTCACACGTAAGAGCTATCTTATTTCTATAGTAGGCCTTAGCTTTGCAGTAGGAGAAAGAATGTGAATTTAGTTATATTTCATGTAATTCAAATAAATGGCACCTACATTAACCATTAATAAGATATTCATAGAATGATGAGAAAAGAAGACACAATTTGCATCACTATGTTAAATCTTACAACTATTGATATTACTTACTTTGGCGCATTTACGATAAGAGGCTGGTTGTCAGCGCTATCTTCTTCGTCACTTATTTGAGGCTTTTCTTTTTTATCTCCTTTCTCTGGTTTGTCATCTTTTTCACTTTTATCAGTTTCACTCTTGTCAGAGTCCTTGTCTTTGCCGCGCTACAAACCAAAAACCTATTAATCTCTCATCTAACAACCTTGGTGGCGCAGTGGGCGAGGGCCCGGTTGAAAAGCGAAAGGTTGCGGGTTCGATCCCCGCTGTGGAACAAATGTTTGCTTTGCAAATACAGGTCCTGGTGTTTGTCAGAAAAAAATGTGGTCTACCACCATATGGTTGAGATACATTTGAATGTCAAAGGATTTCACAGAAACTTTTATCAAAAGTGATAGACCACTTTCTTTGCTGACCATACATACCTTTTATAATATGTACGTATTTAAACATTTTTTTATTACCACTAAAGTACCAAGCGTACGGCTCACTTGTTACGTAGCGGTTACCGTAGCCTATGTACGCTTGCAACATCAGAGATAACACTTGCGCGTTGCCACCTTGAGACATAGATCTAAAGTCTCATGTGCCTGTAATTTCTCCGGAAACCATACCCTTCGAACCGGAACACAGCAATGCGAGCATTTCTGCTTGACGGCAGAAATAGTTATGGTGGTAAATATACAGGGTCATTCATTATCAACCTGACAAACTTAAGGGATAGGTTCCACGCATAAAAAAAAATACTATATGTACCTATATATATATTTTTTTATGTATTATTTTGTCTTAAAAATCCCAAGTAAACAAAAAAAATCGATTACGTTTTTCTGCTCAATTATTATTTATCATTGTTGGGAATCGAGTTAAGCGGCGTAATAATGAAATATTCGAGTGTGCGCGTGTCAATGACCCGCCGTGTCAATGACCCCGTAGCGGGTCATTGACACGCGCAGGTCAAGGACGCGCGGGTTATTGACCCGCAGTTCAAAGACGCGCGGGTCACTGACACGTGCCGAGCGCTGCCTTTTCGATTTCTAACAAGGATAACTAATTATTAAGCAGAATTACGTAATTAAATCTAAACAATTTTTTTTAAATATAAAAAAAAATGTTTAGAAAAAAAAAGTTTTTTTTTTTATGTGTGGAACCTATCCCTATATAAGTTTGTCAGGTTGATAATCAATGACCTTATATATGCTTTTTGTCAGTGATTTGGTTCCTATAGAAAAAGCTTTACTTAGTTTGAGGCTGACCGAACAGCGGCATGCGTCAGAATAGAGGTTGTATGCGACGATACGTTAGCAGTTGTATATGAAACCAGCGGCATGCATCAGTACAGAGGTTGTATGCGAAGATACGTTAGCAGTAGTATATGAAACAGCGGCATGCGTCAGTATAGAGGTTGTATGCGACGATACGTTGGTAGTAGTATAACAGACAGCGGCATGCGTCAGTATCAGGGTAGTATGCGACTCACCACGCTGGACGGGCCGGTGGGGCCGGCGGGGCCGGTGGCGGGGGGCGTGGAGCAGGCGGAGGAGGAGGCGGGCGGCTGCTTGTCGCGGTCGCGGATGAGCGAGCGGCCGGCGGGCGGGGTGCGCGCGCCGCGCGGGTGCGCCACCAGCGTCACGCCCAGCTTGCGGTAGAAATCCTCGAAGCTGTGCAGGAACCTGCCACCAAACAGACTCTTTATTCATAAAAAAACTGTAATTTTCAGCAGGTTGCTAAGTATTGTCTTTCATTGTCATCCTTATGTCAATGAACATAGACGATGACAGATTTGAAAGACACATTGGTGTCGATTCTGTTGTAACATTTACAAAATTAAATTAACTGAAATTGTTGCCGTCCTTTAATGAATTAAAATACAAAAGACCGCGATACTTTTAGTTAGCTCAGTTTAGAAAATGCTGAAAATTAAGTACGTTTTAAGTAGTTTTGTGTATAATGATATAATCAAGTATAGTACGGCCTGCGAATCTAGACATTCGTGAAGTAGCCATTTGTGATGCAATGACAATTTTGCTGCATTGTGCATCGAAACGGCATAGAACGACGAATGCCTAGGTTCCCTGACTGTACTATAGTAAAATACTAAGTAGTTTAAATAATACAACCTTTTATCTCTATTGTCTAAAATTTCCTGTACAAAAGCTGTGTTTCTTACTTTTTATAAGCCTGCTTGCATAGGTTTGTGATGCTTGCTGTGACAGGATGGAAGCCCATTTTGTCTGCAATTGATTTCCATTGGTTCTGATTTGTAACCCTGTTATAACCACCAAGCTTTTGCACCACCTAAAACAAATGCAAATATTCTTACTATGCATAAGTAATTACTTTTTTAAAACAAAATTTGAACATGAGTTTAATAACAAATGTTTTACTTTTTCTTGTCATTCTGACTAAGATTAGACAGCTCTCGAGCTGTACGTAGTTGATACATAGTTGGGTTGACCTGTTTCAATTAAAAAAATAATAATGTATAATAAAAATAATAAATAAGGAACGCGACTATTTTAGCCATAGTATAGAATAGACACTATTGTATTACTAAATTGTGTATAAATAAATTACCCTGAATAATCTGTACAAATCGATATCTCTGTTGGCAATAGTCGGGTTACGATTCAGTGGCGTGCCGCGATCGTCCATGAACTTGTATAGCTGTGCGACAAAATGATCTTTCTCCTCGCGAGGTTCATCATCAGAGCTCTGAAACGTTACAATAAGGTATTATGCATGCTTGCTTAGACTACTTTTTAAAAATAAAGTCGCTCCGTCTGTTCGTTTGTATGCATGTACGATTATATCTTTAAAAGTACTTACAGATTTTACTGTATTAAAATCTGTAGAGTACTTTTAACGATTTTCAGCAATAGATAGAGTGATTCAAGAGGAAGGTTTATATGTAGTTTATTAACGATTATATCCGAGGCGGATTAAAAACGATGGCTTTATGTATGTAGTAAGTTCATAATATTGAGTCAGGGGCCAACTCTGGTGACAAAGTTTTTTGGCCGCCTGAAAGCCTCTGTCATGGCCTAACAACTTTGATAAAGCCGGGACCGACTGCTTAACGTGCCCTCCGAAGCACGGGAGCGCTCAGTTGAAATTGCTACTAGCGGTCACCCATCCAAATGGTGACTACATGGAACAGTGCTGATTGATTAATATGCAAGTTCTTATGAGTGTATACATACATCGTCTGAAGTATTCCTTGGCTCATTGAACAGTGAATCGCGGTCCCAATGCGGCGGCAATACGCCATTGTTGAGATATTGCAAGGCCGCTTCGACACCCGCCCACTCCAGCGGCGCACTGCCTTTACGGAACTCACGAGCCTCTTTCTTGGGCACTGTGTAACTGTTAGAGGTCAATGAAAAGTTATATTAAACACAAATAGCTATTATATTTTACTGCTATATTTTTTTTTTATATAACCATTATTTAGAATTTAGAGTACACCTTGTTGACTTGAATCATTTGCGCTTCTCAATAATGCTATGGACTTTTTATTTTATGTCATATTAAAGAATGAAACTAACTCAAAACAACTCTTAGCAATATTTTTTACCAGTTTATCATATAAAACTGTCACCAAATCAATGCTTGAGTCGCGACTCACACTTATGTTCTAGAATATGGGCCTTAGAGTCTATGATATAAAATTGAATTTTACCGGTATCCTAGCATTGGTGTCGGTTCTGCTGTAACATTTTTAAACTATTGTTGCCGTGCTTTTCTGATGAATTAAAATACAATGGACCGCGATAATTTTAGTTAGCTAATTAAAAAAAAATACTACAGCAGAATCGACATTATTGTCATGTATTTTAATTTCATACTTACTATCTGCCGTCTTTGAAAGAGCGCACCAAATAGTCCTCCTTGACTTTGATCTGCCCCGTGGGGGCTACAACGAGCGCGGGGAAGGCGGGCTGGTGCGGGCGCCGCCGCTCCGCGCCGCCCGCCGCCTCCACCAGCACCACACGCCCCACGTGCGGCTCGCGCTCGGCGCTGTCGCGTTTAATAGGACGAGAGGGGCCTTCGCCGTCGCTGTCTTCAGACCTAAATTATAAAATCCTTCTGTTACTGGCTGACAATCAAATCAACCCACAACCAAAATTGCATTGCTAACATTTTTAAGTTGTGTTCCTTTTGTAGGGAAATCATAATCACTGGGAAACAAATATTAGTTCAACTTACTGAGCTCTACCTCGTCTGCCTCTTCTACCAGCTATAACTGGTGTTGAGAAATGTTCAGGGTGTGTTAGAGGAAGTTGGTCTAATGTTTCACTTTCATTGAAATGCCGCCCACTTTTGAGGCACAGAGCCGACCGCCGTAGCGTAGTTATATCGCCGTCATCAAAAACTATGAACAAATTTCAAAGGGTAAACTTTTTAACACTATAATGTTGAAAATCACATGTGAATCATGTCAGATAATTTAATTACAGACATAGACATTACCTTTAGATTTGCCTTTTTAGCTTGACAGTAGCTTACTTAATGAGAGGAAATATGACTGTACCTCAAAACTGTACTTAATTGTATGAGCGCGGTTAGTTATTTAATACTACTATAAACAAACACCTAGGATATTACTAAAATGTTGACTGTGTTTTCATTATAAAACACTCACCAACTGTATACTGGCTGCAATCCTGTATTTTAGTGATAATGGCTTCAATAGCATCTTTTTTGGGGTCTTGTTTCACCTCAACATTACTGCCAATTCGCAGAGTTCCTTTGATCACATCATCATTCACAGTTATTGAGCCACCAGCTTTTAGTGTTACCTGGAAAAAAGTTTTCTGATCATGTTTCTTTTGTGTAGTGTATGTGTAGTTGTTCACCTGATACTAAGTTTGATGAGCACTTTATCTGACCATAAAAAATGCAGTGACTCCTAAAGCTTTGTGGTTTAATTTCTTTGTAGCACAAGTCTCAATAGTCTAGTAAATTTAATTGCAAACCCTAAAATCTAAACACAGTATAATCAACATTATCATGGTCAGTGAGTTATACTGAAATATCGTCATCAGAACCTTACAGTTCACGGCTGGATTAAGGTCTTCTAAGACATGAAAATAGAAAACTTTTGGGTGACAGAAGTAAAATATTATGAATTAACTTACTTTACATTTGATATTCCTTACAACTTTCTTAACCTTTGCTTCACAAAAAGCACCTTTGTACTTGGCGCTGACATCAGTACCTACTGGTAGATAAGGAGGATCATCTCCCTGCTAAAATAAGAAAAAACTTGGCATTACAAATTACCTAAATAAAGATGATAATAGAAACTAATTATTATATACCTACAAATAAGAAATGTATTTGTATTGACATTAGGTATACTTAGTTAATACAGTAATCTTGAACATTTCAAGACTCAGGTCTGTATTTTAAAACTAATCATATTTTTGTTTGTATTTACAAATTAATATTATTTCAAATCAAATCAAAAATATTTATTACGAAAAGGGTCATAAGACAACATCATATAAAGACTAATTATTTATGGGTGACTTACCATTTTTCAGCAAATCTAACTTTGTTAAAAATTTATCTGAAAAAATAATTACAGATTTATTACTAACAGAAGAGTTGTTTTTTTCTGTTCTGTGATGAAGAAGGTATTACAAACAAGTAATAGCAATCACACTAATAATATAAATGTGAAAGTTTGGATGTTTGTTCCTCTGTAGCTCGACAACCACTGAATTGATTTGGCTGATTTTTAAAACATAGATAGATAATGACCTAGAATAGGATATAGACTTTATATCCCAGAAAAAAGTATAGTTTCCAAGTTCTACGCGAATCAAGTCGCGGGCAACAGCTAATGTATAATACTTCAGTGGATGTATGTGTTTTGCCGAAATTAAATGTGGAGGGCTTGTTAAGAACAGTCTGGCGGGGGTTTGAGCACTTCCTTGCTTTGGAGGGCATTGAATTGATGTCTGACCTGGCTTTTTCAAAGTTGTTAGGCCATGACGGTGGTCTATTAGCTCCGTCACCAGAGTTGGCTACGGACTCATAAGAACTATACTTGATATACAAAGTATTATACCTACAAGTTTGGATGATGCAAAATCAATAAAAAAATAATTAGTAACCAGTACGATTTTAAGAGTGTTATCACTTAGACATTAAATAAATCAGCAATAACAAGCGTATGTTTGTAAACGTACCTGTCTCTATCTTCTGTAAGCTTGCTCGAAGAATGCAAAGGGAAAGTAGTAGATTGCGCGGCAAAGGCGTTACTACTCTAATAAGTATGTATTTTGCAGTTTGAGAAGCTGACAATCCACGATTTTGTTAAAATGATACAATAATAAGAGTTCCATTGGAATTATTAGTGTAAAATCATGAGTTTTTGAGAAACACAAACACAAAATCGAAGATGACATGACATGACATATAAAAAAAATATTATTTTTCATAGACTCCTTCAGTGTTGCCGTAAAATTAAAAGTAGTTAAAAAGTACTTTACTAATAGCTATATGTAGTACTGTGTTTTTCCATAAGTCACATTCACACGAGCGTATTTTAAAAATCCGCTCTATTAAACATATGTTTTTTTTTTTATACAACTGAAGTGGCAACCAAGCGTACGGCCCACAAGATGGTAAGCGGTTACTGCAGTATATTTCCAAGTAGCTGTTCGCACGTCAGCGTTTTTAATGCGGGACGTAATTTTATTGCGTAATGCTCTATTTTCAGCTTTCATCGTTGCTCACTCACATCGACAATCCGCCCACGCCGAGTTTTACTGCGACGAATAATTTACGCTCGTGTGAAAAAACTCGGCTAGCATTAAAATAATAGTCGAGTAGTATCGAGTACATATCATAGATATCGAGACATAAGTAATTTATCCAAAAACGAAATACATGTAGTTTCAACAACTAAGCAACCCTATCACTTGATGTCATTATTGTTTTTGCGTAAGCGAAGCGCGTGCGTGACCATTCTCGACGGGGCTGGAAGATTGGAGCGATGGAACGATGGATTTTAGATTGTTTGGAAATCCAAAATTTTCATCGCTCCACTCAACCGATGTTATGATTCCGCACACACGATATGTTTATAGCTTATTTTAAAAGTTTTGGCTATAGACAACTCATGTGAAATCTGTGAAATGTTAATGTTGGGTTTTTTTATCTGTAATTTAGTTTATGTCATCATTATTTTTTATCTGTACTGTATATTTTTCTGACACAAATGAACATTGAACACGTCAAAATTAGTTTTTTCCTGGCGAATTTTACAGAAAGATGTTTTGAAAATGTATTTACTGACGTTCAAGGATTTTTTGATAGCTTAGAAATTTCTCTACAATATTATAGATTAAAGTTTTTGTGCAGGTGTTAATAAATCTACGTTAAAATGAAGGCAGTAGTGGCCACGGTGATCAGTCTCGTCCTTACGACTGTGGTCATTGGCAATGCCTACTACCAGAAAAAGCAGTTTTACCCCTCAATAGTTTATTTAACAAATTCCAACCCGAGCATGGCTGTAAGTATGTTAAATTAGTATTATTTAACCATTCCATTGTTCTAACTTTAACTTGAATCTCTGAATATTTGAGCAACAGCCAGAATAAGTAACAAAGGTACAACCTTCATTTAGCAGCTGTACCCTATCAATATTGTTGTGATAAAAAACAAAAATAAAACATCTAGAGTTCCACCTGTGTGCCCGCAGAGTTATTCTATTATATATATTTATAATATAGAAATTAACATAATTGGCAGACTATTTAACCCTGTTTTATTTATTTCAGGTCATGTATTTGCAAGGTTTTATATTAGTCTTACTGGTTGGTAAATTACTAAGAAAAATATTTTTTGGTCAATTACGACCAGCTGAGTTTGAGGTAAGGACAGACAACACTACAAAATATATTGTCTGAATAACATTTTTTCAGGTATATGTTCTGTTACTGTACCTATTTGTATAGCTGTTACTTACACACACTAATAGAAGTTATTTTACTCTGTTGATATTAAAGTTTATTAATATATTAATTTATTATTTATTTGTAAGTAAAAATTGTATTTTCAGCATTTAATAGAAAGGTCATGGTATGCAATAACAGAGACATGTCTGGCATTTACTGTATTCAGAGATGATTTTAATCCAAAATTCATTGCACTGTTTACGGTTCTACTGTTCCTCAAAGCATTCCATTGGCTGGCAGAAGACAGAGTTGACTATGTAAGTTTACTTTACAAATTAAATTACTGTAAAATTTTTAGAACAAGCATTGTGCAATCTGAAAATAACCTATTACAATACCTATTACTAGTACTTTAAGAAAAGCTTTCATGAAGGCTAGAGTGGGAAGCGGGAGATGATCGCGATATGTGAAAGGAAAAATAAGAAAAAAAAGTACTCTCAAATCTAAAAATATAGGTATAACAATGTTGTGTGCACTGTGGATACACGGATCAAACCTTGGCCCATTGATGTCATTTAATTTATAAAAATAATATGTTTTAGATGGAGAGAAGTCCAGTAATAGGTTGGCTGTTCCACATAAGAATTCTCTCGCTACTAATGTTATTGGCACATCAGGATTTCTACTTCATTCACCATGCGTATCAGTTCACGGCTTCCAAAGGACCTTCTGTACAACTAGTCTTCGGTTTTGAATACAGCATACTGATTATAATGATTGTCAATATCTTGATCAAGGTATTTGCTCTTGTTTTAAATTGACTTCATTAGCATTAGTTTTGAAGTCAATGACACAATTCTTTTAAAAATAAACATAGTGTCAAAATATCTTTCTATTGGTCTGAGTTAGTTCATTGACTGTTATTGATATCTTATTGTTTTTATACCTTTAACACAGTGTATTTAATTCATAATTAATTTAAGTAAACATAATAAGTGAGTAAGTTTGTAAGTTATAAGTCAGTGGCCAACTCTCGTGACGGAATTAATAGGCTGCTTTAAGACCTCAGAATGTTCTATTCTTCCTTGTTCTAGAACATAAAAGATATGTTTGTGAGTTCTGAGGAAGTACTTGGCTATTTTATTAAGCGCTAATGCTTTCATTGTGTTGCTCTGGTGCTATTGAAGTTATAGTTATTTTGTAAATAGGTACTGTGAAGTTTCATCATGTCTCAGGGTGATGGGCGAAATGCTACAGTGTACTAATTGATTGTGCCATAAAACCATGCTATATTATTTAGCTGTGATTTAGCCAACAGAAAAGCCAATACAAACAAGCTCTTTTTGTTATGAGTTACACCTATTGGCAATAAATATTTTTTCTTTTCTTTTCTTTCCTTATATAGCTATTATGCCTGGTATGAACCAGGTATGAAATCAAAATGAGGTTTTAACGACGTCGAGTCGACACTAGATTAGTGGCTAAGAAAATAATGACGAAGAGTTCGTAGTTATCCCATCTGCTGTCTAATCAAATAAAAATAATTAATAGTGTCTTTCTATTGTAGTATGCACTTCACGCTATCGACTCGCGCTGGGAGGCGCCATGGGAAAGCAAAGCAGCGGTTCTCCTTTACACCGAGCTTGCTATTAACTTCTTCAAAGTACTGCTTTACATCGGATTTGTAGCAGTCATGGTCAGGATTTACACACTACCTCTGTTTGCTTTCCGACCAATGTATGAAACAATGAGGTGAGTTTCTTCATTATGAACTAATATTCCATGTTATTGTTTAATTACCTACATTGCGTTCATACAAGTAGCAGAAACAAATGAGTTAGTAATTAAAGAGTTAAAACTATAGTGGTTAGAAATCATATTAAATTATTAACGGCTATTTACCACTTGAACGAAGAGCTTCTAAATAGCTTCGAAACGTCAGCATAAATGACAAATTCAAGTGGTAAATAGCCGTTATAAATTTAATATCAGTTAGTAATTTTTGCAAATATTGTATCCATAAATTGAATATTTATCGTTAGCTTTGCATGATTTTTCATTTTACGAATTTGTTTATGGTCATCTACAACAATGTAATATGCAGTTACAATAAATGTGGATATTTATTAATAAATACCTACCCAACCTACAAAGCACATACCTACTTAATTTACTATGTTAGCTAAAAAAAACCAAGAGCTAACAGAGACAGGTAGTTTACTAACAATGTTATAAAGTAAAAATGTACTTACTTTAGTCTCATACTCATATTGTAGGAGTCTGAAACTCTCAAATCCATAGCTCCTGAGCTAAACTAAATCTTATTTAAGAATCTTTAGGATCCATTTAGTCCACCCTAACAGTTCCACCCTATACTGAAATTATTTGCTTTGTGTGTAGATCACAAACCACCATACTTCAAAATATTTGTTCAAAACACACTTCCACTTGACTATATGCCGCGCCACAGAGGTCGATCGCTGAAAACCTACTTTAAGCTAGATAAGACTGATTTGTATAAAAAACAGGTGCTATAAAGACTTGTAGGTCAACTGTAAAGTAAGTTAATGTGTATGTGTCAGTGGCTAACTCCAGTGACAGAGTTTTTAGGCCACCCGAAGGCCTCTGTCATGGCTTAACAACTTTGAAAAAGCCAGGGCCGGCTGCTTAACATGCCCTCCGAAGCACGGGAGCGCTCAGTTAAAATTGCCACTGGCACCCATCCAAATGGTGACTACGCGGAACAGTGCTCAACTTCGTTGATCTGTTAGGAACAACTTAGCCAGCTACGTCACGAGCACTCCATATATACATAGGTCTACTGAAATAAAGAGAGATCAGTTAGTTTCACTCAGTTATCTTTGCAGGAGTTTTAAGAAAGCGTACAATGACGTGGTGCTGTCCCGGCGGGCGATCCGCAACATGAACACGCTGTACCCAGACGCGACGCCGGCCGAGCTCGCGGCCGCCGACAACGAGTGTATTATCTGCCGCGAGGAGATGCATACTGGTAAATAGTCTAGCATACTCTACTATACTAGGGTTGTTACTTACTGGTCCAAAACCATATAAGGAAGTTGAATATTTGACACGAAAAAAAGAAGTCTAGCATACTCTGCTTATTTCTAACTAGCTGTTGCCCGCGATTTCATTCGCGTGAAACTCGGAAACCGTACTTTTTTTAAATGAAAAGTGGCCTATGACCTATTTCCTGTCACTATCTAACTATTTTATTTTATTTTAGCCAAATTGGTTCAGTGGTTGTCAAGTTAAAGTGGAACTAGGTAACATTCAATCTTTCGCATTTTGTGTGGATTGCCCAGCATTATTCATTTATTTATTTTATTTATAATAATTAGTGTGATTAGTGGCCTGTCCCGGCTTTGCACGGGTGGAAATAAATAATACCCTATGTTACTCAGTCAGGGATAATGTAGTATGATAATGGTGAAGAATTTCCAGTGGCCCAGTGGTTTTTTTAGTTTATTCGTTATAAACAAACGAAAATACAAAAATACAAATTAGTATACACGCATTTTAGCTCGGAGAGTAAAGCTAGTGTAATGCGATGGAAACATTTGAAGGGTGTCTGCAGTTATAGGTTCACATACACCTGTTACTGGGGACAATAATCTCTGTCACCAGCTAGTAATAGGTTAGTACATTTTTTAAATAATGCCTCTGTTCCTTGTCAAAAGTATAACCTTTCTACTAAGGTCTTCTTACCTTTGGAATTAATAATTGGCTTTGTTGACTTTTAGTATTATTATAATCAGATTTATCGACAGTCAACATGCTTGTGCGGAACTTAAAGTTTGAAGTGGAATAACTTTTTCGGTAACCTTGAGCACAATAAAGTAGTCACTTTCTCAAGTACATCAGGTAAAACCAAGGCACATAATAAATGTGTAAATAAAGGTAGTAGAATATTTAATAATAAATGATCAAAGTGCCATTCTAACGGGCAAAGTAACGTTAACATTGTTTGATCAAAGATTTTTTTTAATCATATATTTTTATTGAAAATTTTAAATTGTATTTCTATTTCATCATTTCTAAACCGTCTACGGTTAAATAATTTAAACATTTACAAATATAAAATGTGAATGGAATTACAAAGTAAGACATCGAAACAAAGAACTATTTTGCTTAACCTACTGCTTGAGTGTATGAGCGTGTAAGCAGTTAGAAAGGCGTTCTTGCACCGAAATAATCTTCTGTAGAGATTTAACACACGACAAAGCTTAAAGTCTCCACGAGACGTGACCTTCGTGTTGTCAATGGTGAGGTTTGCATTGTCTCTGGGGCATAGGTCGATCGAATCTGTGGTCATACGGTGTGTTGTAGTGGATGTACTTCTTGTTCTCTTCTCTCTCTGGCGGTAGTGGGAAGGGAGCTCTGATAATGAAGTCCGCGACTTTCGAATCAGCTAGTTTATCATCCAACTCCTCATAAACATGATCCAGTGACGATCCGCGTGTGAGATTTTCTTCGGGCTCCCCGGTAGTAGATTTTCGGCAACAAATCCTTTTACCAACTGTGCCAGCAAACACTCTTACTAATATTCCTGATAGAGTAAAGACCATAGCAATAATAATCAGCACTGTCCTTGTGTTAGATGCACTAGAAGGTACTTTTTCTTTGGTATAGTTTGCAGGTGGTTCGGTTAGTGTACCATTTTTTACTTTAACAGGAAAAGAAGAATTATGTGGTTTAGTTTTGTATCTTTTTTTACATATAGTATGTTCCGATACAGTTTCGCTATAATGCTTTGTATGCAAGTGATAAAGTTCCGTGTCCGATAGGAATAACTCTGTATTATTGTAATAATATGATTTTAGCACATTCCTAAAATGATATTTGCTTTCTCTCCTTACTCTAACATCAAGCTCAAATTTAACGTAATTGCGTTTAAACGTGTCACCGAAATTGATTGGTGGGTAGTAGAGCTTGCATTGCCAAAAATCATCCATTGCAGTAGTAGCTACGATATCATGCACCAGAGTGTAGAAGTCTTTGTGTTTGTTTAATGTCAATTCCAGATCAAAGTAATTAACATATTTGTTTAATGTGGTACAAGATAATCTATATATTGGTGAATTAGAAAATACAATCATCGTAAAAGGTTTATTTGCTACTAGCCAAGGTACCGGTTCTGTCGCCACTGGTGCCATATTAAATACATCTTCATCAGTCACCACTAAGCCTATCATCGAGGTTAAATAACCTGAAAAAAAATCACTTTAAGATCCCCCGAACCAGTTTTGAACTAAGATGATGATCTGGTGTTCGAGAAAACATTTATTTTCTTATTTTTAAGAAACGCTTCTTGTTCATATGAAGAACTTCAGTTCCATCTTATCCTCTACAATTTTATTCATATCAGGACCCCATAAAATCTTATGACAGCCTGCATAAGAAACGGTTGATAATGATAGCCTTGTCGTAATAGAGTTGACTTTTGGACCATTTTGTTCGACCGATTTTGTTTGTTAGAGCACCGTTGGTCTAGTGGTAGTGACGCCGCCTTCTGATCCTAAAGTCGTGGGTTTAAACCCGGTCGTGCACCAATGGATTTTTCTGTTCGAAAAATGTATGTGCGCAATGCCAGTGCTTTCATACGGTGAAGGAAAACATCGTGAGGAAACCGGCATGTTCAAGAACTAAAAATTCGAAAGACGTGTGCCATCCACCAATTCGCATTGGGTCCGCGTGGTGGATTGAAGACCCAATCACTCTCGCCTGAGAGTAGGCCAGTGTCCCAGCAGTGGGAACATTAGGAGGCTGTCATGATGATGATTTTGTTTGTTTCTATGGCCATACAGCAGAGTCCTTCGGGCGGCCTAGAAACTCTGTCACCAGAGTTGGCCACTGACTCATGGGAAGGACTACCACCATACCTATTTCTGCCGCAAAGCAGTAATGCTCGCATTGCTGTGTTCCGGTGTGAAGGGTATGGTTTCCGATGAAATTACTGGCACATGAGGCTTTCGATCTTCGCCTCAAGGTGGCAACCCGCGAGTGATACCTCTGGTATTGCAAGCGTCCATAGGCTGCGGTAACCGCTTACCATCTTGTGGGCCGTACGCTTGGTTCCCACTTCAGTTGTATAAAAAAAAAAAAAAAAAAAAACGAACGAACGAACGAAGTACATTCTATGAATTCTGTTGGGCTTATATGTATAAATCCGATTTCAATAAGCTGTGTATACCTACGTACAAAATAAGTCGTTTTTAATTTTATACGAAATGATTTAGCAGCGGGAAATTTCGCGAAAAGGACATTACTTCCGATTTGTGAAATCTAGTAAAATCGATTACAGCAACAACAGAATTAAATGAAAATTAGGTAGACATCGATCCAAGTCAAAATAACATTTCAAGTAACATTGATAAAGTACGCTCAGCGGATCTAGACATTCGTGAAGTTAGCCGTTTATTATGCGCAAAGACAATTTAATTCGAAAAAGCCCAATTGCGCATTGAAACGGCAAGTTCACGAATGCCTGGATTCACCGAGCGTACTATACAGGGTCAATAAACTATTAAACTAATTTTAACAAATATACTTAAATTTATTTACCTGATGAGTTTTTCACTATAAAATGAACTATTACTAAAATAATTACTAATTGCACCATTTCTACTTCGTGCACGGGATATGTAATTTGAAAACGATAGGTTTAAATAGAAATTGATTTTCCTTATGCACTAAGGTGACAATGGTTTTAGAAACCCATACGGACTAATCCAAAAAGCGAAATAAACAAAATTTTTCGGGAGTTTAATAGCAACGTTAACGAAGATAAAATAAAGCTATACTAATAACAACGTTATTTTTAAGGTTCAAAACTAATATAAATAATTGATCCATACGGACTTATTCCAAAAAGCGAAATAAACAAAATTTTTCGGGAGTTTAATAGCAACGTTAACGAAGATAAAATAAAGCTATTCTAATAACAACGTTATTTTTAAGGTTAAAAACTAATATAAATAATTGATTTAAAAAAAAACAGACTCTAAGTTTTATACAATAGGATTAATGACAACCAAGAATCACTACACTTTATGAAAAAGGATTCAATTTTTTTTAGGAATATTTTTTACATTACTTAGTTGTGAGATTGATAATATTGTTAATAAAAAAAAACTACAACATACAGCAATCCGCCAAGGCTTAACACCAATTAAAGCATCTTGGTTCTCTGATTAGTAACATCCAAACGAAATTGCAGAAATTGAACCTAACTGCAAAAATTTTACATTGAAAACTAAACAATGACGTCACTCTTTCGCGTTTTAGCGGGTATTTTAATATTTAAATTTAAATCGCTTTTTTTACTACTAAACCATTAATTTCTGGAACAACAAGTTATTTTTTGAATAAAGTCAATACTTGAACACAATAGAACAGTTTTTCAAAATCAGTAATCATGCCCATTATTAGTTTTGCTGTGTCTATTTACCATGTATGCTTTTGCATGTATGTAAGCTTTAACTAAATAAAAAAACAAAAACCGACTTCAAGCCAAAACTAGGTAGTTGTCCGACCGCCGACGATGAGTGAGAATCGCTGAGCAAGTATCGCTGAGCGAGTATTATCTTTGACAGTTCTTGTCGCTCAGTTATTACTAGTTTGTAGCTGAGCGACAAGAGCGAGTTCGCGCCGGGCGCGGCGGTGTGAACAGTCGGCGATCAACTATAGTATTATCTATTTAACGTTTCTTGCGCGAGAAAATCACCGATAGTTAGTCGCTTTCTCGCTGCTGGGCGGTCGAATACCTTTTTTTTTTTTTGTTAACGGGGAGGAATCTGCATCCAGACATCCCGTCACATAAGGGCACGACAGTGGTGTGTGAGGTTGTCGGACTCGACGACTCACTAAACCATCCCCGGTGGCCAGCCTCGATGCATGCCAAGGGGCTCCACGGTCCCCTAAGGCTATCAGTGGTGCCCCTCTCGCATCGCGCTCAAAGCACTTCCCGGGGCGGTCGAATACCTGCCTTAACCATAACATTGTAAAACTAAACAAATATTTCGATGGGTTGTGTATGTAAACATAACATTAACATTTTTTAAAGCGCTTTCATAAAGTTCAATCAAACAAGAAAAAGAAACAAATCATCGTAAAAAATACATAGGTACTTAACTTTAAATATAATAATTTAACAATGATCTGAAATTATTTTAAACAGTCTATGCTCTCCTGAACACATTGTTTTCCTACTCATGAAGGGAATTATTGTGTGATTGTTTAAAGGAAATGGATATAAAATATTGTTTTATCCTTAATAATGGCACATTTTTTGATGCGTCAAGACAAGGGTTATAATACATAGCGTAATATTAATAAAGTGCAATGTAGGTACGTTTCGTATTGCTCTCAAAGCCTAGTTAAGTCATAAAATAAATGGCGTAAGACAAATGTAAGGTTTAATCAGGTACGCAGATAGCTAATGTTCATGATAGTGACGAGCATGAATTCAAATAGGTAATCAAAATACAATGCATACATGGTGGTAACATTCACTAGGTAAGTTTGGTTTTTAATGAGCTATCTAACTCATAGATACACGTAATTTTGAGGAATAGTTCCGTACATCAACAGGGAAATAATGATTGTCAGTCAGACAGTAACGCAACGATTTTACATTATACGAGGGCAGTAAAACAGATTGAGCTTGAAATACTCATTCCTCATTCCTGGTCAGCTGTTTTAAGGCCGCCCAAAACTATGACTATGATTATCTATCTAAACTATAATCTATTCTATATTATAAAGAGAGAAGATTTGTATTTTTGTTTGTTATGAATAAACTCAAAAACTTATGGTCCGATTTCAAGAAATCTTTTACCATTAGAATGCTACATTATCCTTTAGTAATATATGTTGTATTTATTACTAACGACCCGCCTCAGATTCGTAGTATTCACGTAGTTCAAATCGACGCAGAGGATATTATTCGTTTTTTTATCCTCTTCTGAAGTTGACGTCGTATAACAAGTGAAGACATTCACGTTCAAAAATGTCATCATCATCGTATTAGCCGATAGACATCTACTGCTGGGGACATAGGCCTCCCTCAAAGAGCGCTATGACGACCGATTTTGAGCCTTCACCATCCACGGACTTCCTGCGACCGCTTTAATGTCATCGGTTCGAAAAATATAATATTTAATGATATGATTGATATAATGAAAATATAATATTTAATGAATGATATAATTATACTAAACAGGAGCGAAGAAGCTACCGTGCAACCACATATTCCACGCGGCATGCTTGCGGCTGTGGTTCCAGCGGCAGCAGACGTGCCCCACGTGCCGGTTGAATGTGCTGCGCGCGCCGGCGCCCGAGCCGGGAGTGGGGGCCGCGCCGCCAGCCGCCGCCGCGCCGCCCGCGCCCGGCGCCGCGCCCCCCGCGCGCCCGCACCCGCACCCGCACCCGCACCCGCCCCCGCACCCGCCTTTCCCCAACATGCCGCCGCCACGTGAGTACATACACATCATCACAATATCAGCCAATAGACGTCCACTGCTGGACAAATAACGCCGATTTTGGCGTCGATTTTGAGTCACCATCTACAGTCTTTCTGCGACCGCTTTAATGTCATCGGTCCATCGAGTGGTAGGCCGTTATACACTTCGTTTTCCAGTTCCTGTCCATTCGAAATTCTTTTTTATTCCTCTATATGACCTGCCTACTGCCACTTCAACTTACTTTATTCTAAGATAAGTAATAGGTTGGGGAAAAAGTTTCTTCGCATTTTTTAAGAAAATTCAAAACATTTTTTTAATATAGTTTATTTACATCATTTAACTAAAGTATGTAGGTACCATTTTGTTCGATAACTTTTTGCCATCTTGTAGGTAGGGACATGATCCTATCGCTATAGAAATTTTGGGGCTTCTGATCAAAATACCGCGACAAGTGGTTTTGGCAGTCCTCTCGTGATGTTAACCTGACACTGCCTAAAGAATTCTGAAGAGACCGAAACAGGTGGAAATCTGAAGTTGCAAGGTCAGGACTATACGGCGGATGCATTAACACCTCCCAGCCAAACTCTCTTAATTTTTGCTGAGTGGCTAAAGATGTGTGAGGTCTAGCGTTATCATAATGAAAAACCACACCCCTTCTGTTGATTAATTCCGGCCGCTTTCTCTCAACTTCTTGCTTTAATCTCATCAGTTATTCGCAGTAGAGTTAAGAATCGATGGTCCTGCCTGGTGGTAACTAATAAATAGGAATAATGCCCTTCCAATCCCACCACACACACAGCATCACCTTGTTGCGAGTTAACCCGGGTTTCGCCACAGTCTGTGAAGCCTGACCGGCCTTTGACCATGACTTTTTTCACACGTTCTTGTCGTACGTGATCCACTTTTCATCAGCAGTTATCAGCTTCTTCAAAAATGGTTCGGTTTCATTACGTCGTAATAAATAATCTCAAATGAGCACACGGTTCATTAGGTTTCTTTCAGTGAGCTCGTGAGGTACCCAAATATCGAGCTTTTTTGTGTACCCAGTTTTTTTCAAATGTGCCAAAACTGTTTTGTGGTCAATTGCCAGTTCTTCAGCTACGTCGTAACTACTGATATGCCCATCTTGTTCCACTTTTTCAAATTAGATTCACTCATCTTGACAGTACGTAAATCAAATAAAAATCTCACATTTTCCTAATTTGAATTTGGAATTATGTTCTTTAAAATTTAAACTTTTAATGATACCAAAACCAGCCAGATTCAAATAGTATAGCCAAAGAGATTTTATTACAAGTTCATACATACTATAATGCGAAAAGACTTTTTCCCCAACCAATAAGTTGAAGTGGCAGCAATGGTCGGTAACCTTAATTCTTCTACGGATTTGCTCGTTTTCGTTTCGGATTTGATCGCGTAGTGAAATTCCTAGTATAGCTCTTTCCATAGCTCGTTGAGCGACTTTGAGCTTGTGAATAATATCAATAGTTAGCGACCACGTCTCATTTCCTTAAGTCATCACTGGCAACACGCACAGGCTCTGCGGTACCTGTGACATACACACACTCCACTAATGTACGTATACCACGATAACTCATTACATTACTCATACAGTTTGAGGTTCGCATTAATAATATTAACTGCAGCCTGCGGCTTCCCCCAGATTTTAAACCTCTGGGCTAAAAAGCCGTGAAAGTGTAATAGATAGACCGACAGATTTACTTTCGCGTTTATAACATTATAGTAGAATGAATAAACGAGTTAAGTATAATATTATTTGCAGCCATGATGGCATGGGGATTGCCCCCGACTCCCCCGCCGCGTCCCGCCTCGCTCGCCAATCTGACCATGGCCGAGATGCAACTCATGGAGGGTAACGAAAGGAGGAACATTGAAGCGCGTTTGACGGTTAGTTTCAATTTAATTCAGTTCACGACTGCATCATCATCATCATCAGTGGCCTAGAACATCTATCAAAGATGCAGCAAAGCATTTTCTATTTACGAACCCATTTGGCACCTAAAAGACAATGCCTGAAATTGTCGTCTTTTTTTTTCCGCGTCCATCAACCAAACCTTGTTTTTCTAGTACAGAATAGTGTAACAAACGAAACTTATTTAGCATGCATGTCTCTATCCTCAGTCCGAAATGAGATATAAGAGTTAGAAGTTTGTATGTATTTATTACGTTTCTAAGCAAATATATTTTTTTAGATGCGCGATAAGTGTTAAGTTACCATGAAATAGATAGCTGTTAAATGTTTTCGAACATAATATCACAAGTACATCTTCCCTACCCACCAATAATTGCACACCCATGGATTATTTTTCGGTGCCGTAACTCAGTTAAATTTAACACGGAGGGTAAGGTTTTGTAACTATTCATAATGCCCTACCGCTATATTATGTACCTACTTCGCGAGCAATATTCAAGGTCGTAGTATTAAGTACCTATATCTAGGATCTCATATGTAGCTTTAAGGTATGTTACAAATAAATTGTACCTTCATCTTTGAAAATAAATATCTTTTATTTTTATCTTTTATCTTTAATTTATCAAAGTAATATTATAACTTTAAACTGTTATTACAGTATTTAACTACCAAATTGTTCCCGTGCTTCAGAGGGCATGTTAAGGTAAATATCCCGTTTTTAGTGAAATATATATATCAAGCTTTTGTTTCAGTTGCTTCGCGAGATCCAAGATATGCTAGACGCGTCAGTCCTACTGATGCAGCAGTACTCCTCAGTTGTAGCAAACCTGCCTCCAAACTCAGCCACTATATCGACACAGACTGAACTCATGTAAGTTTTAATTAGTATAATTTACGAATTATAAAGTCAAAGTAAAAAATGATTTATTTCAATAAAATCACAAGGATCATTTTGAAACGTCTTAAAGCATACATGTCACAGGCATGTCTTAAAGCACGTATACATAAACATACATAACGGCAAATTAATAGGAAAAATTGTGTGTTTATTAAATAAAATTCTAGATATACCTGACAAAAAGTTTTGTTATGAGTTGGAAAAATGGTTGATATTACAATGTTACTTTTCTGTTACGAACTTTCTGGAAAAGGGTTCGTGTCGCTTTTACAAGTATTTTTAAGTGTACAAATCGTAATGATTTCAATTATTTTGTACTGTAACATAAACATGACTGATGGGAATAATCCAGTTTATTGACAATTTATTTTATTATTATGTAAGTAACTTGTTGAATATTTGCACACCAGTTAAACTGGTCAAAATATGTGAAACTCTATTTCATTGTGACATCTTCTGTAACATGTTTATGCAAAAAATGAAAAAACTAAGCAAAACTTGTACTATGGGGAGCAGATAACTTATAGAATATTATAACAAGTTTTTTTTTTATAAATATATACTTACAATACATAGAAACACTCAGACCAGTATCAAATATTTGCAGATCATGCAAACATTTTGTCCCGCAGCGGGGATTGAACTCGTAACCTCTCGCTTCTCAACCAGGCATTCGCCCACTGCGAAACCAAAGTCGTCAGAATCAGAAACGCGCGACAGTGACTCTTCAAATAACTAGTGATCCGCCCGGCTTCGCCTGGGTCGTTAATTACGTATAAATATATGTTTAAACCTTCCTCTTGAATCAAACTTATCTATTGATGAAAACCAAATTTAAATCCGTTGCATTATTAAAAAAATCTAATCGTACCTATCGTATCTATCTAATAAATATAGACAGATAGACAGACATTAAAAGCAACTTAGTTATTTATTATGTAAACTCTCTTTGTACCATGTGAAGGTTAAAATTACTCACTGGCCTAGATTATAATAATATTACAGTTCAATTTATATTGCACACTTACTATAAAATGAAACTTGAACGTTTGTATGTTATTGAATAGAACGGAAGCAGAGGTGCCTACCATACCGAAGACGGAACCTGACGTAGTGCCGACGACATCTAGCTACAAGCCTCAACCCTCGCCCTCGACGAGCAAAGCGGGCGTCAGCGACGGCCCCCAGCCCGGCACGTCGCAAGACGCTACAGATGCTTCTAACACTAATAGGTGACTATTTAAAATTAGCCATAATAATGTACCCACTGATCCTACTCTCAACCGTAATCTCTCGGTACTCTTGTACCGGACAGTAAGTTCCTTACGAGAAGGCGGCCTACCGCAATAGGTCTTGGCTTCAGTCAGACAGGGGCTTCCGCGTATAACCACTGTTGGTCGGACGGCCACTAAAATATACTATTAGTCGATAAAAGCAGGTGTGATCCTACTCTCGCGATGTCGCACATGTCTTAGTTCGTCGATGTGAAAGGTATTTCACGATATTTTCAATCACTGTTTGATAGCGCGTAGTGTATTCTTCTAAAATCAGAAGGCGTTTCATAGAAGCCCTATTTGTGGGTGAAGTAACAGTGGATGATGAAATATTTTAGACGCGCTGTCTATAACTATAACCATGTACTGGCACTTTGCGGCTAACGCCGGCGTCGCGCTGTAGACGTTTCTGTCTGTTATGACTGATTTTTATATTCTCGTTTTGAACAAATATTATAATCCTACATTCTTCTAATTTCCAAAATAGCTAATTTTCTAAATGCTTTCTTTTTTCATGAATGTCGTAAAACGTGCATTGTCAAGAGCAAACGTTAATGCCCTTAGTCTTCGATCAAATATACCCCCTTAGTCATAAAACCCCTGTAATTTTAGCGGCTTCTAATGGAAATTAATGAAATGACTACAGATTTTAACGCAATATTAGATACCAGAGGTTTATAGTAGGTATGATTATGATTAAAGGCCTTATTTTCAAATGTCTTGTTGTGAAGTTTCAAGGCACGGTTTTTCCGCCGCCGCGCCCTATTGTGCGTAGGGCATCAACCTTTAAACTGTTGAGTGATGTTGTCTTGTTGTTTCAGAGATAAGACTGACGCTGATGCAGAGGAACTAAGAAGACGTCGACTACAAAAATTTACGATGGAGAAATGAGTTAAACTGTTTGTTCCATTATTTTCCCTAACTTACTATTATTTATGTACAAAGTGATGTGTAAGCATTGTGTATTCTGAACAGAAAATAAATGTATTTATGTTCTTGTAAATATAATGGGATATACACATAAATACATAACACGATTCTTTGCTTTCCAAACACACTACACTAGAAATAACTCCAAAATTATTTTGTGAATGATTTATTGAACTATTCTAAAGTTAATTTATTGTTAGTAATGTAAGCTCATGAGTTATAAAATGCATTGATATATCCATAAACTTTGTTGTTGTAGTTTTCCAAAACGGGTCTCCCACTGAAATACCTGCTTGAGTCATAGAGTTTCATATCATTCTTACAGTACCATACATTTTTAGTGTCATTTGATTCATTCACATTTAGAGTGTTTAGTTGTAAAACACCAAAATGGAACTTTAGTCCATCTGTTTGGATGCAGTTGAGGAAGATAGGCTTTGGTAGATCTTTAACATCCTCCTGAAATAAAATTTATAGATAATTATGCTAAGAACAATATTTTTTTCTAATCCATTAGAAATATACATACCCCATGTAGTTGCTTAGCATATGCTGAAGCCACGGTAAAAGCATGTGTCAGAGATCTTCCAAGTACTTGCTCAGGTGTGACTGGAGTTTCAAAGAGGTTGCTCACTTCAGTGCTGTTGTAATGAAGCCATGTTGTATGAGGGTGCCTCACACTGACTGATGGGCGGAAGGCTGAAAAAATGCCAAGTAAGAACACTCAATAATGCTTAGCTGAACACCCTTCTACTAACCCGGTAATGTATTGACTTAAATATAGGTACTTACGGTATTTACTATTTTCATCATAAAAGTGTTCTGGGGGCAATGTGATGGTATATTTCACTGGATACAAATCTGGAATTTCCAGAAAAGGTATGTCCTTCTCTGTGTCATGTTGAACCTGCTTGTTGCTGGTCACAAGGATATTTGATATTTCGTGAAACTTAATCAAGTCCTCTTCCTTATGAAACACTGTTTGGCTTTCTACATCATTAACAACATACTTTGACTGGGTTACTTCATAGTCATTACTCTTTTCAACCAGCTGTAGCAGTTTGTTGGTCAGTATTTGGCTGAAATCATAGTTTTAAATAGTATTTTAATACATCACATCTTTAAATATTATGTATAACTTCATATAAAAATGTAGTGTATGCATACTTGCGTCTTCTGTCAGTGATTCCCAGTATTCTTGGAAAATTGTAAGCTGGTCTTGCTTCATCTTTGATTTTTGGCAATTTTTTCTGTTCACAATCAAACACATTTGCTGATAGAATAGCTTTTTTAATGCTTTCATGAATTGCTGCTGGAGCTGGTAATTCGGCTAGCTCTTCTATCTTTGGAGGAAGTCTGCTTTCAGCTATGACTGTCTTAGTGAGTACTTGTGCTTGAGAGACGCCTTCAAGGAGCACATTAGTGTTCCTGAGCATGTAACATGGTCGCTGTTTGTACTCTGGGTGGTTCTCATCACGAGGAAGAGGCAGCTCGTAAGGGCCAACTATGTCTAGTCTGTAATGGATATGGATGTTAGTTTGTTTTCTATGATTTTATGTGATCAAACTTTTACTTATACGTACTTTTCTAATTCCTGTGGCTTTCCTTTCACATATTCAAAGGCATCTTCGACTTTAATTCCTTTGGACTTCAAGTAATCTTCAATGTGATTGTCAATAGGAACTCGTTTACCTTGCACCACCCAATGTTTTTTGAACATAAAACCAATGTGTTGCCTATTTAAAACCGGTGTTAATCTCATATTTGTTGATTATTTTCCTTGTTTTCAACCGAAATTGTGTGAAAATACCTCTACAACAACAGAATAAATTGTAAATAACCTAAAATTCTTCTGCATCTGTCAATTTTTATACGATTTTGCCAGTGTCATTTTTTTTTCGCCTTTACATACAGGCAGGGTTGGATTTAAGCCCGATGAAAACTCTAGTACAAAAACCATAAAATAGTAGTATTTCTAAGAAAACTGTAGTACACTTTATAAATTTATCTAAAACGTACATAAAATCATTAAAACCAACATTAGCATAACCAATATTATCTCTTCTTCTTCTTTTTGATTACTTTTAAAAAAAAAAAAAGTTCCCAACATTATCCAAAAATTAAATAAATAATGCTGGACAAGCATTTTTGGTAATTTTTACGCGTGATGAAACTGTAGTATTTTAGCGTACTACTCTTGAAATTGTAGTACAAATACTACTACTGTAGTACGAATTCCAGCCCTGATACAGGGTTAGATATAGGTATGATGAAAACGGTAGTACAAAAACCATAAAATTGTAGTATTTCTAAGAAAACTGTACCTAGTACACTTTTTAAATTCATCTAAAACGTACCTTAGGTCATTAAAACCAACACTAGTTTAGCCAATACTTTCTCTTCCTATGTTATTTATTACCTACTGAACTATTTAAGCGGACTGTAATTATTTTTGACAACGAAATACAAAACACGAAATATTATTATGATTTTATAAAACGCGATAGAACAAAACTATACCCGATAGCAATAAAGGGTAGGTACCTAATGCAAGTCTTCCGACAATAAGGTCCAATTAAATAAATCTCATTGAGGCCTTTTCGTCTCAAAATATTAAAAAAAAAGCTGTCTATTTAGATGGCGGTAGCTCAAACTGGCGAGCCCAAGAGAATGTAAGCACTACTTTTGGCGAGATAAGAATGTGTAGGGAATTCAACATTGGTTGCTCCTGCTGTCTGTCATACCTCTGGCTGGTGTCAAAGTCATAGTACGTACTAAGTAGTACATTAACTTTGGTCGTACTGGAGTTAAATTATTTTGCCTCAAGCAGGACATGAACCCACAACCTTCCGCTTGACACGAGACGCTTTGTTGGTAGACATGTATTAGGTAGTAAGTATATCGATCCAAAGGTTTTGCTTTCGGCCATCTGTAAAAGCAATCGGAACTACTTTTAAAAAAAATCTCGAATCGAAAACATCTCATTAGTAAAACATTAACTCAAACACCGTACTCTTTATTATGTAACTAGGTATAATATGATAAATAGTAGGTAGGTAGAGGAGAAGGTGGTAACGTGGCCCCCCTTGATATTTCATATATAGAAAAACGCTATCTCGCAAAACTTTGCGATAGCAGATAGCACGAGTGACCTGTCATATATAATTATCAATCAATCCCCATCTTTTGTTTCACGAACAAGTAATAAACACGCGCCGGTAAAAGTTTTTGTTAGTGCGCTTCATGTAATTTTTTTTTTGTTTTTAAAAGTTCTTTATTTGTCATTAAAAATACAAGTATTATTATCTAAACACAGTTTAGTATAACACAACAGTTAATTAATATAAATGATAACTTTGCAGGCTGCAGCGCCTATATAAGTTTTTTAATAAAATTATTATTTATGTTAGGTTAAACTTTGTAAATCTTAATATACTTACAGCTAAACATAGTTACTACCTATTATAGCATTATGATTTATATGATATGCTTCATGTAATTGTGTTTTTGGAAAATACGGACTTTTAGTTTTAGCGATTTACACGTTGTGTTTGATATACATTTTCCTACAAGATTTTGAAAGTAAATTGATAAAACATTTTGTATATTAATATACTGGGGTTGTTTTAGATTACGTAGTATTTCTAATTTGGCCCCCTCACAGTGCCTTAATTATGGCCCCTTTATGGGTCATATAACATGTATGAGTAATATGTCTTAATTAAATTATATTGTTTTTAATCGTTTTACTTATATTGTTTATAATAAATTATATTGTTTTCAAAACAGCTGGGATACCTGATACCTCAGACACGCCCTGCATATTTTGTGACGCGAATTATTCTAGCGATGAACTTGGAGAACAGTGGATTCAGTGCATGAGCTGCAATTTATGGTCTCACATCGACTGTGCAGGTCCTGAAGGCGAATATTACATCTGCTATTTTTGTCGATAAGCTTAATACATTTTTTTTTTTTTTTTTGGACAATCCACACAGCATCATCTAGCCCCAAAGTAAGCTGCTGTTAAACAGAGCTGTATTATGGGTACTAGATGACTGATATATATTTAATACAATACAATACATAGATAGATGAGGTATTAATCTGATTTCTCATGCAAGTATATATTTTCTTAGAAGTCAAAAACAAAGTGGGGGCCACGTTACCACCTTCTCCTCTATCTAAATTCCTTGTGCAATAATTGCTTCCTAATTTTATTATTGTTTCTGTCAATATTTTCTGCCTAGATCTTGCAGCTCAATGAACAAAGATATAATAAATATATACGATAAAGTACAAAGTGCCTGCTAAAAACTTTCGAGCAAACATGAATCATAATAACAAAGATTTCGACATGTATATAGTCAAAGCCTAATAATTAGTTACTAAAAATTTTCCAATCATGCTCAGATACAGAGATAAAAAGTATTCTATCTAAGTACATAGAATACTTTTTATCCCGGAAAATTGAGGATTGGTGTGGGATAACATAAAAACTTCATAACTACGGGTATGCGGGTGAAATCTGCAAATATTTGTTCCGGGTGTTCTGGGTGTTTTCTATGTATAATAAAAAATATCTATCTATGTATTGTATTGTATTAATTATATATCAGTCATCTAGTACCCATAATACAGCTCTGTTTAACAGCAGCTTACTTTGGGCTAGATGATGCTGTGTGGATTGTCCAGCATTATTTATTTATTTATTATTTAACCTCGGGAACTGAGGTAATAGTACCTACTGATCCATCCTCCGCTCATTCAATAAACTGTCATTTCGTTCCGGCTATTTGAAAATTGTTAGGCCATGAATGGCGGAATACTTCGGGCGGCCTAATAACTCCGTCACCAGAGTAGGCCACTTACTCATACGAACTTAGTTAGGTAATATAAGTAAGGCTAAGTATGTTTGACTATTTAGGACCTACTTAGAAAAATCTTCTCGCCTTTGACTTTGCTTCTCGCATATTTACATCGCGTCGCCTACACAGTAGGTACGTAGTACCTACCTAAGTACTAATAATTGTTTTGTGACCATAGGTAGGTAGGTATCAATTACCTACTTGAGGAAATGAAAAACTGAATATTTTCGTAAATATATATATTTAAATTTATATCTTCCATCAATACATACAACGACATTATACATTCAAATTGGCCAAAACTACAAATAGGTCTCACTTTCAATGGCAGTCGCTTACAGCTTCTATCGAAAATTATACCAATTCTGTTCTACTCAGTTATTTGTAATATTAGTATATAGTTACCTAAGTATAGCAATAAAATTATGTAAACATTCGTCAGATATTTTTAAATACTTGGTCACTAAAATGACAATACGTGAGTTTATGTAGGTATGTAATCAAAAGAACCACAAAACATAAGTTTGACCTATAATTTGGTAAGGCGGGGAAGACATTTTACGTAGGTAATTTCATGTTCCATTTCAAAACAGCACCGTGCAAGTACCCTCAGAAAATTACTAAATAAGTATTGATAATAATACCACATTTCACAAGCAACAGGTAAAGTATGGTATTGATGGAGGAAAATACTTTACAAAATAAACTTATCGAAATATCTTCGGTGTATGCTAGGAGCTATAAAAATTGAAAATAATACAACTAATTTAATTTTATACTAGTAAGACATTACAATCCCTTATCACGAGATCAGCTACTTGATGACGTCACCCTGGTGTTGCTATTTGAAAATAATTACGAATGAAGAAAGAGTATCTTTAAATGTCTAGTCAATTTCCTAGGCCACCTTTGTAGTTCAATATAATATGTAATTTTCGAAAGTAAGTATATTTTTAACAACAGCTAAAGATACTTTTATTTTATATTCAAAATAAAATAATAATATCGATAAGTAGAATTTTTTTATATTTATGATTATATCGGTATTAAGAAAATTTTGTAGGTAACTAGACAAACGAGACATTTGTATTTTTTACCAATTGGTGGGAATTTAGACTGAAAAAATCTTTGGACTAATTTTTCTGTATCATATAAAAATCTTTTTGTCCATTCACATTCTGACTATGCATTAATTTAATCGCATATATTGTAACAATTTGCGAATCTAACATACAACACTTAACACCTACTATAATAATAATACCTAATTTTATAAAGTAACAAAATTAACTTATATTTACAGTTATTGTTATAATTATAGCAGAATTTTACTATTTTAGCATTACTGTGTTTTTTTTAAATATTTTGAAAATGTTCAATTATTTTGAAAGGATGTTGTAATTGAAAATTATTGGTCAAATTAACTATCTTTCATTATTAGGTACTTGATTGTAACTAACACAAGTGCATGCCGAATTACAGTATTAATGGTGAAAATAATTCTGAAACTCAAATTAAACAACATTGTGATTACGTAAGGCACCATTGGTTTGGTAAATTAATTATTATGTTAGTTAAGAACCATGTTTATAACCGTTAGTTACACTGGAGGCTGAATGAGATCAAAACCGACATCTGAATAAAACGAAAATAAGCATAAAATGTTTGCAGCCTGAGTGATCGTTGATGCGAAACATATTAAAAATGTAGTAAGTATAGTTCAAAAAACCTTAATAGAAGATTTTATTTATTTGCTTTACAAAAAGATATTAAAGCAAGTGAATAAAACCTGTCGGGGTGTTATAGTCATAGAGATAGGAGATGCTTTTCGAGGGAACGCGATCGCCAACTATTGGTTCGCAAAAGCTGAGAGACATCGCGTGGTGTTGCGACCGAGGCGAATAAGCGAGTTCAGTCGTCGTCTTTCTTCTCCATTTTGGGTTCGTACATGGCATGCAGTTGCTCGGGAGATATTCTGAAATAAAAACTTAAGAATAAAAATAAGCACACATAGGCACAAGGTTACAAAACAATAGAATTTACGAAGGTACTATAAGGTACGATAATATATGGCTTGAAAGAACTTGAAAAAATACAAGACCCTACACTAAGTCCACACGTACTATTTAATTATATTTAAATGATTTTGTCATAAAATTGCTGGCAAGTTCGTTTTGGGGCATCTCTATTCTTTATGGTAGAGAGATAGTCTGTTTTAAATTATGTCGTTCGAAGTTATGTACGCAAGTAAGTTCGTATGAGTCAGTGGCCAACTCTGGTGACAGAGTTTATAGGCTGCCCGAAGGCCTCTGTCATGGCCTAACAACTTTAAAAAAAGCCGGGACCGACTGTTTAACGTGCCCTCCGAATCATGGGAGCGCTCAGTTCAAATTGCCACTGGCGGTCACCCATCCAAATGATGACTACGCGGAACATTGCTTAACTTCGTTGATCTGCCCCCTACCATGAAAAATTTTATACCATGACATGATTGTCTAATTGATATCATGGTACAAAATTTTTTGACAATATAGTTTAGGTCTTCATTTGAATCGCTCTAAGAGTTCATGGTAGGGGGGGGGGGGCTGTTATGAACAACTTAGCCAGCTACGTCACGAGCGCTCCCACGTGCGAGCGAGAGTGTACGCTAGTGTGAACATTAGAAGGTTCTTCTTCGTGTCGATGATTCTACGTATTATTAAATTTTATTTGCACAGAATTTGGCAATGTTGACGGCATTTTCTGTAGCCTCGCACAGATCTTTGTGAGTGCAGGAGTCATTGCACTGTGGGCAAGTGAGGCATCATCTAAGGGGCTTCACAGTCACAAATAACTTGATCGGAGTATCCCCATTTTACTAGGTTGTGCCTGCATCGGCCAACTTGACTTCGCAGCCTATTAAAAGATTTCCAGGTAGACCATGGGAGTTGGTGACCCTTAGGGAGTTCTTCTTACTAGAAGTTTGAAACGTGATGATGCTTTGTAAAGCTTAAGAATCTTGATGATAGATTATAGTTACCCGAGCAAGCTCTGCAGATCGCACACGAAGCGGTAGACGTAGCGCTTGCCAGCCGTCTTGTGGATGATGTTCTTGTCGTAGTAGTAACGCAGGCCGCGGGAAAGCTTCTCGTAGTTCATTTTAGGCTTGTTCTTGCGAATGCCCCAACGTCTGGCAACCTTGGAGAAAAAAAACGTGTGATATAGTGCACAAATCAAACATTACAAGAAAACTAGGCTTAGGGCCTTATTTATTATAAACGTACTTTAAACCTCTGTTAGATGTGTCTTTCATCATATTCGTTCATTGACATAAGAATGACAAGGTAAGACTAATTAGACTATCCGACAACGTTTATTTCATATGTTTTACTCAGCAAGCCGCTGAAATTACAGTTTTTTGAATGAATAAGGGCATTGTGACGTTGTTTTTAAAGTAGATAATCATAACCATAATCATAATCGTATTTACACGCACGTCCCGACTTCACACAGGTGGATATAAAATATAGCCTATATTACTCAAAGATTAGCATTTTAATGGTGAAAGAATTTTTGAAATCGTAGGTACTTAGTAGTTTTTAAGTTTATTCGTTACAAACATACAAAAATATAAATCTTTCCTCTTTATAGTATCAGTATAGATAGAAAGTTATAAAACAGACATAAGTTAGTTCCTCACCTCATCGGGGTCTGTGAGCTTGAACTCCCAGCCGTCGCCGGTCCACGAGATAAAGCCCTGGCAGCTCTTGTCCGTGAGCAGCTCCAGCAGGAACTGCCACAGCTGGATGGGCCCTGAACCTGCACATGTTGTACACACTCGCTTTACGATATACGATACTGTTGGGTCTCCTTGGGATATTGAACACGTTTGGTAACGCTACGAGTATTAGGATTGTTTGTTGTTTTTATAATTTACGTTAGGCATTACTATCTTCTTTGTAGAAATAAAAATGAATTGCTTTTCGTAAGTCTCGCTAAAACTCGACAACGGCTGGACAGATTTGGCTAGTTTTTCTCTTTAAATCCTTGGAGTCCAGGGAAAGTTAAAACGGTGAGAAAGATTATGCGAGTGAAACCGCGTGGGTCAGCTAGTTATAAGTATGAATGTAAGTTGACGTAACAAATAAGTTCAATAAAATACTTGCTTAACGGTTTTTAAAGAGCACCATTAAAGTTTATAATATCGCAATTTTTCGACTCAGATGGGTAACTGCAGATCAACCGCATATCAAGCGGAAGGTTGCAATTTCTAGCCCCGCCTGAGACGAACGAAAGAACAGTTTTTAGGATATTATAAAACTGCAGTAAGAAAGTTTATTAAGTTAACCACTTGATATAATAAAATAAGAGTTTATTCGTAGCAGCACGTCTACGTCGTAGATCGTGTCTACGATTAGAAAAGATTTCAACGCGCTCTTATTTTATTTTTATGGCATTAAGTTTCTTTATGGCATTATTATGGCAGTGCATAATGTTATGAGAAGCTAGCGCGTGAAGAGCTTTCTAGATTTAATAATGTTAGTTAGCCAAACCAAAAAATCCAGACGTCTCCTTGCGAATGGAATAAAAAGGTATAGCTATTACAGCTATAGTTTTGGTGCGACTGCAAAGCATACACTAGTGTATAGTTACGTTTTTGGTTCAACAGTTTGCACGCACCAGTGAAACAAGGTCCCGATGCGGGATAGGGCAGCTTGTCCTGAGGGATCATGGTGTTTTGTTCGCTCGGCCACTCGCTCCAGTCAGCACAGCCACCGTACTCTGGCGCGTAACTTTCGCCATAGCCTTCGCCGCCGTACCTTCCGCCACCGCCTGGAAGAAGGAATAATACATAATTATTTTAACATCAATGCGCTACTTTTTTTTATACCACTGTGGCCACACCACGAGTGGCAATCAAGCATACGGCCTACTTGATACTCGCTGACTGGCTGACAATCAACCCACAGCCAAAAAATTAACAACTTGCCAAAATTCAACTCTTAGAAATAGAACGCAACGGAAAGAAGTTTGCATTGCATAAGAAAGTACTTCTTAGTAAGTTCTTACCTGCTGATAGCTCTGTGAGAAAACCAGGAAATCTGTTTTTAATAAACGCAAATGTTATACATGGTCTTTGGGTAAAGTCTAAATTCAACACATAGTGTACATCGAAGTCATTTCCCAACAGGGTTCAGTGAGCACTTCATCATTATTTCTATAAATAAACTGTAGTCAAATTAACGTCATGAAAGATGCGATTCAGTTTGTTTGTAGTCAGAAATGAAACACAAACAAGAGTTGCTAATTAACGCCATTAACACATGTGAAATATCACAGAAACGCGATACCCGCCGAGCTAACGAACCAGCGAGGGATTTGTTGACGAGCCTCAAATCTTGAAACTGTATAGCTTCATTAATTTACTGACCAAGTCCCTTTAATTGTTGCCCTGTGATCTTTTATAATAAAGACGCTTGCGGTTTTTGTTTCTTTTAACTTTAAAGAGATTTATGGTGCGGTCGTTAAAAAATTGTTGCTATGGATTCTTGCCTGTTCTTTCGCCTGTGAAGATTTATGGAAGTCAACACTGTTTAGGTGTTGGAATGATAGAGTAGGTAGATAATTTGTTGCTTAAATATTTCTGAATATATTCTTATTTGAGAAAATTTAACAAAATGATTGACGACAACGAAACATTATCTGATAAAAACTGGCACAGGAACGAGAAGACTAGCAAAAGGGAACGGAGTTACGCCTCCTAGCAGCAGAGTCATCAAAGCTGGGAATGATGAGACCAAATTGTTGAGCTACTTACTAGGTTATTTAACTAAACTTCTGTCGCGAAATGGACGACAGAAACCTCAGATTGAGACGAATTGTAATTCCGTGAGATGGGAAGGCTTGCCTTGTAATGTAATGGGATTCAGCGAGCTCTTAGGTTTGATCAGACTAAAACATACCTCTGGTATAAGGCTTGGTGGTGTACGGATGCGGCTGGTACTTCTGCTCGTGCGTGAGGAGCGGCTGCGTGTGCGCATGCGCGTGGTGGTAGTACTCCTCGAGGTAGGGCTGCGCAGAGGCGGCCGGCGGCGCTGGGGGGTACTCTGGCTGGTAGTACTCGTCGAGGGGGGAGGTGGCGGGGGGCACGGGCGCGGGCGCGGTACCAGCCGCGCCAGCCTCCGAATAGCCGTATGAGTTCGTGTCGCGGGGACCGCCAGTCGTGTACCCACCTGCAAGTAAGACAACTAGGCATAAAACCTCAGTAAACACCGACATCATTCATCATCTTGACCAGTCTTATAATATTCCCCCTGCTGGGAATGGTTTACCACGCGAGAGTGGTGTGTCTTAATTTACGTAAACCCAATGAGGGTTTGTGGATGGTCTTTCGATTGTTTATTTCTTGTACATGCTGGTTTCTGCACGTTTTTTTCACCGTTTTCATTTCAATCATCTATTTGGAAAACCCGACAAAAGGGTCTATTCTTGTAAACACAAAATAGTAGAGATTTTTTTGCTTGAGTTTATTTCAGTTAATGCTCAGTTAAACTTAGTTGTCATCAACATAGGTTGAACTAAGATATTAAGTTTGCTAGATGATTTAAGAAGGTATTTTTTCTGATTTTATGGAACAAAGTAAACTGTTTGCTTTGGCTCTGGAATCTGGAAAAGAAACATTCCCGCTCCAAAGGAGATTTTGACACAAAAATTTTCAAAATCCCCTACAAAGGGGATTTTCAAAGGGGATTTTGACACTAACCCTAATCACAGACCGATTTCCGCTAGGTAAGTTGGATATTTTAGCGGCTGTTGTGGCATGACCCGTATCGTGAGTCATCCTGAACAAAGAGCCAACAACAATTAAGTAAAAAGACACGACCTTTGTTTTGGATTTCCAAGTACAAAAACCAAGGTATCAGTTCAGAGTAAGTAAGGCTTGGTGATAACTCGTTTTTGTTTCTTAGTATAAGTTTTAACAGCAGCAGAGTTCTGAGAAAAAGTTAGATCATATCGCAGCAAAACCAATTTTTGTAAAAAAATCAGTAGACGCGTGTGCGTCGCGCAACGGCGCGCGGCGGCGGCAGCGAAGCGCGACCGTCGTGGTTCACGGCGCGCCCTTTGTTCTGCGCATGCGACTGCGGACCCACACCTCGACCCCCTTTACCCGCACAACATCACGACGCGACCGACCGACGCTCACATCATGTGGCTGACCAGGCTGACCGGCCGATTGGGAATAGCAACAACGGCGAATTTAAAATAACCGTACTAATAGTAGTTCTAATGGCATGGTGCCATTTTAATGTAGTATTATTTAGTAATGAAAGAAAGCTTTGCATGATAACGAACATGTTAAATTTTTTTTGTAATCAGTTATATTCGTAGCACATTGCTACGGCGTAGCACTAATATTGCTAGCATTTTAAAATTGATTTATCATAAAATTCAACTTTGTTTAATCAAAATTGAACACATCAAGTGTAATACTAACAATGACTTCTGTATTTACTGTACAATGTACAGTACATGTTCGCATCTCGGGGTCAGTAATCGCACGCTCTTTGTGTGACATTTGCTTTTTGCATTCTACATACAATTCCTGTAAATTAAGCTTACTGATAATACTGTGTTTTGCTTTTTAAATATGGAGCAAAAGTTGAGTAAAAGGAAAACTTTATATGATTTGAAAAATAAATCATCAAGCGGTTAGTCGAATCAAAGTTGTGTAACTGTCACTCAGTTGAAAATGACCGTTGACCGTCGTCGTGCCGTGATAATGTTCTCACGTCCATTGTGCGTGATATATTATGTGTTTTTATTCAGCGCTTCGCTGCACCCAGACTATTTGTCACGCACGTAGGTATGTTGTGGTTTTATTTGCACGGCTTCTGTATGTTCTCTGCATAGTTTGGTGGTTATAAGCGTTTGAGATTCCTGTTTAAAAATATTTCTAAAAACGGTGTTATAAATATGATTTTAAGGACCATTCATAGTGATATTTATTTCTGCTGATTTTTGCATAGAAAATATTAAGAAAATCTTTTCTATGACGAAGTAACTCAGTTAGATCCTAGTAAAACTAATGCGAGACGCTATAGATATACATTGAAACGAAGCAAAAGCTAATATAAACAGTAGCAGGTAAATATGTAAGAATGTAAAGAGCAAATAAGGTTGGAATCGCATTAAAAATAGTGTTCCGGAATGTTCACTATTTATTTCTAAACTATTCGTATAAAAATACCTTTACAACAAAGGCGTGTAAACAAATAGCTTCTCGCTGTCAACTAAACAAATTGAAGTATTTTAATGAAGCAACAGTGCCTAATTACAATTCCCTTATGTTGTCGAAATAGCATCGATAATCCCGTGTAAAAAGTAATGGAATCACGTAAAAAGTTCTCCCGGGAGTGACTCGGTGACCTGTCATAGCTCACATGCGACAAGCACGGAAACAATGAATAAGCGTTGTTCAAAATAGCTCTCTTTGCTGCCCATTATCTCGAGGAAAAGTATTTGTAGGCATACAAGATTTCAGTTGTAATGTAGGTATAGACGTACTTACACATTATGAATCGACAAACGTGGATTTAATTATTTTAAATAATAAATTGTTATATTTGTAGCAAAATGAGACTTAAAGCGAACTCTATCTTTTTTATCAATTTAGTTAGTTTGTGGCAGCGCCGGCGCATCAATACATGCAAAGCAACATATTAATTGTGCAACGAATATTAGTAAGTAATATAGGTAATGATGATATGAAATTAATGTTATGTTAGTTAGAAAAAAAAAAAAAATCATTTTTCCCTTTTAAACTTTCAATTAGCGAAAATAGGTCGATTTTATAAATTCATGCGAAACACGTAACAAAAGAGTTTTCATATTGATTTTACGGATAAAAGCGAATTCCGATGCAGAATCGGTTTTTCATCAACGAGAGAGCGTCTGTCTGCAGAGGCGTGAGGCGGCTCGAACGGGGGCGGGGCGAACCAATCGAGCGCGGCCACGCCTCGCGCTCCAGCCACCAGGTCGAAAGGTCGCCACTCTCCTGCACTATTGGCGCAGAACCGCAAAATCTCAGCCGTAAACATTTGTTTCGCACAAAACTTGCTGGCAGAACTCAAACGATGATTTTACGACAGTCACGCAAAGTCATGTGCTACATTTGATTCGACGAACGCTGTCTATTTAATGTATTAAACATCAATAACAGACGGTTACAATGTACATTATTCAATTGAACTCGCGTTGAATACCTACTTATATAAATTAAATAAACGGTGTGAATCTTCTTGCATCAGATGGAATGAACATGTTATAGAGGTGAAATAATGTCGCATGCACATGCGAGAGTAACCTTAGACCTCAGAGCAGCTGCGACACGACACTCCGGACTTTTTTACTTTATCTTCACGAAACTCGAAACGCGCGAAAAGTTGGTAACGTTTTTTTTTAAGCACGCGCTATGCTTGCCATATGGTATTGCCTTGATGACAGGATATTTTTTGTTGAATTATATTTTTATTTACAACTGTTCGTTATCTCATCAAAGACAATTTTGAATATAATAAAAAATAATCTTTTGTATCGATCTTACATAGGACTACTGATTCAAATACCTACCTATGTATTTTTAGCAAATTAGAGTAGGGGTACTTATCTTAATTAATTATTTACCTACCTATGTACAAATGTAGTTGGTACTTGTGCAGTGTAAGTACGTATAGTAAGTAAGTACTATCAATAAAATCTAACTAACTATAAAACATATGGGTATATTATAAAAGATCCATATTCAAATTGAGATCTTAAATGTAAAAAAAAATGTTTTGTGTTAAACTCAACAACTAAAAAAGATCCAACGAACTGAAAGTCCTGAAGGAGACGACGCTTATGCCACGAGTACACTACACATACATCGCGCCAATTCCCATTCGGGAACGGAAGTCGAAAAATATGATTTTTTAAAATTAGAAGCAATGCCAGCAGGTGAGCACTGACTGACAGCGCGACGACATAATTATTGCTGCATGTCCAAAACGTTGCTATATTTTGACATAAATACGCTCTCGCCTAAATAATTAATCACCCATAAGTCCCCAATTATCTATTTATATTCGCATTTTCATGTTTACGACAGAAACTATCTGAGACAGTTTTATAGTAGTTAGGCACTTACATAAAAGTAAGTATCTAAGTTTTATTTATTGACGATACCCTGACAGAAGTAGGTGGATCAATCATTTTGTTAAGTAAAAATTAAACATTCAAAAGACAGGTAATGTATTGAAAACAAAATTAAATATTTGTCAAGTGAAAATTGTAAGACATGAAAAATAATCGAGTGAAAAAGAAAGACGAGATAAAAGGAAATTGCTGTCAACGAGTGATATTAAATCAAATTCAAAATTGGAACATCTTTCGACAGGAAGTGTTTAATCTTTTTAAAAGTTACGTGTTGCATAAGTGCTGTCGTATTTTCTGCTTAGGTTTAACCACAAAATATGTTTTTATAAATCTCAGACTATTAGGTACTTAATAAAATAATTTATTTTCTCTGTTCCTGCTTATTTATTTATTTATTTAGTTAATAAAGGGTATCCAACCAAGAAAACACACAAAAATACAGTAAAAAAAACAAAGGACTTAAATCTAAGTAATATAGGATACCGCAGCATGCAAAAAAATTTGTAAACTCAACTAAGTTTTAAATAATTATAAATTAGTGAACTCAGCTTAGTTAGTTAGCACAACTAAATTCGACATCAACTTAAGTGTTCAATGGTAAATGATATACAATGATAGATTTATTAATAAGTACAAGTAAATTATTTAATATTTAAGTATATAAATAGTATATAGTTTACCTACTTGTTATTATCTTATTTTAAAAAGTGTGTCCATTCAAGAGCAGAGATTTCGTAGCGTGTCGGTTCATTCGGTCAAATCAGAACTAAACACCAGATCCACCAATATTTATTGCCAATAAAATAGCGTTCATTACAAAATATGTTTTATTTCGTAGCTACCGCTGTACAGATTAAATAATATAGAAATATCCTCGCTCTTCTTAGAATTCTTGATATATAATAATATCCGGCCGAATATCACGTTTAATATCAGCATTAATTTATAATCAAGCTGTCGCAGCAGATGTTGAATCAGATTCTAAACAATGTTTATTAGATTATACATCAGGCGATCGATTCATCAAGGCATATTTTAACGGCTATAAAAACGTGGTATTAATTGAATAATGGTGCTCATGCCGATTGTGCTTAACAGTCAGGAACGATTCCTGGAAATCTAATAGAGGCAATAAACCTTTACTCAGCTCGACAAATCGCTCAGCTATTATTACATTGTCTAGTCTAGGCACTAGATACGCCTTGTAAAACATAGAGCTTTGAAAAATTAGACATTCTATCGCATTATTTAATTCTTAATGTTTCTATTACCAGTCGATATATTATGGGATTAATAACGGTCTGTAAGTTGATGTGGGCTAAGAGCAATAACAGTATTTCCGTTCATTGAATAAAAAAATCGGAATATGCCAATTAAGAATAGCGTAGAAAATAACGATTTTGTGGAACTGGGCAATCGTAAGCGGTATTGACTAAAGCCTAATAAAGTGGAGATTATAAATGGCAAATCGCGTGCATTATGCCGTGTCTAGTGCGTTAGTTGGCGGTATGCGCAGCAGGTGCGCCGCCACCTGCGCACGCGCGCGCTCGTTACAAAAACCATGAGCCGAGGGGCGGCTCAGGGCTGCCCTATCTACCGACGCTGAAGACGCTTACTTCTACTTCTAATGTACTATAATAAAACATTGGATTCAATATTTAGTTTAGATATCACATTGGGCCTTATTCATGAACGTACTTTAAACCTCTGTTAGCTAATGTGTCTTTCAAATCAATCATCGTCTTTGTTCTTTGACATAAAAATGACAAAGAAAGACAAAAATTAGCAAGCCGCTAAAAAGAAAATTTTTTTATGAATAAGGGCAATAGTATATTCGTAGTAGGTACCTATTTTATATACATAATTTTAATTACAGGAAAACCACCTAAGAAATCGTTTCCTTTGCGTCGTTTTGCCAGTTTTTTCTGTTTATTTTTGGAATGAAAAACTTAAAATAGTTCCGGTGATAAAACGGCAAGTTAGTTATGGTGGACAACTGGACAGTCTGTCAAACCGTTATCATTATAAGCCATAACACATGGTAACCCTGCGCAACCTGCTACCCGCAAGGTTTACACTGCCCATCACACTTGCAACAGCCATGGGGGAAACCATTCCAACCAACACTATTATTATAATTTCGGACGGTTCAAAGGCGATTCCTTTAACTTTGAGCAGGAAATAAATGTGTTACTTTAATGAGTTTAAAGGAAATTAAGGATTATGGGTTTATTCGAATAATAAGAGCCATTTCATGACGTGACGAAGAAAAACAATGATAAAACACTTTCTAAGGAACATCGGTTTTAGATTTTTCTGGAACAGACACTGTAGAAAAATGTAAACAAAAAAGCATGAATGGTATATTAACCCGGAGCTGATAGTTTGTGAGACATAAAATTGCAGACAGGATGTGCCGGCGCTACAGGCGGAAGCGACGCGGGCGCATCAATGACTACTACGTGACCTGCTGACGTCACAGCAATTTAACAGATGATGATGTGTTATAATAACAGAGACCTGTTAAACAATCTTGGAGGTACGTAAAACAACCGTAGAGTTAAATTCACTCAACTCTTTAATGCAAAAAAATATTTATTTATTGCATAAAACTTAAACTGTACAGCATTCACTATTAATATATTTTAATTAGTCATCCTCAGGTCAGACTTTACAATAATTATTTATAATTTTATGCATAATACCATGAGTTTCTAACTGTTACTGTTGGAACATTCAGGGCAGCTCAGATTTTGATTTTGAATTAAATATTTTACTTTCGCCAAACAGGTACCGGTCTCATGTTACTTAATTCGTACTCATCGTGTTTTATATTAATTATGTAAGAACCTGTTTCACACCGTGAGAACTGAGAGAATTCATAAAAATTCACGTGTGATTTTGTATCGATGTCAATTGCACTTTTGGTATTAAAGAGTTTAAAAAGTGGACTCGAGGGGGTGTTGGACGGGAAGCGATTAAACATTTCGTCTGGATTACGGCGCGAGGCGCGGCTGCCGGAAGTCCATATACATTTATGAATGAATGAACCGAGCTACGTGTCTTCGGTGATGGGGTCGTGACGTCACAGATCGTTCGACTTATCTAATGCTTTGTTCGATTCTACCGTTTGAGATGATATATAAACGCTGCTCTACCGTCCGTAAAAATTATAGGCATTTACGATATTTAGTTACAAACTGCCTACAAAAATGTATGGATTTATTAGGCATTGTTTTTAAAAGAATCGAGATAGCTCGGGAGGAAAACTGAACCACACAATGTGTAAAGAAGCTTATCGCCACATTACATTTGCTTACAATAATAACCCGGCTCTACGTTCGACGGAGTACTTCTTATCACATATTTTATGTAAAGTTATGACGTTGAAAGACAAAGTGGCAAGATAACGACGCTTTTTATATTCGCTAATGAGTAGAAGTATGGTGTCCATTAGAATACCTAACCGATAGTGATAGAGCGTGCGGCACATGTCGCAGGTCATCTGCGGCACATCTGCGGTTTCGTTAGACAGGTGACTCTAACGTTTTTGCTTATTTGTCTCGACTATACCGGCTCTATATTTTATTAATCAACGAAATATTATGCATACTTTTTTTAGTTCACATCCAACTTTGTATGTATGACCAGCTGGGTTACTAGTTGGTTATTATTGAGAGTTGGTTTTAATTATGGTTTCATAAATTATGAAAATTCAAGCATATTTATTTCATTAAATGGAAATGTCAAACAAATTAACAAAGCCAAGCGCAGCATGCCTGTTTCTTTTTAAGCTTTACGATGCCATTGACCTGTCAAACTGAGCTCGTGAAGTTTTGAGTCATCCGAAATCTGCACAACATAAAATTTCAAGTTGTCTATAAATGTTTGCGATTCACAATTGCAATCACGTTACAAACTATGGGATTAGCGATAACCTGTAAAAGGAAGGAAGCGATTACTGAAAGGTCAGCAACCTGCCCGCACCGTTACTTCCGAATGGTCACCATTTATGAGCGGCTAGTGACCATTCGTTCGTTACCATGTTGGCATTGACATGCAGACTCGGGTCAGCTATTACATCTAGAGTAACTGCATGAATATTCATACGCATGTGTATCGACTCTCCATTAAAACCACAGTGAAATTAAAATGTAATGATGTAGAATATATAATTTCATATTCTTCTATTCCTTTTTCCTGCATTCAATTTTGTCTCTTAAAATGTTCTTTTTTAAATAAATTTCAGTCCTGTTAAATTTACTTAGTTTAAACACAGTTTAAATATTGCTAAAACAGTATTAATACCAGTGTTATTTATAATTATTATGTTTACTTCATTATATCACATAGCTTTGCCTAGTTTGGGGCTAGACAGAGTTGTGTGAAATGTCCGTCAATATTTATTTATTTATTGCTTTAGCATGATTTCTGTTTGTGGAATAAGTTAACATTCTTAAAATTGGATTATAAATTTATATGTGGACCCTGAAACTTATAACAATTTATTAGAACCAAATTATTTACTACCTAATTGGACAGGTGTGTTTTTCTTTTACAATATCATTAAGGTATTCAACGAATTAAGGTTAATCTTACAATTCAAAAACAAAATCCAGAGCTTAATTTGGCAGGTGATGCATCACAATGGCTTATGATAAAATTTTCGGATTCACAATGAATATTAAGGGCATTATTCTTATGCAATCTATAAACCTGAGTTAGCTAATGTGTCTTTTAAATATACTATTGTCTTTATTCAATGACATAAGAATGTCAAGGAAAAAAAATACTAAGCAAGCTGCTAGAACGACAGTTTATTTACAAATCAGGGCATAAGTCAGAATATATTAGCTAAAAGGCTGTTTATAATAATTATATTACTATTTAATTTTCATTCATATTATGGCATTGTATCATCACTTGAGGTAAATTTAAATTTGTTTCACGTAAAAGTTATGTATGCAAATGTGAGCTATGTGACAATACTGCAAAGCTCTTTAAGCGCGTCACGCGGCGGAAGTGCTGTGAGGTGCGCCCGCACATCCCCCACCACCACCGCCGGATCCAACATGGCGGCGGCGAAAGTGCTTCCGCTCGAGAGCTTGAGAGTTCTCAATGAAGCGCCTCTTATTTATAACTGAATGAACTTTGATTAACTTGGTAACAGTAATTAATTGTTTTCAGAAATCACAGATTAAAATTGATTGGTTCATAAGATGGAAACAAATATTTCTATGAGTTCTAGATATTACATGCATTTGTTAGTATATTAACATATTTTTACCTTCTGGATAACTACGATAACCGCAAGTTTTAATTAACATAGATTAGCTCAGTAATTTATAAGCTGAAGAATGAAATAGGTAATGTAGAGTATGAGGAAAAAGTCTTTCTGTAGTATACATTGTTATTTATTATGCGCAAATTAGTCATTACACTATAATACCTACTTATTGTTCTTGCGATTGTCAGTATTTATACTTTGGACTATGATAATTTACAGTTATTAATATATTTATTAAATGCTGCGACTAAAATATACCTACTTAATATTTAATTATTATTTCCTATTTTCGAATGCAATCAATTTGCCATTTCCTTTTTTCTTATATAATTTAACAAAGTTTTCTAAAAAATACCGTAGCCAGTATAAATTTAAATTCAGATTAAAAAACTAGTCAAAATTAATTAATAGTTGATGCTTTAAAAACGGAGGTATTACTAAAAAAATCAAGTGTATTAAATATATTACTTAGGTACTATATAAGTACTACCGTACTAGATTATGACTGGTTACTAACCTGGAAGTATGTATGGAGAATCGCACATTGGATCCATGGAAGGATCGAACGCGAGCCTATTTTGTTCACCATAGTGCAATTTGCCGTTATTCGTCACTGATTGTTCATAGTTAATCCTCGCTACACTCGCGAGCGCCTGCTCATAGTTCAGCCTAGTGTCAATGTCTCTAGCGTCCGCCGGGATCTCTGTATATTGTTTGTTCACTTTGGCACTATAGTCTGAAAAGTTTAGTTTTGTAAGGGAAGACATAGGGATGTCAAGGGGCGCCGCGCACGCAGGCACGGCGGCTTCTTGCGGCGCCTCTACTAGCAGCATGACGGACCGGGGACCGGCCCCCGTCAAATATTAAAAATTTCAACGCCACATCACTAAACGGCACTGATTTTATAAATATTTGTATAACATTATATTCAATTTAACCACTCTAGGCCACTTTCCAATTTAAAATAATATTAAACTATGAAATACGAAAGCTTGTACTAAAAATAATTATATCGCGTTACAAAAGACGAGTGCGAGCTTTTAACAGCGGAGCGTAATCGGTAACACCGTGTTGTAGCGCGCCTAATCAACGACTGAGAGCTTTCGGGCGGACCGAGAGGGCGGCAGTGGAAAAACGGACGAGCGTTGCCGAGTAGAGCCGAACGTGGCCGACGGACGAGACCTGTCGCGCCACCTGCTGCCACGACATGAGCAACCAACTGTTGCGCGACCGTTGATTTTTTTCGCCAAACCTGCCTGACCCCCCCCTTTGTGACGGTATATGAATTAGCACAACACCACAAATCATTATGATTGATAGCATTTCCACTATTTTAAAAATAAATATATAAATTTTATACTATTTTAGACCTAATTTGTTTATTACCAAATTGACAAATTGAGTATTAAAAAAACATAGAGGTTAAATTCAGAAAGGGCAAATTACATTTCTCAAATACTTACATAAAAGAGGTCACGAACGAATTAAATCACCCAGTAGTACTTTAGGTAGGTAAAAGTGTAGGTACTTCCAGGATGTATTTGAATCAGACTGGCAATAAATTCCGAGGGGCGAAAAATACTTTTAACCCAGCAGTAAGGCAAAGATACAATAGACTAGCGGCTCGTCCCGGCTTCGTACGGGTGCAATAAAAACTTAAGCACCCGTGCGAAGCCGGGGCGGGTCAAAGGTAATAGGTTAAGGTATGAGCCGACCGCACGTTTTAGCCGCGCGGCTACTTATTTCATAGTTCATGTGCACGCCCCTCTCTGGCCACGGCGCGCGCGCGGGTGCACATAGTATTTTGTTTAGATTGACATTTTTATAATTCATCATAACTTTTGAATGGAATACCTGATTTCAATAATTCAAACAGTTATCTACAGGCATTGAAACAGTCTTAAATATGAAATGATTTATTTGGATAAAGATTAATATAAAGGTATGGAATACATGGTCTGATTTTGGTCGGCATTTCTATCAACTTTTAAAATGTAAAAAAGTAGTTATAGTTACATAACTACAATAGTTGGACATATGGTATCGCTCACTTTTTTGTAAATATGAATATGTTCTTTAATATTGTAGAACATTTTCTTGTTCTATCATCAATAGTTTCCGCAGCGCATGCGATGAAATACATTTTAAGGCAATTTTTTTTACACCTTGGGTTACATTATTGAAGTTTTAGTAGGGATCCCTATTATTTTCTAAAATAAAATATAGCTTATGTTACTCAGGGATAATGTAGCATTCTAATGGTGAAATAATTTTTGATCGAACCAGTAGTTTTTGAGTTTATTCGTAAGAAACAAAAATACATAAATACAAACATACAAATCTTCTCTCTTTATAATATTAGTATAGATATAGATAGGTTAATGTGAATGCGTGACTATAGCCTCATACTTTGTTTTTCAGATTTCAGTCGAATGTTTTAGAAATACAGTTTTAAACCAGAATTATTACAAATTACGTTTTTACATATCAAAATTTAGAACTTGTGCAATAAATAGTTCCAAAATGTTTCTTAGAAACAATTACACTATACGGTTATACATTTTTCAAAATTATTCTTCGACGATATCAAATATAACATACAAGAAAGGTTTTATTGGATCGATTTCGATAGAAAATAATTCAAAATATATGTTTTATAGACCCAACCGAATAAAAGTATAGGTTAAAAAAATATATAACTTACTCCATGAAAAAATGCACTGTGACCAAAGCTTTTATCACACACATTTTTCTATTTTATTTCCATAAAATTAGCAGCACTTAAGAAAGTTGCATTTTTGACTAACCCACCAAAGCAAAACGGGTATTAGTGGTTTTTACAGGAATTATATTAGGGGTATTTAATCCTGTAAAAAAAATAATATCATCTATGAAAAATATTTAATACACGTTATATTTTTGCTCAAAAAAGTAAGTTCAGGAAGACGGTATTTTAATCTCTCAGGCGATTTTTCCTGTACGTTTTGCTAAGGATAATACTACAAGGATGCTATATACCTATAAAACATTGCCTCACACTCCCTAATTAGTATTTTTAGAAATAAATTGTACCTAATTCAAATAAAACAGAGATTTTATTTATACTTAAACCACTTCTAGCGGAGCAAGATTTTCCTTTTAGGAAACATGTAATAAAATTAGCAGCAATGCTACAAAAAACTGAAATAACAAATAGAATTACTTGCGTGCTCTGTGCTAAAGTTACTTGCAAAGGTACTACCAAGTACCTTACCTAGGCAGAAGGCATTGTTTGCAGGAGATATAAAAACAAAATGATTATATTGTCAAGAACGATGTGCCGAGTAGATAATGAACTAAGATAATGGAAGTGGTGACGCATTTCAGCATAGGAGTGATGGCCAGACTACTGAAATTAGATGTTTTATGGCATTCAATTTATTATTACACACTCAATATAATAGTAACTGATAGATAAATAATGTATTTTTTGTAGCAAACATGAGTTTCGATTAGCAGAAACGTCTATGTCTGGGTAATGCTTCTCTGAAATGAAGAAGTTATGGCAAAACCAACGTACGTAGGTAATTTGTTATATTCAAACGACATTGGAAAAAAACGATGAAGATTGTTTCGTAAAATTTACGCAGTGGTATAAATATAACGAGGTATATCATAATTACGTTATAATACCGAGTGTGACGCGCGCGACCTTGACGTTGGCTATTGTGTGATGGTGGCCGCGGCGAGCGATACCCACTTGGAATTAATACAATAGGTACCAAACAAGTACCAACCTAAAGTGTGGCCAGATTACACAAATAGGTTTAATATTGTACTGCACAGTGCAGACGTGCCTGGTGCCCAAACATGAACTCTTATAGTGATTCAAATGAAGACCAAAACTAAATTGTCAAAAAATGTTGTACCATGAAATCGATTAGACAATCATGTATGTGGGCCCTGCGCAAGTAGGTGCTTGAACTTGATTTGACAGCTGTTTTTCCGGAAGATTATGCTTTGATGGAGATTTCTCTCTCATCTGCATAGTATAAAACAAAGAATGCAGTTTTCATCAATAGAAAAAGGGATACAAGGTTTACACATATTGTCATAGTCATAATATTTATTGGCCATAGAAACACTAGCTACACTTGGTTTCGTTTTAACAATAATTAGGTATACTTACTTTAAATAAGACATAATTAAGTACAACAACTTAATACAATATAGTAACAGTTATAGTTTAAGTACCCATGCAAAGCCGAGGTACGCTGGTAATTAATAAGACAGAAAATAAAACTGAAAGAATTAACTAACTATTAATTGATACGTTTGAGTAAATTGATAAACGAGTAGGCTTGGAGTATGCAGTTACTATTAGTAACTTTACACCTACTGTAAGTAACAAAGGTACCGCTAATGTGCGAACAATGGATGGACACACCACCGGTAATGACCTTTTTGAGACTACATAATTAAATAATGAATTCGACGGACTTGCGATTACGGCATTTTGGTACTTTAAGATTTTAGTACGGCTTAACACTGTGTGAAAATGAGTACAGTACAATACCTACACATAAAACGCGTTTAATGTTCAACATGTAGATTAGAGATGTCACGGGTACCTGGTTTGGATCCGGTCGGTACCCAGTTGATCTAGCACATTTTCAAGTTCCAGCCGGATATTGGAATCACTGAAGTGGACTGAAGTCGTGTTATTTCATCAAAGTAATAACGAGCTCAAGAAACACCATGTTAAACCTAGTACCTACAATATATTTTTTAAACTAAATAGACAATCCAACATTAATAATCAAAATTGTAGCAAAAATGTGCAGCTTGGTTTAGGTATTTGCTCACGAACGAATCTTTTCATGGTATACTAGCGACCTGCCTCGGCTTTGGACGGGTGCAATTAAAACTTAAGCAGCCGTGCGAAACCGGGGAGCGTTGCTAGTAATAAATATAGCCTATGTCATCCGGGGCACAGCTCGGGGATAGTGTAGATTCCCCACGGGGAAATAATTTTTCAAATTAGTCCAGTAGTTACGGAGCTGATTCATTGCAAACAAACAACCAATTAAATCTTTACTCTTTATAACATTAGATTATATTATTATAGTTCAAACAAAGCTGGTAGGATAGGAGTCAAAAACAATCAAAAGAGGTTCATCGTCATGTGTTTATTAGTAGGTATTATCCTTTATTACATATTTACCCGGCAGTATTGTTAGTACTCCGGTTTTGCTGCTCTCTGGGACACCTTTAATATAGGTAACAGTAAGTGTTAATAATAAATTGGTAAGTTCTTAGACAACATTTTGCATTGTAACTAAGTAAAAGTTACAAAAACATTGAGAATATTATTTTCATTGTAATGTGATAATTTAGAACTTTTGTTTCGTTAGACAGACTTGCAGACTAATAGAAAATAATAATGGTTTCGTTTTTAAATGTCAGCTGATGTTACAATCTCGATTCCAGGATGTTGACAATAGTCGAGGACATTGAGGCAGATGTCGCAATATCATGATACATTGATGATAAGGAACATGATTCGATGGGAGGGCACGAGCTTAAGGGCGGGTCTTATGCTTCGAAACCGGGTCAAGTTACAGGGGGTGGTTAAAAATCACAATTGATCGAAGCTGGGGTCGAGTGAGACATAATAGCCACCTGAGCACGTGTTCAACCGGATATAGAGGGCCTATTGTCTACCGGAGGAAGCGATTTCGACGCCGTTGGAAAATAAGACGCTGTTTTTTTGTGTGCTCTGCCCAGGTATAAAGTCTTAAGTTACGTGTGTGGTAAAGTTCTTGGTGTATGAGTAATAAATAATTATGCAAAATGTTGTGTGTCTAGAATTAATAATAAACTAGAATTATTAATAAACGCAGACACAAGTGACCAGGTAATAAATCATTGTTAGTCTGCTTTAGAGGAGATTATTATCTTTAATAACTTCTTAAATTCTTAGTCTCATTGTAAATTACATAATTAAGACAAAATTTTATGCAGTACATAGACACCCACTATGGATTTATGTTTAGAATAATTATTATCAAGAGCCCGTGCTCTTATAGATTCTGAATAAAGGTGGAGCGCACACTGCATAATAAAATTTTAAGCCAACAACAAATTATAGACTCGACTATTGTAGGTAGGTGTAGACATGCAAGGCAAGCAATGCAATTAGAGAGGCGCGCTTCTCGGCGGGAAATGGCGCGGAAATGAGTTTTCCAACATTTTCCATGTTCAACAAATGCATCGGGAAATAAATACGCGCGGATATTGTCTTAGATAGAAAACTGGAACAATCTCCCTGAGTGACGTAACTGTCGAAGGAAATGAAAACAGCTGATGAGAATACGGTAAATATCAAATGATTATAGTTTTTCATATTAAATACCTGCCATACATATTTTAGTTTCTAAGTGATATGTACTAGTCTGATGATTCAAAAAGCCAGACGCTCGAGTACATCGTAAATAATCGACCGAATAGCCATTTTTATATTCCATTTAGAGGTAGCTCATAATGATGTATTCCACTAGACGTCGTTCGTCACGGTCATCAAACACGCCAGAACACACCGAGTTTTTTCCATCAACCTAATAATCTGTTCAGCGTTGTAGCTTATAGCACACTGTCATTCACACGCGACGCATAAATTACGTTCTTCCGATAATTCTAAAAAGTATGACTTGCTGAATCTTTTCTATTAGCGATGAAGAATAAAGATATTATGCAAAACAGACGGCGTTAAAAAGGGCAAATTACGTATGGCACTGGCGTAATATCGATCGCGAAAACGTAAAAAGATTGAAATATACCGACGCCTATCTATATTCAAGGAGTAAGCTGCTGCTGTTCACATCGGCCACGTTTAAATTTAAAAATACAATTTACCGAGGAATTCCCTGCTTTGAATTACATTAAGTGTAAACAATAAAGCGTTAGCGAGCGTATCGGTCGCGGCAGGCGACGGAAGTGCAAGATAAACAATCTTTTTTAGATAAAACGCTGAAAACACTCCATAAATCTGTACGGTTCGAGATCGGGAATACTTCATTCAAAACTCGTCGACGAGTTTTATAAATAAATATGAACTATCCACTAACCTAACGGCGACACACAATAATCATACACATTCAAATATTGAGCTTTTTTTGGGTTAACACTTCAAAAAACCTTGATAATTAAAAGCTGAGCGCATCCGGTGCTGTCGATTGAACTGATTGAATTCTGATTTGAATTTCAATGATTCTTTACGAGGCAGTATACAGTTTTTATTTCCGCTGAACTAAGGATATGGTTTGTGACATTCGTTAACCTTAATTTTGGTTTTGCTTAAAAAAAGATTAGCTGTTTAATAAACACTATCGATGTGAATGTCTTTCGGACTGTACGCCTCTTTCAATGGAGGTCGCATCATTGCAAACGTGTGTTTTAAATTGGAGCATGCTGGGACGTCACTTCCGGTGGCAATAATTTATAACTCTCGGCCTCCGTCATTTGTCGAGATGGCGCGCGAGCAACGACATTTAACCATGTTTAAACTTGGAACGTTTTCTTAGAACATTAGTGCGATTAAAAAATATTATTGTTAAAATTTTGCATTTATCTGGAAGAAAACGCTCCTAAGGGATAAGACAAATTTTCCATTACGTTAAATTTTTCATTATTTCGTATTAAATATTAGACATTAATTTCATACATAATAAGTATTTTTTTGTAAAAATTACAGTTATTTTTACATACATATTTGCTATCTGTTATTTATTGTCTAGGGTAGTTTGTGGTTTATTGTTTTGTTATCATGTCACTCGTTTTAAAACCCATTTCAATGTCAATCAAGCCACTGTACCAGAAAAAACGCTAACAATTAAATGATTATTACAAAAGACATGCGACATTGTTGCTATTACGATAAGTCAGTACAGAATATGTGATAGTTAGTACGCTCAGGGGCAGTATAGCGAAGGACATGCGCCCACGCCGTCCGCCCGCCCTCGCGAGCTTGATAACGTATCGGGCACAGTTCATCATAAACACGTTTTATTGTGGAGAATACAGCTTTAAATGGTTCACAAAAACTATGAGTAAAAAGAGGTCAGATAACGTATTCATTATTGAACTTTTTACAAGTCAAAGCTTTGAAATTAGATGCAGTGAGCACACAGGTTTAGTCATTTCCAGATAATATAACAAAATATACAATTTTTTATTACAGAACACAAAAAAAACTACAGTATGTAGGTACAAAATATATATTAAATACATCTAATACATAGTGTATAAGTGAACTCATTTATGTATATAAATGATCTTGGTTTTTGATTTGTTCTATTACATCGAAATGAAGCAAGCGCGTCCAAAGAGAGATTACCGAGAGGGAACAATTAAAATGCGCGCCAACTAATAACGGATAATGAAGACTCTGCAAGTATTTGTTTTTGTCGGAGATTCCTACAGTGAGTAGAGAGTGCTGCAAATAAGGCAATTAATTGAATTCGGCACATCAAAGCGCCGCCAACGGGCCTTTGTCGGCTCTGCAATCCGACACTTGTATTGATCTTAATGTTCTACGTGTAAATCGTACTATACAAAAGTGCAAATTTGTATAGAAAACGTACCGATTTTGTTAAACTCCTTCGTTCCCACAATCATAAATGAACGATAAAAAACTCACACCTGCAAAACTGCAAGATTCATGATCAGATTACAGGTTTTTCTCACCTTCACCTTTAATAAAAAAGATTTTCAGTAAAAAAGGCATCAAATATATATAACCAATATCATTGCATTGAAGTAAGTAAGTAGTAATTAAACTTTCATTGTATTGAAACCTGTTTTATCAAAGTTATTTATTACTTGTACATTATCAAAGTTGAGTTCAATGTTTGTAAAATTCCACGAATCGTCCACCCACGCTGATGTTTCATCGATATAAAGTATATTAAATATAATAAATATGTTTTACATAAAACATTGATTTTAACTCATGTATATAAGCATGAGTTAATATAAACATTACAAAATCTACAAAAAAAATACACAGATATTTCTAAGCCCTTGCTGTTTGTAAAGCATGATAAGATGATTATCGTAGTTTCGAGATTTGTATTTACTAAAAACCGACCGAACTTTTTAATATGTCTATGAATTTTTATCAATGCATTTCGATGAGGCCGATATTAAAATAGCTGTAAAATGACTGCGATAAACTTTTAAATAGAGTAGAGGCCCCTTTTTAGTAGCTGACCCTTACCCTTTATTCGAGTACAATAACATTGACAAGCAAATCCGATTTGGTATTTATCAAGGACACCTGAAGGAAAAAGGTCTGACTGAATGGGTACTTTGCAAGGGTCCTTATTACAAGCTTATTGGAGCACAAGGGCCCCTTAGGGTAGAGTTCACGAGCACCCTACAAATGAGCATATCAAAGAAACACCCCTTGCTCTTTTCGTGTGCCAACCCTTGAGTTGATTTTTTACTTTTTACCTGTCTTTTCATATAGACTATTATATTAATTTTGGGAATTGTTAATGTCTGTTTAACATAACGGTCTATAATATTATAGTAAATATTATTGAAATGTCGATATTACACTATAATTGCAAAAAACACCATCGTTCATAATCAATCGTACTCAGAATAAGATGCAAAACCTATAAATTATAAGAAAAAATAATTAGTTTAGGTTATTTTAGATATTTGAAGTTAAAAATATATTCTATACAAAGTTTTTTTTTTTAAATGACATTTAGATAACTTATACTTACGTCATCAATATTCGTGTTAGTAACCTATTCTAACATCCTTTAAGAAAAATCGTAATTCGAAATATGAAAAGGTTGCGCACGTGCGCAGGAGTGTGTATCAGGTTGCGCCGGAAGCTCCCTAGCTGAAGCACAATGGGCACCGGAAGTGGCCGCTCGAAACGAAGTGACACGTATCTTTTTATTGAGGTTGTAGAAAGCTCAATAACTCAATTTATTTCATGTTAACACTGAATTCTACTGACAGTTATGATCACTTGTAATGCGAGACTGAATAGTGTGAAGTTAAAGTCATCTATAGATTACAAAGAGCTGATTAATCAAATATAATTCCAGCTTTTTTATGGACGTCCATTATACAAATATTTAAGATAGTAGGTACTAAAAACCTCGAATCCTGTTTTATTCGATTGAAAAATTATGCCCAATTAAATGTGATTGGACAGGTATAAGAAGTAAACTTTACCATCACCGCACTGCATATCCTTAAAATTGGTAATTATATCTAGATTTTAAACCTTAATGACAGGATAATAAAGATAAAACATTGCTATTAAATTATTATTTGGATACCAGCGATATTCAATTGGGTAAACTAAACTCTGCTGGTGGAAGGGTGATGTGATCAGGCGACACGGGGCGGGGCCACATAGTGGTGCTGATAATTCACTGCCTTAATGACTGCGTCGTCAATGCAAAAGGCGAGTGCACACGAGTATATGAAACCACTGCACGGAAATCTGTTAACACTACAATATGTTTTTTTTTATGACCAAAATATTAAACTAGCGACACTCTCTTCGCTCGGCTTCGCACGGGTGCATTAACTACACGTGTAAACCTTCCTCTTAAATCACTTCTATTTTTAAAATCCGCTATAAAATCCGTTGCTTAGTTTAATCTAAGCGTAGGTACATACAGAAGGACAGATGGCGGGAAGAGGCTTTGTAGAGATATAATATAGACCGAGAAAAGGTGACATTTCATAAAAAAATATCAAATGCCAATAACAACAACAAACGGTTGGTTAACAGTAAAACTGTCTTCACCTTGGTGAACTTTATGCAAATCTGAGCATTACTACATTTGAAACTTTCAAGTTGTTCACGTATCAAATACTTATTTTTTCAACACACTTGCTTATAAAGTGGCTCTATGGTCATCGCAATTAGGCACAGAATGACACTCATAATCAAACTATGACTTTTTTAGTGCTATAACTCACTAGTGAGTTATAGTGGCTCTATGGTCATCGCAATTAGGCACAGAATGACACCCATAATCAAACTATGACTTTTTCATTGCTGTAACTCACTAGTGAGTTATAGATTTTTTTTGTTATTTTATTCACAAGTGTGTTGAAAAACGTCGTATGATACACGTGTGTATTGATGATTACCGTCCTCGGCTATCTTAAGACCCTCGCCTACGGCTCGGGACTCAATGGCGCCTCAGCGGTAATCACCAATGTTACACACTAGTACCATAATGTACTATTATTTATTATTTATAATGTACTATATATATAAGATTATATTACGTTTTGTATGTTTTTATGTTGTATCTGGTAAGTAATGTTTCATTATATTTTGAATACATTTAAATACGTAATAGTAGCATTTTTTATATTTTTGTGATAGAATAAAAACACAATAAGTCCGTAAAATAGATTGGTCCGAAAAAATAGATATACCTACTCGTAAAATATCTTTACATTAAGAACATTTTCTTTTAATCGCTATGAACCGGAAACGCGCCGTAGTTCTACGAAAGGAAAAATAATATCTGTAATGAGATAACGCTACGGCTCGAAGATGCCTACGCATGACACGCTCTACGGCGTAGCACTGAGTACAGTGACCATGAAAATTTTCAGAATTATTGTTGTCGATTTAGCAACGTTGTTCCTCGGGCCGCGAGTACGTCCGGCGATTAGCGGCGAGTGCGCAAGCGCTAGGATGTGCTACGATCGCTGCCCCTTGCGACAGCGCGGATGCCGCGAATTGCACCAACAGAACATTAACCATATAACTACACGCTTTATTAATACAAGTGCATTGCAAAATATTGAATATATACTGTTTTTGTGCGTTAACCTTCAGATACGTCGGCCCAGTTGCATTCGTTCGTAACGCTCGAGTTGACGCGAGGACGATGCGAGAAATTTGCTATATTGCTAATGCCATGACTAAGTACTTAAATCTGTAGCATACTTTAATAAAATGCATTATGTTTTTCTGTCCTACACTCACCGCGCCAAATATATAGAGGTTCCAGGTCTGCTGGGTCATTAGACCGCGAGCTAGGGTGTAAGAACATAATTCTTATCCGGAATCCCAATCCGCCATATTGGTTAATTCACAAAAACACTTCACTCTATCAGACAGCTTTCATCCGCTGCAGAAAAGCCGGATTTCCTATTAAAATTAAATATAAAAATTATAATTCCAAATTCAATAGGGCACAGATCAAAGAAAAAAACAGACACGACACAGAACTTTCAAGTTGCTTCAAAGTAAATACAACAATGGCAAAGATGAGTAGCCAGCGTGCGCGTAGACTGGACACTGAGGTCATGCGCACATTCTACTAACGAAGGTGAAGAAACAAATGGTAGGGGCGTAAGTCAATTATCACGAAAATATACCTGAATGCACACCAATTAAAGCCAAATTGATATCACCTCACGTACTAAGTGCTTGTTCCAGGACGATTAAGCATTTATAATGTAGACACTTCTGATTCATACCACTTAATTCTTGCAGATATTTGCAAGGTTTCGAGTAACCAATATCTTAATTCTCCTGGTTTTAAGATAACGCTGAAGTTATGATTTATAAAAGAACTCTACCTGGCTCAAAAATAGTCTGTATGTCACCAATGTTTTGTCTAGGTACAACATGTGATTTGTAGCGCAGATAGTGAAACATAAGGCTATAAGACCTAAAAATCAATAAAAGTACCTACGTAAATGTTACTATGATATTAAGCTTGAAATAAAACAATACTTGTATGTGACTGGTTTTATTAAAATTACAATTATAGATTTTTTTTACATCATGGAATTGTATTGAATTCACTTTGAATTAATTTCTATCGGAAAATATAAGGTAGGTACATAACTGAAATAACGTAATTGGATATCAATTTTGCAAATTTTTACAAAAGCAACTTTGCAAATTGCTGAGTTTATGGTTTTTGCAAGTTCTTGGTCACGTCACGGTCGGTCTGCCTAAAATTGCGAAGATGACACAGTGGCACAAGGCAGAAGACTATCCGGCCAGCCTCGGGCCGGCTGAAAGAGAGCGGAAAAACTGCGCCAAGGTCGGCCAAGTTGCGCCACATTCGTGCACCCGACTGGAAACGATGCGCACTACGATATGTGAACACCTATTTGATGCTTCACTGAAACATATGATTCTTATACACCAGTGGATTAGTTTCACAAAATGTAGTAGGTAGGTACCCTGTTTTGATGAGATATACAAGTACTTCTAAAAACATAATGCGATAAAATACGTCCTTTGGAACGTCCCTATCTTACCAAATTTGTTTGCTCTTAAATGACAATTATGTTTATCCTTGAACGTACGAAATAACTTGAAAAGCAACTTCATGAAGTAGAATGTTATCGTTTATAGAGTTGTTCAAATAAACGTAGAACATGCAGTACAAGCTCTCCCGGAAAGCAAGTGGACGTGTAAATTGGTTGTCCGAACGTCTGAAAGCTGTGAGACCACCCGTGCTAACGACTTCGTAGAGGACATCTTGTCTCCTTGGTTAATTTATTATTTCAGTAGCGAGCGGCCGCAGCGTTCAGTCAAAACATCCCGCTCGCATGATTTACAACGCAATAAACACGCAGTTTTATATCTAATGGAAATGGGCTTTTATCCGTGAGATTACGCAGCCACCCCTGATTGTAAAGTTTGATTCATTATATCTAGCCCTCTGGATTCTAAGTATGGGTATTTGAGACCTATCCCCCGGAGACTAGACTTCCCGTACGCCATTGCATAATGTGTGCTTCCGCTGAAATTTATGCGTCAATTAACCGGTGATGCGAATAGATTAACTCTTCAAATTATAAGGATTGCTGCTGTCATATCAGTGGATATAAATGATGAGAGTAATATATCTGATGATGTTTATACTTTTGCTAGACGTTTTGCTATGATGGTAAGTTAAAAAAATATTATATAATTAACCTACCTAGGGATTGATTGCTAAGGTATACATTATATAACTAACAGTGGGAATCTTTGGCAATGAAACAACGGCCATTAGATCATAAACTATAAGGACTATTAGAATAATGAAACAAAACGCAGTAAAACGTAAATTATTCTTGTTTATGGTATCGGCTGTAGGGTTGGTTTCAAGCCCATAATTGTTGGGTTATCGTGAACGGTTAATGAGGCTCTCTTAACCAAGCAGATAAGCAACCAATTCACTTATCTTTATGACTCGATACAGGGGTGATCGAGACCTAAGCGTAAGCAAGTCACTTGTTGCGTATTTTCAACATATTTTTTTTATGACTTTTGTAGTAGATGTCGTTTAGTTTTGTGGTTTTATAATAATAACTAAATAGACTTCGATTTTTTAAAATTTTATTTTGTTAGATTTATATATTTGTTATTTTGGGTCATAAGTGGGAAATGAGCTATTTCTAGTGCTACGAAAAGCGTAGCACGTAGACCTCTATTTTATTACTTGATGAATTGTTTGTTGTTTGCCTCCTCTCTGAGCTCTATGGTTCTTTAACTATAAATTAAATACAAATTCGTTACGGCTGAAAGTTTGATCGAAATGGAAAAGCCCTTTTTTTAATTAGCCAGCCGTACAGGGACTCATTACGATGCAGGCGTATAAATAAATAGGTAACTCGTTGCTTTTTTTATGGTGTAAAATTCATAACATAGCCCGTTATTCTGCCATTTTGTTTTAGAAAGTTGGCCTGTTTATGGTAGAAATGAGGATAATAGTACATTATACAATAGGTACTAGTGTGTAACATTGGTGATTACCGCTGAGGCGCCATTGAAACCCGAGCCGTAGGCGATGGTCTTAAGATAGCCGAGGACGGTAATCATCAATATACACGTGTATCATACGACGTTTTTCAACACACTTTTGAATAAAATACCAAAAAAAAAATCTATAACTCACTAGTGAGTTATAGCAATGAAAAAGTCATAGTTTGATTATGGGTGTCATTCTGTGCTTAATTGCGATGACCATAGAGCCACTTTATAAGCAAGTGTGTTGAAAAATAACAAAAAAAAATCTATAACTCACTAGTGAGTTATAGCAATGAGAAAGTCATAGTTTGATTATGGGTGTCATTCTGTGCCTAATTGCTATGACCATGGAGCCACTTTATAAGCGTTGAAAATGAGTGTGTATGTGTTGAAAAAAAAAGTATCATGCCAAATCTAAAGGCGTCTTAAAAAAACCCGCTTTGTGTGATATGCATTATGTTATAAATTATGCTATGACAAAGACTCTGTAAAAATTAAATAACTTAACCTGGTGGTAGAACTTTTCAGCAAGAGTCCGTGCAGTGCAATGTACCTCCAAACATTACTTACTTAGGTACTGTGTTTTTGTATTGAAGCTTGTATTGCTGCAAAGGCAGCAATTGAAATTACTGGATGAATTAGTACAAATTTCAGCACGCCCAGGATGACTGGTGAAGAATGCTTTAGCTTTAAACCTAGCACTAAGAATTTATGTAAAGTGTTATATAAATAAAACTGCGTAGCGTTATAATTCAATGTGTCTGAAAATCTTAACTCATTTTCAGTAGCTTCTTCAGGACCGCTCATGACTACTTAAGTAAAAGTAAAGTAAAAAATATATTTATTCAATCATATCACAAGGATCATTTTGAAACGTTTTAAAGCTAGGTGAATTTACGCCAGTTCCACGCGCCTCAGCCTAGAAGAATCTGGCAACAAACTCGGCTGGGTTCCTAGCTTTTTTTTGATGATTCCTCTTCATCATAAAGCTTCAGTGTGATACCAATCGAACTAGGTGAGGCTCATGCCAAGAATATAAATAGGTATGTAAAAAAAGTGAAGAAAAATCTACTAGTAAGATAGTACTTACCAGTATTGTTGTTGTTGTAGTGGTGTGCCGGCGGAATGTAGTCCGGCAACTCGGGTAGGCAGACGTTGCTCTCGTACATGTTGGGAGGTACGTTGGCGAGCAGAGACCGCTCTTTCTCTACATCTGTTTAAAGAAAAAACCATTTCAGTTGATGGCAAAAACAAATTAGTGCGAAAATACAAGAAAATATCTACAGGATTTTTTTTATGTAAAAATTACCCTGTTTTTTTTTATGCATATTGAAAAATGTAATTAAATAAATATCAGTAACGATTTAAATTTATATTAAAAGCTCTACTTCTATACCTACCGGTAAAGTAGACTAAATAACTTTTGAAAACAGAAACGCTGAATCATTTCTAACAACATCTAGCACTCTGTCATGTAAGGTTACATCATATATAATACATAACCTTGCGTTACTGACTGACTGACTGCCAATCGACGCACAAAAAAACGAGATATATTAGCATTTATGATTAGAAATGTGAAATTTTCAGGGTGTACTTTAAGAAAGGAAGCAAATTTTGCATGGTAAAAAAGATAGCACGAACAAAGTACCTTTTTGTAAAATTTCTAGATGCTCCCAAAGTATGTCGCCCATGAACGCTGGTGCTCTTGCCACGAACTCATCGCGGCCCATCGCGCAGATGTCTTTGCCCTGCGCTCGCGCAAACTGCTGCAACGCAACTCCTTCGAGCGAGAACTCTCGAGCAGCCCAGCGGAGCCAAGCGGCCACAGCTGCTTCGCTCCATTGTCGAGGATCTACATGGAAACAATAAACATACTGATGTTCACAATAATAAAATACTTTTAAATTAGGTACCTAAGTTTATTGTTATGATATAATCGAAAAACAATTTGCTTATTTATGGAATTTATCGCGTAATTACATTTTCTTCTTCGTACTTATTTCTCCCGAACGCAAAATATTATATAAATGTTATGTGTTCTGATCGCAAAATTTTAAAAAAGACAATGAATTTACTTATTGCATTTATTTGTTGTTGAATAATCTGAGATCTTCCATCTAAAGCCACAACATATGCTAAGTATGTTTTGGTTCTTGATGGAGGATCTTAGTTATTCATACGGTTTCTTCTAGATCGTACTAACTTCATAATTGTATCGACTGGACTGCAAAGACTTTGAAAAATCAATACAATGATTAATAAAGGCGAGATCAAAGTGTTGGCAGCGCTAATTCCCTATAAAACATTAGTAAAACACACAATAGCGAGCGGATAGGGCTGCAACATCAACAATTAGCAGAGCGGCGAACCCGCTTGCCTAACAACGGAACTTGCCACATGCACGCGCCGGAAACGGTTCGACCTTGAGACCCAAATGTATGCCTACAAACCGTTCCTCTTTTTTACGAATGATAAAGGATTTCTAATGTGAAACACTGGATCTAGCACTACATTTATGCAGGTGGATGATGACGTTTTGGTTATCACTTAGCGGTATCAGTCCGTAGTAGGGCTTTTTACTTTTACGAAAATCGTATCTATTGTTTTCAGCTCAATTTTTATCAAAGAAGCTCTGATATTTTTTTTAATTAAAGCTATTAACAATCAAAAGAGGAAAATTAAAGCACAAATCAATCATGATAGCATATTTGGAATTTACCTTTGCGTGGCCGACTGCCAACCGGCCGCAACTCGAAGAAAAAGTTCAATCGATACAAACGAAGTTATGGTGTTACGATGTCATAAATTGCCTCTACTATAGATCGGGACCACAGCCTTAAAGAACGGCTGGTTAAAATCCTTACAAAGTACAGCACTTCTTTTGTTTCTCTTCTATTTGATGAAAAAAGCTTTATGATCGTGTGTATGCATAAAAAATTACTAATAAATACCTATAACTAAATATTTCTCATTGTAATTATTTTCCCGAATTAACCATACTAGGCCAATTATTATTAGAAAGGTACTTTAATATTTTTATTTAGTATTTTACACTTATGCAGCAAATTATAATGTCTAATTCATTGATAGATTCAGGCGTTACTTTGCGGAAGTCCATTACAAGATAAAAACAGACGAAAAATCTCTAGTACTATTCCGCTAGTTAAAAGGTTAAGCGGAATAGTACTAGAGATTTTTCGTCTGTTTTTTTATGTTTAATTCATAAACAAAACATTCATTTTAGGTATTGTCTTTCCTTGTAATGAACAAAGACGATGATAGATTTAAAAGATATTAGCTAACAGAGGTTTAAAGTACGTTTCCCTAACTATTTAAAACAGTAGCGTAAGTGAATGAGCTATTTTCTTTAATACTGTGCCGAGAGCTTGTGTTTTTCCCTTGACGGGCGAGAGCTGGCTAATACTGAATAATTAGTTTAATTATGGCTTTTAGCCAGTGGTGGCTGGGAGACTGTTCGATGTTTATACAGAGAACGATGACTGGGAAAACGTTCCTTTACTTCACTTAAGTGGACAGGAGAAAAAACTGAACATGCTTTGAATTTTCTAGTAAACACGTTTCACATTCTTCTACTTTACTTTTAACTAATGGTACTTGATGCGTTTATTTTTATTTGCAAATGAGGTATTTAGGGGATTGAGGATAATGGCAAAAATGGAGCCATACTATCACTTACTCTATGTAGGAAAAGCCATAGATAGATAGATTACAATGTTTATTGTACACCTACAAATATAGTTACATAACAGGTAAACAATGTTCACATTGTAACTAGGCTGTATTATCAATAAAAGCTATCTCTCTTCCAGAAAACCTTTGAATTCCGTTACGAGCATGAAGGAGATAAGTTTAGTTCACATGTATCTTTAATACTAAAAATGATGTCTTCCTTTTTTTATCAACTTTGACCATGCCATAATTAAGTATACCTATATGGTTTTATTGTGTAAGTAAAGAAAAAAAATCATTGTAAACAGTTTTTTGTGTTTGTGCTACGGAAATTTCCATAACATATTATCTTTGCAATTTTATTTTGTATATTTTTCGGGAATTTCCACATGGCGAGACGGGATGACGCTGACGGTAGGTGCACAAAGACCGAGGCCACGCGAAGGCCACCACGCGGTCGCTATAGAGAGGCGGCTAACCCGCCAGTTGGTCGATTTTTTTAATTATAAAAGCTGTATAGGAACTCACTGTACTCGATTGGCAGAAAAAATCAAAAGAGTGGCTTGCTCGAAAGAGCGTCACAGATTAATAACATCGGAGAGGCTACTTAAACTAAAAAGAAGAAGAAAGTAAAAAGTTTAAAATGAGGCACTAATCTGTCTAGAAATGTCTCGAAATGACGATTTTTTTTTTTTTTTTATACAACTGAAGTGGCAACCAAGCGTACGGCCCACAAGATGGTAAGCGGTTACCGCAGCCTATGGACGCTTGCAATACCAGAAGTATCACTCACGGGTTGCCACCCTGAGACGTAGATGGTAAGTCTCATGTGCTTGTAATTTCACCGGAAACCATACCCTTCGGACCGGAACACAGCAATGCAAACATTACTGCTTTGCGGCAGAAATAGGTATGGTGGTAGTCCTTCCCCGGACGAGCTCTATCACAAAGAACACTACTACTCTTATCTCATATGGTTCGAAATAAATGTTTTATAAATTTTAGTCATTGCTTTTGTTATGGAAACACGGAATACGGATAGTGTTAAAACGACCAAAACTGAATCAAAATCGAATCTCCGATTTTATTAAAATGATAATTAGAAACCATAGATTGTTCTAGAGAGAAACTCTGTTGATCTTGTATCTGATAAGCACAACTCACATTAAAAAGGCAATATCGTTAAAAACCCGAGATAACTTACCTCTAGCTATCGAATGCGATTGTGATCGAGACACGTTTATGTTACTGATCAATACAATCAGTATGTAAGTATATTGTGGTATGTTTATAAACTGAGCTCCGTATCCATATGCGAAAAATTGTTTTTGGATTTTTGTATCTACCTAAAATTTCAATATAAGCCGTGGAATTATTACATATAAATTATCATAAAATGTCACATAAACCAATTTACGGGTTAGACTCAGAGAGAGTAAAAAAATTGTATACATTGTCTTGTACTTTTTTATTCTTATGTACCCATTTATCCCATGCTCTGAAAATAATGGGGGTTTTTATTTTTACGACTGCACACTACCTTTTTATTTATTCTTTGTGAATGCGTCATAGAAGAATTCCCCAAACCATTAACGAATTTGGCAGATTTGCTCAATCGTAGTTGTCGGTTCATTTCGAAATTACAAGTTATTGAATGTGATGGTTATAATAAAATTGGAGACAAAAAAATCTATTATAAAAATATTTAAATAAGTAAATATCAGTATTATCTAATAATATCTACACTTACACCTTATTGGATAAACGGATCTAATAAGGTGAATCTTGAACCACTTCTCCTCGCAAAAGTTGTAAAAGTATAAATTAAGAAGGGCATGGTTTTTATTGATGTTTTCCATTTGAGTCGCATGTTTGTCAAGCATTATCAAATTCGGGTTTATTACTATGTTTATGACGTTGAACAATTAACGAATCAAGTCAATTTCGACTACACTTTATTTATAATGCATGATAAAATACTTTTTGATAAGGCAACAAGTACTTTTAATGACTGCAATTTGTTGCCTTGAATAAAAGTGCCTTGTTTTTTGGAACCTTTATTCATCATCATCATGACAGCCTTCTAATGTTCCCACTGCTGGGACACTGGCCTACTCTCAGGCGAGAGTGATTGGGTCTTAATCCACCACGCGGACCCAATGCGGATTGGTGGATGGCACATGTCTTTCGAATTATTAGTTCTTAGACATGCCGGTTTCCTCAGGATGTTTTCCTTCACCGTATGAGAGCACTGGCATTGCGCACATAAATGTTTCGAACAGAAAAATCCATTGGTGCACGACCGGGTTTTAACCCACGACCTTAGGATCGGAAGGCGGGGTCACTACCAGTAGACCACCGGTGCACCTTTATTCATAATAATTTTAAAAACCTAACAATGTGGCTAAAATGGCGAGAAAATTTGTTGCTATTTCTCATTACTGACATTAAACTGACTTGAAAACTGCACAAAATGACAAGTGATTATGAAAATAAATTTTAATCTGAAATATATAACTAGCTGCGCTCCACGGTGTTATCCGTGGATATGCAGTTTTCTATCCCACGGGAACCTGGGATAGAAAGAAGCCTATATGCTACTCTAGACTATAATCTATGTCTGTGCCAAATTTCATATAGATCCGTTCAGATGTTTGGGCGTGATGCTCCCACAAACATACAAACATCCAAACCAAACTTTGTAATATTGATCGCCTGAGAGTAGGCTAGTGTCCCAGCACGTGGGGACGTTAGAAGGCTGTCATGATGATTATGAAGATTTGAATAATAAAACACGATACCAATTAGCGTAAAATGATGTACAATTTCCCATTTATCAGTACTTACACAGTTTATGGCAAGTTATAACAATATTTGTTTTCTATTATTAAACTTTAGTTTTAGGCAACCTAGTGGAACTTCGAACACACGTTTTGAGATTTAGATTTCGCGTCCTTTTAATGCATACGTGCATTTCATTTCATTAGATGCGCGGGCGCACCGGAAGCGCGAATAGACATGACACAGACGCACGCACTTCCACCGCGTTCGGGCGACGACCCTCCACTTGTCATGTGATCCTAGTAACCATCGCTACAAATATTAATACTATATAAATATTAATACATAACCCGAAATACCAAGTTTTAGCTTATCGAGGTGTTATTTCGTCAAGGATAATCTTATCAGCATTAAACGTAAGTTGTGGCTATGAAATCTACCTTAGAAGGATAAAATTACGAAAAATGAACTGCCCTCAATAATTCTAATAGTATTTTCTTTAATGTTATACTGAGCATATGAACCTAATAGATGCGCATAAATGCAATACTAAAAGTACTCTGGACTACACAGGTGGGCTTGCAGTCTAGCCAAGAAATTGGCATCATCTGCCCAAGTTTCAATACAAATATCGTGAAGCGCTGCCAGTGCCACCAACAAAGGCCGAGTGTGTGGCGCTGGCGCATGGCTGGCGGGACAATAACGCGTCGCTTGCATTAGCATATGTAAATTCTGTCTTGTATCGTACGCCTTGCGCACACTACCTACACTAACAGTTTTTGCTTGTAACCAGTAAATTGAACGAGGAAAAATAAAACATTGTCTTGAAAGAATGAATATCAATTTTTCTTTGAAACAGTCGCGACTCACTTATTTTTGCTGTTTAAAAAAAATACTTTAGTATTTGTTAGCAGTTTACTTTTTTTCCGTTCGGTTTGTATGGACAGAGAAGGATCAATCCATTAGTTTCAGCCGACCAAAGTTTTTAAAACGATGATATAAGCACAGCTTAGGATAATAATTAAAACATTTCAGAAGAGCTATATTCATCTCTCAGATCTTGAGCGAGTGATGTCTAAAGATATATTAATGGGGTTTTATAGCATTTTCTTCCTGACCATAAAGCAATTATGGACGATTTAAATGAAACGAAGAATTTTACATAGGGCATGAAAGAACCGTTACTTCTACACCTTATCTCCAAGCAATTACTGTTAATGACAAAACTCCAGTGTGAAATGATTTCAAGCATTTCCGAGATCCTGAGTGGCACTTTACGTGTTTTATGTTCTAGCCATCAGGAATGATAGTGGCATAAAATATGATTACTAGATCTATCTTAGCTAAGCACTGAGTAGAGGCCTTCGTCGTTATTACACCCGTTTCAAGTCATCTAAGTTATTATATTTCTACTTATGAAGCTAACGGCCTAGCGCACATATTTGATACATTAAAGAAAGCGTGCTTTTATGTAGCTATAATCAAATTTTCCCCAAATATCTAGGAAAAAATGATTTTCAAGTTTATAAAGTTAAATTGTATAGTAGGTAGGTATAGAAGATCCACCAATCCGCATCGGGTCCGCGTGGTGGATTATGACTCAGTTACTTGGATCTCGCTTGAAAATAGGCCAGTGTCCCAGCAGTCGGATCATTAGAAGTCATGATGATGATGACATGATGTAGGTATTGTATAGTATAACATAATAACATAAATAGATAACATAGATAGGCTAACCTTTCGGCACGCCGAGACGCAGTTGCTCCTTCTCCCAGGAGGCGAAGGTAGCCTTCAGCGCCTCGGCCATCTTCTTGTTGGTGCCGGGCGTCAGCGGCGGCACCTGTGACGGGATGTCTGTAACAAACAAACACTATTATGAGCTTTTATAAATACAATAGAACAATCCTACCAAAACTCCTTCTCGTAATGCCATTCTTCGTAATTGATAGTATAGTATTGTACCATATAGTAGTATAGTAAGTAGTCCACACCAACTTTATAATAATGGAACTCACTTTAAGACATATTTCTTCATCACCATGGTGACAGATAACATATACAAGAAAACTCATAAGATGTAATATTGAAATTGACTACGAACATGAAGATCTAACTAAAATAAATATTGGAATAAAAGACCAGAATAGAACAGATAATGCGCAGTTTTGAGATGATGAAGAAACATATGGTGTACGAGTTAATGTAAATAAAAGATTTTACGCTGGGAAATTGGATCCAGTGCATATCACAGTGCATTTCAGTTTGGCTTCTAACGCGATGAATGAACAGTATTACACGATCGCTTCCGCATATTTCATTGATTAGGTAAATGATAGGGCGTGATATTTACGAGTAGAGGATAAAGAACATTGAAGGACTATATATGTGATATAAATAAATTTACAATTTCATTTGCATGCTAAGTCCTCTGGAACTTAAATGCGAACTCAAAAATTAAAGTAGAGATTTATCAGCTGAGAGTTTGATTAGCTTGTGGTATTTCAAAATAGAAGGTGCCTTCAAAGTTTATTAAAACATCACGTGAAAAGTGCTCTGGTTTGATTATGTAGTTGCACAATCAAGATCTTTATCGGCCGGATTAATTACTTTATCTACAGCGTTTAAGCCGAGCACGGGAGAACAAATTAATAGCCGACTTTTTGATACTTGATGGTCTCGAATAAAATAAATCAGAGATAAACAAGCCAGATTGAATGTTGCATGTGTGAGTTGACGTAGCTTCATTCATAAGTGCGCCTGGTTCTTTGCGGGTGTGTGTGGGTGCGTGTATGTGTGCGTGGTGGCTTGCACCTGCCGACCAGTTCTGAGATGCGGAGATTTGTGCATCTCTCCCACGGTCGCTGCCCTGCCTCTGATAGCTCTAGCTGAACCTTCGATATAATTTACATTTTAAGTTTCTTTACTCTATTTTATAATTTCTAGCATAAGCTTCCAGTACTTTGAGTATCAAACTTCGACTTCTGGTTATGACTATTCAAAATTAACTAAAATGGATCTTGGTAGCCTTACCTCTTAAGATTTAAAAGTTAGGATCAGGATTTATTTATCATTTGAGATTCATAGATTATGAAAATATGTTCCATTTCACTTTCAAGGTCGGGCACAAGCTGACTTTTTTTGGGTTAGGGTATCAGCTTCTTAATTTTTGTTTTCGATTCTCTAACAAGGACAAGCAAAAGAAATCGCTGTCTTCATAATAAGCATTATAAGCACCTGTTAAGTTACCCTTACATTCTACATTATGCTTTGTTATAATAGTATAGCGTATCAAGTCAAGGTGTTGGCGATCGAGAATCACGAGCTCATTAATTGCGATCATCTCTCGCATTGTGATTTACTTAGATTATATTTTATTCTCTGGGCATTTTGTATTCTTGTTGCATGCAGCTGCACTTGACTCATGGTTATTGCATATATTCGCATCTTTTTACTTTTAATAAAGTGTTAAATAAAAATGCTACATTGTATTACATCGAGTCTAACAGAGAGCTTAAACTTTATAGTACCTAGTCCTTTATTTTTGTAATATATTGTGTGAATGAAATATTCCTAGGCTTGTAAGGATAAGCCGTAATACTAGCAGGCATGTAAGCATATTTTCTATAATATTGTTTTGTAAATTTGGTATTCTGAGAAAACAGGGCGTAAAGAAAGGTCGGAGAGTCGAAGCCAGTGGGTGAATGACGCAGATCATTATTATTTTTAGTAAACAATGATCATGAATGCCTACTGATTTAGGACTGAACGAAAATACCTACATCGAACATCGATTCTAAAGGTTGCATCAGTCTCAGATCTTTATATTATACACCAACAAACAATTTCACTAATAATTTAAGTATGCATATAAAAGTGACTTATGTATTTAAATGAATGTTTGCGTCCGAATTCATATCATAGACAGAATAAAACAAAACTTTAATGAATTTGTAAAGTGGACAGTTGAAGAGGATCAAACAGTCTTTGGATATTAAATTGTAATTTGGTTTATAAGCGTCAATAAATCTTATAGGATCAAAGGCACCGCACATAATAAAATGTAATGTTTTATTTATTTTAAAATTATAGAAAAAACTTGTAGTCAAAATATTTTCATTGCTTTAGAAATATGCAGCCGCCCCCATGCTCGTTAACTTCATCCAAGTGTTCAGGTCAAGGTTATTTTTTATGAAAAGATGAAAAGCTACCGAAGCTGACATCCAGCAATATAAAGAAAATTGCTTTTAACATTAAGGCGATCCTATGACCCAGCGTTTTGCTATGAATTCCGAAAGAACATGGAATAATGTTAGGAATTTTTTTGAATATTTTAAATTCGAATCATTTCTAATAATATATCAGAAATTGAGCGACTCCAGGCGCAGTTTCGCCAAAACGCAGTGTTTAATCTACAAAATAGCAACAACCACAATCACTGTACTACTTTAGTTGAATTAAAAGTTAAGATTATCTAGGTGCCTATCTTGTTTGTTTTGTCTGGACTGATTTGCGAAATTTTAAAATAAAAATATAGTCTTAATTTAGCACTTCAACCAAAGCAAAACCTTTTACATGATTAGTCCCTAAGGGCTTTTTAAATAATAAAAACTGCATATTTTTGTAATAATTAATAAAAATAAATAAAAAAAAACAATTGTTAGGCATTGTCGGAGCAAGGATCGCGCAATTAGTTGGTACAACCTGGGATAATGCGCTGTGACGAATGTTCGTATACAACATGCTGGTTGACATTAAGCTCTGGAATGGCATTTTCGAGATTCAACACAAAAACTACAAGCCGAGACTTCCGTTTCCGTAATTAAAGTAATGAATCCAAGTGATTTCGGTTTAATTGTGCCGTAAGTTTCCGATGGCTCTCATCCGTCGTATCTAGACCGCTATTTTAATATTAATTACCTTTTTTAGCAACACCTGCTAAATAATTAGGTATCTATTATAATTTGCAATCTTTGTCTGTACCTACCTACATCAGGATCAAGAGGCAAATCATGATGACCAACAATTTTATTGTGTTGTGAAGAACAGGTACAAAATATTGGGTATATATAAACGTAGATTTAATTAAAGCTAATATTTGTTCCGAGTATTCTGGGTATTTTCTATGTTTATTAAAAAATATATATCAATGTATCGTATGTATCTGGGTGTAGTATATTCAGTCAACTAGTACCCATAACACAAGCTCTGCTTAGCTTGGGGCTAGAAGATGCTGTGTGGATTGTCCAGCATTATCCATTATTAACTCCAATGCCACTGCCACTTCGGCACAAAAAGGCTATATACAATAAAGTATTATTTTTCGTACATTCTCAAGTGTACGTTTTCAAAATGTAAGTGCCTAAAGGAGAAGGCAGAGGTCATTGTAACATTAAGTCGTATTGTATCTATGGTGATACTAAGAACCTGGCATTGTTGAAGTAAAACAATCGCCTTGCAATCTTCGATCGAGGTCTTGGGGCGCCTCGAGGCTGAACATAAGTTAGGTAAATGGTCCTATTAGTACCATCGCAGTGGACCGAATTGTGAATGGCGAAGATAACAGTACAAAGGACGGAGATGCGCGCCGGGGCCCGCGGCCAAATAACTGAAAGGACCTTCAAATCTTTAGTTTCAAGCTCAATAATATAATATAATCAGCTGAAATAATTGAACGTTGTTCTCGTTGTTTCATTAGTCTTGTAGTGTCGGTCGATATTTACTTCACGATAACCTTCTAATGCTAATTCACTGATGGGACTCTGACCTATTCTCAATCGAGCGCGATATCAACAAGAGCGGGTCATAATAATCCACCACGCGGACGCTAATGTGTGTGTTGATGTATGGAGGAAGGCACCATGTCTTTCGAATCTTTAGTCCTTGGATATTTAAGTAATTTAATTTCGTGTATATTTAAAATATAATCTACATAAGCATACATTATTATGTAGCCTTACGCGAGTGGATTCCCATATAAAAAGACCTAGTAGGTACTAGATGGTCACATTAGCAGTTTGTGTGTGTGTTTTCGTTTAGCTATCACGAATGTTATTTTTATATGAAACATTAGCACATAAAAATTATGTAAATACTCTGGTAACAATTTAGCAACTATAGTAGAAGATGTATTATGCATATTTATGCAAGTTTCATTATTATAACGTGTGTATTGTTTTGTTATCAACATAATCTAGACATGAAAAGAAAGAATGCACGCAACAGGCGTTCCACATTTCTATAGGCTGACACCACGCATAATGCAAATGCTTAGTGGTTCAGGTAACAGGTGGTTAACAAGGGTGCCTCGAAAGGGGAATGCTCAACCGACACTTGTTACAACTAGTACCATACAGGCATCGGTGCCGATGTAAATGTACGTAGGTATGAGTAATAGCTTCACTATGTTAATTTTCCATTATCTACGCAGGCCGCAAATAGGTACTTATTACAGTTGCTTGCACACTACAGTACTGCTTGGAGGTAGAATATCTGGCAATGCGGTGGTACCCACTAACATGGACTCTTGCTGAAGAGCCCTACCACCAGGTAAAAGGTTTCCTCTTATCTTTTATATTATCGTTTCGATTAGGTATTTCGTATTTTAGTAGATATAAATTGTTTTTAGTTGGTGCAATAACGATGCAGAACAAAAGCTCACGCCATTTTTACCGACTCCATTGTTCGTTTGAACTTGGAACGTCGCGTGACGCGAGCTGCGCGTGCGCTGTTTTGCATTCAAATCGCATCTTTTACTGCTCATAATTGCTCTTAATGCAATGTTGGTACCTATATTCTGAAGAAAATTAACAGTGGGTGCGTCCTCCTTTTAAAAACCAATTATTTTATTGAAAAAGCTTAATTTAGAAAGAACATCTAAAACTTTGTTTGACTTCAATCGTGTGAAACAATTTTAAAAAGTATATTGATCATTTGTCTACTGAAGTCATTCATATCACCCTTCGCGTCACTGGAGCATACCCAAGGGTTCTTTCATAATGCGGTAAAATGTTATTTTCAAACGGTTCTCTGCTCGTTGACGCGGAAAATGAACGTTTTGCGTACAAAATTATATGACTCGAACATAAATACTTCATACATGTAACCATGTATGGTTTTTTAGTAAGCATTATTATTATTCGTGAAGAAGTATCAAAAATGTATATGCTATTAGGAAAACTAGTAATAGTGCTTGTTATCTTGTGGTAGAGCGGTGCTCACGAACGTAGGCGAGAGGCCTTTGCTCAATAATCAGAGACGGCCGCGGCGCGCGGTGGTAGAGAGCGGTGCGCGGACGCATCATCTCATTGAGCGCGCACCGGATGGACCAATCAGCGGCATGAATGGACGCCCCCGCGCCTTAGCTATGTGCGTTATTAGCTCCCGTACTAGATGCCACTGTTTCTTTGTTATCTCCGTAAATTGTTATGACTTTTTATGGCATAAAGAATGTGTTGAGTCGTAAATCCGCCATTTGTTGCCTCATTGATAGCCATTGTTCGTCCTATGTGAGAAAGGATTCTCGGTTACTGTTGACCGGTTGCATTGTTTAGCTCGTTAGCTTGGAGGTGATACCTTCTGGCAGATAATGCCTCACCAGGATTTCGGTCGAGCTAACTGAAGGTTTCTGACTCAGTGAAGATAAAGTAATCTGATTCAATTGACGGTAATGCTGGTTAATGGTTATACTCCAGTGATGAGCTTTCAAGGACTATTCATTTGCTTTCCTGTATTTGATAAAATATGTATATTTTCATTTTAAGACGGTCAATTTCGCTTAATGTAAAAAATGTACAACGTAAATCAAAAGGTCGGACCTTAACATTGAATTCCGAATTCTATTCTCTCGCCAAATTACATCTTTCGCAGCCTCATAAAATCCAAATGCAATTGGCCTGACCCCGTCTACGAATAGTGTTTGTATACAAACATTGTTTTAGTTCTCAGGTTATGAGCACGCATTCAAGGTCTTTACTTTCAAGATCATCAGAGCATACGAGGAGCTGGTAATTACCGTAATGTGGCCGGTGGTTGCACAAGGCACCCTGGCCACCGGACACGCGATGTTTCCAAATAGATATGTACTGTACATATCGAAGGAAATGTATATTGCAAGAGCACTGTTTAGCTTTGTTTCATGTAGATTAGAGGTTTTATTTAATACTACTGGACTTTATGCAACTGTCGTGTTGTTTTTAACATTTTACATTTTTTACATTTCTTGTAAAGGAATTGTTTCACGCAGTATGAAGCCGGGCCCTGGTCTTTTGTAGGGGTCTAGATAATTAGATAACCATTAAAGAAACCACTTATCACTGTTTATTTATTTTATTTTGGCTTCTTTCATAATCTAAAGTAAGTTTATCTTTGTGAAGGAGTGCAACACAATGCAAAACAACAGGGCGGGTTTAACGAACAACTGGGTTATTAGGTAAGTACTGTCAAAGTCAAGATGCGTCACGATCACTGGCTAATAGCTGTCATGGCGGACCTCTAGTGTTCCCGTTTTATGAAACTCAACACAATAAATATTTTTCCCTCAGAACTTTGTTTGTCTACTTAAAAATTAAATTGTTTGTTACTGTTAGTCTTATATTTTTTTCCTATTTTTCTATGGTGTTACAAAGACGAAATTGGTCATTTGATTGTATTTTTCTTTAGTGCCAACGCAAAAAGTATTAATGGAGCTCTGAGCCAAACGCCTGATATAAAAATGGTTCTTTTAATATACTTATAATCAAAGCCGTAATTCGTGTGATACCTACCCTTTACAGAACATTACGAGTAATTAAACATTAAAAGTACAAAGTTTTTTTTTTTTTTTTTTTTCTAATGGACTATATGCTGTTAGACCGTCTGACGGTCCGTGACAGCGTTACACGAACTTTTGGCGAACGCAGAAGGCGCTGCCTGCAAAGATTTGAGTTTTTTAAAACTACAAAGGTGGATTTCAATAAGTATTTACGCAAAACAATTCGCTTCAAAGAAATCAAAACTTAATCATTACTAATCGGAGTACGTATAAACGACATCCAATTATAGAGTAAACTAACGTTTTCATTATTTTTCTCTCGGTTCCGGCGGCTTCACATTCGGGACAAGTGCACGTGAAACCGAGAGCGTTACAGCTGTTGCGTCATTTCTTTGCACAACTTCGAAGGATCTTTATAATGACTGTGTTACTCATCACGAGCCTATTCCTCAACTATGAGTTAGTACTTTTTTCGACTTCGCTCGCGTATTTTTATTCACTCCCATAGGGCCTAAATCACATCTAGACCCCAAAAAACAGATACCTTTCTAGTTGCAGCTTGCGTCGATTTATGTCAATCGTCAGTCAGTCAGTAACGTATCGATTTTTTAACCGACTAAAAACGATTTTAGGTCAACGCGTATTTTTTTTTGTTATAGTTATTGAGATAATTTAAGTAATAGAGTCATAAATCTAGAAAGTGTTTCATCAAAACAAATCGAGTGATGGGGTGCCCTTAATCTAGAAAGACTTACCCTTTGGCTTATTGAAAGCTTTCATCATGACTTTGATTCCCATGCCTGCGATGACCGCCGTCGCCGTGATGTGTCTGCCGCGGGCTTCTGAAGTCCGAAATTACGCCCGACAGGCTTCACACTAAGCGTCCTTTTTAATAATGTCCCTTATAAATATTTATTTACAAGTTATTTTACACTATACTCTTAACTTTAATAAGATCAATATATATCACGGTTTTGACTTTGAAGTCCGATCAATCTAAACACTCTTCACTGTTCTTCATTTTGTCAAAGTTTTTATCACGTCACGGTGGAAAAGTTTATTATTGTTATATTGTTCATGTTTGACTTATTGTACAGCACCTGTTGAAAACATAGAACCTCAAATCGCAGAATTTTGCATTCGACTCTTTTTTTGCCCACGAGATGAATACGTTAGCTTTTATTTTAACAAACGAATGCCCTTATTAAAAAACTGTATTTTTAGCGGGTTGCTAAGTATTGCCTTTGCTTGTCATTCGATGACAACGATAGATTTGAAAGTCACAGCTAAAAATGGTTTAAAGTACATTTGTGAATAAGGCTCTTAATAGATACCTCGCAACTTATGTGAGATAGGCCAATGCTCAAAATAGATTTAACTGACTAAAACGGTCCAATATTCAAATTGCGGCAAACATTTCCCACAGGTGCGCGAACGATCCGACACAGTCGCTTCCGGCCTGGTACCCCACTTACCCCGTAAGCTACCCTCCCCCGCACCCCCACACACCCTCATTCTCACCCTCTACCCCCGTTGCGGGCGGGATGTTGTTCCCACAGAGTGTGCTGGCCCGTGACGAGCAATTTCGCTAGTTTAAGTGCTTCGGGTTGAAGTGCATTATTTGCATACAGACAAGCAGTTAAATAGTTTTCCCACTTTTCCATTAAATGAGCTCGCTGCTTGTCTAGGAATTCATAAATATGTTTACCGTTATCGCTAACACTTTTAAACAATGTAAATACAGGAACAAGTAGGTTTCAACATGTAACTGTATCATTTTGAGTGAGAACATTTATGTACCCACAGATACAAAGCAAATGGATTAAACTTGTCATTCATTTATAAGGATGTGGGATCGTCCGTTATTAATAAACATTAAGTGGCAATCATCAGTTTATGATAAACGATGTTTACTTTATTAATTTATTCATATTTCATCTTCTACCACGTACAAAGCGTATCAAATAATAAAACGGTTGCATTACAATATACCACAACGGGGGTTCAAGGGTTAAGTGCCAGTAAACATCTTCATTTTGTTGTTATTAACCGACGGGAAGGGGTCGAAATTGGTTTGTGGACGTATTGAGTACCTACATACTTAATTATTGATCTGATAATAACGCTCTTTAATGAATTCCTTTGAAACTTTGAATACTCACGTTCTCACGAATGTTAACGCTCTTCTTGGAAGGATTATTTATTGTTATCACTCATTTAATCAGGTAAGTCAATACTTTAGATATAATTTAAATGATTTTAGAAAAACGATGCAGTAAGAATTAAACCAGTTAATTGTTGTAAACTAAAAGATTTTGAATAGCATTATTTTATATTTACAGTCAAATTAAATAATAGCTACTTGCTTGTCATCGTATCATCATCATCATGACAGCCTTCTAATGTTCCCACTGCTGGGACACTGGCCTACTCTCAGGCGAGAGTGATTGGGTCTTAATCCACCACGCGGACCCAATGCGGATTGGCGGATGGCACATGTCTTTCGAATTTTTAGTTCTTGGACATGCCGGTTTCCTCACGATGTTTTCCTTCACCGTATGAGAGCACTGGCATTGCGCACATTAATTTTTCGAACAGAAAAATCCATTGGTGCACGACCGGGTTTGAACCCACGACCTTCGGATCGGAAGGCGGGGTCACTACCACTAGACCACCGGTGCTCTCATCATCGGTGGTGTCATCGTATACATATTAATATTTACGATATTAGGTATCACCTTAGTTACAAACTTACAATATGTTCGTGAAATAAAAAAAAATAAGCTGGCACTTATTTATTTTTGCTATAGTTTTCAGAAACATTCCACACTATAATTTTTATGTTATCTATACTAATAGTAGATATTTGAACTTGTAACGAATACTTGTTCTACCTACAGGCGTTGTGTGTAACCTCCCACTCAATCTAACTTACTTAGTGGTGATGGGGGCGACGAATTGCCTCTAATCAAAATCACATTTAGTCATAGATCCATCCAACATCAGTCAGACAATATTCTGTAAATAGTCGTAGCGTAGTACCTCATTTTGTAACGACATTAATCACACTATGAATTTATCTTCATACTATTTTGCATATTAGTGAGCTAAGAAGATTTCATAAAATAAAAAAATGCTTTGTGAAATATTGAAACTATGTGAAGGTAGAGTTGGTAAAGTTCAAGTCAATTAATAACTGATTTATATCAGAATATTTGAATAACATTTTATTACGTTTTCTTTATAAAATCACTCCTATGAGGATAAAACTCAGACATAATTCATTTTAGTCCATAACCGTATCAGCCGATCTCAATTGTATCAAGAGTACTCATATTCAATTGTATAGTCGTTCCAATATTGGAGGACAATAGTCAAATAACAGCGAGTTGGGCTCAGTAGTACATACTATAACAATAATTTGTGACTCAGTGAAATGTACGTACAGTAGGTATTGTACAGGTCATGAGACTTGAACTGTGCTTAATTTATCATGACAGGCTTGCGTGATATAGATTTGAGTAAATTGACCAGGTGATGTTAGGAGTTATTTCAACAATACTGCTTAAGCTTATTCAAAATGTTCATGTATCATGTAAGAGTAATTGTTTTTTTTTCTTACCATCTTCAATCATTAGAGACAAATTACGTAGGTAAGTAAATAGAATTGTTCACAAGCGCAGAAGCCGACACCAAACAAAAAGTTCCTCTTCATTTAGAGCCTCTATAAACCAGTATGGTTGATCGCTACCGTGCACAGATGATTATGTCTGTGTATTAAATCAAATGAGCGGCTTAGATTACCTCCTGGGTCAGCTCACTCGGTTGTATAAGATATAACTCTGTTAAAGTGGACAGAGTGTAAAAAAACTTTATTTGTTTGTAATTGCTACTGGTGGATTTATACTTACATATACTACTTTTAATCACATAATGCAATTTTGACCATAGTACAATTTAGCATAAGGTAAACACCTATATTGTGTTAATAACCTATGTTGTATAATACAATCTACAGAGATTGTATTATTTATAACAGTGTAAACAATTTGGATTTTATATACTTATTTTGGTACACATAAGATATTGGGGTCTATATTAATACATCTGAAAGCAGTAGGATTCTATTTTTTCCTTCACCAGTTTATATAGATCTTCTTGATCTCACGAAAATAAATAACGCTGGCTGAGCTAGTAGATACAATCTCTAGCTACTGTGTATTTAATCACGCGACTGGCTGAGATTGGCTGGCCCCGGGTCAACTAACTCGATTGTCGCGCCCAATTTGTCACCCCACGTCTCGATGAGACCACAACGCGTTTGTCTTGTTTTGTCTGATGATACGTCGTTGATACTGAGATTCTGTGTACGTTTGACTATAATCAGATTGAAAATAACTCGTTTGACCTATGTTGTGTGTATTGTTATTCTGAATGTAACTGATCATCAGTATAGGTACTTTAAAACTTGAGTAATAGTATTGTGTATCATATAATAGCTTTTAAGAAAAGAAAATTAGTTTATACTTAGATATTAATATTATACTTAGGTACTCGAATGATTAAAAAAAAACATATATTCTAGTATTTGCACGTTAGATTCGTTTTAAATTTTAATACATAAGTAGTTTATAATAACTGTCTGAAATAAATGGCTATTACTTACTTACTTACTTATATAATCACAAGCGTAGCCAAAATGAACTACCTACCAAAATCCTATACAAATTGACAGCTGGAAGATACGAAACTTGCTATGCTAGTTAGCAGATGTATTCCTGCTTGGGGCACAGAAGTAAGTGTGTCTAATTTTTTTTTTAGGATTCAGTGAATAGTCGTAGATAGTAAAGTTATTATAACACTTGCATTACACTGGCCTGCAAAACTAAGTATCACACTTTTGATATTGCAATAAATTTTTATGTATACAAGATATACTTTCAAAATAGAAAGGACTCGAAAAAGAGTTTAATTTTGGATTAGAAAACTTTTTAGTCCATAACCTTGAATGTGCTATGGTCATGACTTTTCTGAAACAAGAATGGTGGATGTAACGTAACGAACGATCCAGAAGATGAAACGAAGATACGAAGAGACTGGAAACCATCTGAAGAGACCTTGTAACGGACGACCCTAAGTGCCCGAGAAGACCGTTACCTATATTGTTTCCACGGTGTTGCGAAATCGGCTATTTTTATTATTTAAACTTTTTTTAAGATAAAAAAGTTATAAATAGTTTACAGTGGTTTCAAAGAAAGCTGATAAAATTTCTCTAACTTCTATAGTTTTGAAAAAATTAATAATTTAATAGTGTACTTAGTTTTGCAGGCTAGTGTATTTCAGCCTGTGCATAACTTTCGCTGGTATCACGAAAGAGTCACTCAAGAGAGTGAGGGCACGACTATGGATATCAAGATTAGATTTAATCAAGCATATAACTAAACATGTACTTAGATAAAATATAGAGATACAAGTGCTTCAGCTCACAGACATGCGACAGCAATTAACGCCTACAGCGGAATCTCTGAAGCTAATACCCAATTGTTGGGTGTCGAGACAATTGCAGAGATCACTCTGGAGAGCAAGATCAACTGGGGTCAGCCTCTGCCCTATCCTCGACCCCTAAATAGGATAGTGGACACCCGCATATCTAAAGATGAACAGTAAATTAAATATTTTAAATTGAGTGAGGGGTTTTTAGAATAATGACATCATCAATGGAAATTGCTTTTGTCAATATCTATAACGATTTTGTAAAAAATAATGTTGCTTATTTATTTTTTGCTGGCATTACATTAGGTTCCTTCCTAGTATACACGTAACTATTATTGTTTATCATATATTAAATTTTGCTATAGGGTAGCCTATATTACGGCCAAATGTTTTTCAAAAACAGCGATAGAATTGTACAAAATGTATTGATTGTTGAATCAGCATCGTTAAAACTGCAGCAAGCTGTGTGAAGAAATTCCCGTTTGTTTTCTGCGACATTTACAAGAAGATTGTTTCCGCGGTGCGTCAATGTGTGTTTTGGTTTCGGAGATTCGCGCGGCTCTGTAGACGCGCATCAACAAACACGGCGACAATGGATGCTTCGCCGAATAGTGACGGTACCTCCGTTCAAATGTGGAACAATGTGGCATAACAAGAGCTAACAATTTGGCCCCAGCGTGAACAATGTCTTAGATTGAGTGAGCAGCTTTCGTAAATAGATGTTTGAATTCACGAACATTGTTTGCATGTTACATTTGTAAGAGTTTTTAGCGTTTGAACTGTCGCCAGCTTGAGAATTTGTTGCTACTGGAAATCTACAAAACACACAGCGAGTCTGCTAAATAAACTAAGGGGGTATCTGATTAACTTTTTTGTTCATAAATGAATTGTGACTACAACTGAGTTATGATAAATTCCGCTTAATCATCATTTGGTGTACCAGTAACATTTAATGTCTGAGCACTTACAAGCTCTAAAGAGCACGTCCAGTTATCATTCCCAGCAGTAGAAAAGTCCCAGTTGTTGGGCCATGACGAAGACCTTCGGGTGGTCTATATAGTCTCCGTCACCAGAGTTACAATGCAAAAGGCCCACGATTCAATTTATAGAGCTAGCTGCGAGATGAGCAGTGGCGGGACACGGCACAAGTGATTTGACCTCCGACCGTTCAATTAAAACGTTATTACTGGCGGGCGGATCGCATCGCGCGCTTTATTGCTGATATTGCAGCACTACTCAACTCATACCTACAGGTGTTATATAATACCACTTAGCTAGGTAATAATTTACTTGCGACTACCGTTTCTTTCTCGAAACATCTGTGACATAGTAGTAGATAGAAAGAAAGCAAAGCAGAACCATACCGTGGCTACACTTGACTTAAATACTTTGACTTTGACTTTGACTTTGCATAAAACGTAATAAAGTGCCTTTTAGATTACCAGTAAGTAGACGAAGCAAGTCAACAGAACAGAGTCACCTGCTCAACGGGTCAGATGTAGAGTTGATCGAAATAGGTACCGCGCACACGCGACTCAGCTTAATAAGGCACTTGAGATTAGGAAACAGCACTTTTTTCAAAGATCACCAACGTCCACTCGGTTCACCTGCTAGTTCGTCACATATTCATTAATACAAAACTTCTTCCTAATTAAAATGAAATAAATATTCACCTTGGCGGTTCCATTAAAAGACTTGATCTGTTACCGATAATAAATTACGCCACTTAGGTGTTCATTAGATAGCTCCTTAATAAACAAACGTATTCTATAATTAAATCCGTTATGAGCAAAAAACCGACGAGCCATTTACCCATAACTGGAAATATTTAGAAAAACATAGCTTCATGCTAATTACAAGCAATTAAGCAGTAATCGTTTCTACTTTATATGAGACTTCGACATAATTTTTGAAAATTCTTTCTTTGATTGAAGTAAATTTATTTTGCTACATTGAGGTAGATTTGGGTCAGTCCCACCAAACCAAAATCTATTATTATATTCTCTGATTTTAAAACTTCATACATTGACTCCCAAGCAATCCAACGACTTTTTAAAACTACTGAAATATGCATGACCCTATGGATCCAACAAGTTTTATGCAAGTACAAAACACACGGTTAATACAAAAACCTAAGACAATTTTTTCACTTGCCTACCTGCATTATACAGGGTGAGTACTCTCGCTCGACTCTTCTCGGGGAAACGGGTATAGTTATCGAAAAATGTTGTCATAAGTCATGGGCTCGATTTAATAAGAATAAGAGCTGCATTTAAAATAATACAAATAGTAGTTTAATTTTCGTAAAAATTTGACGAGCGGTTTGGGTTGAGTTAAAGTGACTCTCTCACAAGCTATTTGAGTTGAATCACAGGATAAGTTTTTGACACGCTAAATTTATTATACTAAAGCTAAATTTATTATATTATGACTCCTCAGCTACCAAAGAAAAGTTTAAAATACTAAACGTTTGCAACAATTTATCTGAAACCCTGCTGCTCGGTGCCAAATGTTCGGTTTCGGACATTTGACTTTTTGAGTCGCTTATTAATTAGTGATGTTGCGTGTTGAACGGCAAGTAGGTAGGTAGGGTACTTTGAAAGATGTTGGGGCATCATCTAGTATGCAGATAGTAGCAAGGCGTGCTCACACGAGGCGTGAAAGAAGCGTGGGGCGGCCCTGCCGGCGATTGGCGAACGCCTCCCAACGCCTACGCGCATGCGCCGAGCACGCACGCACCTCCCGCGAGAAAAATCTTCGCTAGAAAACTCTACGAGCCATAAGAAAATTATAAAGTTTTATTTTGTTTACACGTGGGCGGCATAATATAGCCGGGCCTCGACAAAATGGCGTTCGCGGTTTTATGAAGAGGTTATTACGCTATATAATTTTCATAAGCTTTTTGTATGAAAATTAAAATTTCATGTCAACACAACAATGTTGCACACCGACTTGATATTTTTAATCAATACTGGGTGACACAATTAGTTTCGAAAAGGTTACCGCCTAATAAAAATTCAAATCGAACCGGGGCGTACAGTTCGTTTAGGAAAATAAAGACTATAATGGTTGCTCATTAGGCATTCTAATTCATGCGTTTTCAGTACTTTTGTATGTTAATTTAGTTGGTTTAAGGTTAAGTTCAGTGTCATAGTCGCCATTTAATGTAACATATACCTACTTTATGTCCTTACCTACTGGTTTATATTAATAGGTGACTGCATATTTTATTTAATATTTTTTTTCCAATTCCGATATCTCCAATGATGGTATTTTCACGTTATCATTAATTAATCGAAGTTGATTAATTGAAGTGACGTCTGGTGAGACCTTAAGATGGGAATCGAACCCACAACCAACAGTTGCTACCTACCTAATGCTGAATACATTATGCAGGTTTAAAAAATACCCAGGTACGAACTGTCTCACGACAGGCTTTTCAAAAAAGCAATGACTGTGTTTTGAAGTCCATGTGATATTAATTTAATGTAAGGGTTCACCCAGAAGTAACAGGTAACGAAAGCATCGCTGATTTCACAACTATTGTTTTGAAAAATTTGTTTATAGAAAATTTTAACGTTATGTTTTTTTTTAAATCAAATTATAAACTATAAACAATACTAAACTCGCGTTTTAGTTACTCTAAAATTTGCTAATTGACTGTTTGTGAAGCTTGGAATATTTAACTTTAAAAGCAAGGTAAGTTATTAAGGTGATTCTATGATCGATCGTTACCCATCTCGAACTTCTGAATTATGTTTTCTAAATGTTTCAAATTAAAGCGAGATGATCTTCCCACACTGCTAATACATTTACTAACAATACTTATGTAACAATTTCTACAAATTTTAGAAATTGTTACATTCTATTAGGAATTGTTAGATGTTTTGAGTACTCCCACACTGATGGCAAATGTTGACAAACATGAAAACAAATAATGCGCAAAACACACAAAGAAGAACAAAAAAGGAAGCTTTATAGCAAGAGTAGAAGAGTTCTTTGTGATAGAGCTCGTCCGGGGAAGAACTACCACCATAACTATTTCTACCGCCAAGCAGTAAAGCTCGCATTGCTGGGTTCCGGTTCGAAGAGTATGGTTTCCGGTGAAATTACAGGCGCATTTGACTTGAGATCTCCGTCTCAGGGTTGCAACGCGCAAATGATATCTCTGACGTTGCATGCGTACACACAATGCGGGAAGTCAGTGCAGATCTTATACCTCCACTTAGAAAATTACATAGGCTACGGTAACCGCTTAACATCAAGTGGGCCGTACGCTTGGTTGCCACTTTAGTAAATGAAAAGAAGGATGTTGAAGAAAAAAAACAAATGTTTTATTTTTTTACAATTTGTTACCTTACAATTTTGTTTAGAGATGTATGTAATATAAACATTATCTAAAATGAAAACCTTTTCTGACATTGCGATCAAATGTTTACCAATGTTTATAAACATTTTTTAACAGCAGTGTAGGAGCAACAAGTTCAATAGCGCTTGGTCATAGAATCGCATTTGTGATAACTTAATTCTAAATCATTTGAAAAAAAATAAACAACTAATATTTACCAATTGTTACACTCTGTACAAAGAGGGAGCTCGTGAATTCCGCTACCCGCTTCACCATTATTGGTAAACCCCACACAGAAAAAACATGATTGTGGTATTTTTTTTCTACAATATTAGAACATTATAGGCCTCTTGCTACTTGTTATAAACCGTAGCTTAAATTAGTGGTTTTAAATTCACATTTAAATCCGTTTTAACCGGATATTTATGATGCTCGTAAACTAATCTGTCACTAAAAGGAGGAAAATACGGAAGAATTAATTTCACTTTAAATACCGGCTCTACTTCGTTTCAATCTCATAATCAGAGCGATATGTACAAGCTATAGCATCACATAATTAAAAGCCTTTATAACTCTGCATAGTATAATCTCGTATGCACCTACATAAATTATTATAATAGCAAAAAAATCTTATGTAGCAGTTTCTCGTACTCCCCACGAGATTCCCAAAAGTGTATTTACTTCTAGATTAGAAACGATGGTGTTCATACATGAAACATAAGTAAATTTTTCTCATAATAAGCTCTAATGAAATAATACTTCTCTAAGATTTCATCACTCAGAATCGGGTCAGAGCGGGCGACACCGGCATTAGCGCCTATTAACATCATGTTAACGACCCGTTAAAAATATCACCACCGATGACTCGAGATCATTGGAAAGATAATCTATAGTGTGAATGATATGATACATGAAGTTTTTACACTAACACTAATGAATAGCCCAAGTCCAACCACGTGCGTTATAGGATACTCAAAATTGCAAGTGTCTATGTGATTTAGGTAGGACGGAACACGTGAAAAAGATGATTGTAAGATTGAAGAAAAAATTTAATATTTATGTTATGTAGTTCATTTGAGTTACATAGTAACATTCACGCAACAAACGAAACCAATTATTAGAGCCCAGTAGAACCTAGATTATAGGAATAAGTGAAAAGCTCCATGCAATATTGTAAAGTAATGCGTAACATTTTCATAAATGTTTGCCAACGTTCGAGTAACATACTATTACGCATCAAACACACTATACTGTACCTAGTTCTAAATTGCGAAATAATAACACATTGCTCTTTCAGTAGAAGAACTATAGGTACTGCACTAAAGTGGACAGTATTGTATATGGAAATATTTGAATTTGAATGTAAGCGCTCAGTTTAACGCTCTTTGTGAGTCAGGGGCGCTACGGTTCGCTAAATCCGATGTTTGTTTCTGACTGGACGGTGCACTGGCCGAATACGTTGAAATGTTTTTGAAAATCAGAGAAATACAGAATTATTATATTACGCAGAAACAAATTATACCTACTGGTAACGATATCAATAATACCCCATTTGATAATACATTTCTAATTATATTCCACTTAGACTTGTATCGAAATAAATTCTGGTCCATCAAACTAGTGCTTAGATCGACACGAAATAACTCGTACCGGAGCGGTATTGTTTGGTTTTGTATCGAAAACATACGCAAAACAGATGTAATACGACTTTCCGGACTCGAGACTCTCGGAAACGCGGTTTTAGTTTAATAGGCTTGGTCTGAATCATTCACCGAAATATTCACGAGTAACTATGATACTGAGCGTAATACCGGTGACATTTTCATACCATGTTTTCCATCATAGCCGCAGTCATACCGGTTCGTATCAGTGCCGGTATTATTAGCCGTCTGGTATATCGCGCTTGTGTAGGAGAGCCTTAATTAAACGCAATTACGTTTGTTTCATAGGTATATCGTTTGCGCTCACGCGTGTTATTGTTAGAGAGAATTGGCAACCGCCAAGCGGGCGTGACTGCAGGTAGTATTTACACGAAATATTTACTTTCTGCAACAAATCATATTTCTATGAATCTACGTTAAAATAAGCTGCTGGTTTGTGATTCATGCTTGGTAACTAAAGCATTGTATAGAATAATGGAGTTGCTCTAAATTGACATGACCGATTACGAGGCCCATTTTTTTCTGCCACAAAAACAATTTGCTATCGTTGGCAATTGGATTTACCTACCATCAGTAATTTAAACCTGGCAGGTGATTTTGCACACTATCGCGAATTCTAAATACAAAAGGCTTCTTTAGTGTATAAGGAACAAAAAAGTTAAAAAAGTAGTAAGGATTTACAAAAAGGCGAACATATACACCTGTATCCGTTGGGGAGGGTGCTTTTCTGCCCTTGAGTTTAAAATTCACTTTTTAATTGTTTGTGAAAAGGCAGAAATTAATTTTGTATTGACTGGTACATGAAATCATGTCATAAATTTAATGAGCCTTGAAGGTCTGTATAGAAAGAAATTAAATTTATTACTTATAATAAAACTACTTTTTCTTGATCCAAAACTCATCAACATAATATATAGGTAACTAAAGTCGCTGCGTTACTGACTGACTGGCAATCAACGCGCGCATAGTCAAAACAGTAAGTCCCGAAATTTTCAGGAAGTAATATTACTTTTAATGTGTGTTGTAGTGGTAGACCATGTTCACGAAATCTAAATCCTAGAGGACGCAGTGGAAAAGAATTTGCATAAAAAAGTCAGCGCAGACAAAGTCGCGGGGCGTTCCACTAGTCGCCACATAACTCGGGCGAGGCGCGCAAATGGAAACCTGCCTTTAATTACTTAAAGGCACATACCCCAAATGGGGTCTGACGATGTTCTTATCTGTGTGCTATTGTTTAACACGTCTTTTCATTCCCACGGTTAGCAGCGGCTTTTTATACTAATACTGCAGTAAGCTGTGGTGTGGTTGATAACGCGTACCTGCCTGAGCCAAGAAAACGCTACGAGGAATTCTTCGAGGTGAATTAGCTGCAAAAAGGCTAAAATCTGAGTAATTGGAATAGCCTGACTGGTGTTCGCATACCTTAATGTGTTGGGAACGTTTAGTACAGCCTGAGATGAGATGTTGGCTTGGAGAAAAAGGTAGAGTCATTGAATAAAGTTTTCATTGAATTTTTTTCAGTAATGTAGGTTTTTACTGATATGGAATTATTCATAAGTAGGTAGGTAACTTATTGTTGTGTTATCTTATATCATTATTATACGTAACCTAAAAAATGCTAATGTAATGCAGCTGATTTGCGTTACGTGCATAGAAGGTAATAAGTAGGTACCTAAAACTTATTTTTGGATTTTTATTATTTGTTTGGTTTTAATTAAACATCTAAAAAGTAATTATCTTTTCTTATTCGCTTTGTTTCAATTTAATCGTCGGTAAGCATAAGCACTTAACTGTGTCACAAGGCACGAGTGAGTTAACTAATCGTAATTAATTATATCACCAATGAATAGGTATCGTCATTTCGCATTTCAGTTTATTTTAATTGGCCGTTAACCGCTTTAAGTAATGTTTATTACGCTGTTGGATTACCTAGGCTAAGTAGGTAAGGTACCCGTATTCATTAAATTTTTTATAAAAATAATAAAGGTAAGGCAACAAGAAAGCATATTGCATAGAACATTATTGATGTAGCTGAAGCACATGAATATACTTGGTACAATCTAAATTCTTATCGTGGTTACTTTTAGGCAGGTTCGATTCGCTCAATGATATTGAATATCAATTATTTAGGTACCTACCTATTTAAAGGGTAAAATACTATTTAATATAAGCTTTGTATTCATCTCATGAAAACAAAAAACGTATTGTTGTTGTACTAAATATTTATAATAGAACGGCAGGCAAACAAGTCTGGAGTCGAGTGCAAAATTCAACCGGCCCACGCTCCTCAGAAGGACATAAATATTATAGGTAGATGAGCTGAATCCATTATCCAATGACGTGCACCAATTACCCATTTAATGCAATTTGGGGCATCGTATAGTCCATCCCGCGTCCTCGTTCATTTCCAGCGTCACTCACTCAAATGCACCAATTAGAGAAATCACTAGTGAGCAAGCACTCTCGGAGTCGGAACACAGGTTGTACGCGAGCGTTCGTGTTTCGAACCGGTCATTTCAAATATCAGTTGTTTATCCAGAGTTTTGAGAGTCAGGCTGTGAGGGCGCGCGTGCTTCGCTGCGGCCGGCGCGCGACTACTCGCGGCTGGCTGAATGGGCGCTCAGCGGAGGGGCGAAGCTCTCTACGTCTCACTCCCAGCGAGCTTACGAAAATCACCAATTGCGACTGTTTTCTCATTAACCCAACAGATTTATACCCCGATCAAACAATAGACCATTCGATTTTTCAGTTTGACTTTATCACCGAAAATTAATGCTCTACCGCGAAACTCGACTTCACCAGAAGCGAAGTGTTGCGAGATTTTTAAGAGCTTCCGATCGAAGCTCCGGTGTGTCGCTATGCATCCGGTGGCACCTGCTCGCACTCGAGAGGAGACTGCACGCTAGAAGGAGATAAAATGATTGATCAGAACGTGGACCGGATGGCGGACTCGGTTATGAATGAATCAACTGTCCCTGTCTCGCGAACAGGTTCGTATAATGAAGTCTCTTTCGAGCTCAGGTTGTCGCCACAGAGGAAGTGAAAGGGACAGGACGCGTAGTAAATATTGCGCTGCGTAGAACCGTCCGGACTCCGGAGTATTACCAAAGGCCCTTAGTTTTTTGTGCTCTACCACAGAAAAAACTATTCATTCATAGATTTACTTAGAGATTTAAGGAATTGTTAATGACTCTCCTTGGAAACCTGATAAATCATCATACTGAAATAATACAATAGTAGTGCAGGTCATAGCCGTACCTTTTGCGGAAGCATTTTCAGTACGTAAGTATTATGACAAAACAAGTAATAGGTCAGAGAATCGTATGCTTTCATTGTTCGCGATGCGATGGCTATAAGCAATAGAAAATCAAAGGTACGGTCCAGGCGTGGCCTGAGATCGTAGGGCATGGTGCGGCAGTGGTACGTTCACGGTATTGTTATCTGTGGGTGCGCCGTGTCAATGTTTGGACTCCGACACGTGGACGAGTTCCTTTGTCACAAGCAAACATTTTGACTGGCCGTTTCCGGAGTTATGGAAAATATTGAAATTGAGACGAATCATTGATAGATCTTTATGAACTTGTTTTTAGACTTTACGTAGGTATCTTCTGTTATTAGAATTTTATACTTTCTTCACCCTTTTCAAATCAAAATTAAGTTTCCTTAACTTTCAACTGTTTTGTCTTATTTCGCTAGACGTTAACGTAACGGAAACGACTGCGCTGTGCACGCTGTAAAGTGCTACAGCGAAACTCATTCTAATATCAACTTTAAATCAACGATGTTATGTTAGAAATTAGAACAAAAAGTGTCATAACAAAAACCAAACTAGAATCAAAACGTACCCGTTCAAGATTAACGCCATATGATGTATATTGTTAATTTTGAATAGTACAGGTCACCTTATACCAAGAGACTGCAAAAGAAACACAGGACGCCCAAAAAAACGTTAGGGAGGATATTCTCCGTCAAAGGAGTGGACCGGCTTGGATGAGATTCAATATTCAAGATTCAAGATATTTATTTGCATAAATAAGTGTTACAGAAGGTCTTAATAGTAATATGGCACTTAGAACTTATTTGCCCTTTACAGGCATTGCAAATTATATATAGGTTAAGTAGGCTATGCTGAGACAAGCTAAGGATAGATATATATGGGGGAGATCTACGCCAGGAAGGCGTCTACTACTTAGATTTATATAAATCATTTTACTTGTGCACAAAGTTTAATTTATTTATGAAAAACAATTTAATTTAAATATGAAATGAAATATATATAATATATACCTATCTTGTATTTTTTTTGAATAAAATGTTTTTTATTTTATTTTATTTATTTACACCTTATGCAATGGTGGATCTGTGGCAGATATGAATGCAATGAATGCCCTACTTGAAATTACATATAGTAATTAACAAACGCAACGCAACATGATTTCAAAAGTTCCGTTAAAACAAATAAAACGCAACAATTGCCTTTCACTTGCACAAACAGAGGATGTGGTCGGTATTGTCATCACGCCGCTTGAATGCCTCGCCCGATACAAACACCTTACTTACATTGTTTTAGCGTTATTCTAAAATTAGTTTGAACTGAATCCATTATTCCGAAAACTCCGATCAAGGTTGCCCCGAACACCTTACTTTTTACTGTTGATATACATTGACCTTGTCGTGAGCAGGATAAACTACCATGTTATACCAGAATAGACAAACTAGGTAAATATATTAATAGATCAACATTAATTAGTCCTTCAATTCTTACGTCTCAGCTATAGATACATCCGCTACGACACGGAAGTCATCAAAATACTCTACAAAAGTTTCATGATGTATATGATGCTATGTTCTAACACTTTTTACCAATACCTTAATTTGAATGGATTGCATTTTAGAAACAGTTAATAAAACACTACGAACAAAGGATAAATCAGAGCATCGAGTCCAACTGCATCTTGCCACAAATCAATGGGATCCAGTCGGAGCATGTAACCCTGAGCGCCAGGTGCTACGCGGGAAGTCACCCTCCCTCCCCCACACCTGCCTCCTTCGGCATCTTCACACGCTCACACACAGATATCACTAGAGGAAGTACACACACATTCAAACAATCTACATCTTACGTGGTGACGTAAACATCAAATGTAATAACGTGTGTTTCTGTAATTTATTAATGGCTTGCATTTGCGTATGCGCCGTTCGATGTGCATGAAAAATGGCGGATATAAATAAGTAAGAAATGAGTGGATGCTAATTCAAAAGTATAGTCATTTAAAAGCGTATAAATGTTGTTCTTTGACGCCTGAAAGGTGCCGCTTGCCGCCTTAAGAGCTTTAGACGACTTGGGTAATGTTCAGGCCAGTTTGTAGATGATTAACGGACCTTTTTAGCTGCTGATGAACATAAAAGCTGAGGTTTTATTGGGAGTTTATTAATCTTGATTATGATTTACTTAGCCCTTGTCCATGTAACTAAACTTAACATACAGAACAGAATGTTATTAAGGTTAAAAGTTAATAAAAGTATTATATTAATGGATAGCCTTCTATCTACAACCTCTAAAAAAATATTTTTAATTCTTGGGTGTACTTTACCTATCTACCGAAATAATTGATTGTTTTATGAATGGGTGATATAGATGGTAATCAATGATTCACAAAACGTAATAAATTAACAAAACTTATCGGCATTTTGATACTTGTTGCACTTGGTAAGCCATTTCATGCGGACCTGCCTGCTTATGGCGAAAGATAAAGAACTTATCTATGCGTTACTCATCGGTGGAATGCTTTTAGAAGTTTCTAACGCTAACATCACAGTATTGTGCACGTTCTCCACTCACAATGAAAATTATCAACAGGTAGTGAAGGCCTATACAATGCCTCCTTCCGGTATCCGATACAACACGAGAAAGTGTAAAAACTACCTTATTCTATCATGTTAAGGTTGACAAAGACTTTTAAAGTGATATATCAAAGTTATTCGATAAATAATGTAGTCAGTAAGTAAAGTTGCAAACGATTTTGAGTGTTGAGTTCAAAAGGTAAGGTTTAATATTACGTTATGATAACTGTCTTCAAGTTCAGGCTATAATGCAGGGTTACCCATCATCCGGTGTAAGGTGACACCACAGTGAAGAAACGATCAGTATGTGGTACCTAAGTTATCCTACATAATATTTTATGGGGTAACTAAAACATAAATGATATCATAAAAATAACCAAGTTACTGATCTTATAATACAATAAAAATTACACCAAGAGGGTGCGCGTTTATGTCTTTTCTACTAATTGTTAGCTTCCGTCTACGAAATATTTTTGATGAATCATTTTGTTTAAGATTATTTTGTAACAAAACTTGTAAAGTCAAGTTTTATGGCTCCAAATTAATTGAATATGCTGATGAATGGTACCAATGTTACGAAACTTCGTACATTTAACACGAAAAAGTATAACCATAAATCAAACATGAATAATTAAGTACATTTAATATCTGAGGTACGACGCATTATTATGAGAAAAATTACACGCAACCATATCTACTACATAAATCGTCCTGCATTAATTAAATATAATGGTTAGACGATACGATCCGTTTTTCCCAACAGCCACCGATTGAAAACTGGTTCCTTTTCTATCCATTAATTTATATTGCCCAAATTAAATTAACATCATCTCAGAACACTATCCACTCGCTGTATATTAAAGTTATAGTGTCAGTGATAAGTTAGTAATAAAACTACGTGTACTACACTACTGTGACGTAGCTCGGTAAGCTCGAAGCTCGTCTCGCCCTCCATAAACTGGTACGTCATGAATCATGAGAACCTCGATCAGCGATCCTCTCATTGATTTATTGTGCATTTAGAAATAAAGAAATTCACGATCTCATTATGTAGAGTACAGAGACAAGATTCATTGTGCTCCGACTTGCCGCACTCGGAAAAAAAATCACAAACAGTAAATGTCGAACGGAACCATAAAAAGTTGAGTAAAAGGCGTCGAAAGAAGGCAGCAAATTTTGAGTCAAACCAGTTTAATGAGGGTCGAATTTAAATACGAAAATAAAGCGGTTCCCACGGAGTCGGTCGCGGGAACGGAAGCCTAGTCGATGTCGCGGCGACGCGACGCGGCGCGACTGCTCATATCGCGCGATCATCGCTTGACGCCTGCGCCTGCGCCGCCGCTGCCTCCTCACCACCGTAATCTGACCCTCTTTACACACACAAACCGATACAACAAATGAATCAAACAGAGCTCCAAATATAACTGGCAGCTTTTATTTGATCGGACAGGTCTCCATGAAATTGAGTCAATTAATAAATATCGTATTTCGCGTAGTTATTGTAGTGTAGATTTTACCACAGTTCTGCACTGCAGAGTTTATGACACTTGTCAAGCAGTAACAAAACTAATTACATCCAAAACGCTAGTCAAAAAATACCTCAAAAAGTTCTATTGGTGGATGCAATAAGACTTCTAAAAATTTAAAGGGTGAATGTATGTATCAGTATGATAATCAGCATTTTGAGCGAGAAATTTATACATTACCATTGATATTTAAAGACCATTTTGGAAAGCAAATGCTATTATTTAGTAGATGATTATCTAAGTGACAAAAAAAAAAATTTAATTTGACAAATTAATCTCATATGTAATATTGAATACTTAACTACCAATTTTTATTAATTTTATTTTTATTATGTAGTTATGTAGGTATAGGTTATATTTTTCTAAGCTGACATTTTAAATAATTTTATGATAAATATTATATAAGATTAATGTTATACTTAATAGACATTACACATTGTTTCCAAATTTATGCAAAAAAAAAACTTTGTAACTACAGTATTTCTCGCAATAAATTTTTACTTACTTACTTACTTACGATATAATAATACCACATTTATTAACAAAAAACTACCTTATAAATAATACACTGTTAATTTTAGTAACTTAAAGGTTTTTAAGTAAGTTTCTTATTAGCTTTATGTTATAAAAATTCATGAAATAAATTGCATAAAATGATACACTTTACTTTTATAAGGTGTATAGGATTTTCAATTGCCGTTTCAATTGCCTCCCACCAATATTATAATAAAATGAAATTCCGAATCTTATATTCTAAATAAACGCAAATATCTAATTTCTATTTGCATTTGAAATTAGATATTGAGAGATAATTTTAGTTGTATAATTTTGTTAAAAATAAATTATGCCTATAGCAACGAGAACAGACAAAAGATTGACTATTAATACTTTAACTGGTTGTGTTCATTTATCTTATAAGTCTCTTTCTTTATTCTTTTAGCTGTTCGAAGAAATCTTGCAAAAGGTAATTTGCTTTTCGAAATATACAAGTTGTAAACACGCAAGTCGAGGTCCGATCTGTTTGAGCTTGCTTTCGATAATGTCAACACGGCCTTAGTCAGCGGAACTTGTTCCAACACCTTTATTTGTAATATTTTTTACTATTTTTTTTTAAATTTCCCTTCGTAGGTGAGAAGACAAAAGAGTTTTTCTTTACATTTAGGTTATGGGCCCAGCCTTGAAGTAATAAAATGCAAAGGTAATCGTGCACATGTTCTAAATTTGCGTTCAACTATGTATTTTATAGAGAAGAACTAACACCCATACCTATTTCTGCCGCCAAGTAGTAATGCTCGCATTGCTGTTTCAATTTGTGTGTATGGTTTCCGATGAAATTTCAGGCACACGCAAAAGAAATATCTAATGTTGCAAGCGTACATAGGCTACAATAATGGTATAAAGTAGTGGTATAAAAAAAAATTAAGACAGGCAGCGCAAGCGAACACAAAGCTTGCACTAGCCTTTAGTCGCGACCGCAGGACAAGTTTCCGTATCAAATAAGAAAGTTTGGATGTTTGTATGTTTATGGGAGCATCACGCCCAAACGACTGAACGGATATATGCAATTTGGCACAGGCATAGATTATGGTCTGGAATAGCATATAGGCTACTTTTCATCTCGGGTTCCCGTCGGGTAAAAAACTGTTTAACCACTGGTAACACCGCAGGGCGCAGCTAGTAACGCATAAAGCCTCACGACAAACTGAAACTCAATACTTAGATATAAATGAACTACGGCTATGAACACACAATGTGGTAACTGCTCGGCTCATTACACATAAACGTGGATGATGCGCTCATTGGGTTTCGTTGGGTGCGGCTGTTTGTCTCCTAAGCTCAGGCTCAGGGTATGAATGAATAACGCTGTCCCATTCTCTCGTGAAGAATTGTGCCGTTGTGTTTTTTATTTGTAAAATTTAATTTTGGACCCAAAAATTCCGAAACTCAACTCATAAGCAGCACCAAGTCTGTCGCAAATGTCACGACCAACTCGCTGATGTCTCAAACATCAGAAGCTGTACAGTCCATCTACAGGTACTATTAGACTACAGACTATAGCCAACAGGTATTACATTTGACCACCTTAGTGGCTCGTTGGGCGAGTGCCCAGTTGAGAAGCGAGAGGTCTAATTCCCACTGCAGGACAAATGTTTGCTTGATCTACAAAATATTTGTTCCGAGTCTGTGTGTACTTATTCATCGTAACAGCCTTCTAATGTTCCCACTGCTGGGACACTGGCCTAATCTCGGGCGAGAGTGATTGGGTCTTAATCGACCACGCGGACCCAATGCGATTTGGTGGATGGCACATTGTAATGTCTTTTGAATTTTTAGTTCTTGGATATGCCGGTTTCCTCACGTGGCATTGCGCACATACATTTTTTTAACAGTAAAATTCATTGGTGAACGACCGGGTTTAAATCCACGACCTTAGGATCGGAAAGCGTGATCACTACCACTAAACCACCAGTGCTCTTATTACAAATATGCATACTGGTCTAGTCACAACAAAATAAGGGACATTTGTATGTTTTATATAATAATAGTACATTATGGTACTAGTGTGTAACATTGGTGATTACCGCTGAGGCGCCATTGAGACCCGAGCTGTAGGCGAGGGTCTTAAGATAGCCGAGGAAGGTAATCATTAATACACACGTGTATCATGCGACGTTTTTCAACACACTTGTGAAAAAAAAACTCATAATAAAATCCAAAAAAAATCTATAATATAGCAATGAAAAAGTCATAGTTTGATTATGGGTGTCATTCTGTGCCTAATTGCGATGACCATAGAGCCACTTTATAAGCAAGTGTGTTGAAAAATAACAAAAAAAATCTTACGACGTTTTTCAACACACTTGTGAATAAAATAACAAATAAAAACTCATAATAAAATCCAAAAAAAAATCTATAACTCACTAGTGAGTTATAGCAATGAAAAAGTCATAGTTTAATTATGGGTGTCATTCTGTGCCTAATTGCGATGACCATAGAGCCACTTTATAAGCAAGTGTGTTGAAAAGTATATTATTAGTTATCTGGTTCGTACAAGCTTCACTTAGTTTGGGTAGTACTACTAATATCTGTTCTGTGGTTTGGAGCTAGAAAGCGCTGTGTGAAGTGACCGCCAATATTTATTTATTTATTTATAACTTGAATGAAACATACGTTTGTTTTACCCATTTCATAGAAATATGACGAATATTGTGAGATACCTATAGGATATTTCCTTCGACCATAATGGTTAATAGTATTTGTTGAGTTAACATGTCGGAGTCGCTACAAAGACGAAGAAACAAACTTGTGAGTCAGCGACTAACGTACGTATAGTAGGTACAGCCAGCAAAGAAAGTGATTTATCACTTTTGACAAAAGTTTCTGTGCAATAATATGACGTTCAAATGAAAAATTCATTTGATAAACATTTTTGCGTGTATTCCCGATGTCCCTATTAACCGTGTCCCCGTTAATGGGGACAATTGCTGACTGTACTTACCTTTATTTTTGCGTCAATACGCTAGGATTTTTATTGTGACTCTATTATTTATTATCTTTAGGATGCTCGTAAAAAAAGACAAAGTTTTCGATTGATAGGCACAAGTTTAGCATGCCCAATATTTAAGTGCATCAGTCAATAATGTGTATAAATAAATAAAGGCGAAATAAATACCACAAATTTTCGATATAGCTATGTGTCAGTTAATAAAACACACTCACACTTGCTCTTGGTGGAATAAACTTATAAAAGAACATAAGTTTTAAATATACTCAAAATAACTTTTCAGATTAACATTTAATTGAAATCTCACACCAATATCTAATGTGACTGCTATTCATTAACAATTAAAGAAACGGTGATGAGTGTTTTACATAAATATCCTTATTACCATAAAGCTTTATGTCGTTTCTTAATTAAAGAATATGGCGTACTGGCTCGTATTTCTTAATGTGTCTTAATTTAGACAGTATATTTCAGTTGCGTCTAAGTAGTGAGCTGAGATGAGCCTGATAGTGGAGGCTGTCGGGACCGAGGCATCGTCGATACCATCTTGAGTTACTACGATAGGATCACCGACATTTCATGTCGAAGCGTTGACACGCATTAAATCGTTTATTAATTAGTACATGGCTTTTCACTGGACACTATAATTGTTCATTTAAAAAGGTTAATAATTTATTATGCTTTAACAAACCATATCACATGATTTACCAAAACACGTATTCGATCTGCTCTCAGCCCATTTGTATGTTGATGGAATATTAAGAAGCCATAAATGTGGAACATTTTAATTTTGTTCTCAAACATTCATAATTGCCCAAACTCGTTCGCTCAAATTATCGCCAATTCTTTAATCAAAAAGTGTTTTTTTTGGTAGGCATTAAAACTATTGCGGTACCAACAAGTAAAAATTAGTAAATCAATATTCGGGCGTAGGTTGTTGGCCTCAACTAATGATAATTATGTTTTGAAGTAGCAATCGTTATAAACAGGCACCATAATCGATGAGACGTGGTTCTGATGGCTATCGGCGGACGACGTGATTAACATTTCCACTCTTCCATTTAATTCGTTCGTTATTCTTTTCTAATCGAGGTCTGAGCGGAGGTCACAAACGCGGCCGACCGGTCTTCATTGCAACACTATATATCTGTCGGGCGCAAGCGCCGCCGTGAGAATATGTAAAGCAACCATCGTAAGCTGTTCTCCGCTCGCTGACAAAGTTCCGTCCGAGCTGCGTACAACCACATTGACCATCACCGAAGGTGCTACAGATCGTCATTAACTGGTGGTCGGTAACGCTCGAGTTTCGGCGCACCTATCCTAAACCACGTGTAAAAACGCTCATTTGTGTTAGGTATAACTTATGTAGGCGCGGTTTTGGTCAACCGAATAAATTAGTTCGATTGACCGAGCCTTGTTTATATTTTGTCGCGTGAGAACTTTGGTAAGAGATATGAACGAGAAAGTTTCGAGCTCGCTGTCAGCTTAATCTGTTGTTAAACGGATTTTAATTAAGTTCGATTATGTTACAATCGATACGATTCTGAAATCTGTTAATGGGAGATCGTGTTTTTACAATGACACGAGTACCTACTGCAAATAAAATTGTGCAATTTTATGAAAGAAAGCAATGCGTACAATTAATGGCCAGTAAAAACTGCAGACGTGAGAACACGTCCACAGCAATAACATTTTCAATAATGACGAAGTTGTCCATCTATCAACGGAAAACGGCAAATTAGTATCACATTATTGTTTTTTGAATAAGACTGATGAGCTTTTACGATGTACATAATTATGTGCAATTGCCTAAATAAACTTTTGTAAAATTTTAAGTACTAAGGGAGTGCAGGATTGAAGACAGTGCAGAAGCAAATTCCCTAACTGAACAAGATTTGAATAAATAGAAAAAAAAACGCCAACAAGTTTTATAATTAGCTTTCAAAAATTAGTTTCTCTTCTAGGGAACGTGGCCAATGTGGCGTGGCCATGCTCATTGCTCATGCCCATACATTTACGTCTAAACTTGTTCTTGGCGATCGGATATAACATATAAAGAAGGTTTATGTAGGTACAGTTAGGTCGCAGGAAATGTCCGGTAAAAAAACTCGATAGTTGCTATCACCATAAGACACGGGAATCTGGCCTTCCGCTAATTATTTACGATATATTGCGTAACGGTGAAACGCCGGGAAGGAGGTAAGAAAAAAACGTGTTCTGCAGGATGCAAACCACCATCAGCATATGAGAACACTCTGATCTGGATTTTACCATAATCAAAGACATGGTAAGGTCTAATATTCCATGGCGGGCAGTACGGCTTGGTCACTTTTAGAATATCTTTATTCATATTTCGAACGATCTCGATAAAGTTGAAATGAACTTCGATCGTTTGTGAGATCCAAAGAAATCCGCACTCTGTTGCTTAAGCGTAAAAATGAATTTGCTTCAACTAGTGAACATTACCGCCGGTCTACTTATGCTGGCATCGTAATTAAAGATACCATAGCAGGAACCAGGAAGAGTGTCGTACTATCTCAACAGTTAGCCGGAAGTCGCTCGATCTGTGAGTTCATTCATAAACGAGAGACTCGACGCGACAATGTGGTATGACAGGTTGACGGACTATGTATACACTAACTTTTATTTATAACACGCCTAAGTTTATTTCGCTGAGCAGTGGGACTAACACGTCGTAGCTTGAATGAAATCCGTTCCATTGAGTAAAATGATAATTAACATTTAGTTGTATCATTTTACGGCAGGTAATAATAATAATCACCGACCTTTCTTAAACATTTTTGGAAAGTATTTGCTCTAATTGTCCCTAGGCTTTCACTTTACGACTGTTGTATGAAAAGTTTGAGACGATTGCTATAAGAAGGTAGCTTGCTTTGAGTTTCTATATCTACAAGGAGATAAAAATATAAACAAAGGATGCCAGTAATTAGAGGTCGCAGACGGAAGGGCGTCGCTCGGGGGCAAAGGGCCTAGCTCTGATTGCGGTAATCGAGTTAGCCGAGTGCGCGACTAAACAAAAAGAGTAGCGCAATTAATGCGTGCGTGGGCGCCGCGCCGGATACTTCCGCTTGTAAGTTGTAGGGATGTCGTCGACTTGTATGCCCTTCTTGCAGATTTCAATAACTGTATAACACCGCTCTTAGTTTTGGTGTTCTACAGTTATATATAAAAGTTTATTTTACTATAAAGTAGGTGTAGACTGTTTAATAATGTGAAACTAGCTAGGGATCATTATGAAAATGTAGTTCGGGTCCCGTCGAAAATATAATTTTATATAGTAAACTTCAACAATAGTGTCCGTGATTTACCAGTTTTTTTTAGACTTAAAAAAATAAAAAATAAATTTAAACATGTTAATAGCGTAGACGTTGTACAGTCAAGATTGCACTCCTAGGATCTTCCTATAGTTTCTTTGAGAAGCTATGACAAATCCAAAGGATGTAAGCAATCAGGTTGATATTGTACAAGCGATTCAAATGCCTAGTCCCTTGATTGAGTTAATCAAGTTAAGAGCAGGCCGAGTGATAGAAAGACGCCAACAATTAGGCTGGATGTGGGCAACGGATGTGAAACTTGACATAACCATGTATAATTATGTTGTTTTGTAGTGTTTTCGACAATATATAAATCTGCTTGAACTTGGCTTTTAAGCTGCTATAATGACTATTCAAAAGATTCACGAAGAAATCATTCGTATCTGATATCTTATTAAAAAAATACACAAAATTAAGCATTTACTAAATCAATGGCTGTTGAAATTTTGCAGGACATTAGCTCACTATCCCGCGACAGGAAGTGGGCTGCCGGACGCGCGTATCTAGCTACCATATCTATCTCATTCTCTTTATAGCTTCGTCATACTCTGCCCTCTCGCTCTAAAATAATCTATCCTTTTTCAACAATGTAATTGTGCCCTCACGTCTTGTTCGGCTGGTCCAGCCAGACCTCTCGTTGCGCAATGATAAAATGAGGCGGTCAAAAATTACTTCGACCGTTACCTTTAAATTATTGCGCCGTCATCTACGAGTATATCTACGGCGAGCCACTTTCGAATAGGCTACCGTTTAATGATATATATTACGCATCTCATTTGATATCATCAAAGTCTTTTGTGTGATTGTTAGTTTCAGAACTAGTCGTTCCAATAAAAGCTAGATAGGATGTTGTAATCGGTCGTCAAGCCAGACGCTGCCGCGGACCAGAAGCTGCGCCTGCGTGCCGAGAGCTTGCTACTAGAAATCATCTCCGCGTCCGGTCATTCCGCAAGTTGCTGCATTTTAATTATTAATGAAACTAGCCGTCGCGGGAAAGCCGCGCCACGGCCGGCTCTGCTTCCGCTCGCAACGCTGGGCTTCATTCATAAAACCGAGCCTCACGCCTTGAACGTTACAACTCACCTATAAAAACATTCAACAATAAACTTTACGTTGCGACCAAAAGGTCTAATTCTTGCTAGCTAGAAATCACTCAGTGCCTTTTATAAGCAGAGCGGTGTTTGCACAGAAATAGATATGGAAAAAAGTCGTAACTCAAAGCGAGTGCGTACGAGAGTGGTTTTACCATCGATAGCAGAAAGTTGTTTTCCGTTTGAGGAAACGCCCTCGATTAGACCTTATAAGGCGTTAGTGTTCTCGGTTGATTTACTAGCTTGTCGTGAATGGGATGCGTTCTGTGGCCGGTGAGGTGCGAAGATCTAGTAATAGGTGAATGGAGTCGTTCTGTCCCTCAGAATAGTAGCATCACGATTCTACGGAAAAGTGTGGTCTGCCGACATCAATTTTAGTTTCGATTGATAACTTCAACTTGAACGAAAGCATAACTATTCGTACTCTTATTTAGTTCAGAAAAAGTTTAGGCTATGGTCATTGATATCTGATAGGTAATGCATTACATCCACTTTTAATAGAACGACGAGTTGTTAATGCTTTCTTTCAGTTTATAATTTTTGCAAACGATGACTTAAAGTGGTTATGCTAGTAGTCTTAGACACGGTAGTTAGGTACCTACGTTCTATTTATGTAAAGTATCAATATTCACACATGAGGTAATAAAATAGGAAGTCTGCTAGACCGCCAAAACCATTGACGGGTTGCTAGACAAACTGAATAAATTATATAAATTTGAAAGTCTATATGGCTATTTTCTAAACGCGGCTTTACTCGCGTCATAACTATATAAAAGCTATAAATGCTATGAAAGCTATACAGGGTGTTTTATTATTAGTGCGTAATATTCAAGGAATAAGTTGAGCTCACACACAAAAAATATGCATGTACGTTTTTTAAAATCTCGTGTGAATCTATTACGTTTTTCTGGTCATTTGTTAGTTATCCTTGTTGGGAATCGAAAGGGCAGCGCGCGGCGTCTGTGAACGGGGCCATTAACTACGGGTCCACGCACGCTCGAAAATTTAATTGTTACGCCCCCTGTCTCGATTTACAACAATGATAATAATAATTGACAAGAATAACGTACCGATTAACTAGATTTACCGATATTCCTCTAATAATGGCCAACCCTGTATAGCTACATAAGCCTTTTTGCCTGGTTCTAAAATATATGATCAAAATTCATTTAAATAATTCGTTCGGTGTTGCTGTAATGGCGTGATGCATCTGAACATTTAAACATCCAAATATTCCTTAGATTAGGGGACCAACCTAATGTGTCTTTCAAATATAATAATATTATCGTCTATGCATGTAAGTCCCTAAAATGACAAGAGACTGATGTGATGTCACACTAACCTATTAACCCTATTAAAATATGTTACACACAGTAACATATTTTAATAGGGTTAATAGGGTTTTTTCAATAAATAATATTCTGTTCTTAATTTATTCATTGACATAAGAATGACAAGGAACAACAATACTTAGCAAACGCTGAAATGACGGTTTTTTTAAATGCGGGCATTTATATTATTATTATTTTTGTCTTTTTGTATAATAATATCTATGATGATGCTATGAATGGTGTTTATAAAAGCACTAATCATAAAGCTATGTAAATTGTATGGGACGTAATAAGTATTCGCAGTAGAAACCTAGTTGTGAAACTGCTGCAGTCGAGACACCGCATGGTTATACCACTACACAGAGAAAGTTCTAAGTCGTACTTTCAATGTGCTGTTATTGGATTGATTCAAGATTAGACATGTAAAAATGTACTCTTATTTATCTTATTTTAAGATTATTTGTTGCCACTAACCCTGTAAAATACCTATTAAGAATCCTATCCATGATAGCCCGTGAAGATCGAACACGATTGTGGCTCGTGTGTTGGAGATATTTTAACGAAAATAAAAACATATTAAAGCTTCATCCCTTAAAATTTAAGTAAGTAGGACAAATATTAATAAACTCAAGACACAACTGATTAAAAAAATAATTAGTAACGCACATTTTCGTAAAATGAGCATTTTCAGTCAACTTTCGATCATGATATCTATGAAACAACAAGGTCTAACATATTTTCAAAAATGTAATTCAAATAATCATAGTTTTAAAATTTAAGTAAGTAGGTAAAAAACATCACCTTAGTTCAATATTTTTGAAAAAAAAAAGGTCTAAAAACGCGTACTTTTCCCAATTTTACGCTCGTTGTTTCTTCGAAATTAGAAAGTTTATAATAAAAATATACCTACTACATTAAAGTTTTGATATTTATTTACAAAATAAAATTTAAAAAATGGTCTAAAAGTTTTAATTTATTTTTATACGATTTTTTAAAGAATGCTCCGAATCCACTTTATAGCTTGATGCAAAACGCGGCTGCTCTCACTACGCGCTAAGCGCTCGTGGAGGGAGGACGTATCGCTGTTTGTCGCGCGAGCTGTTACGTATAATCATAGGGAGCTTATACAAATTATAAAGCGATCGTGTGGTTTTGATCCGTGATAGTTAAATCTCTAAGTAAGTACCTATGATATAATAATGTAAGTAGTAAACCACACTGGTTCTAGAGAACTAGTGATACGAGTAAGTAGCTTAGAATATTAGTAGTAGTACATAGTAGTAATACATAGTATTATTAGTAGTAAACTTTTATGACATTATTAAAATTACCTTCTTCGTGGTAGGTACATAATCTAGCACTAAGTAGTAGGTAAAATTTCTACCTAGATACAGATACCTACCTACGTACCTACTTAGTAGCTAAATCGTGGGTATCAGAAACTCTAGTACCAACCTACCATGGTAATACAAGACCCAGACAGAAGAAGCAATTACGTGTCAAGTAAAAGTATTTATTTCATTTCAAGTTCCTAGGAAGTTCCTAGGTGTTTGCAGGACACGTAAACATTTTTACCACTGCAGAATTCGAACCCGCACTTCTTGCATCTCAGCTCAGTTCAGCTGCTCAGCTGAATACTTGCCAGCCACGCCACCAAGATCGTCAAAGTACCTAGGCTCTGTGACCTAGATCAGGTACTAGGTAAATTGTTTTACGTAAGCTTACAAAGGGCACGGATGTCCCTACGTATATGGGTACCTATACCATAGGTACTTACACAATCTAGCTACCTACTAAGTAGGTAGACACTAGACCTAAACTAAACTTACCAGACCTACTTTGACGATCTCGGTGACGTGGCTGGCGAGTGTCCAGTTGAGACGCATGAAGTGCGGGTTCGATTCTTGCAGTGGTTATTATGTTTGCGTGTTCTGCAAATAGATACTTAGGAATTGGAAATGAAATAAGTAGGTACCTACTTTTCTATTTGCGATACAATTGCATTTATCGATTTACTAACTAGAATCTAGTTAGGAGAGCTGGTACCAACTTTATATAAGTACAGGTAGGTGTATCTGTAGGTAGGTATGCAAAATAATGAACCTACCGTAACTATACAAGTACCGATAGGTATGATGAATAACACGTTATTCGAATGTTAGTTTTTAGACATAGGTACTGTACCTACTGGTTTCCTCACGATGTTTTTCTTCACCGTGTGAGATATCATTGAGAAGCGATTCTAAGTTTTTATCTATATATGGTTTTTATCTTTTTATGGTAAGTAGGTAAAGATAGACAATTAAATTCAATGTCATTCCAGCACCGCTGGACTTAGGTTGTCTTTCAAATTTGGACTCTATTGTCACAGGTTATGGTATGTTATTATTTGCACTTACCGAGCTCGCTAACTCTTGATAAAATCAAAACTTTGAATCGCCTCTTTGACCTGATGGCATTGCGCACATTATTATTACGAATAAAAAAATCCATTGGTGTGCGACCAACCGTCTTCAAACCCACGACCTTATGGTCGTCGGTCGGTTCGAAGCGCAGCGCAACTCTGTGGCGCAAGCCAGAAAAAATCGACCGGCGCGCATCGGGCGGGCGCGCCGCGCCACTTCATACAAAATATAGGAGAGGGAGAGGGACGTGGTGCAAAACAGATAGAAGAATAATGTGCGCTGGCCGATGGCGGGGCGCGCCCCCGCGCGCCCGCGCGTCTTCTATCTGGCCTGCGCCTTGATCACAAGACAGGGTCACTCACTACCACTAGAACACCAGTGCTCCGGCCAAATTCTATGTAAAAAATGTAAACATAGAAACGACCACGGAATGACAAACTCGGGTCAAACCCGTTTTTTTTTCACTAGCTGGGGTCTCTTTCCCGTAAATCATGTAGGTAGGTATATATTTATTATTATATACTTACTAGTAGGTACCTACCTACCTATTTAATTATTATTAGACTTACCTACCAAAGTAACAACTTATGTAAGTATCACCCTCCCTATGTACTTACCTAGGTACTAATAAAATTATTGACAGGATAGATGAAGCAGTTGTATAAGTAGATAGCCTCAATTTCTTTTGAATCTAATAGAAAACAGAATCCTTTATGGTAAAATGCGAAAGTTTGTGAGTTAGTGAGAGTGTATGTTTGTCTGCGCTTACTTCGTAACGGCTGAACGGATTTGGCTGATACTTGAAATACACATAGTTTATGTCTTGGAATAATACATAGATTATGGTATGGTATGTTTTGTTTTATGATGGTGTATGGTATGGTAGAATAAATGAGAACACTTACTTAGTTAGTTTAAAAAAAACATAAGCACGACGGTATGGTACGGTATGATCTAGTATCATAGACGTGTAGGTAACAAAATGTCCCCATAAACCCGAAAGGGGGATATCCCGCCGAAGCACGTATAATACACGTCGTCCTCATGTATACTTTGACGTGTGCAAAAGTTGAATAGGTACATCATAAATTCGTAATTCATTCATTACCTCACAAAAATTAATGTAACATTATTAATTAACTTGGAGTTTACACAGATAATTTATTTATTATTAATTTATAAATGAAAAATCGTCGTCGTCAAAAGTCGTTGAAAAAACATTGTTCACCAAGACCTGTGGAATAGCCTCTCTTCGAGTTTATAGGGACATTATGATACAAAGTGTATGAAGTGAATACTCTCGAACGCCCTTTGTGAGTAAAATCTAAACGGTTTAAGAGTAGTAGAGTTCTCTGTGATAGAGCTCGTCCGGGGAAGGACTACCACCATACCTATTTCTGCCGCCAAGCAGTAATGCTCGCATTGCTGTGTTCCGGTGTGAAGGGTATGGTTTCCGGTGAAATTACTGGCACATGAGGCTTTCGATCTTAGCCCGCCGGGTGGCAACCCGCGAGTGATACCTCTGGTATAGCAAGCGTCCATAGGCTGCGGTAACCGCTTACCATCTTGTGGGCCGTACGCATGGTTGCCACTTAAGTTGTATAAAAAAAAAGTAATTGAAATAACATTGGGGGTATTTTTTCTTTTTTTTATCGAGAATAGACCTTCGTTTGACCACGATCTCGCCTGGTGGAAAGCGATGATGTGGCCGACGGTGGAGCACGAAGGTCTATGAGACACCTATTCACTCTAGCCTTGAAGAGGCCCGGATTGTAATTGTCAGGAAAAACAGAAAACGGCAGAGTATTCCACACCTTGGCAGTTCGCATAATAAATGTTGAGCTGTAACGCTTGGTGCGAATGGGTGGTATGCTGACAAGGTACGGGTGGTACTGCGCCGTACGTCTGCTACTCCTTTGATGAAAAGGAGATGGTGGGATAAGATCATGCAGTTCCTGGGCACATTCACCGAAATGCAATCTGTAGAAGATAGATAGGCACGCAACTTTGCGGCGGTGCTCGAGACTCTGGAACTTAGTCTCCGCAACTTGTTGCTCACCCACAAGTCTCAAAGCCCTTCGCTCAATCGAGTCTAAGGCAGCTGGTGTTGAGCTGAACCATCCCATAGGTGGCAGCAATACTCCATACCTGACCGGACTTGTGCTTTGTATAGAGTGAAAAGCTGTGCAGATCAAAAGCTGTCAGAGTATTCCACAGATCTTGCCAAATTTTGGCAAGACCTGTGAATACCCCCTTTTCGGGCATGGTTTCCGGTGAAATTACTGGCACATGAGGCGTTCTTAGCCTCAAGGTGGCAACCCGCAAGTGATACCTCTCTGGTATTGCAAGCGTCCATAGGCTGCGGTAACCGCTTACCATCTTGTGGGCCGTACGCTTGGTTGCCACAACAGTTGTATAAAAAAAAAAAACGGCTATAGATATGGAAAAATGTTGTCGTTACCCTCAGCGGGCGGTTGAAAGTACTCACTCTGTAGATAGTAAAGCAATAAAAGCAAAAAAAGTATAGCATAGTAGTGCATCAAGAAGTAACATACCTATAGCATAAAATATTAATATACATAAGTACTTCTTTCAATAAAGTACAAAGCAGTTGGTATAATGGATATAAATGAAAATGTAATAATATAATGGATATAGATGAAAATAATTGTCATTTTCTTTGTGAAATTATGTAATTACGTAAATAATAACATATTTATGTTTGTAACTTTCAGATTATTCCGAAAAATTCGGTTGCGTTAAAAGAAAAAAAAGGTTTGAAAAACATATTGAAACTTTTTTTTTTATTTTCAATTTATTTGTTATGTACTTTTCGATAATAGTTCGCTGTAGAAGTAGTAGCACTTTGGTGAAACCTTTGTAGTTCAATAAAGTTTATATCAACTTCACAAAAAAAATATGGATCATCATCCAAAGCCCATAAACCACAGCTGAGCTTCCCCATTCATTCTTGGTCTAGTGAGTGCCCAATGCACTTAAAAGCTGTAGTGACCTCCGATCACTTCCAAATTTTCGGAATTTCAGATATTGTACCTAACATTTCTGTAGAATTATAGGTAAAATTATAAAACGAATGTTCCTTTATAAAATGCTACTTGTATTACAGACTCTTGGCCCCTGATACTGTGAACTCTATAGCCAGAGAAAATGTGCGCATATTGACAAATGAAAATGTCGATAGATTGATTATTCATGAGAACAATGATGGAATGGTTTATGAGAACGACAGTGGATTTATTCACCATAACAATATTGGATTAGTTCAGGAAAAAGATGATGAAATGATCGATGACACGGATGATTATGACACAGTTATTTCGGATGAAGTAATAATAAATTGCATAATACAAGTTGATAGTTATCTGTAATCAGTATATTAAAATCCACTAAGCAAAGGTTTTTTTCGTGTCCTCGATAAAATTTTCCAACGTTTAGGTTTCTTCAAGAAACCAGCATAATATTGCGTTTTAATAAATACGTTTAATAAATACTCTGTTTATATAAATAGTCTGCGACACAGATGAGGGGTTATTTGATTTTTTGTTTTAGTGTAAAATAACCTTATGAAAGTACAGTCAAACTGTTCTTGTTTATTTATTTTTGCAAGAAAAAAATTCATAATTATTATGAGGTTACCTACTTATTAGAAAAAGAAAATACTCAAGATACAAAATACACAGCGTGTAAAAAAACGACTAGAGATAATTATAAACTTGTGATCTTATTTTGTTGTACTATGTGTATGAAACTAGAAAAAAACGAAAAGGACGTAAACAAGACAACATTATTTTTTGCGTTTTTTTCCGCTAAATATTTTCAGAATCATGGTCTGATCTTTCACACCTGATTAATCACGGTAGAAGTCTTTTTACACCCTGTATAAGTACATGGTGTAACCTAATGTCCCTCTATGCCCGAAAAGGGGGTATTCACAGGTCTTGCCAAAATTTGGCAAGATCTGTGGAATACTCTGACAGCTTTTGATCTGCACAGCTTTTCACTCTATACAAAGCACAAGTCCGGTCAGGTATGGAGTATTGCTGCTACCTATGGGATGGTTCAGCTCAACACCAGCTGCCTTAGACTCGATTGAGCGAAGGGCTTTGAGACTTGTGGGTGAGCAACAAGTTGCGGAGACTAACTTCTAGAGTCTCGAGCACCGCCGCAAAGTTGCGTGCCTATCTATCTTCTACAGATTGCATTTCGGTGAATGTGCCCAGGAACTGCATGATCTTATCCCACCATCTCCTTTTCATCAAAGGAGTAGCAGACGTACGGCGCAGTACCACCCGTACCTTGTCAGCATACCACCCATTCGCACCAAGCGTTACAGCTCAACATTTATTATGCGAACTGCCAAGGTGTGGAATACTCTGCCGTTTTCTGTTTTTCCTGACAATTACAATCCGGGCCTCTTCAAGGCTAGAGTGAATAGGTGTCTCATAGACCTTCGTGCTCCACCGTCGGCCACATCATCGCTTTCCACCAGGCGAGATCGTGGTCAAACGAAGGTCTATTCTCGATAAAAAAAAAAAAAATACCCCCAATGTTATTTCAATTACTTTTTTTTTATACAACTTAAGTGGCAACCATGCGTACGGCCCACAAGATGGTAAGCGGTTACCGCAGCCTATGGACGCTTGTGATACCAGAAGTATCACTCGCGGGTTGCCACCTTGAAGCTAAGATCGAACGCCTCATGTGCCAGTGGAACACAGCAATGCGAGCATTACTGCTTGGCTTCAGAAATAGGTATGGTGGTAGTCCTTCCCCGGACGAGCTCTATCACAAAGAACTCTAATACTCTTTTATGCACTATGACTTTTGAAATTTCAAAGTTTTTCATTCATGAAATGCGTACTGTATGCGTAGGTAAATGAAATGAATACTTACTTACTAATTGGACTTTTTAAATACGATATACTAATTCAACTTTTGCACCGTCAAAGTGTTCACGTGCATGGGTGGAATACCCCCCTTTCGGGATTATAGGTACATTATGTTACACGTTTTAAATAATTAGATATCATACATCATCATGCCAGATTAATTAAATTATTACTAGCATCCGTTCGCGTACCTACCTGGTTTATGTGTTCTTCCAAATCATTAATTATGGCATGTGTATTGTAAAACATTAGTAGGTACTTAGATAATAATCAGTACGATTTTGTTTTTATCAAGCGCATCATAAAATAGATAGGTAGGTAATGAAAAACACTAACTCAAATATTTCATGACCATGACTAAAACTGCACTCTCTCAAGAATTGGACTACCAGCGATTCCAAGCTCTATCACAGTTCCCCGAAAGTTTATATTGCTCCGCTCGCATAGTACGGCGGCTATAGCACTCGCGCTTTTCAACCGCACTTATTTACTATGCTGCCGCCCTGGCAGGCAGTTGTATACGCTTCAAACTATTTTATCTCGTCTCGTCTCGTCGAGATAAATAGTTTTAGGTAACTACCTAGGTACTTACTGTTAGTGTGATTTCAAATTAGCCGCAAAGTGCCGCGCGGGCACTTACATCAAGTCACCCTTATTTGTACCTCTAACCACAGAACAGGTATTAGTACTCTCCAACCCCAGCCCTGCCTGTATGGTAGCCGCGCGCTACACGCGCTAATACAATCAAAAGTAGGTAGGTATCATGTGCTTGTAATTTCACCGGAAACCATACCCATCGAACTAGAGCATCGAACTAGAGCACCGACGCGAGCATTACTGCTTGGCAGCAGAAATAGGTACTTCAGGGTATTACCTACCTACCTACCTACCATGTAATGGTTCCTGTTTGAGGACAAAACTGAGAGTAGGTAGGTATAACGTTGAAAAGAGCGAGTGGTCCCCAGTCATAATAATAGGTAAGTAGGTACCTAACCTAGCTAGAGTAGGTACCTAGGTTTTAATAAAAAAAAGTATGTAGGTAGGTACTTACATATATATTTAATATGTATACCTACCTACCTATTTTTATTCACGTCATTATCTGTTCAACAAGTAGAGTTAGGTAGGAACATAAGAGTATGCAGTAGACACCTATTTTTAAACATAATCACCCAGTCGACATGACAAAGGATCAAATGTATTTGTCCTTTACTTAGTTGTGTAAGTTACTAACGCACACAACGGTGAGCCGCGCACACGTAGAGCCTCGCGTCGCGCGCCCGTAAATACCTAAACTTGACAGCGCTGGATCTTGGAACGGACTCTTAAATGATTAAACATAACTGGCACACGGTTATTTCCATTAAAAGAAAATACGATTTACTATCTTTTGCACGGATCGGTCTACGAGTAGAGCCTTTTTTCTTTTACAAATCTATGGTAGGTACTATCTGTTTTGTGCTATGGGACTGGGACTACATACATCAGTATATGTTATTTGAACTTGACAAACAAATTATGAAAAAGATTTTAAAATAACAGTTTCAGTTATTCCTTCTGTACACATATTGTAAGCAGCTTCGGCAATTTAAAAACAATAATAAGAAAAGTTCTTACAGAGTTGCATAAGTTATTTTCGCAACGAACACGCAAGTCACTCAACTCAGAAGCCACAACGAACATAAGGCAAATGCATGTAAATGGCAATCAAGAAGCAGATCATTACTACCACTTGTACGGCAGTCGGTCAACGCATCCGAGCTTCTCGGAACCGATCACTTCATTCAAGAGCTCGAGTATTTTGCACGAACAAAAAGGCTTCGGTGCCACACTGTCTGCAGCCACAAAAGAGCGTCCTTTTTACAAATTTGGTATACCTTAGAAATGCAACCCGCGCTGAAATCATACAATCCTCCACTTAACCACCTTGAATATAAAGTTTAAACTCTCTTGTAATCTTATAATCGTCATAATGAGCGATTTTTTTGTGTTACCTGCCCCACAATATGGTGCTCACCGGATATAGTCGGTCCTGTGAATAACACGGGATAAAAAAGCGTATTTACGATTATAGACGAGCGATTTGTCCTCGTCACTCGATACGATTAGCAGGAGAAGAGAAGCCGGGTGCAATTATTGTATCGTATTTCGCGGAATATGTAATTTGAGTGTGCTTTTAATTATTTTATTATTCTATCTTCTTATTCATGATCACACCGTTTTTATAGACTTTTAACATCATTTTTATGCTAAAAAAGTATATTTATCATACGGGGCTATCTCGAAAACTCTTACTCTACTGCAAGTCAGTGCAACTGGAAATAATACTAATCCTTACGACTTCTGCAGAATATGTTAAGCCTTAGCCCTTACTTATTAAAAAACTGTCATTTAAGCGCCTTGCTAAGTATTTTCATGTCCTAAAGAAAGACAATGATAAATTTGAAAAATACATTTGCTAATTGAGGTTATAATTTCTTCTTGAATAAAAACTTTAAGGTTTTGTAAGTTTAATAAAAATATTTTAACATATGTATCATTTTCTTCATCATTTATAATCTAGTTATTTAGAGCTCTGTGTTTCTCCGATTTCCGTTAGAAAGCTAACTCGAAACATGGATGCAGGGAAATTACTTGTCGATACAAGTGCTCTATGTGTTTCTATATACACTACGATTGTCTTATAAAGCGTGTTTAAGTGAAACTCAACTTAACCCCTGACAAGCAAGTATTTGCTAATAAATGTTAATGCTCTCCCTCGCATTAATAACATTGTAAGCAACATTTACACTTGTCAATTGCACGCATTTAAATGCAGGTTTGTCACATTATGATAGCATCTCATTCATAAATGTCACGTTTGTTGAAATCTTTTGACTCTGACAGTGAAAGAAATAACAAAAACAAAATACATTTTCTACAGAAATGTTGTAAATACTAAATACAGTAATTTTACGTCACTTAACTCTAATATGGTAGGTAATTAGGGTTCTTTGCCCGCGGTGTACCTGGTTAGTCCAGCTGTGGTCTAAGTGACTTTACAAAAAGCGAAAACTAATAATTTGAACGGCTCTATTTCATATTTTCAAACGTCTTGTTTAAGATTTTAACTAAACGTACGTTACTTGATGGTAAGCGGTTACCGTAGCCTGTGTAGTATCACTAGGGCGTTGCTACCCTGAGACGTTGATCTCAAGTCTCACATGTCAGTAATTTCACCGGAAACCCTTAGAACCGGAACACAACAATCCGAGCATTAGGTATGCTGCTTGGCGGCAGAAATTACTTTTCTATTCGTAATAATTACGATCGCGATGAATTAACCATGAATTTCTAAATCAAATCACTGTTTTTTCAATTATTGTTTTTTTTTAAAACGATGGTCTCACTCGGGTTTCAACAAATCAACACATTAAGAAATACCCCTGTGTCTGGCGAGACAGTGATCGTTTCACACTCACCAGTTTCAAGAAATGATCAATCATAAAGAGAGCGGTGATTTTTCAAGAGACGTCCGAGGCCCGTTTTGTTTTCCCAAAACACAAACCCACCAATGACGGGTTAAATATAGTTTAAAGGCGAAAATATCCCAAGTGTTGAAAGCATTTCTCTCTCACCTGTTCGCGGGTTTTGCCGATTTATCTTGTGGATTACGTAACTGTTCAGGTTTTCCTACCACTATTAGAAGTTTAATTAATAAAGGATTTTTATTTGTCAATATAATTATAGTATTGTAGTAAAAACTCAATATTTGGGTACAAAAGTTGGGTACAAAAATTGAGTTGGTTTGTTAATAATGGGTAACTCCCATTTGTTCTATAGGATTTTGACGTCATAGAACCGCTAAAACTTTTTTGTCCCAGCAATTCTATGGTAGAACTGACTTAATATCAACAGTATTGTCTAACTTTTACGTTTTGTCTCGATGTTTATTTAAAAACGTACATACTGTATAATTTCTACAGTACGTAACCGCAATACCAACAAGACTCTATTTTCGAAAATAAACTAGATTCTTACAAGCATGTCACTTTTTCGAAACATTACATTTGAACGAAAGATTCATTAGTTATGTATGTTGAAAACACGTACACGTACACGAAAACATTTGCTTCCACCAGAGCTTCAGCTCATTTATTATTGATTCGTACCGTATTATTACAATCCATAAAATCAATTTCGTAGCTGGTTAATTTAGAAGAGCAGTCGGTAATAAGCATCAGTGAGGCGGAACTTGTCTTGGACGGTGAATGGACCGACCGGTTGTGGTGTGTGGTACATCACTGCTCCTCGTGCATGCTCCATTGGCTTGTTTCAATAATTTTGTAAAAGGTTACTCGGTATAAAACGTCTGTTTTCAAATAACAGAACAGACTCTCAATATTTTTTACTAATATATTTACCCTGATTTGTGAGTTCAATGTTTCCCGATATTTCGACACGCGTACATCGAAGGTATTTATAACACTTAAAAACTTTAAGCTTTGGGTGGCACTGCATCTGTAATAGTCAGGCATGGTGCTTAACATCAGGTGGGCGCCTTGATTTACCTGTCACTTGCTGACTTAAACAAAAAAAAAAATCCCGCGTACTGCACAGTTTTTTAGTGCATATTTTAAGTGCACACTTTTTATTCCCATAGCTGCACACAATTCGGAAATAATCATGGTAAATATCATGGAAAAAATTATGTGAACTTATGATGGTTTTAAAAGTCAGTTTACCGTAAATCATGCTTTGTTCAGATCAGATCAAAATATTGCATGGTCCTCGAGCATTAACTACTGGCTCTCGTTCCGAAAACATTTTATAAATTACTTACAGCAGATACTGATTTAGAAAAAAACTTCGGGTGAAAAGAAAGAAAACCGACCTTTGATTTCTCGCCCTGAATTCCTTGGCCACCTTCAAATATACGGGTGTTATTGAATACATTACCTGAAACGAAAAACGAATAACATTATTAACCTACATGAACGAAGAGTTAAAAGTATATGTGTGAATACCCTATGTGTTTTCTTGGTTCCCCAGCAGTAGCATAATAGATTTTATAAAGGGTGATGCAGTTATAATGAGTAACTGACAACTTTTTAGCAGAGGAAGAGGCGTGGTCACTTGACAACTTCCAATGGGGAATCATATGAGTTGTCTGTTGTGTAACTGAAATTCGATACCGGTGTTTTCATTTAAATTTGTGTTCTAAAAGGGTACACCCTATATTTAACTGTTAAAAATAACATGATTTTATTGTATTGTGTAATCCTGTAGTGTCTATTTGTTGCTAAGGTCTTTGTTTGGTACTTTAACAGATATTGTGTGATTGAAGGCAGGTGACATCTATAACTAGCTACTGCCTACAGCTTCGCTTGTGCGGTCTTATTTAGTCAAAAAAAGTTCTATATTTCAGATCTAGCACGATTACTATGCCAAGTTTTATACAAATCGGTTTAGCCAAATTATACAGCGATGTTGAAACACAAACAAAATTTAGTTTCGGATTTATAAGATGGATGTTTTTCCTCGGAAATTTCAGAAGCTAGAGCGTTTTATGGACCTAATAAGTAGTAGTAGGGTAGGTAGGTACTGGAATATTTTGTCTACTAAACTAAAAATTCTAAACACCAATCTAAAGTGCCATCCACCAAACCAATTGAAATTAAACCCAGTATCCTAACAGAAGGATATTCCTTTGAATATTATTTCTTCTATTATTAGAAGGCTGACCATGATGATGATGATGATCATTCTGCTTGTGAAGTCATAAAACAAAAAATATAGATTCGTTAAATTCTATTATTTTATGAGACCTTCCGGCTAACCGTTTCAACACCAATATTAGTATCCATTTCTCACGCCAATTTGCCATCGGTGGAAGCGGCGACAGCTAAAGTCGCATTCACACTACATAAAAATTAAACTATTTCCTAATTAAAACTATTAAAAAGCTGTGTTGACGATGCATTTGCCCACTTCCGTATTCGGTTATTTGTGGCGTTTAACCCTTCACCGGCTATTAAAGGACTGTCGGGGTTAAATGAGACATTTTTCAAAGCGGCCACGACCGCTGACGTGCTTAATGAGATGTCGCCACGGGTTATTTTCAGTTCTACAGCTTTTAAAATAAAAAGAAAATATAATAAACTTTTCGTATTTGTAATTTAAAACAAAGTGTGTCGATGCAGTTCCTGTATACTTTAAAATAAATGAATCTAAGGTAGGTAAGGTAGGATATTGGAATGCAACGCGACTTTGTCCGCCCTGCCTGCTTTTATTTAATGCACTTCTTCTGATGGAAGTTGGATTTTGAAAATTCCTTTCTCAGTGCATTCATACACACCCTGAAAATGCAAATAGTTGTCGACTGATAATGAAAAATAAAATCGTTAATAAAATCGCTTTGTTACTGGCTGGCTAGACAAAAATCAATGTAACAAAATAATTTTATATATTTAGATATGTGTGTGTTTCTTGAATGATCAGTAAGTGGAGCGTAGACATGAGTCGAATGATCGCCTCACGTGCATGTCTTCGTGATAGGCTCCATTGATTGCGATGACGGGGCCTAGCCGCCCGTGTCGGTTACCAATACTGTACAAACGATACGGCCTCTGGAGTCACATGTGTTTTGATAACATTACGAAAACTTTTTATGTTACTTGCGTCTTTTAGGCTCGTATTTCTGTAGGTAATTGAGCGTGAACCCCAGATTTTGTGATAAAGAATTGACTTTTAAAATTAGTTTTGGAATAATAGACCACACCACAGATACCTACTACGAATATTAGCGCAATTAAATTGTTTCAAAATTCTTCGCCAAGTTATTTACCCAAACTTTTGAGGACTACCACCATACCTATTTCTGCCGCCAAGCAGTAATGCTCGCATTGCTGTGTTCCGGTGTGAAGGGTATGGTTTCCGGTGAAATTACTGGCACATGAGGCTTTCGATCTTAGCCTCAAGTTGGCAACCCGCGAGTGATACCTCTGGTATTGCAAGCGTCCATAGGCTGCGGTAACCGCTTACCATCTTGTGGGCCGTACGCTTGGTTGCCAATTCAGTTGTATAAAAAAAAAAAAAAAAAAAAAATGCATTGGCAATTTGTTTACGTCATTTTTATAACTAAGTTAACGTAATAGTGCAACAATACGAAAAACTAAATAAATAAATTATTGATTGGTGAACATTTTACAAAGCGCCATCTAGTTTTAAACTAAGCAAAGCTTGTATTAGCGTCGTGTCTAAAATGTCTGCCGATTTTCACAACTCATCGAGCGCAAGGTACAGATATTGTTTACATGCACATAAAAAATAAATAGAGTGGAGAACATTCATTTTATTGAAACTAAATACTTGTGTTGTGAAAATAATAAACAGGTTGGTGGTGTCGGCTTGAGACACGTTTGCGAATACATTTTAAGCTGTTCTTAAATAGATTGCATAGCAAATTATTAATATAGGCAACATAAACTTGCTAGGCAAACATACAGAAACTAGAAGTTCTAACAACATTTCAAACTCGCAAATAGGACTAACAAAAAATTCATCTAGAGTCTTCAAAATATCAACAGACAGATATCGTTTTAGATGCAAGTTTTCAGATAAGTTTCTAATAAGACCAAAAGTTTAGGACTTTTGGTTTTAAAAACTTATCTACGTGGTCTTAGCTTAGCAACGTGGTTTTTGAGACATTTTTTGAATTTGATAAAATGTCAGAAAGCAAAAAAAATTTGTCAAATTATAAATTAATAAAAAAACTCTGCTTTAATAGTCGATCGATCAAGTGCTTTTGTCAACCTTATTATATAATTAAGTTGCAGTATAAAATATAGAGTTGCATAACTTTTGATAATTATTTAAATAGTCTCATTCATGTTTTGGGGCCTTCGAAACATCCGATCATAAATTCAGGCAGGAGAACAGAAGGAGTTGAAAGGAGACAGGAAACTGTCGCAAAGGTACTAATTTAACTAACCTCGCAGTGAATGTTGCCAACATTCTGAAATGATAGGCCGTTTTAGAGTGTTTTAGTTTCGCAATAGCAATTTATTTTTCATTTTCGGAAGTAACATTTTTTTAGTTTTAACTCTAATTAATAATCTGAAATCTAATAATATTAGTTTTTTTTTATTGTAACACCTATGTAAATAATCAGATTCCATTTAAGTACCTATAATTTTTAATTATTAGCAGTTGACAAACATGTAGAGCTTAAAAAAAAACATTTTTTCAAAAACCGACCGATGTGGCGCGGCGGGCGATGGTCCGCCTGCGATGAGGAGGTTGCGAGTTTGATTCCCACCTCGGAACAAATGTTTGTACGTTCTACAAATATTTGTTCCGGGTGTTCTGGGTATTTTTTATGTATATTAAAACATATCTATCTATGTATTGTAGTGTATTAAGTATATCAGTCATCTAGTACCAATAACACTAGCTCTGCTTAACTCGGGGCTAGATGATGCTGTGTGGTTTCTCCAGCATTATTTATTTATTTATTATTATTATATTTATATTAGGCTCCTATTACAACTTCGTAATGGCCAAATCTGGCAATAAAATGGCTACGTTGGCATCACCGTTGTTAAGTTTCAGTTTATCTCCGGGCTTGAACCTGTTTCGCATGCCGTGGGAAAGACACTTACATGCGCAATAATCAACGTTGTTTATTTATAGGGCTGTACGCTACCCGAGGTCTCACTTACGTATGAATTGAAGCTTTCACCTTTTGATTGGAGCTTAAATTGTTATTTCCTTCAGCCTAATTTACTTTCGTTTGAGTTATACAAAGATTTGAGAGCTCCGTCTAAGATCATTACCATATTAATTTGGTCCTAAAAAGGTTAGTTGGTAACCCTGTTTATAATCATCAGTGGCAGCATCCCATTCATTTACGTATGCGTGTGTGAGTGTAGGCTGTGATTCTGTGTTATACGCTGGCGTGGTGCACGTTTTGAGCTACCGTTACAGCATAGGCCAGGGATCACATAACCATGAACTCAAAATTATTGGTCTGCACGACATTGAAATTAAACCATGATTTTGATCTAACCAAAGGTTACACACGTTAAAAAAATAAATACAGTGGTAGGTTTTGAAGATAAGAAAAGAAAATTAATACGGTTGTTTGCATTATGAATCTTATTAGATCTCTTTTGTATGATATAATTGTGTAAGTGCTATTTATTATAACAACAGTAAGTATATTTATATATCTCGAAACAAAACATGCATTTATTAAGTCATTAAATAAAATTGCTTTTACAATTTTTAAGTGGAGCGATGCAGAAGTAAAACGCAAATAAATTTTAAACGCATTACGTAGCCCCCGTGATAAATAACGTCCGCTTCGTACCCTTTTTAACCCTTTCAGTAACTTCCTACGGAAGATTGATGAAACGCTCAGATGTGTATTAATACTGTATTTGGTAGTAGTTTAAAAAACACCAAAACTGAAAGTGAAAACTCATCAAGATAGGTGTGATTTTTTTATCGAAAGTAGCTAACTTCTAGTCCAGAAATCTGATAATTTCCCGTACGAGCATTTGTATGGGATTCTTCTACAAAGGCTTGTTTAACGTGGTGGCCGCAAATAGAACATAGAAAATATTATGCCGCGAAAACAGTTTGGTATCTACAATAATGTTAAGCATAATTTATTATTATTCAATCAGTTTAGATACAACAAAAAAAACCTTGCGGTGGTGAATCACTATTTAAATTACAACACGCTTCCTCTCTAAATCCATAAAATCGATAGGGGCTTCCGAATTGAATTTTAATTTATTTTTTCTACGATACTTGAAGATGCTTGAAGACAGATAAATGGGAGGCTTTTATCCGGTAGTATTCACGGGATTTAGTAACGCCTTTTAACAAATTATTGCGCGCAATTTAATTACGATTGAATCGATAGAAGTTATCGACATCGGGAGCTGCTATGTACTCGTAATAACAGAACTAGTCCAGAGCGTGATGTTGAATTGATTGGTTTTTAGAAAACATAAATTCAGCCATGCTATAAGATTGCCAAACTAGAAGCCTGTCTTTACGGCAAAATACGTGGATTACTTAGGTTTAAAGTCCACCTAAATTATGTCGAAATCTTTCAAAAAACTGGCAGGTACTTTTGGTTTAATTATGTCTTACAAATCTTTGTTTGTTATAAATCTATTTTTTACACAACCTAAGTTATGTTCTGCAATCTTAGCAAGCAAATAATACTTATCAATTTTCTCAATGGCATACTTAAAATAAGACGGTAAGAAGGAACTAAACAACCAGAACGTTAGAATCACATAGACACAAGTACTAAGCAAGCCAGGTGGATAATACCTAAGTAAATCTCGACTAGATCATTGATCTCTCGAGAGCTGCGCCAGCGCCGACTGTGGGAGGAGGCTGCTTCGAAACACCTGCCGCCCAAGTACTATGGACCAGTGTCCGGTTCTACTTGAAAACGAAGTTTCAAGCACTGCATAGCTTATAAATAAAATTGACCTATACCCCGGTTTAAATAAAGTTTAGATTCGCGAATATACCTAACGTATATCCACCGTTTTGTGTCTAGATTGTTGCTTATAGCCAACCTAGTCAGGGCACAATTTTGTTAGATAATCTCAGGCAGCTTTTACTGCGAGCACGGAGCTAAGCCACATTGTTTAGTAAAGCTATACGACGGCGTTATTTTATAACAATGCTAAGCTCTCAGTTTATTGTCCGCTGCTTATACATATAGCTTGAAATTACAAATTTTTATACATATGAGAACTAGCTAATAAATAACAAAATAAATCGAGTCAGATTTGTTGGTTTATGGATAAAGCAATGATCTGTTCGTAGATCTTATAGCTAACCGCAGACATATTACCTGGGCTTTGAGCATATATTATAGCTACACGATGTGAGAGTATCTTTTTGCTATAAAAAGAAAAGATAAAATAAATGAATGAGTTTTATTACATAATACGTTCTACTATGATCTTCAAAATCATGAATGAATAATATAATAAAAATAGCAGTCGTTAATGTCGTTGTTAGCCAATCGGATGTTGGTACCTGTGTATGTAATTATTGAGCGGAAGGCATTCGATTTGCAATAAACAGATTTACTACGGGGATAAGGTCAAAATGATTTGTGAATGACTCTTTGGCTACTGACAAATATCATTATTTATGACTGTGTCAGGATACAAAAGTTCAACAAGGAGCCTCATAAAAATATTTAGACCATCAGTCTTGTCTGTGCGTCATGCAAGAATTAAAAAAGTTTAAAGTCAAGTGGCTTTTTTTCATATCACTTTTTACTAACATTTTAGATCTTGGTAATAAAAACGCTTATCCAAAACTTTATGATAAATTTTATAAGTTCATGAAAGGCTAAGGCCCTCTAAACACATTTTGTTGAGTAAATTGCATGATGATAAATTACAACGGAACTTTACAAAATGCATGGTCCTACGCACTTGGCCGGTCAGACGGTGGTTGATAGGGCGGCGAGGCGATGCAGATCTAGAGGCGAACTCATACGTCTGCGTCAACCTTTACTCTCAAAGTGCAGATTGTTGTTTAATTTAATTAACATGAACACAATTTATTAGACGACCGATGTGGCGCAGCGGGCGCAGGTCCGCCTGCGACGCGGAGGTTGCGAGTTCCATTCCCGCCTCGGGTCAAATGTTTGTACAACCTACAAATATTTGTTCCGGGTGTTCTAGGTATTTTCTATATATAATAAAAAAATATGTATCTATGTATTGTATTGTATTAGGTATATATCAGTCATCTAGTACCCATAACACAGCTCTGTGTGTGTTACCTTGGAGCTAGATGATGGTGTGTGGATTGTCCAGCATTATTTATTTTATTTATTATGAACTATCGACTTATACTTATTGCGATTACCTCAATAAAATGTCACCAAAAAAGTAAAAGACATAGCTGCCAACTTCAACGCCTGAAGGTACCTACTATTTATAGAATGAGTCATGTAATAGGGTATTTATTAATGAAGCAGCGACATTTAGTGAGCGTAGCGTATGCAAATAAATACTTCAAACTAGTCGCTTTGCAAATAATCGCAGATAAATGGAGATATAAGCTACTCTACATAATTATATACATTGCTCAAGCTCAGGTGTGTCTAGAACGCAGTCTGGTGACTCATAGAGCAAAAACATCTAAAATGCAATCAGACATTCTTGATTAATTCTTATTTTTTATAACTAATAATTAAATTAAATGCTCCATACAGTATCAAGAGTTGTGATAGCGGCGGGTGGTACAGAAAGCCAAGCTAAGTGACAACACAAACCAACCCACACCCAACAGTCACAAATAGGTTAAGCCCGGACCCCACACTACGATTCCCTGTCTATATGTATCAGAAGCTACGAGAAGTGGTAATAAAACACGTTTTTTGTATTTACAACTACAAAATTACCACAATTACTTAAAACAATTATGATGTTGTGTGAATTGTCCAGCATTATTTATTTATTTATTAAACAATAATATTAATCTAAAACATTTTTTTAATGAATCTTTAATGTAATCTTAAAACTTATTTTTACTGTACTACAAATAATAACGGTTTAACAGTAGTACATAAAGAAGCATGAAATGTTTCACCATCAACAAAATAAATTGAAGTTTATCTTAATTGTTAATCTCGTAATCAATTCCATCACCACCGTATAGAAGATTTGGTATTTCAAAAACTATCATCCAACATTTGATCTTCAAAACTAATAAAACGAGAGTAATTTAGAAATCCAAAAGGAACACGACCGGGGAATGGTACAAATGAACACATACCAATTTGTCGAGAAGCGGCCGGTCGGTTGTCGTGGCGATCGAAAGCTCAGATAACGTGGATAATGACCATCGACTACCTCTAAATCCAAAATGAGTCGCTACTAGTATGCATCAGACGAGTTATCACGAAAATTTCGTTTGACAATCGTGAACTTATACGTATAGTCCGTACTGGATTTTGATCGTTCATTTCACGCACTAAATAGGTTCAAGAGTTCTTTGTGATTGGGCTCGTCTCGGAAGTACTACCACCATACCGCCTTCTGCCGCCAAGCAGTGTGTTCCGGTTCGAATGGTTACTGGTGAAAATACTGGCACATGAGACTTTTGATCTACGTCGGCGTTCATGAGCTACGGTAACAGCTTACCAGCGGGTGAGCCGTATGCTAGTGGAAGTGGGTCATCAAAGTGGATAAAAATCCTTACAAATTCACAGCTGGACGATGCGTTTACGTTTACTATTTTCAAACGTATTTTCCTTAATGTCCTTTGGATGACTCTTTATACTGTATTCCTTATGACTAGATAAACTTGTGTGTTATATACCGACGTAAAACATTCTGGTAAAATTAAAAAATGTTGCTGTCTTTTTCATAAACTCAAAATTAATAAGATTACGATAACTTTTAAACATAAATTATTTCGTTTTAATATCATACAATTAGCACTTGATCTGATTGTACTAGTACTATTGAGTTTTTTAGCTGTTTCCGAAATTCTGTTAATAAGGCAATTGATATTTATGTCTTACCAATACTAGCGTAACAGAATAAAACATGTTTAGCCTAATTAAAGCGTGTTACACCTATTTATAGAGTTCTGTACCTATTTCAAAACGCAAAACCTTTTTTCTTTAGGATTACTTTGTTGCCCGTTTGTTTGATTCTCTATCAATAGCCTTTTACAAGGAAACGAATAATATTAATAAACGAATACTGCCTAATAACGAATGCTCGTATAATTATATCTGAGTTATTTTTTCTATGAAAATTTTAACTGCCCGTTTTCTTTTCATAGAAAAATTAACTGACGGATACTCCAACGGATGCGTACATTATAGAAACCCAACATAAAAAAATATTTCAAAGTTAAAGCATAGAACAGATACTAGTGTTAGTTAAATTTTAGTTTATACCAGACGGTATTGAAGCCACTACAGGCACTAGTCTCACTCACACTTGACCGTATTCATTTTTTTAAGTACATTGAAGTAGTTCACACCTGACTACCAATAATTATAATTGGCGTTTTTCTCTACGGGGAGTGAACAGCGATTCAAAACTGTATGTCTCGGTTGTCTGTATTAGGAGAGAGAGCAAGGTACTAATACCTTGACACAGGAAATTCTTTTTTACATAAGAATGTGTCATGAGTGTTAGCACACGCTCATTTTGGTGAGCTTTGCAACATTACAGATATTTCTTGCTTCACTCAAGTACACACTGCCACGTTAAATTGTAACCTAACTATTTAAAGTCTTGTTCCTGGAACTTTTGCCAAATGCGACATATCAGCTCTTGATTAGCCGGACTCGAACCCCAGACCTCTCTTTCTTCGAACATGTCTTGGGGACGCGTGCGCAACCTTTAATCTAAGCCGACAAAGGTACCGCACTCTTATCTCGTTATGGGCCGATTTTTGTTCTAACAAAGTGACAATAATGGGCTTTGTGGTTGATAAACACACATTATTATTTTGTTGTACTTCGTGAAAACTCACACAAAAGTGTTTTAAAAGTTCATCCAGAGTCCTACTGACGAGCTAGGGTGGGTGTAGCTAATGCACTTTGAGGACTGAATGAATATTAAAGAAGATGGCACCACGTCTTTACAATTTTTAGGTCTTAAGCATGCCAGTTTCTTATCTAAATATACTTCAACCAAAATTCAACGAGTAAAAGTTTTTTCATTTCATTTATTTATTGCTTCATGTTCATTCATTTACATTGAGTAGTTATTATTTTTAGGTCTTATCAGTTATTAAATAAGTAAATATACTGAGGTGTTCTAGGTTTCCCTATTCTGCTGTACCATTATTTACACAAAGTGGGCTACTGTTGACGGAGGAGTTCTATTTTGACAGGACAACATGGCGGCCGGGCCGCGCGGTGGCTTGTTATTTAATTAGAGCTGCATTAATTTTGTAAAGGCTACTTCCGTTGGCGGTGAGAGCGCGGCTAGGAGATGGTACTTGATAACAAATGATTTAAAAAATTTTAAGTATATAGATTCTATTTTAACGACCTCGATGGCGCGGTGTGCGTGTCCCGGTTGGGAAGCGAGACGTTGCGGGTTTGATCCCCGCTGTGGGACAAATCTTTGCTTTATCTGCAAATATTAGTTTTGGGTCTGGGTGCTTCTATATTATAAGTAAGTTCTTATGTATTTACAAAAAAAATAGCAAAAAATAAGTATTATAGTTTGGCGCTGGCGCTGCCGCTGTGTAACAATAAAAAAAAAGAGTCTGTAACGTACATAGTTGCAACAGTAATTTTTCCATGTCATCCATTTCAGAATGTAGAGTTTCTTCATATTGCTGTATAAACCACTTAGTACTATTTAGTTTACGACCCTAAAAATAAAGTTACCAATCCTTATCCAGCTACTCCATTTTTAAATAGATAGGTGAACAAGGTCAGAGCTCGTGAGGCAACTTACCGTGTCCCTTTACGCTCCAAAAACCACAGTTATGCAAACTTCTGTGTAATTTGCCCTTCTGATGTCTACTTACTGCTTTTGATTTGTATATCCTTGCTTGTTTTTTGATTTTGTTACCTATAGGCAACATAAAAAAAAACAGTTATGCTCTGGGTTTAATATGAGAATAGGATGTTCATAATTCACTTTTAATATTAACCAGAAAACCAAAATTGTTGTAGTAAGGATGGAATTACTTACTTTAAATAAAAATCATAAGGATACTGTGCAAGTAAGGAAGCTATTGCTCTTGAACAGTTAGGCGACAAATGCGTAAAACTTTGTGCGTGAGACGGGATGCGGAAAGCGTTACCGGAATCATTTTTACATCCTATAAATGTAATACAGTTAGCTTTAATTAGTCTTACCGCGTTTCATTATGAATTTCTGATTGGAAAAATCATAAACTAAAAAAAAAGTTGAAGCGGACCGGAAATGCAGATCGTAGACAGCGTGCGCGCACGCCGGACGTGCTCCCGCGCAACTGGGTCAGGCTATTTCTGTTTTGGCGGGAACCTGGCCGGAAGGGACGCCATTGTGGATGCGCGGGAAGCCCGGAAAAACAGCCACCGGATTTCTAGCTAGTGAAATCTTAGACGGCAACCGCGACGAACAGAAGCCGGAGTATCGTATCGTTTGCGGCTTCGACACCGGCCTGTTTCTTCGGAAGTAAATGTAGCCGAACGTTTTAACTTTAAAATTCGTTGTCGTTCTCAAAATGTAATCTGTACCTGTAATCGGGGAAATGTAGCGATTTCGTCGTAACGTGTTTCTTAATGGTTGGAAGCAGGAAGCTGGGACAGTAGACTGTTAATTCTTTCCTCTATAGTTTAACTGTTCTTTGGATTATTTTTAAGAACATTACTTTATTTATTTGTACCTGGTGGTAGTAGGTACTTACTCTTAAGCGGAGTCTGATTTGGTGGGTACTAGTGTCAGATATTCTGCGGCCGCAATATTATAGTAAGCAAGCATTACTGAGTTTAGGTTTAAAAGGAAATGTAGCAAGTGAAATTGCTGAGCAGAAGAAAATTAATTACGTCACGGGGTAACGAGCGTATTGCAGATAGCAGTAGGTATTATGCAAAATTTTAAAACTTGAAGGTTTGGGTGACACTGTGCAACTGTTATGGTGAGCTTATAACGACTAGACAGGCTCCTTATGTGCAGATATAGAACAAAAAACTAAATAAAACGTGTAGTTTTCGTGAGAACAAGTACTTCATGGGCTTATGTTATGAGGGTCGAGCTTGCCCGCTGCGCGCATCGATGCGGGCTTTGCAATAAGTAAAATTCCTCGCAAAGTACTCTCAATTAGAATTAATTAAAGACAATTTAGCAATCCAGAAAATAAATGGTCACTTGACAATAACTGCGAGATTTATTAATTGGATGAGAAGATTGTTCTTTACAAACGTGTTATTTTTTTTCTGTGTTAAAGTTAACCATGGTCTTGAATGGACTTTAATTTCTTTTGGAACATACTCACGTCGTTATTTCAGATGTACGATAGTGTCAGACGCGTCTTTGGCAGATGTTCAGATGACCAGCATATATTTATAATAACCCTATAATTTGCAACATGATATTCTCATTCTTTAAAATCATATAACTACATTATACAGTTATTCTTTTCAAGTAAATGATGCTCCCAGATATCAATTCTGCACATATAGGGTGACGTGAAACGCGGAGTTCTGCCTTTTAACTAAAAGGGGTGGAATTATTTGATTTGTTTGTTTGTCTGTAAAATTTTAGAAGGGGTTTATTGTAACTAGGTACTTGCTCATTGGTTTTTATTAAAAAGAAGAAGTACGAGGACGTCCCTTTGTAATGATAAGTAGATTGTGATTTACCGGTAGCAGCGATTTTATATCTACATGTGCTATATTTTTAGCGGGTTCTTGCAGGGAACGATTCAAGTTCTTTTTTTTTATACTACTGAAATGGCAACCAAGCGTACGGCCTACTTGATGGTAAGTGGTTATCGTAGCGTATGTACGCTTGCAACATCAGATATGACTTGCGTGCTGCCACCCTGAGACGTATATCGAAAGTTAAATGTGCCTGTAATTTAACGGGAAACCATACCCTTCTAACCGAATCAAAGCATATACGACAGTTCTATATGAGTAACGCTTCTTAATTTCTAACAGATTTATTACCAGCTGAGCTCTACTTGATACTCCCTGATTCCGTTGCTATTTCTAACTCTTTCAGGGTATCATGATGACACATTATTTGAAATTGTAATTTGGGCAGCAGTTCCACGAATCGTGTCCGTTTCGACATCAGCCGCAGATGAGACGCAAACTGCCTGCGTGCACGCAATCTTTGAGTTAGACTTGTCACTTTCCGATTATACCGTAATGCTAATGCTTAGTTGAATATTATCACTGTTGAGAAAATTTCAGAGCCTGACGACACTAATTTTATAAAATTTAAAGCTGGATGTGGTCTAAGGAAGTCAGAATACATACATAATATAAGGCTTTTGTGACTGCCTGACAGATTAACGCACAGCCTAAACCATAAGTCCTAGATACATGAAATTAGGAGGGACAATTGCTCGTATGGTGTAGGGGTGCAGTTCTATAAGACATAGCGGGAAGATGAAGTTTGTATATAAAAACTTAACGCAGAAGTTTGCAAGACATTTACCAAATAACATTATTGGTTTATGACCTAGAATAGCATACAATAGTTGCTAAATGGCTATGCCCTAGAAATTGATTATAATAAAAAAAGAAAAGTAGGGAAAAATAAAAGGAGACTCACTCGCACCACTTGTCCACCGTACCAATAAAGGTCTAACTTTATTGGTACGGTGGACAAGTGGTGCGAGAGATGTGGGTTCGACTTCCACTGCTTGACAAATTATATTTACAAATATTTGGGTGCCTCACTGTCTTAGGTTATGAGACCTTGGTATAGGTCGCACAGCGGATCTAGGCTTTCGTGAAGTTAGCCGTTTGTGATGCGCAAAGACAATTTAGTTTGAAAAAGCTCGATTGCGCATCGAAACGGCTAATTTCACGACGGCCGAGATCCGTTGTGAGAACTATACTCGTATAGATTCTGTACTTATGACATAGAATATCCAAGGGTCGTCGGGTCAAGACTGTATTATTTAAATGATTATTAAAAGAAAAGAGATTTTTATATTCAATTAAAATATGCTAGTTTTAAAAGAAAACCACAAAGCAACGATTAACAACACGTTATTTCATAAATTTATGATTATGCTAATTCTAGTAGAAGAGCCTAATTAAGGCCTCGTGCAATCAACTGCGATCTTCATTGTTACAAAGTAGGTATTCAATCAATTATCAAAGCTTTTAGCCGCCTTTAAGTTTGCGGTTCGTTTAATAGCACGCGAACAAGCTGTATTATTGCTTGTATTGCAAGCGCGTGGTTTACTGAATTTACTAAAATATGTTAACGTTTAGCGCAGTCATATTTTTGATCTTTTTGGACCAACAAAAAAAACTCATTTTATTATATTTTGAGATCAATTGATCGCTTTTACCCTTACAACGAAAGTCTGAGCTTTTACCACCCTAAAACACAAAAATGGTAGCATTGTTTTTTTTTGCTATTTGTAAGGTGTAAGTAAATTTTAAAATCGATCGGCCCGCATAAACGAACGAACGAACTTAAAAAAAGTCAAATAAAAATACCGAAATAATCGTTTGCGCTGATTTGCTCCTAGTTAGAATCGATATGAAAATATAATTGCAATAGAGATTTATAATTGTTGTAAGGGAAATCCGGCCAGCTTGGCCGCAGACAATCCAGTGCATATAGCGCCCGAGGCTACTGCGGGCATATCACTACCAAAGAGACTTTACGAAGAAATTTATAAATACTGACGCTCTTTGTTCAATGTTCGTTTTGCATAAAAAACAGTTATCATTATCCGCCCTTTAATTTTCTCACTTCTAGGACACTGATTTGCTCTCGAGCGAGAGTGTTATAGCCTGTAGCAGATGTGGAAAATGTTTAAAACACTGAAAACAAATAACATTTTTGTTTTTAGACATATATCCCAAATTCTAGTACTGTCTGTGCCAAGTTGAATCTTCAGAAGTAATTAGAAGCACCTAAAGCCTGGGGCGTTGTGGAGGCGTGCTCGGAGCTCGGAGCTTGATTAATTTATTATTAATGCGCGCATAGTGTTAAACGCACGCGTTACTCACTGTTAGTTATTATAAATAACCGTTAACCATGTTTAATTACTGTTTTTTCTCACGAGTGTCGTATTTTTTAATTAACCGAGAAAAGAGGCTGGTTTACCTGGTGACTGGTGACTCCTCCGGAAGAGTCCGTGTTGGTGCAACAACACTACCGTGCATTGCAATGCCAGATATTTGTTCTAGCATTAATACTCTGCTATGGTTTAAAGGGCACTGTATCAAGTGATATTACTTAGGCGAATGAAATGTCAATCAATGAAATCAATAAATGATGGAAGGGTTATGTTGGTTTATAATTTAGTCAAAGGCTTTCCTAAGGAATTTTGAAAGAAACGCCGTCATTTCTTTCAAAATTTTGATTGTTTACGTTGCCATGCAACAATCAAACTCATCTACTTGACATTGGCGAAATTGTGGCAAAAGCCACAGAGTCCAAAACGAAGAAGAAGAAGAAGAATAAGCTTCCAGTTTTAAACTACATCTTAGTGTGAGCGCATTACAGTACCACGAAGAACTTTTAAAACTGAAAGCTTGGAGTGACACTGTCAAAAGTTTTTGAAATATTTTTTTCATACTTTTTTTTTGTTAATTTTATAGTTTTTCTAATGTTGACGACATTGGAAATTAGTTTGATATAAAATAATGTTGTCTAAGACCCTTTAACTAAATAATTTTTGCCTTTACACAGTCTTATGAATGTTACGCCAGTTACGTCATTATACTTACAACTTAAAATTCTCTTCGGTAAGCAAGTTAGAAACCAAAATGTATGTAAAATGTAATGGGACTGGCTGTAGGCTGTGGAATTTACGGAGAGCGACCTAAGCTTAGAGAAAGTCTTAACTTGGGAAACTACGCCTCCATCTTCCAGGCAGAGATCTTTGCCATCCTTGAATGCGCGGAAGTCAATCTGCAGAGGCACTACACCAACCATAACATCTACATCAACTCTGACAGCCAGGCGGCACTACTGGCTCTGGACTCGAAGGTCATCACGTCCAGGCTCGTGGAGGACTGCCTGTCGCGTCTAAATAAGCTCGGTTCAAAAAACAGAGTTGTTCTAAGATGGGTTCCAGGGCACGCGGGAATCGAAGGTAACGAGTGTGCCGACGAGCTGGCTCGCGCTGGGGCTGCTGGTACTCAAATAGGCCCAGAGCCTTTCTGCGGTATACCAAAAAGCCTGACACAAAGAACCCTCACAAACTCATGCTTCGAAGAATCAACCAGACTCTGGAACAATTCTTCTGGCATGAATCACTCAAAATCCCTAATAAAAGCCTTCGATAACCGGTATACCAACCAAATCCTAGCGCTAAATAGGAATAACCTACGCATTGTGGTCAGGGCCTTAACTGGACATTGTCGCCTTAATAAGCACATGTTTAAGCTGAGGCTGAGTGACACTCTAACCTGCAGACTGTGCAATGAGGCGGACGAAACACCTGCGCATCTGCTAGGAGAGTGTGGACCACTAATGCAAAAACGTAGCATACATCTGGGTAGGCACATTCTCAGCCCAGATGAGCTAAGAGACATCACCCCCAAGCAAATCCTCCAGTTCTTAGTATCGGCAGGGCTTGGAGGTGAACTGTAAACGCCCCCAAAGGGCGACAAAACAAGTGGCGAAAAAAAAAAAAAAAAATGTAATTATTAGACACTGATTTCACAGTTTTCCTGCATCACCAACAAAAGCCGGAAATTATCCAGCCAGGTTACTGGACAATATAGCGATTGAAAATTCGATACGATTTCTACAATGCTGCTGAATAGAAAACATGATTCGTTCGCCTTGCCACTGATGCTTTCATGGTTACGCTGAGTCTAAGACTAGTATAAGTAGGGTAGAGCTCAAAGTCAAAATATTTTTATCACAAAAAATCACAAGTATCACTTTGAAACGTCTTAAAGCTAGGTGAAAATACGCCATGTCACGCGCCCCAGCCTAGAAGAATCTGGCAACAAACTCGGTTGGGTTCCTAGCCTTTTCCGATGATTCATCTTCATCATAAAGCTCCAGTGTGGTGCCAATCGAACTAACTGAGGCTCATGCTAAGTTTCTGCCTTCAATACCGATGAGCTCTATCACAAAGAACTCTACAACTTTTAAAGTACCTAATATAGTGCTCGTTTTATTTGTTCTTCTACCAAACAAAACGAGACAAACTTATAAAATTGTATAACATATTTTGGTCTTTGACTGTACTAAAACACCTACTTGTACAAATGGTACCAGTTGTAAAACGGAAATAATATTATTTTTGTGTTTCTCAACTCGCACCATTCTGTACCAGTTGTAGAACGACTCCTATTTTTATTTATATGATATTTTATCATGTAATCTTATAAAAAGTTCATCTATGTATTTTTAGGTATAGAAGTAGTGGTTAGACCCCAATTCATAAATGATAAACATATGTTGTGGTAAAAAAATTACCCACCTTAAGTAAAACATTTTAATTGGCATGCTAGAGCTTTTAGTTCGAAAACTAAAAGACAGTTATATAGTTATATAAAGACCTATACCGTTACTAGAAAGTGGTGGACTCCATTACACAACATCAAAGGGCAAAACTCCCTTTTATGTCTGCGACAAAATCTAATTTTTGTTTCACTTTTAGGAATTTGAATGCTAGCGAGCGTCCGCGACGTTACTTGCCTATATTTTCTTTTCATGGGCGGCATTTTATGCGCATCGAAAGACCATTTTTTTATGGTTTTATATAGGTTTATCTTTACATAAATATAGTGCTCAAACCTCAAAACCCCCAAACATTTTTTTTATCAGTTTCAAACGTTCCGACCAAACATTCCGATTTTATTAATGTTTTAATAAAATCATTAACTTCGAGTTATGATTTTTTACAAAATACGATATACAAAAAAAAACGGGGAACAACATACAAACGAACAACTGGATTTGATTAATATATTTTTTTCGTATTTTCTTCTAAGTTTGGAGTCTGTATAATAAGGATATCTAAGCTGTTAAGTTTTTTTAAAATGTTATACTGAAAATAAAATAAAATAAAGAAACGCTGAAAACGAAATGGGTAGGTAATTGTTTTGGAGCGACAAACAGACATTAAAACATCAAGTTGTATATGTACGGGGGCAATATCAGTATAATATCGCCCTCGGTTCGGCCACTCTCTAACTGAGTTACTCATAATTAACTGAGGTTTTTCAAACTTGCCTACGCCATAGAACGAGTTTGTTGCAGCTTTTAGTATAATTTTTAGTTATTGAATTTTAGTTTGCAGAGTTTGGGTCTGTATTTATATTGTTATTGAATTGAAAGGCTTTTAAAAATGAGAATCAAAAAAGAAGAAAGATAATTTGTTGTCTATCTGTGAAAATTAAGAATCTGCCAAAAATTCAAAATAAGCTCTAGTTATGTAAACTTTAACCTATTTTAAATTGTCATAATTGCACTAAAAAAATTCTAAAAACGCGAAAAACTACTCCACTACATAACAGATTTGAATACAAAGCATCAGTTTAGCAAGCGAAGATGGAATGAAATTAAAATATGGAAAATGGAACCTTAGAGCGCGTGTCTAATAAAATTGACCTGTTATAAGAGGTTTTTTACAAGGTAGAGTCAGATGCAGATGCTGGCTAGCACCAAAGTCAATCGAACTCTAGCTGTTGGAAAAGCGGAACATAACGGACTCCTGACAGGGTGAGTGTGTGTTGGTGTGCGTCTGCATCGGTGTGCGTGTTCAGGATCAGTGGCCGGCGCGCGCGCACCTGCCGCGCGGTTCCCACGCCTCGCCGCCCCCACCACCCCGCCCCGCTTCGTAAGTTTCGTGACGTCACATCCACACAAACAACGGTCCAAACACCGGAGCTTGTTTTTGTCTCTTCTAGTTTCGATATTTTATGCCACAATAAATTTAAATACATAGCAGATTAATTAATTGATTACCATTTCCTGCGTTAATGCTAACTTACTTACTTTTACCAACATACAAAAAATACATAATACAAAAAATACAAAATTCATATAATCAAATAAAAGCATGTTTACAAGTAAATGTGCAGCTCTGCCTTCTGTGTTAGTTAAAAAAAATATTGAAACATTAACAGTAGGTACAAACGGTAGAGTCTTCTAAAGGTAGAGTAGTTTTTTTTTTGAGATATTAGGTTTACGTAGTATATTTTTAATATTGCCAATAAATTAAGGTTTTTTTTTTGAGATATTAGGTATATGTAGTATATTTTTAATATTGCCAATAAATTAAGGTTATCTACCTACTTAATTCGTTTTTTTTTTCAAGAAAGACAGTTATTATTGATAAAAAAAAAATGCTTTGCTTGCCTGCAAAATACGCGACGTAACGCTAAAATTATTGGTAACTGACAAAATTATTTGAACTAAATATGTACATACGTATGTGTAAATCTCATTGTATGCACAATCTTTGATAAAATCAAAGGTAAAAGTTTAAACGTAATATTTAACTGCGCCCTCTGTCGAAAGTTACTTGAACTACGCCAGTTGCTTGCACGAGGCGCCACCTTACGGAACTTAGTGGAACTGCATTAAAAGCTCGTTATCGGTAACAACGCGTTTCATTCAGTCGCGTATAGATGGCGCTAGCAGACTTAGCCATCAAACTTGCGTAGGCGCAGCTGTGTTTGTTTGTAAGCCTTGTTGTCAGTATTCTGTGTGAAAAGTCATTATGTTGATTTAAAAGAGCGTTTGCTCGTTTTCTTCTTCACATTGGTTATTTAGACCTTTCTGTAAATTATTTTTCTCAGTTTTATTTAAGTATTAAGTACTATTGCTTAGATCATCTTTCATAATAATTTATTAAAGCAAATACCTAATGTTTAAGTAAGGTTACATAACTGAAAGACTTCACAATACGACATTATAAGTACAGGTACCTAGGTACCTTAACCTGCTATTCTAAGTAGGTACCTACTTAGCAAATGCCTCTTCTCTACCTAATCGCGAACTCTACCACAGGATAACGACTCTACATTGCTCTACATCGTCCTATTTTGGTAGAATTTGCAAGTAACGTTACGAAGTTAGAACCATGGGATCACAAATACTAACCTACGCTGAATAATTGCAAAGTTGGTCAGAATGTAAGTATGTTTGTGATTTGCTGCACGTTGGCAAGATTTCAAACGTCTCCGGTGGGTACTTAGAAGTACCTACCTAGGTAATGTATCTGACTCTACAGTGGATTTATTGCTTCTATAAATCATACTGTAGAGCACAAAATTTATCATAATGAATGTGCGAAAATGCCGTCAGTAGCGACAACTGGACCAAAATATACTATTAATTATATTTAGCATTTAGAGGTTATTTCAAAAATCCACAAGTATTTTATGTAAAAGCCCAAGTTACCATTTTTCTTCTTCAGCAAATATAAATTACTGAGCATCGGCTATTAGCAAAATCAAGATTCCATATAACAAATTAATCGCCTAATTCAATTTTAAAATTATATAGATTAGGTGCTACTAAAATTACTTATAATTTTACCGAGCGAGCGAAGCGAGCGATGCTTGTCGTTGCTTCAGGTTCAGGGTACTTCCTCCAAAAAAAGAGCAAAAAAGGGGCTAATTGGTATCTCCACACTATGAGATTTCATTTCTATTATCCTTTTTTTATTTGACAGAAGGTGTTGTTGTAATTTATGGTGGTCTTAAAAAAATTGGTGAAGATCTAATGAAGATCTTCGGTGTGATGAGCTTTTCAAAGTTTGTACTCGCGATGTTTACTGTACGCAGAACTACTACTTAGTTAGCACTTGTATTTAAATACCGCAGGGTTGATAAACTTCAAGGCTAAGGCACTAAATAAACCGTTTTTAGTTTTTACTCGTATAAAAATATGAAATTTATGAGCGTGAGGCACTCGGCCTGAGATTAGTATGCGAGGAGGAGTGATGGCGAGGTGGCAAGAAGTCACTTTAGATGCGTATGAGCATCGACATACGTGCTGAGAAAACTAACGTTGCATGCAACACGTTGACACGATAGTCAAATTAACGAAAATTAATTCTATATCTTCTTTATAAGGTGTTTATTAATCAGTTTTTTACTTAGATGCAAAGACATTGAGAATCTAGGGAATAAAATAATAAAATAAGGTGAGAAGGTAGGTACCTACTTAGTACACGTTAGGTGTAGGTATACCTAGGTACTTACCTATTATGTTTTTTTTGCAGAACTTTATTTTTGGAGCACATTAAGTTTGTCTCCAAGTCAAATTTCAAAGTCACGTTTGGACACAAAATCAACCTTATCGTTGATTTTGACGACGCATTATAAAGTTGTTCGATAACCACATATCGCTAGAAAATGAGCTATTTTCATAATAAAACAAATATGTACCTAGTCTTCTTGACATAAGCTAATTCGTAACTACAAGCATTTACATAGTGCAAAAAGCTCCTCAACATGGTTTTTCTAATGATTCTTCATTTGTTCTTGTCTGGCATTTGTAGTTGTAGATAAGAAAGTTCAATATAGAGAAGTTGATGTACTAATTGTACAAGTGGTCGGACCACGCGAGAAACATTGAACATGTCCGACGACTGGTCCGCGCTCGGTACCAGGCATGCATAACACTTCAGAGCTTTCGACTTCTCGCTCCAGCACTCGAAGCTGCGTTTATGAATGAACCAGCGTATGTGTGCGTTGAAAATGCCGTCGCGATGGATAATGTACTGGTGTGCAAGACCGAACACGTGTTTATTTGAGGCAACGCGGTAGGCATTCATGTGAATTTTACTTGTGTCAACAGAAACTGGCTTGGACAGAAATAGTCTGTTGCTTTGTTGGCAAAGTTGCGAACTAAGCTAACATTAGATCTTCGCTAAGAGCGTTGGCCATTCATTAACAATAATATGAGCTGAAATTACAAAGCTTTCGTTTGAATGCGTTTTAGTTTGAAATTAAACGTAGGTAAAATGTTCAAAATTTGTATGAAAATTTTAAACTATTTTGTTGAATCGTTTAGTATAAATAATGTGTAGGTAGTAATATATCGATCGACAGTTTTTTAAAAATACTTGGTATAAATTTTTGTTGAAATCTTTTCTTCTACTATTTCTAATACATGTATTTGAAATAGTAGAAGAAAAGATATGCTGATCATTATTTTGCTTTTGAATCAAATTTTAAATTAAACTTAATTCAAATACTGGATAGCTTTTCAGCAGCCTGTCTATGCCTATGTAGGTTCAGTTTATTTATGGAATTCTAATAATAAAGTGGGTATTAAATTATAATCTGCCACAATTGATTACATTTTACCATATGACACACAAGTGGATCGTATTTGGTCTCATTTCCCATGTGTCGCGACGACAAACTAAAAAAATCCCAGAAAGCTTTATGACTTTTAAAACAAAGTTCAAAATGTGATTTAACCATAAAATAAAACCAGGTGTCACACGAGACAAGGTTTCGACTTGATAGAGCATAAAAAATACTGCTCACCACGCCATGGTATAAGGTTACTTCAATAATGTATACCTTATATCGCATATAAAAATCAGTCAATAAAGGTAAGCAGTAAAATTTGTGTTCCTCTTAGAATCAGCTTGAATCAGTTACGTTGTCATGACGTTTAGTTTACTGGTAAGCTAACGTCATCGTATCGTCGTGTGCATAATAAATATAGTCTCTAGTAAATTAATAAAGTTGGATTCGACCAAACTCGAATAGGCGCTATTCTCCGAGTAAATCGTAGTAATTCGCGAGTAAACTGACAATTTACTTGTATTTGACATTTCTTATTCCACGGAATAGTCATTCCGAAGGTTGGTTGAATCCACCCTTAGTAAGTTCTAAGTAGTTCTAAACAAAAAATGCATTACTTATTTCTATCGAGAAAGCTAATTTAAAACAATTCTACATAAATGTAGATTTCAGAACAAACTCAAGTCATGCACGTATTAAGTTATTAATAGTATTATGTTCACGCACTCATTCATATAACCATCATGTAGTATCATTAACATAACATGATGAATATCAATGCTAACGCTGATGTCACCAAATCATGAATGAACGACAGTATTTTAGCCTAAAACTTAATGTTTGTAAACCTATTACATTTTCGAAGAATTGTGTAAGTTCGGTAACGCGAGCAATAACACACAAGTTTGTATGAGACACACAGTTTTGGCAACATCCTGTGCAGTGATCAACAGTGCAGGGGAAGTGGACACCGCAACATCCTCTTGAGGTATCGTGTGTGGACAGCTTGCGGACAAGAGCCGACTACTTGCTTTTTTACTGGTTTTATAAAATCAAAACCGGCACTGCCAATTTGATTTCACATCTCTGGGAATAACAATAAATTAAACTGCCCGTCTCCCTATGATTTTTGTAGTAGGAAGTATAAAAAAACGAAGGCGTAACTGGATTATAGAATCGATTAGAAATGCAACATTTTTCTATGGCACTCGCACATTCTTTTGTTTACTAAACATAATACATTTTTATAGTTATTGGTTCTCACTCGAAGTTCAACGATAACTGACCCTTGTCGCGATGTCTTTGCCTTTATTTGCCGGTATTAGGCAAATAAACTATATATGATGTAAAATATAATATATAAAAAAACACACAATGCAACATCAGCGTAGACGGTATCAATCTGGAGCGAATATTGAAATACAGATATTTAGGTTTAGGCTAACAGAATCGTGGGAAACTGATACCGAAATACGCGTTCGAATAGAGATCGCAAGATCGTCATTCATTCGAATGAGTAAAGTGTTGTGCTCAAGACGGCTAAACATTAAGGTCCAATGCTACATATGGCCGGTGGTTTTATATGGCTGCGAAGCATGGACAATCAAGGAAGATCTTAGGAAAAGACTTGAGGCGTTTAAGATGTGGGTTTACCGACGTATGTTAATCCTAAGTTGGACGCATAAGGTCACAAACATTGACGTTCTAAAAAGGATGGAAATAGAGAAGCCCAATCTCGTGCGAACTATAAAGCAGAGAAAAGTTGCCTACTTAGGACATGTGTTACGGCATGAGCGTTATCAACTGCTCCAGCTTATTATGATGGGCAAGCTGATGGGTAAAAGAGGTGTCGGAAGGAGAAGAACTTCCTGGCTTCGTAACATCAGACAGTGGACAGGAATTGTGAAAGTTGAACAACTGTTTAGACTAGCCCTAGACAAAGAAAATTTTAAAAGTATGACTGCCAACCTTTAGTAATGGAGAGGCACTTTAAGAAGTAGATGTAAAATTATATTGTATAATATTGTACCTTAGTAAGTTCATTTAGATACTGGCTTATTATTATTACATAGATATTACCATAAAGTTCAGCAGAATGACCCTTTCATAAAATAAAAAACTTTAAATGAACTTACGTTGTGAGTGATATGAGTCAGTCAGATAACATTTCTATTTCATTTTCATTGTTCTCATTCGCGATATGATAAGAACCGCAATTTGTTACAACACTCTGTCCATTATACTAATAGAGCAATTTTAAAGAGAAAACGGTTGTTTGTTGATTTGCTCGAAATTTTTATTTTTTGTTGAAACTTTTAAAGAAAATAGTGGTGATAATAACGGAGATAATGACATATAAATAAAGTTTTGTAGAAAAAGCATGGCAGCTTAGCTTATTGGTACTAATTAAGTGCTGTACCAGAGACAAGTAGTTTTTTAAACTCATCCCTACAATTACCGAAAATCACCGGAATACCTTTATTTTTAGACAAGCGTTGTATTAAAAACTTTTACGTGCATAGTAATTAATAATAGATATACCTAGACCTAGTTCTTGAGCAGTTTTTTGCTGACCATCCGCTTGTGTTGATGTCTGTACTACCAGGGTGGTAGAACTAATAAGTAATAAGTTTGCAGCAATATAATTACTGCGGGCAATGCGCCGCGACGAGGTCAACTCAATCGGAACCTGGCATACGATATTCATTCATAACTTCATGTACATTTGTACAAACACCGCGCGCATTGAGCTTTACTGTTATGAAATAGAGAACATAAACATGAAAAGGTAATCATACTTACTAATATTATAAATGCTGTAATGGCTTAAATGTATTTTAAACTAAATGGGATAAATACAATGCGGTGATCTACAGAATTTTACGTGGAATTCAGATAACAGACGTGCATGTTACATGTTTTGATTGGTTGTACCGTTTGTCAGCCCATGGCAAAAGACGCAGGTTCAAATCCTGCCCGTCAGGCCTGCCTTCTTACTTTGGAATTCCTTGGGAAATGTCAGACACAAATAAACCTCCTCAGAAAGTAAAAGAAGCTGTGAGCGAAATATGGTAGCAGGTTTTTAACAATTTTATGTGCTGCAGTGTCTTACTTGCACACAGCTGCTTAAAAGCTATAAAAGAAAGAAAATCTTTCACTGCGGCGCCCAACTAAAGTGTCTCTTGCTGAACAATTTGAGCATTATGAGGACAATCCGGTCAGTATTTATATATAATATTACTGATAATGGTTCTATTTATATATTTATAGGCCGAACTACATTATTATCTAAGGAAGTGCTTTGTTCTGGTCGGATATTGATTATTGATAGTAGGTAAGTTATTTAAATACTTACCTATTTTTGTGTGTTAATTTCATTTCGCCATCTTCAAGGCTTTTTTTCTAAATACGGATGATCCGTCATATCAAGTTTGAATTTAGCTAATTTTAAAGTAGCCAAATTTACACTTAAAATTACATAATTAAAAGAAGAGTCTGGTGTGTCGAGATGTTCCCACGACAAACTTATAAATACAGACAGAAAGACAATGGACCCGTATGTTAAGGCCACCCTGAAGCGAGATCCATAGTCATATTATCATGCATGTTTACACTGGATCATCGACCTCACATTAATTAGCAATCTGGCAGACGAAATTGAAAGTGCTAAATAAAACCGTTCAACGGTAATAACTATACACTTTGAAGTTGCATGAAATGAGAATGAGACTCATTCGCTTACGTTACGTAGAGTTGTAAACAAAGTATTTCAATTGTTTGATGCTCAAAATGGGAACCTGAAAAATATTCTGGGCGTTTTGAAAAATAATTAATTTCATAGATTTTCAAATTTTCACTCTGCTGTCGTATCTTTGAAGCTCGTGCTGCCATCTTCACTGGAGTCTGGCACAAAAACTATTTAATGTTAGAAGTTGGAAAATACCAAAGTTTATATTATGTTCTTTTCCTACTCAACTACGTAACGATTAAACTTGGAATAGATACATTATTATGAACTGAATTAAAATTTAGCCTATTTATCACTCGAGCAAAGCTGCAAGCGGCAGCCATGTAGCAGCACAGCACTATCAATAATAACGTGCACATTCTCATTGCTATTTCTAATATGATGAAATTTAATTTTAAACTGATGCACCATACGATCAACTGGCTGTTGATTGATTGTATCGTAAATACCTACTTATTTTTTTAAACAGAACAAAACAGAGTTGTTTTTGTTGATTTGATTGTAACCTTGAGTGGTTGTGAAGTTTGTCAATTGTGTTCATTTATGAGTTATGAGAAACGCTAAATAGAAAAAACAGTTCAAAGCTTGAATATGCCTGTCAAATGCGCTTTAAATGGCAACACTTTACCCGCAGTTAAATTTGTACGGGCTGTTCCTCACCATATAGAATTACATCCATGAATTTTAAACTTGGGTATAATAAAGTGGCTATGAAAGAGCCGGCTTGAAACTGCACCCGGAGTAATAAGGATGCGTCGTATTATCCTATTCGTACACCTATTTGCTAATCATTAGAGGATAGTCTAGGGCCCTGTAACTAGGATATAGTGACTGGGCTACAAAACCACATGACCTAGTTGATTATTTAGTACGAGCTGTGCCCCGCGGTTCTACTGGATACCCTTGCGGTTTTTAAGTTTTGGTGCTATCTTACAGGAACAGTAAATTTGTCTGTGATAAAAAGTAGCCCGTTTTAAAATGTATATCATCTACATATCAAATTTTATCACAACCGTTTAAGTAGTCACAGAGGTTCGTGGTAACAAACATTCACACACACCCACAGACTTTCGCATTTATAATATTGATAGGATAGGATAGGATAGTGAAACAAATTGAGATTTAAAGCAACTCCATTGCGATTCAGCAGCCTTTTTTACTTTTATTTTATCAGTAAGAGGCTATCATTTGATAGCGGACGTTAGGTATTCTTCGTCTCTTTTCTCAATGAACTGGAAGGTCGAATGCTTCAGTAGCAATGACTGTTATGTGATCTATCTCCCCTTGGGCGGAAACGATGTCCGGAGAGTCCAATCGGACCTATCCTGCATGAGGCTTACATGCGCTACATGCATGCATAGGAAACTGACGTAAGTAAAACTGACAATCAAGCTGATAAGATAAGTTTTTGTTTGTTTGTAAGGATAATCAGATCAGCTGAACTCTGATGAATCCTGACAGTACCTGTCCCCATTACATGTACATTGCTTAAATAAACGAATCCGTATCGAGAACTCGTAATATATGAGTGCTCTACATTGTGGCCCCTCACATCGACGGTGAAGTTTCAACCAGTTCATCTAGAGAAGTGCTATAATGAACACTTTGATGATCTGTGAATGAGAATATTGCCTAGACGTCGATGCTATAAGTGCTACAATTTTTTTTTGGCTCTATCTTTATTGCGCTGGACTGATATATAAAACAGTTATAACCAACCTATAAATTACAAAGAAGTTAATGATAATTTATAAATAAGTAGTTTTTACTTTAGAAAAAGCTCCTTATGGTTTACAATGAAATATATTTTTAACTTTTAATTTACAACTGTTTTATGTGAAAGTAAATTTTTAATGCTTGGCTTCTTGTGTTAGGTAATTATGTATGTGTAACGGAAAGTTTGCAAAGGAAAGTAAGTACATACCTAATGAAGCCTCCGGGTCCGACAGGTCGGAGAGAGAAGGCACCTTCTGCATCGCTCTGGGTTCCTCCGCATCTTGAGGCTCGCTCTTGATGCCGTCAGAGACACCGCCACCCTCATCGCACTAGAAACAAAATCAATATGTTAGTTACGCTTGTCCTTTTTTTTAGTATATACAAAGATAGAACAAGCATAGAGCCTTGATAAGCATGGAAAAAACCATGGCATGGTCTATTTTACTCAAGTTAGTCAAAATGTTCATTAACTAGGTATTAATCATTTGATATTATAAAGAAACATTTAGTGTATTTGTAAATAGCATATTAAATAATCTGGTTTCTCCTGAGTAGGGTAATTTTTTTTCATGAGTTACGTATGTTGGAAACCCAGAAGTAATCTATAGTTCTGTGGATCAAAGGTAATCTAATATTCTAAGTAATCAAGCACCTTTATTAAAGCTATTACCGTAAAATGATACTAATTTCTTGAAGGTAAGCTAAGTATCTAATATTTAAGCACCATCGGCATCGGCGAGGATAAGTGAACATGTCAATATTCTGTCCACACAACCCCGCTTCCGTTCACTGTTCAGACATGCATCGCTTAAATATATTCACTGTATGAACACAATGCTCATAACGCAAGATACTTTTGATCTTTAGTTCCATTTCGAGGAATAAAATCGACTGCCTATTCAAGAAAAAACTTTGCATACCAAAATAGTCTTAAGAAATAGGTATCACCTTTTCCATTCCGTTTAAATTCAATAAAGAGAAGATAAGTTTATTTGTTGACCTGACCCTTCGCAATTGAATCTTGTAACCCATGACACGGCTCCTAATCACAAAGTATATCAATATTACCCAATAAAAATGACAAAATCGAATCAGAGCGCCCCTTCTCGTCCAATCAAGCGCAATCTGTCCAAATAAATGCTGAAGTATGGGACCCCGTCGTACCAAAAGTTTCTAATTATGTCGATTCTTATAGACTTGAAACGATTGTTATTGTTGCATTAGTTGATAGAAAATAATGCTGTAGTCATCATTCTGTCACACATAATTATGGTAATATTATGAGGCTGGTAAGTTTTAAAAGTTTTAAACTGCGCTAAAAACCGGATTAAGTGGGTATGTACTACAAATGAAAGACTCCTTGTAAATCTCAAGGGTGTCAAAAAAATAATATATGAGCCAAACAATTAGGTTCCTATCTCTTTCGGAGCTTCAAACTATAATTATCTATCCTTTGACAAATAATGTAACCTAATACAGATGGCAGAATAATGAATTCGTTGTGCAGTCAGCCGAGTACACTGATTAACCCGTAAACATCCACGAGGGTATTTTCGTCCCTGTGTGGGGTCTCACCCCTGACTGATGTTTTGTCTTGGCACGTGATTATCGATATTGGGAGCATGAACCCAATTCAGTTACACCTCTTTTATTACTAGTTGTCGATTGATGAATGAACTGAGCTATCGGAAAAGAAGTAACTTAAAGGGCGGGTCTACTAAAAACTATAGGTGCCTTTGTGTAGGGTGAGAAAAAGCATTATCTCGATAGAGCCTACATAATATTTGAGCTTTTTGGAGCTGAATGAGAGTCAAGCCCTGGCTTGGTCCTTAGGGGTATCGTGGCTCACCCAGTTTACAAAATTATTTCCAAGCATCTGTTCGAAATATGGCTTAAAAACTTGTATATATGCCCAATATGAGGCGGTGATGCCGCCAGCATATTGGGAAGGCTGGTAGTGATCTGGATCAGTGAGCTTTCTATAGATCGTTTGTTGTAATAGGTTTTTCAGTGACTCAACTGTTTTTATATGTATTTTGTATAAAGTATTCAATAAATATATTATTCTTGTTGTATGTAAAAGTTCATTGATAACCAAACCAAGTTCTAAAAGTACGTTACAAGATCACAAATTACTTTCAAGAATAGGGGGATAGTGTGAGCTGTTACGCACTAGACCGTAAAGAGGGGAATGTATGACAATAAGTTTTCAAGTGGCGTGATTGCTTGTTCCACCGTTTGGACACCGTTGGCCGCGGGGCTTGCGAGTGACGCCTACAGGCATCCCACGGACGGGTTGGGTTAACCTTACTTTATTACAAAGTTGCAAATTGTAAATTAGGGACAATTGAATAGGGTAGAAAACTGATTTTGGTATTGGTGACATTAGTTGTGGTATTGGTGACATTATTTTTAATAAAAAATACTGAGTCTAGAAGACCGTTTATTTACTTTGAATTGGACATCATTTCGCATAATAACTAATATTTATTATAAACAAAATTTAAGTATTATATCTATATAAAGCGAAAGTAAAGATGTAGCTACAAACTTAAGGAAAAATGTAATCCGTACATGATTAAAAAATAATGTGAAAATTCTTTAAAAGGATGTAAATGTTACGAGCGAGGTTAATAGTCGATTTGTCGCTAGTTTTACCGTGATATGCACGATGGCTTGAACTTGTCACAATATTTCAAGTGTCGGCTCTTTTTAACGCTCCCAGATTTATACGCTCTTGTAAAACTGTTCTGTTGTAATATATGTCTTACATTTTCAAAATTATATTTATCCTGCCATTTCAAAATAGAAAGGCTCTTCTGTATTATGCATGACATGTGTCCCATTTCGTTTACAACGTGATTCGGTTTTTATCTGACTCCAAAATACTATCATCCTAGGAAAATTTATTTCTCCGTACCTAAATGTATGGTATTCGTTTTAAAATTTCTACTTATGCAATTGTGCCTTGTGAAGTTGATATTTACAAAATATCGTTCAACAAGTCGTTAAGCTGTTATCGGCATTATACCGCTCGAATTATAGGTTTTGTGTTCATTTGACTTTATATTCGGAATAACTTTGCTGCGAACCGAAACTTCGGATTCGGTCGAAAGTGATTCGTCCTCATTCCACAAAGCTATAAAAATAGAGTATCAAGATATGGTAGTTATCTTACTAATATAACATTATAAATGCAAAAGTTTGGATGTTTGTATGTTTGTTTCTCTAAAACGACAACCACTGAACCGATTTGGCTGAAATTTAAAACATAATTTTGAACCCGGAAAAAAGTTTATGAGTTCCACGTGAACGAAGTCGCGGGCAACAGCAAGACCATAATATGCCTAAAATATGGCTGTTGGGCTACAAGCAGTAAAAGAGTATCATACTTTTATATTCGAAAAGTCACTCCAATGTTAGAAACTCGCAATTAAAAAGAAAAATCACATATAACTTGCCATCCTCCGCAGCGGACATACCCAGTAGGTAGGTACAGGTACACCATGTTATTGTGAACCGGATATCGTAGCCCTAATGGGATACGCACGGATAAACCGGCTAATTCTACTTCCTTAACAAGCTGAAGGTGATAAAACTAAGCAATTACTCTACAATATATCACCCTTGAATGAAATGTACCCTTCTTGGAAAAACTTGTACAAATAATACAATTTTTAGTATTGACGGTTCCGACTATTTGGACTAAGTAACGCTTATTTGGACCGGTGAAAAGTGTTATTTACACTACAACTAATAGAAAAATAAAAAAAATATTGGCGGAATTTTTACACAGCGTCATCTACCCTCAAACTAAGGGAACCAGAAACAAGATTTTTTTAATATATATATATATATATATATATATTAAGCATATAATACATAGAAGCACCCCGACCAGGAACTAATATTTGCAGATTATGCAACCATTTATCCCGCAGCTGGGATTGAACCCGCAACTCTCACTTCTCAACCGAGCATTCGCGCACTGCGTCAACGAGGACATCAAAAACAATTAATTCTTGCCGAGTAAGTACTAAACGACTTATCAACAACGTACTTTAAAATTAAACCTCCAATGTGTCTTTAAAATATATCATCGTATTTGTTTATTGACTGATTGTAAAAATGACGATCGGGTTTTTTATGAATAAGGGCGTTAGTTTATAAAGTTCCATAAATAGGTATCTAAATATATTTTCAGTTAATAGATTAGAGATAACATATTCACATCAGAATTTATGAATCCCCCCCAGCCCAAACGAGTGATCAGTAGGTAAGTACATAATTCATTGAGAATTTGTCTTTCTTCGAGAAATAAATCTCGTCGCGAGCTATTCTTTATGATGACACTTCGGCAACGAAGGTGTTAACGTCATAACTTGCGACAGACTCATTATTTCACCCTTGTTATTAACAGCTCTTTTTTTTGAGAAATAAAGATATATTTTAAGGATAACCCGTTTGAAGTCTCAAAATCTTTTTTTGTTTGATCCTTGGAATGTAGGTACCTACTCCTGTAGAAAGTATAGCGCATTTACATAATTATTTAAATAGCAAGTATCAAGATTTTTTTTTAAATATGACGTAATTTGTAGTGTAAATAAAGTCAGTATTCCTAAACCTAAAAAATAAACCTAGGTACTCGTATTTCTAATTTTATTTTGACGACCGATGTGGCGCAGCGGGCGAAGGTCTTCTTGCGACGCGACGCGGAGGTTGCGGGTTTAATTCCCGCCTCGGGTCAAATGTTTGTATGATCTACAAATATTTGTTCCGGGTGTTCTGGGCATTTTCTAAGTCTATTAAAGCTTGGGGCTAGATGATGCTGTGTGGATTGTCCAGCATTATTTATTTATTTTTATTTGTTGGGGTGTATTGTGTGTGTATTGCACAATAAATAAGGTTGGTTATTTGTTTTTTATAGTGTTAGTTAACTCTCAATAATTGGTAGAGCTCCTGCGTACTAAGCGGAGGGTTGTGGGTTCAAATACCGTTTGAGGAGATTTTTTGGGATATCATAACCTTTGTTAAGGTTTTTTGTTTTTTAATATTCAGTTAAATCTTTTTTACGGTTACTAACTATAACTGACCATACATACTGAAATAATAATATTTTGTTTGGCTTATTGAGAGGTAGCGGATCGCAAACTAGATTGCAACACAGTTGCACCCTACTGAATACACTTTGTAAGTACAACATAATTTTATAAAAATAGTTAAACCCGTGTGTTAAAACTCCAATGATTTTTCTTACTCTTGATGCTCATGAACTAAATGTCTAAACTCATTAGTGCAGCATAGTGTCAGTGTCACGGACAAGTTTAAAAATAATATTTTAAAAAACGAAATAAAAATAAAGGAGGCGGTAACTTTGAAATAAGAACTCGAGTTTGTTTCTGGTACCTTGTCGGTGATTGATTGTCACAAAGGACGCGCGCGCGCAGCTATTAAGTTTTAACATCAGTTTTTACAAATCAGTCGTGTCTAGCTGAACATTTTTAAAATTGTTCAAGTATCAGTAGGTATAGGTACTTGGTCAAGTTTTAGCATACATTATTTAAAAAAATTTATATAAATAGAGTGGCAACTAAACGTATAGCTCTGATTATAGGGGTCACTATAGCCTAAGGAAGGACTAATAATGACGCTTGGGCAATACCCAGAGCAAAGGCATCACTTGCGTGTTGCCCTGAACCGTAGACAAGACAGAAAGTCTCAAATGCCTGTCATATATATCGGAAACCATACATTCGAGCCGGAACAAAGCAATACAAGCATTACTGCTTGGCGGCAGAACTAGGCATGGTGGGCACTTTCCTGGACGAGCTTATAAAAGTACACTTAAGTATCTAAGATTGAATGCCAAATAAGAACAAGAGTTGACAACGAAGCACGGTCGGCTGCGCAAGCGCACATCCGGAGGGTGACTTTACATCAAGGCATAGATTACCCACCCTGACCACAGTTAACTTGAGAACGTTATGGTAGAGGTCATTTTGTACTCCGAGAATCCATACACAAAGACGGGTGGCGAAACCTTCGGCTATTTTCTAGTTTCTCTGTAATATATTACTGCAGCAGCTAACCAGTTTGCATAAACACGGTTATTAGCAGTCAAGAGCTTCTGGTTCCATTGGTAATGAGGATAGCTATAATTGTAGCCTTGCATTGGAAACCAGTTAAACGACCAGTGAAAATAATTTTCTTGACGACGGGCAGAGTAAAAGTTAATAGAAACTAACACGCATGATTGCTGTTACACTGTCATACAAAGTAAGTCTCAAGCTCTCAATCTACAAGAATATAAGTATCTCAAGGAGAAGTAGAGTTTTTTGTGACAGAAAGCTTGCTGGGCGAAGTACGACCACCATACGAATTTCTGCCGAGAAGCAATAATGCTTGCATTTCTGTATTCGGTTCTGCAATTTAACCGATAACTGTATAATTACAAGCATACTGTATCGGTCATGATGATGCAAATCAATATCCACTGCTGGACATAGACCTCCCCCAAAGAGTGTCATGACGACAAATCTTGAGCCAACACCATCGATTCATCAAGTGGGGCTTCATCCTACACTTCGTTTTCCATTTCGCGGTCGCCATTCGAGAACCTTTATTTCCCAGAGGTTATCGGTTCCACGAGCTATATCATTATCATATCAGCCAATAGACGTCCACTGCTGGATATAAGCCTCATGACGGCCGATCTTGAGCCGGGCGCCGTCCTACATTTCGTTTTCCAGTTAGTGGTTTTAGACTCAGGATGATAATGTGGAGTTGTGGTGACTTACCAAGTCAAGCCTGAGACTGAAGGAGACGTGTTTCCGCGGCGGCGGTAGAATGCTCGGCGGTCCCTCGTAGAAGGCAGCCTCATCAAGTCCGTAGTCGGACTCGTTCTCCGCCCACTCCAGCTTCATGCTGGGGCTGTGGACGAGATAAAAAAATAATTATCAACTCAAATGCACTCTACTAATCTAGCTTTCGGTAAATTGCAGCTTGTTTCTCGCTGACTCTTGAAAATGTTACTAACTGTCAATTAAGTACTAAGTAACTTTTTTTGATTACCTACGAAAGTCATAATAAATAACTAAATAATACCTACTTATAAATAAAAACCCTTTTATTTATAATATAACATTATAAAAAACTAAAATAACACAATCCAAATTTTTTCACTGTTCTGGGTTCCGATTTAACTGAGCAAAACCGTTTTGACCATTTAAATAAAATTGTTATGAAACCTAGTATTTACTCCTATAATCTATGTTTTAAGCTCTATGTATAAATAATATAACACATTTTATGGTTGAAATGAGGAATTAACGTGTAAACTACTTTCTTTTGCGGGAACTGTATCAGAAAGCCTTAAAAATAAGGCTTCGCTAACCGCAACTACGGTTCGAATCTATTCTAGTCAAGATCGGTATACGATAGCTACTTAAAAATTCATTTTTCATCTTCTTCATACTCATTATTACCGACAGAGACAGAAAGACTGAAATAAAAACTCTCCCGCGAACATCAATAGGGTTTTGAACCTGTTCCTCAATTCTTGGACCTTTTGTTTTTTGTTGAGAAGCGGTTTCTTGCCTACAAACTCGTATATTATTTTGATATTGTACGGCTTTCATGAGATCGAATTGTGTTGCAATACGTCATATATGGATCGTAAAGTGATTCCAGTTTGGTACACAAACATTAAAATGTAACTTTTATTATTTTTTGTCAGTAGCGGAGCTAGGGTAGGTCGCTATGATTAGTTGGCTTTAATTAAATACTACCCTTCTACCGAAATGACAATGAGGTCAAACATTAAACCACAAATCCCTCGCCACCCTCTCACTCAACTAATATCCCATCAAAGTGATCGGAATTAGTTAACACTTCAGATGTAACGAGTTGATCCGCCGGAAGCGAACCTTACGGCCACGTGTACGAATGAGCTTCACAACAGTGACTAACTCTTATTTTTAGGAGGATAAAGGTGAGTTTAGGTGATAAATGTTTCAGCAGATTCGGTAAATGATTACGAATAGCCAGAAGCGTCGTCGCGGCGCGGTAAAAGTGTCGTCGGCAGAATTCGGCGCGTCTGAAGCCGGGCCGGTGCCGTGTCGTTACGGTTGATATCCGCCGGATACGGGGCGATCATTCTGACGCCAGTCACATTATTGTCTTGTAACTGAAGCGGTATGTCGATGCATCGCTCGTTTGTATAGAATTGAAGGGTAAAGGCATGTTAGCTTTACTTACAGAACCTTTCGATTTTCTCGGTAGGTTAGCTGGTTTTTTTTATGTTAAAACACCATTTTTTTGCAGTTTTGTTCTATAAGTAATTAAACTAAAAAAAAATGTGTAAACTCTTAATAAAATTTTTGCGTTGCGTAGCTGACTGTCTGACTGAAAATCAACGCACATCCAAAACCGTGAGTCCTAGAGACCGGACTCAGACATTTTAGGGTGTTCTCCTTTTAATGTGTAGGGAGGAGTGCAATAAACTAATTCCCGTAATTCTATCTCCAAGAGGACGCAGCGGAAAGAAGTTAGCATGAAGAAAGTCAGCGCGGACAAAGTGGTATGATAAGGCTTTACAAAGTAGTGTTGCACAAATGAGTCTGTGTTTATCTTACATCATAATTAAGTATAATTAGGTGTTTTCTCATCAGAGCTGTACGATTACAATTAGGTAGGTAATTGTAATCGTACAGCTCATTTATTTATGCATGCATTTATTTACATGGGGGTATCTAGGTACCTACGCTATTTATCGCGAACTTCCCCAAAATAGTCACATCATGCTATCTGATATCAAATCACTCCACTGATAAACTTACCAAGAACTGAGATCTGAGAGCCGATTCTACTGATTTACAACCTCTAACGTAATATTAATTTCTTAACTAACAATCGATCTGTCTAATCCAATAATCGTTCGGGTTCCGATCACAGTTCGTTTTAGAAAACCTATTCTACTAAGCTGATGGGCGATTTGAACAGAATATCGATCAATCGTTTGCGTTTGTCTGCTGCTGGATCGTTATTGTTCAACAGCAGAATACGAAGACTCCATGATACAGATATAAACCAGCCGTTCAGGTGAGTTTAGTATGCAAACGATTGAAATATCTGTTAGTAGAATTGGCTCCCTGGGCCCTTATCGCCGTCATCGAGTATATCTTCCAAAGTTTGTAGGTAGGTACTATGAATCTTGCTTTTCTAATTTTAAACATTACGTCGCTGAACTACAGTTGAAATAAGAATGTGATTCGCTGTAGCATTTACGCTACGATATCTCTGCGCACTGCGCAGGCGTCGCTGTTTGTTCATACTGTTTCCGTTATGTATGGTAGCCAGCGTACAGCGCAATAAGGGGCCATGCACAAAGCATAACAAAATGTGAGGCATTACATTATATGAACAGGTACCTTGCTCTTATTCTAAATATCAGCAGGATTCCATTTTTGCGGCTGTTTCAGTGTTTTTGGTATTAATCATTATTAACAGGTAGTTAGGTGTTCTTTGTTTGCAACCTCAGAATGAAGACCATCACCACCACCAGCTACCTTGCAACATCTAAAGCGTGAGCTAAAGTGCGTTTGTGCCTCAATAAATAAATATGCCCTAAAGAATTAGGCATTGTCGCAATAGAACCTCTATGTAATCCTAGCTGCTTCAGTCTATGGAAACATGTCCAGTAAACTGTTATTTGTCATAAATAAAAGTCAATAAATTTCAAACTGGAACTTGTTTACCTATATTGTTTAGATTTCTGTAATAAATCTACTCTGTAATGGCTAAAAGATTCACAAAACCTGCAATCAACTGGGCAGAGCTGGAAAAACGAGTACCACCCGACCAGAAAGCAAACTTCCTCGCATTCAAGGGAAAGGCTGATGTATACCTGCGAAGGTATGCTCATTTAACTTTCATTACCTAGCTATTTACAAGCTGCTCACCTACATTTGCAGTGTTACTCTAGTAGGTTTTGCCAAATCCGTAGGTTATACATTATATTGATAATAACCACTTCCTGATGATTTTAATGATCAAAACTTGAAAACTCAATTTTCGTCTTTTAACAAAGTTATACTTGCCACAGATTCACTATAGATTAGGAATAAAAATGTAACTACAAGTAAAATAAAATAATAAGCAGGTCAATAAATAAGTTCAATTTTAAGGGTGCTAGCAAGTCCACCGGAACCTCCGAAAATCAACTGGGATGATTACAAGAAAATAGTGCCAGTAGACGGTCTGGTAGACAAGCTTAAGTCCGCGTACGATGCCTTCAAAGTCCCCGTTCCTGCAGATACTATGACGGCTAAGGTAGATGAGCAGTGGAAAGCACTGCAGCCAAAGATCAAGTCTTTTTGTGCAGAACAGCAAACACTCATTGACAGGTAATTTAGCAAATAGTCAATCAGATATGTACTTTATCGGGTGATTGGTTTACGCTGGAATATTGTCTAGTTGTAGAGTAGTGAGCTAATAAGTTTTAATAGAAAAAAAAACTTGTTTCAGCGCATCAAAAGAACTATCAAGAATTCAAGCTCTACCGAAGTTCGAAGACATGACCATGGAAATGTTCTATGACATGTACCCAAATGAAGCCATAGATCCCGTGAATAAACCTACGTTTTGGCCCCATACGGCCGACGAACAGGAGGGTTACGTACCTCCAGAAGCAGCGGCAGCAGCTAAAAAGGGGGGACATTAAAGAATTGTTATTAATATTTTATCGTGTTTAGTTGAACAAAGTCCACAGTTTTCCTATACTAACAAATTGGTTTGGCTAATAAAATGTCTTTGGTCATAAACTGTAAACTAATCGATATTCATTTAAGTTTACCCGTAAAGACGACCACTAAAAAAAATTAGCGAATAGATAATTTTATATGATTACTACAACTTATTTACATACTGGTAGGTAAGTAAGCAAGCCAGTTCACATTATTTAAAAATGACAGTTTCGAATGCCAGCGGTTTTAGTCAAGTTATTCGTTCACCAAATTACCACAATTTGACATGTTGATCAGAGTGGTAAACATGAGTCGCCGGCGGGCAAGTCCAAACATCGCGTGAGTTATTGTCTCAGAGTGCAGAGCCGAAGGGCTGCAGTGCATCTAAATATAGCCCCATCTTCAGGGTCGTGGGGACAACCGCCAAGAAACGCGCGCGGCAAATTATGATTGATGACTAGGCTATATTTCACTGCATTTATTTGTTTTTTTTTTACTGGACGATTAAGTTTATCCCAAATTATGAAATAGTGAAAATCTACATATAGCCAGATTTAACTCAATCATCGAGCCAGACAAACATCGATTACACCTCTACCTAGACCCGCTGGTTTTCTTAGTCAAACACGAATATTCGCGTTTGACTTTTTTTGTTATACCTCATATCATAAGACTCTACATATGTAGAGTCTTATGATATGAGGTATAACTGTATAAGGTACCCCCGTACTGTAGTAATAAGGGACTCTTGTAAGTACAGGTAGGTTTTTCCTTACCAAAGAAATAATTTGGATTCTTCGATGAGGATACCCCATCGGAGTGACTATATTTATAATTATCTCACGTATCGACTCTACTACCAGTGTGTGTCAACTCATGAGATGTTGAGACAGAGAGTATTTATCCAAGTCGATGGTACTTTTGTTGACATATTTAACAATTCTAGGAAACTCTGTACTAAAACATATTCACATCAAAATTAACTATATAATATTGGGAAAGAATTAAACTATTTGCAAAAAGTAATATTATACATTGTAATAAATGCTATAATCAATAATATTTGTCTACAGTTTCAGTAAGAAATGACTGTGGTGTGTCATACATGAGCGGGTGCTGTTGACTGCCGCATTTGGAGCATGTGCTGTTAATGCCAGACGCCCATATTCCGAGAACCCCTATAACCCGTAACTCCAGTTACTTATTTTGCTAAGGCAGCCTTTGATTCATTTATTGATATATTACGAACACAAAGACATTAGTTTAGAATACTCTCTGACTCTGAGTACGCAGTGTAGGTATGCACGCACACTAGTAAATGTTGGTCTGGAATCTGGATTGGGCTGGTGCGTCTGATTCTCTTACCTTTATGCAGCATATTAGCTGGATAATATTAATAGTTTTAAAGAGCACTCTAAAATTGCGATTAGTATCTTTCCTATAAGCCTCGTTTTTGCAATACTTTGACATTAGAAGTTTGATTAGGTACTTACTTCCCTTATAATTCGCTAAATATAATATTACCTACCTACTTACCAATAGATAATTAATATATGAAAAAGATCTACTCTCATCTCACTCGGTACATTAACAAATATCATTTGAACATGAGTCGAGTTCCTTTCACCTAAAATAACAAACACTTTGAGTGTATCATTAGGATCGCTTAAAAGTATCTCGACTACGGATTTAAAAATAAAAGAGTAACATCCCTTTCCGTTTCCGTGGTGCTAGGCGACACGGATAGTCGCGGATCAATCGGCGCTTGGACGGATATCCTATAGATTCGGTAACGACAAACTAGGTACTTAAAGATGTAGCATCGCAGCTAAAGATAATCATGATCTTGATGATCATGAGATTCATGGTCAAAGTTGACCTGAATCTTGAAAATAACTGTAATTTATAAGTCAAAATGGTCTGGTATAATGTCTTCCACTCCAGACATGCTTATTGCTTGTGGCATATTTTATATTAGACAGGTGTTTTCACATTATCTGGCACGATGTATGTCCTCTTGCTTAGAAATTCGACTCAAAGGCACGGAGTTATTTCGTCAGTACCTATTAAAAAAGTTATTGTAGCAATAGAAAAAGTATAAGGTTTGGGTATGAATGAGTGTTCGATAGAAAGTTATATAATCAGCCAGCATTATCCACTCATTTGCTATATTGAATATTATGAAAATACATGTCGGGAAAGCGTTTTTCTTTCTAATCTAAATGTGGCAAAAAAAATTGTGGTTATATTTTTTCTCTATACACTTAGACTCTTACTCCGTATTCAGTTTTGTATAAGTACCTACCTACCTACTTAGTACTGTTTTCAGACAGCTACGCCTACCTACTCTTCCATTTCTTGCGTGGGCGAGGGTAAGCATAATGCACCTGTTAAGCACTCTATTTTTAGCAAGGACCCCTCCGCGCCTCTACACGCTAGCCATTCATAACTCTGTGACTAATGTGTGAAATTAAAACTCGGATATTAATACTTGTACAGCTTGGAACTCATGAACTGCATGCTGCTGGCAAATCACAGGGTCGATACGCCAAGCTGAAATTAACCAAAACAAAATCACCGTTGTGAACAGTTCACAATTGTTTGGTTTTGTTTTGGCTGAATAACGCAAATATTTGTATTTTTACACCTTGTGAAATGGTAGCGCATAACCATAATTACTTGCTGTTCATTATATTCATTATTCTAAAGTAGCTAGGTACCTTACCTACGTACTTCGAAAAGATACTAATACTTTAATGCCCTTTTTCATAAAAAAAACGGTAATTTCAGCGGCTTGTTAAGTATTGTTTTTCTATATTATTCTTATTACAATGAACAAAGAAGATAGGTTTGAAAGACACATTAGCGAACAGCGGTTTAAAGTACGTTTATGAATAAGGTCTGGGGAAATAGGTTCTGTACCCACAATTTTAAAAAGTTTTTTTAAAATTAACTAGTTTGTCCTAAATGACTGATCGGTAGGTAGTTAGTTATATTATTCCATCAACGTTTGTCGTCGCCGTTGAATGCACATTCAAATAAGAAACCTTGGCCTAAGCCATGGGGCGACACCCACTTGCAACGCAACACTTACCTACACGTAGAAAGGAATGCCGAAGAATAAACATTCGTATTTAGGCATTTGCCGACAGCCGATGTAATTGTGAAACGATTGATGTGAACGTAAACAAAATTTCAAGCATCCTTTTATACGCTTACGTAGGTACTTAGGTGTTCAGCCTTAAAAGCTGCCAGAATATTCGCATTTCCATACATTTGTTGATTTATTTGAAAATCAAATGTAGGCACCAACGACGACTGGAACGATATTTTAAAAGTATAATCAGATGGGGTTACCTATGTTTGTAGAGTTATATTCGAAAACAGATTTTACCAACATTGGTTTGTTACTTCGTATACTACTAGTCATTATTCTGTCTGATTATAGGTATGTAAGTATTATAGGTACCTGCAAATTTTCAGTCCAGTTGGACTTGACGTTTCGAAACAAATCGACAACTAAAAAACAGTATAAAACAAACAAAAACAGTTAAAATAAATCGAAGAGTTTATATTTTATCTCTTTTCTCCGTGCTTGGCCACTGACCATACAAACTTAGGCTTAGGTGCTAGAGAGGTTCCTGATACAAATATTTTTGGATGAATTGTGCCAAATTAATGAGCAGATACAGATTTTTTTCTGTCTTTTGCTTTTTGTTTACAAATGCAGTGTTTATAGTTTTAATATAAGTTATATGTAGATTTAAAACTTAGAACAGTTACTACAATGTTGCATGCGTTTCTAGTCCTCATAGTGAGGGTGAAATGTGGGGGTCATCGGGGATAACTCTTTTATAATGAGATGTTTCAACTATTAAGTAAGCATCAATATAACTGCGCTACAATTTTTACACTTTATTTTGGTAAGTAATTATTCATATAATTTGTGCGTTGGCTGCGATCATAATAGATACGATGGCGGTAGAGTTTATTTAAATGATATTTATCAGAGTCGTCGACCTCAACATATTATAAGCGAGAGGCGACGATATGCATACATTATGAGACATTATGTTTAATTCGTACCTTACATGTTCGTTAAATGCATCAATTGCATCATTTACCTAGATAACAAGAGGTATACCAGGGTATACTAACTGCATTGTACCAATAATACATACCTACTGGTGTACTACACATAACAAAATAAGATAGCATTAGCATCTGATCTTAGATAAGTCTAAAAGTAAAGTAAAGTTAAAGTAAAGTACCTACCAAACAGTTTTGATCCTTCATTAAATTACATGAATGTAGACTTAGAAATAAAAATGTAGAGCCCTGGTGTACATTTGAATATATCCAATGAGTAATCAGGATTAGACTACATACTCGTGCTTACTATGTTGTTGATCGTCACTAATTAATTCATAATTAAAAATTCTGGTGCGCCCGCGCAGCGACCGTGTCAACCAATTTAATAGCCTGCAGAGTTCTCACAAATGAACTCTTTATACATAAGGATAGAGTTCAAATATGCATTAAGGGTTGGGTGTATGCAGGGCAGAGACAGTTGTTTTATTTTGTACTATATTTAGTACTTGCACTGAATTGTTACTGTGCCAGCTCTGTATGGAGCGCTGGTGATTGGCATGCTTGATAGAGAAATCATCCATCCATCGAGACAGAACATATTACCATAGTAAAACTAATATCTGATATAATAGCTAGTTACTAAGTATCAGAATTAATACCAATACCTACTAAGTAAGGTTAGGTTGGTTCTTAGTAAGTACTACTTACTAAGAACCAACCTAAGAGTAACCATATTTATAGGACTTAGTGCCCCAATACGATCGGAAAAAAGCGTATTATAAAGGAGACCGCGTACCCGTACCTAACAATGGATCTAGCAAGGAAGTCGATAGATCTAGTAATGTGCAGCAAATGATAAATTTTGTTGATCTACTAAGTAGGTATCACGATTTCTTAGATTAGTCATCGCACTAGATTTCATGAACAAAGAATTAGAAAGACCTACCTATGTAGCTACTCAGTTTCTGTGTCATATCATGTCATACTTATCTACCCATAGTAGATATTAGATATAAACATGAAGGAACGTCATCAGAAATCTGAAATTTAAATATAACTAAGGTTTGATAGAATTCCAGTTGCTCCAAGGCATCCGAGAAATAGAGCAATAAACACAGCGATAAACGTTCGTTGGCTGCACATTTTGCATCGTCTAATACTTACTCTAATAGCATGGCGTGTCTTATACCCATATTCGCATCGAGAAAGTGAGATCCGTCCCAAATCATGTCAGCAGGCGAGCGATGCCTCTACCTGCTCCGGGCAGGGTCCCGTTGCGTGCAAGGTGTACTGCACCCTACACGCACACATTCTTAAATTAATGAGGAGGACGCACACGCACACCAGCGCTCGCGCATATGGCGCCCCTTCCATCCACCTCCCCCCTCCCGCGCCTATAGTGCACCGACCGAACCTCAGCTGTGCTGTGATGGCTGTGACTAGTTGCTCGTCAGATGTCGATCAACAGTTTTTTTTGTAAGACGAGAAGCGAAGGAATAATCTTGTAAGGGTAGAATTATCTCGATCATTTTCTACTGACCGGTCCGACGAGTATTTAAGTTGCCAATAATTGTGGCTAGCGGCAATCTAGTTCGCAGATCTTCATTTAATATCGCGATAGGGTCCAATGATAAAAAATAAACATGGATACATTATGGAATTTAAATGAGAGCGAATGTAACTGGCTTGTCCAATGTCCAGATTATGAAAAACTTATTGCAGGATCAGTTCAACTCGTTCAACCGCATGTTTTGGTTCTCCGCGTCAGATTTTATCTCAAGTCAAGGAGGCCTTCCTACCACAAAATACTTTATACCTTTTCGACGAGGTTTTGTGAGCATACATGGTGATGGTGACCTTCAGTTAGATAACCGCCAGGGAAGTGTATGTCTGATAAAAATGATAATAGCGCATTGCGTCGTCGTATTACCAACATGAATGATTAGTGCATGTTAGGCGGTGAAACGCAGATTTTGAATAATATATAAGATTTGTTTAACATTAGACTTATTTCTCTTTTTTTTCTATACATTATACAAGGAAAAGTATGAGTCATTTTTATACAAACGTATCTATTTCACGCTAGCTTTTCATTTTGTTCGCAATCATATTTTACAAAGTAAATCAATTCAGTTCTAAACTTTCAGGAGCCTCTGTACCTAGGTACTGCAACATTTGGGACAGTGCCGGAGGGTGCTTTTTTATTGTGAGTTTTGCATTTCATTATTTAAGGTGCAATCAAGAAGAGCGAAACACTGTATCAGCCCCCATTTTAACAAACAAATAAATAACTACAAATAAATTATTTCAAAGGCTCTGCATACTAGCCCTCTCCTCATGCATTTTACTTGGAACCACGCTCGCAAATCGCGCTAGTGTGACATGTTTTTTTTTTTATATTTTAGCAGATTTCCATCATAGTCGGAATATTTAATAGTAAAAAAATGAATGATCAAGATTAAGTAGGGATAGGATGGTAAATAAGGTAGTGACTGTTGAGGAGTCTATGTTAAATACTTTGAGTGCTTTAGCAGTAGATGTTTTATATCTATAAAATCTACAAATGCAGTTTAAATGAAACGAAAAATCTGGAAAACACTAGTGTAAATTCTGCAGATTAGCCTTCGTGAAGTGCCATCACGCGTAGAAAACAAATAATTTGCCGATAAACCTACAAGTTATAGCGATCGATTCAGCAATACAATAATTAAAAACTGCCCACGCTGCTTTTAAACTTTGTTTTAAATGCTGCAAATAAAGTATAAAGACAAACAATCGCCCGCGTAGACTATCAATTGATGCATCGTAGTTCGTAGGTATAACTGCATTAAACTTAGGTATGCATTGCTTATTACTTTTCTCAATGTGTGTTAAAGAAACTGATGACACGAGCGTAGCTACTGTGCGAAGTAGAGTTGCTAGCATTTTTCAATACTAAAAGCACAGAACAGATATTAGTACTACGCTAAAAGAATCACTTGCTGGTAGGTATCAATCAACAATGCCACCCAAGTGTAGATACATAAACAGAACATTTGATTTGGGTCTTTGTTTCGTTCGTTCTTTGTGGCACTAGTTATCTTCCAGTCAGATACCAGATTGAGAAATATTTGTTCTAAAAAAAGCGCAAGTTTTGTGATCAACAAAGACGTGGCTCGTGAACTCATGAACCAGCTTTACACAGATATTAAGTTAAATAGGGAGAGATTTTATTTAAGGTAAGCCGAGATAGAAAATACCTTTAAATTTATTAATTTACGTTGCAGGATTTTTATATTGTAGATCTGATTTTAAGATGGACCGGTTTTAAAATATGCAAAATAAATGAACGAATCTTCTGATGTTTTTAAACGAGGACATGGTGTTAACGGTACTGTCTCGGAAGATGTTATATTTTACAACAATTATGGTGGGAAGGTTTTAATTTAATTTTGATTATGAAATCCTCAACAAATCAATCCTTCTATTGCTCAATGCTCGTCTACAGTGTAGAACAACAACATGATTGAGCCACAGTTTTATTTTGAGGTTTTATTTCTTGAATGTTTTATGATATTTATGATAATGGTGTCTGACGATCGATAGAGCGCTTGACTTGAGAAATTATTTGGTTGACATAAATTTACAAATAGTGAACCTGTGGCGATCGATTTGTGATTTGTACCAATTGAACGCGCTTAGCTTAGTGAGCATTAGAGTTTAGACGTTACGATTGTATGTACGGTCTACCCACACTCAGATTGTTAATCATCAATCAATCATTAATACTTTGAAATTAAACCCATAAGAGGGTGAAAAGGGGGTAAAAACGTTTGTGTGAAAAATCGTAAAATAAATCGTATTCCTGGAACTTGTTTACAAACTTGAACTCGGCATTGTTCAATAAATTTGGTAAAAGTCGGTATAAAAATATTTTCAAAACTACCCCTAAAACGGGGCATATAGGACGTTAAAGTTTTTATTGGATCTTTGTAGCGCGTCGTACGATTTGTTTGGAACTTAGTATTAATATTCGTCATGGCAAGTAATAAACGTAATAAATAAGAGGTCTTCGAGCGGCCTAGAAACTCTGTCACCAGAATTGGCCACTGACTACTTTAACATAATAAGTTATTTTTTTGCCAAACTACCCCTAACACCGGGTGTAGCGGATGTTAAAGTTTGTATGGGAACTTTGTAACGCGTCGATTTGTTTGAAACTTAGTAAGTACCTACTTATTTTTTTTCACATAAATTAATAAAAGTGTGGTAAGATGGTACCAGTGAGAAAATGGTATCAGTGGAAAAATGGCACTAGTGGAAAAATGGTGCTAGTGTGCACCAGTGGGAAAATGGTATCAGCGAGAAAATGACACCAGTGAGAAAATAGTACCAGTAGGAATAGGAGTACCTACCAGTGGGAAAATGATCCAGCTAGCAAGCCAGTCATTATTATTAGGTATAAATAAATTTACTTATGCACAGCTAGTATAAATATAAAAGCTTTATAAAAAACGCCAAATGCCAACTAAATATTATTTGATCATGCTTAATGCTAGCTTAGCTACATCAGCTTATAGCATATTATTCTCAATGTCTTTGGGATACAGGATCAACATATTCATCGCCATTATAAACAAAGTTGTGTCTCCAGGCGTCGAAGGAAATTCATAATATTAAAATTCAGAATATTTAGCTGTCTGTCGTTCAAACTCACGTGATATTTTCAAAACCGAATCGTTTTTGGGAATATCATTATAAAATGCTTACTTTTGATCTACATCACAGGATGGCACCGCGCGAATAATACCTCTGGTATTGAAAGCGTCTATAGACTACGGTAACCGCTTACCATCAGGTGGGCCGCAAACAAGTGTTGCCATTATAGAAGGTACAGTAAAACAATAAAGTAATGCATGCTCTACACATTTAGGAAATGTTCGGTGAGGTATCTTGTTGGTGCCCAGTTGCCTCATGATGATCTTTGTTAGAATCTTCGAACAACATCTAAGGTAATTCTTGTGTTATCTTATCAGCGTTTGCTTCGTAAATTCAAATACCCTCCTACCACAGCTGTATGATTTCTGACTTAGGTATTCTTATCATGATTTGTACCTAGTTAGGTACACAACTGTCTGAGCTGACAAGATAATTTTAATAAATTACGTCACTTCGCTCTTTTGAAAAACATCGTTGGCGATGTTATAATAGCCAGCTTATTAATAATTTTCTTACGACTGCGACTTTATCTTACCGCTGCGTCCTCTAGGAGTTAAATTTAAGGAATTGTTTTCTTAGTGCACCCATAAATACACATGAAGAGACAACCTGAAAATTTTTGGTTTTTAGTTATGGTACGGGTCTAAATTTAGACTGTGAGTTGATTCAGTCGTTCAGTCAGTCAGTAAGTAGGTACCTACCTAACGAAATCTTTTCTCTAAGAAAAAAAATAGCAATCATTTGAATATATCCTTCTTCGTTTTGGATTCATGCTTTCAACTTTCAATAATGGCAACATTGCGCCAAATTATTGCAATTTATCTAGTGAGTGTGCGATAGAGATTCTCCTAGCTATAAATAGGGAAGGTGCGGCGACCGCAGACAAAAAGCATCTCTCAGAATCGCGAGTGTTCAAGGTGTGGTGCTGGTGAAGCGATGCCATTAGCGGGATCGCTTTGCGGCCAGTCCACTCGACGCGCAGGTAGCGGCTGGGATAAAAACCCCACTCGAAAAGGAACGACCGCTCCGATTCCAACTCACCTAGATAACGATGCGATCGACCGAGAAAAGAACATAACATCGATACTCGGAAAGCCGACTCAAACCCTACGCATGCCGATATGAATCAACTTTACTCGCGACAATGAGACTCCCTAATCACCCATTCACATCACACGTACGATAATAATATAAATAGACCCCAACGACCAATGAATGAACTTATAGCATGTAAATTCGTCGCTCACAAATCGCGACACGGCTCCGGAGCGTAGGCGGGCTTGAATGAAAATAAACATATTCCGTGCAGTCTTACCTTTCGATTTTTATATTATCCAGATTAGCGGTAGATGTTACACTGAATTATATGTTTATGAATGGGGTGTTCGCACAGAACTAGTGGGCATATCACTGTGACGAGGGAGGGTTTCGCGTCGCGCGCAGCGGCAGGTAGCGACTGCCGGCCGGTTGGGTCGACACTGGCGCATCACACAAGCGTAGGTGCGCCCGCGTCGCACGCACACACACGCTCCATTCAAATACCGAGTCGCGGTGGAGGGGAGAACTTATGAATGGACGTAGTGAAGCCGTGATACTGATAACGCTCTTCATTATACAACGCGATACCAACTCGCAGCCGAAACTGCTTCCAGTTAAATTAATCAGCGTAGATTATGCGATCCATGTTCCATAGTTTTGTTTTGAGAGCGTTACGAAATGCGATTAAGGTCGTCCGGTGACAGCAACCCAGATAAACATCAGCTTTGTTTATCATACCAGCTAAAAATGCTTACAAATTGTACGTGCGGTGAAACTGATGATTGATCAAATCGCCTATTTATTGCGTAGTCAAACCGCTAGTGGAAACTTATCATAAAACTGTCAAACAATCAGTTATAGAAATAATTTATATTTTCCTAAAATACTGCGTAACTCTTACAAATGATATTTAAATAGCGACTATTTTATAGATTACGAAATAAATAATAATAATAACAAAATAATTATTGCATTATGATGTCAGTCCTTTGAGAAAAGTCGATAATTTTTGACTTTTGTAATCGGCGCGCAGTTGTATGAAGTTGAGGAGAATCGAGTGATCCAGCTCCGCCTGTGGACAAACAGTCTATCAAATAACTGGCACAAAGCAATAAAAACTAGTGACGTGGATTTGTGAACCTTATATCAACGGGATAAGGTTCAAGCAAACTAACTCCTGGCATAAATCTTGATGTTGCCTAAAACCATGGACCGAAAAACATCATTTATATATTCATATAAATAGTATAAGATTGACAGAGAATAGTTTGGGTGAGATTCAAATTTGCGATCATCAACTTTCAGCTCAACTACCACAGAAGGCAGAGCTGCACATTTACTTGTACACATGCTTTTATTTGAATAAATGAATGTTGTATTTGTATTTGTAACTCCCTAGGATAGCAAAAAAATCTCGATCGATCTAGGATCTAGTTAATGTATCTGCACCATGATAATTCATTAGAATTTGAGGTAAAGTATGGGCAATGACTTGGTAAATTTGATTAATTAATCGAGATAATAATAAAAAAAAACAACACTAACATTGCCTGAGTCCGTCCGTATCAGAAAATATAGTACAAAAACACCCAAACAAATATTTGCAGAAAATGCGAACATTCGCCCGCCTGACGCCCGCTAGCGCCACAAATTTTGTTTAAAAATTGTAGTTCAGGGGGTAACCACGAGCTCTTATAGCAATATTTAAATAACATGACACTGTTTTTTTTTGTATACGAAATGTCAGTCTAACATTGTTTCAATGTTGCTTTTGAGCTCGTGGTTACTATCCGGAATAAGTCAAAAAATAAAATTGTAAACGTTAACTTCCAGCTGTAATTTGTATGCGATTGATTTAGTTAATTTTACACAAAAAAGAGGCGCTGTATTTAATCGCAATACTCCGAGCGTAATGATTTATAACCAAACAAAGGTGATTGGTAAAAAAACAAAGAATTTGTTCAGATTCTACTGTATTTAGGAAACTCTAAAATCATCCCAAAAAAATTTCGCCTGAAGCGGGACTTGAACCCACAATTGTGGGTTCAAGTTACTCAGTGATAATTTAGCATTAATATTATTATTTAGATATTAGCTAATTGAAATCGGACCAGTCTTTTTTGAGTAAACTAAACGTAACAAACAAAACAACAAACATTCAATTTTTTCCTTCTATAATAATATTAAGTACTTAAAGATTTAGGTGTGAAGGTGAAGACTATTTTATAAAAAAGAAATAACCAATCAAAGTAAATTTTCCGTTTTTAGTAAAAATTATGTATCATCCTGACATCCTTAGAGTTCCCACTGCTGGGACACTGGCCTACTCTCGAGCGAGAGTGATGAGGTCTTAATCCTACACGCGACCCAATGCGGTTTGATAACGCATGTCTTTAATTTTTAGCTCTTGGACAAGCCGGTTTCCTCACGATGTTTTACTCCTCCGTATGAGAGCGTTGTGCACATACATTTTTCTAATAAAAAAATATATTTGTGTACGACTGGTTTCGAACTCACGATCTTAGGATCGAAAGGCGGGGTCACTACCACTAGACCACCTAAGCTTATATGATGTTATCTACATATTAAAAATTTTAAATGTATTTTTTATATAAAAATGTGGATGTAACACGTACCAGGGTCTCTCCCTCGCAGACCTGGTGCAGATTCTCCGGCTTCACGAGCAGCAGGTTGCAGAGCGCGTGCAGCGCGTCAAACAGCGCGTGCGCGGGCGCCGGCGTGGCGCGCCCCCCGCGCCCGCACATGGCCGACCGGTACTCCTTCACGTCGCAGATAGCTACCATACCACCTGCGCACACCACACCAAACCTTATAGGCTATAACCTGCTAAAATGCCTGTCTGAAACTTTGAAGCTAAACGAAATACGATAAAGACAGAAAACCGAAAAACGAAGCACACACAAACGGCTAACTTCACGATTGTCTAGATCCAGAGAGCGTAATGTAGCTACTAGCTACAATAAAGTTTTATTGGGTTTATTTCATGGTAACATGCTGTCTTCGGAACAGATTTCGGAATTGATGGATTCATGATACAAATTGCACGAAATTTCGGTTGAAACTTTTTTCTTTCGATAAAATAACCGATTTGGCTGATATTTAAAACATAGATGACTGGGAATAAGACATGACGCTACTTTTTATCCCGGAAAAAGTACGGTTCCCGAGTTCCACACGAACGAAGTCGCGGAAAACAGCTAGTAAATATTAAGCACACAAAACGTTCGTTAAACCAGCGCTTCGAAAAAATACAGCAAAAATTTTATTGCTAAACTAGATCTATGAATAATGGGCAGTGGTGATTTCGCCGTGATCCGTCGGGAGAACTATACCAGGGAATGTGCAGCAGCATTCACCTGAGGATCAATAACCGATACTGCGATCACCATTCCGCCTGCCAAGCGTGGTGATTGTGCGAACCTCCACACCCCCCCTCCCTCAAACTGAAAAAAAGAGGCACCGAACGAAGCGGTACGAAGTCGGTGGATGGTGAAGGCTCAAGATCGTACGTCATAGCGCTTTTTGGGAGAGACCTATGTCCAGCAGTAGACGTCTATTGGCTGATATAATGATATAAAACTCTAAGGAGACCGAATAGGATATTTTACTCACCAGCGGAGTTGAACTGGAAGTTCTGCAGATGTTCATAGATGACACGATGCAGTTTCACAGCAAGCTCCAACGTCACCGCCTGTAGGTTGTCTCCCTCTAGCCCGTTGTAGATTTTGTCCATTACGCTGTTCAGGTATGACACCACCGCTAAGCAGGCCTGATATAAAAATATTATATAGTAAGATGTATCTAATTAAAAGCAAAATTATTCCATAATTGACTTATGGTGGGTACAAACCGGTCGTGCTCCAATGGATATTTCTATTCGAAGAATTTATTACATTATTTTACATTATTATTAACAGCAGCTTACCTTGGGGCTAGATGATGCTGTGTGGATTGTCCAGCATTATTTATATTTATAACTTATTTATATTTATGTGCGCAACGCCAGTGCTCTCATACGGTGAAGGGAAACATCGTGATAACATCACGACAGCCGAGATCCGCAGTACTATACTTACTGATGAAGCTAACGTATCAACATCTCCTTCAGGCTTGAAATCAGTCTTCTTCTGTTCAGTCTGCAGGTGCAGTTTGACCCAGCTGACGATGGCAACTATAGCGCGTTCCAATCCAGCGTCCAGCTTGCTCTCGAGCTGCTCCATTATCGCGTTCTTCTTATGAATGCACTCGTTTTGTTTCGGCGATGAACTAATGCAGGGGAGAATAGCCTCTTCGAACATTTTTATGATTTGGTTGGCTTGTTTTACGATGTCGAAGAAGTAGATCTGAAATGCAAAATAGAAACGTATTTGAAAGCCTTGTACGGGGTAAATCGTAATTATTCGCAAAATTGAGTTTACTTGTATTTGACATTTCTTATTCCACGGATTAGTTATACCAGAAGTTGGTGGAATCCACCTAAAGGTCGTATAAAACCAGTAAAGACAAAGCTGAAGGGCACTGGTGGTCTAGTAGTAGGTGACACCGGCTTCCGAGTTCCGACCCTAAGCTAAGACTGTGGGTGGAAATAGTGTGGTGTTAGTAATTGAAGATACATACAGACACGCTAGCTATGATGATTAATAATTATGAATCAAGCAAACCACATCCGTATTGCCATGACGATAACAGCGAAAGCAGAAGTCAAACGATGGTGAGTTCATTATGTTTGATATTCATAGTCCGCCGCAATAGCTTCTGCAAACGGCAGACCCTGGAAATGAATTTATGTGGTCCTGGGAAAGGGTGTGGCATCACGACGGTCGAGATCCGCTGGCAGTACTATACCTGAGGTGGCGACTTGCTTTCCGCGATGGGTATGGACTGCAAGCCGAGGTCCAGAGCATAGTCTACATGCTCGATGAGCAAGTGTTGTATCAACACGTCGAGCAACGCAACCGTTGTGCCCGCCAGCTCATTAGCGGTGCAAAGCTGGAACAATACGCGTATTTAGAAACGCAAAACGTTGCACGCATTTATTATTAGCTATATTTATTTGAGCGTAGTATGTCAGAAAAGTCATCAAAATGTTTATTTACAATTATTTTAAGACTAGTTGACCCGGCGCGGTTTCAATCGCGTTAATTTTTCCATAATTTCTCACCGTTTAAACCTTCCCTGGACTCCTACGAACGTTTCAAGACAAAAATTAGGTAAATCGGTCCTGCCGTTTTTTTTCCTTATCATTCTTATGTCAATGAACAAACACGATAAGAGATTTGCAGACATTAGCTAACAAAGGTTTAAACTATGTTTATGAATAAAGCCCTTACAGTTTTACACCTAGTGAAGGAAGTTTTAGCCTCTTGCAGTATCTTCTGTACGAGCGACTCGCTCAGGAATGTCTCGCCTCCGTAGTTCTCGATCTGCGCTATGTTGATGTTGGCGCGCGTGCCGATCACGGCTTGTAAGTCTCTGCGCAACTCTTGGAAACTGCAATTGGAAATCAGTTCATCAATATCAATATATTATTATTTTTACAAACACTTGTACTAAATCTTGGACATTTTACAAGACACACTTTCTCATGTTTATTGTTTACTAATTGATCTCCTTTTTGCTGTGATCTTGTTGGTAATTGATTCGCCCGAGTTACCTTGGGTAGGTATGTTAAAAGTGAAAAAAAAATCTTGATATAAATGGCTTTTACTATTAACTTGACTATATGGATTTTCCATTCGACTTGTTTCCGAGTTGCTTCTGAGGGTATAGTTTCCGGTGAGTTTTACCTCTCCTCTCGAACAGAGTGACAGATCGAACTTTTTTGTGTGATCTGTCATCACATCACAGAGCTGGGTCATACCCCAGACACTCTTAATAAAATGTATGAAGCAAACACGTCGCCATCACCAATTCACCACACGCATAGTTTGTGTACGTAAACGGTGCTGTTGTATGTGTGAGTGTCATGGTTGATCCACCCAAGCAAGCAAGAGCGAGATAGCACACTTTCGCTTGGTCTAGCATGCGTACGCTTGAACCTACACAATAATCAAAATAAACGCGTGCCTAATAAATAGCCTTTAGCTTCAGTGCCGGCGAAAGGTGCCATGTTGTGCCGGCAAACTCACTCTCGGGGTGGAGTAAGTAAAACCGGTGGGTGGCAGGGAGTGGCCATTCTGTACGTAGAACTAATATCTGTTCTGTAGCTGGGTGACAGATGAGAATAAATCAAATTACAGGCACATGAGAAAAAAACTTACCCGCCTCCTTGTATCTGCTTCTTAACATGCACCTTCTCCGCGTAGTATCTGTGCAGTGCATTAGCCAGCACCGCCTTCAACCTCCTGATCTCCAAAGCCGCGTATCCTTCATTGGCGCCCGCCATAGCTCCGTTGACGAGCGCCTCGCGCCGCAGGTCGCCAGTCGATGTGTTCCCGTCGGCGGAAATAAGTCCCGCTGTTACTAACTCGTCGCATACTCGCTCTGTGCTGGAAAGATCTAAGAGTAGTAGATTTCGCTGTGATAGAGCTCGTCCGAGAAAGGACTACCACCATACCTATTTCTGCCGCCAAGCAGTAATGCTTGCATTGCTGTGTTCCAGTGTGAAGGGTATGGTTTCCGGTGAAATTACTGGCACATGAGGCTTTCGATCTTAACTTCAAGGTGGCAACCCGCGAGTAATACCTCTGGTATTGCAAGCGTCCATAGGCTGCGGTAACCGCTTACCATCTTGTGGACCGTACGCTTGGTTGCCACTTCAGTTGTATAAAAAAAAAAAATAGGTATTAGATTGTAATGGGGTATTTAATTATTGGCGTGGTTTGCGAGTACCCTGTTGAGAAGCAAACGCAGGTTCGATCATCGCTGCAGGACAAATTTTTCTATGATCTGCAGATCTATTTTGAACAGGGTTGATATTTTTTAACGCTCAATCAATCTCGATAAAGTTTTTAAAACTATCGTTGATTTAAACCAATAGCTTTTTTACTGCAACAAAATAAACCAAAAATTTTAAGAACTTTTAAAATCAAACGATTTTTAAATGATTCTGGGTCTTTCTTATAAGTATTGTATTTACAAAAAAAAATATTTTACCTATAAACTTTAACGGGATTTATACTAGTTGATTATAACAAATCTATAAATATGGATTTTAATGCGGTTTTCAGCAATAGATAGAGTAATTAAAAAGGAAAGTTTATAGCACCCGTGTGAAACCAAGGTAGATGTTATAGAAAATTAGAAAAGATCAATTACCTGGTGTACATCTCATAAAGATTTTTCAAATACTTCTCCACATCATTCTTATCAGCAAGTTTAGTTTGTATGTACTTCTGCAGCTTCAGTAGAAAGATATTCAGTACAAACTTGCTCATGACCTGTTCAGGGTTCGGGAACACACTGCTGATGATTGTATAGTTTTTCTTGCACAGCGGTAGTACTGCTGAGAATATATCCTTGCCGTGTAAGGAATTCTGAAACATTTTATATATCAGCTGACCCGGCGCGGTTTCACTCGCGTTATTTTTTTTTTTAGCAAATTTTTACACCCTGTATATTTTCTCACCGTTTAAACCTTTTTTAAACTATTATAAATATTTCAAGACCAAAATTAGCCAAATAGGTCCAGGTTATGAATAATACGGCCTAATGTTACTGCTGGGATACTACTGACTATCGAGCGAGAATAATTGGGTTTTAATCCACCACGCGGACTCAATGCTAATTAGTGGATGGCACATTATGTCTTTTGAATTTTTAGTTCTTGGATAACCCAGTCATTGATTTACAAAATGCTATAAAATGCTAATGCTATGTGCTAATAAAAATATACTCACCAATTGACTAGTCTCAATAAAAGCATCAACACATTGTGAGTATCCCTTGAAGTTAGTCATGATACTGGCGATCTCCTTCATCCGGGCCAGGTTGCTTTGATTTTGAGCTTTCACAAACTCTTCAATCAGACTTTTCTCAATTTCATCATATTTTGACTCAATCTTCTTCTTGGCAACTTCAAACTTGTCAGGGGGTAACTCTTGGGCTATTGTGTGAAGCTTTTGTATCACATCTGCTGCTTCAAACAACTAGAAAAAAAAATTAGTAGTTACATATTTTATTTTATTTGATCATAACATTTCCTTCCTTATTTTTTACATGAACTTGATTTTGTTTTTTTAAGTCTTTTTAACTCCTTCTGCTCCATGCCATTTAGTGAAACACTTATAAATAAACTATAGAGCCCGGCGACAGCAATGGCGCAGCGATGACACAGTCGATTGTAGGGGTATGTAAATGTGTTAAAAGCAACACCAAATTTTTTATTATATTTTCTCTTTATTTACATAAGTAGAAGCTATCACATATTCATTTACCTTATTAGGATCACTAAATAGGTCAGCGAGCACTGGCCCCGGACTCAAGAACTGAGCTAGGTGTGACAACAAGTCTCGCGCCGCAGCAGCCCTTGCCCGGGGTGCTCGAGCGGCTCCCAGCTTCTCACCCACATCTAAAGCACGGCCTCCGCAACGAGACATTCGCTCATCAAGCGAGCTAAATATGTTGACACATTGCTGAAATAATAACATTACAGTTATCGAAAGATGGTTAGTTTGATTTTAATAATTAGGTATTGTTTTAGTGTTGTTTTGAACCTATTATCTGATTGAAGGATTAATTTTTAGGGCTTATTTCATAGTCTTTGAATAAGTGTCAAGTAGACTAATTACAGGATTTAGTTATATTAGCTATTCTGGAAAAAGTCTGGTCTGTCTTCATGTCATGTTATGTTAGGACTATTAAATTGAATATGGTGAAAGCCCCAAAATCTTCTCTGGATAATAGTTTAAAGGTATGATGGCCACTTGATAGATCAATGACATTAAACTGGTTTTAAGAAGTCAGTGGATGGTAAAGTAAATAAATTAGTCTGTGGCCAACTCAATCACCGGAGTTGGTACTGACTCGTACAAAGTGGATAGTGAAAGCTCAAGATTTGTTGACATGACACTTTGGCAGTGAATGTCCACTGGCTGATAATATGATGAGGATGTGTTGTTGTACTATTGTTTACTCACAGTGTGCAGCTCCATAATTTCAGATAATTTAGCACCATATAACTTCTCCTCCTCCTGAACAGATTGTTGTAATCTAGCACATTTCCTTTCCTGACGCTCTTGTAGAACCTAAAGAGTGCATAATAATAATGAATAGGCTTACCAATCTTATGGTACACCATAAAGTATTATATACAAGCTATATATACTGAGCACCATATACAACAATTTTCCTATAGAGGAAAAGATGGAAAGAGTAGAGGAAACCATTGAAAAAACCTCGAAAGACATGTGCCATCCGCCAATCCGCATTGGGTCCGCGTGGTGGATTAAGACCCAATCACTCTCGCCTGAGAGTAGGCCAGTGTCCCAGCAGTGGGAACATTAGAAGGCTGTCATGATGATGATGATGATGATAATGAAGTAAAGTTTATTCTATTAATGCAAAGTGAGTTAATTAATATCAGTGGCCAACTCTGATAATGGAGTTTATGGGCTTTAGATCAGCTAAGCTATCTATATACCGTTCGTACATTCATTTATATTTTTCAAGTATTTAATGTAATTATGTAAGTATTTTAATTTGTTAATAAATTTAGAGTTCAAGGGCTGCATGAAAGTCTTTATTATTGCCTAATAACTGTTATAATCTGGACAGACATCAACAGAACTTGCAATGTAAGTCCATAATATAGTAGATAGGTACTGTACATGGAGGTACCTCCTGACCTTTAGTCTACATACACAAAAGTAGGAACTTAGTAATATAGCTGAAACAGTATAACCATGACATATATTTACCTACCTTTAGATCTTGTATTGCTTGGGTAAATATATCGTGTATCATTTCAGGGTCGAACTGATCGTCTTCTAGGCGAGACTCCTGCATGCTCCGTCTCACCATCCTCTCAACAAACTCATCAGGATCAAATGGATCCTACAAAAATAACCGTGTGAAATCTACTGTATAAGGTATACCTATTTGTCGAAGTTAATGTAGTTACTATTATTTCTTTGCTTACCTGTTCCAATTCTTTCATATATTGGTTCATCATCTTTTGAGTTGTATGGTTTTGTGAGAGAATGCGGTTGATTTTCAATAAAATTAATTAGACAGGTACTACCGTACTTCGAGCAGGTTATCCTAATTATACTAAAATGTAAAAATATTTAGAATTATTTATTTAATTACTTTTTAAAAATATCCAATCCAAAATCCAAGGTACCTAATCAATCAAACAAACCGCACCCACCGCCGCCCTTAAACTTCTTCTTCTTCTTCTTTCTTTTTTTATGGCATCTGTGGCTAGTTTGCCACAATTTTGCCAGTGTCAAGTGAGTTTGATTGTCGCTAGCAACTTATACAAACGAAATTTGGAAAGAAACGATGACTTTTCTTTTAAAATTCCCTTGGAAAGTCTGACTAAATTATCAACCAACATTATCCCTCCATCATCAATTACTTACACTTGTGCTATGTAAACAAGTTAAATTGGATAAACTGCCAACAAATTTACGCAATGAAAAATAATTAAAATGGGAAGACCCATGTCGTTTCCTTCGTGTTAACAAGCAAGCACAATCAATCAAGCATTGCAAACCACAGAACACTAAACAAGCAAGTAATAAAAAGCTTGAAATCGGGGGTCTGAAACTTTGAGGGACCATAGACCTAGCTTGAGTTTGGCATCATTCATAAAATAAACCTAGGCACACCCCACCCACCCACCATAATAAAAAATAGAAATGTGTCTCTGGCTCTCGCAACACACAGTGGTTTCTAAAACTATGTTAACTCGTCAATAACCTTTAGCGACGCAACTATCGAGTTTCTTTAAAAATTTAGAATCCAGAGTCAGGTGCTTATGCTTAATTCACACGAGGGCAGAAACAGTGGGCAGCAAACTCAGACAAATTAGAACTTGTCTGAAGCAGCAAAGTACTGTTAGAACTGTCTACGGTTAGAACAGTCTGTTTGTTAACTGTCTATTTTTTCGGGGCAGTTTGCTTCCCCCGCCACCTTTCATAAAAGCTTATTACATTACACGATTCGTCGGCACGATGAGCCGAGACGACAGATCAGACGTTCTGTTACACTACACGATAGCCTCCCTAAATCGCCTTTCTAAAGGCTCGATTACATTTCATCGTCACGTTGAATCGTGAAACGACGACGAACTGCCTAACAGGGCTTACACCTTGCGATTTAGGCTCCCTGCTTCAAATCGTCACGATGAATCGTGAAATGTAATCGAGCCTTTACTCATCCGTCTGGACTCGGGTGAACGCGGGGGCAGGGCAGTGCAAGGAGTTTGTTTGAGTGCAGTTGCATGTGGCGTGTGGTTTGTTTTACTTTTTGTTTGTTTCGATATTAAGCGACACTTGATGATTTTACAACTCTATGCTCCATCGCTTTCAATCGCGGACAGTCCTATGTTTAAACGCCACTGTCCTTACAAACTGTTCTGTCCCACTGCTCTGCCTTCCACACGAGGGCAGAACAGTGCTGCCCTCGCCCTCGTTTGGAATAATAACTTATAGCATTAGGTGTGAGTATTTTATTAAATCTAAAGAAATGTATAACATCTAATCTAGAGGGTATTTTTTGATTAGTGCTTAGTATTCAAGGAACTGGTTCCACACACAAAAAAAAAAGGTAGGCAGGTACATGTTTAAAAAAAAAAATGATTTATTAAGTTTATTTAGTCGATATTAGGTATTTGTTATTCTTGTTGGAAATCGACAGGGCAGCGCGCGGCACGTGTCAGTGAACCACGGGTCCATAGCCCGCGCGTCAATCCCCCCCGTAACCGCTACGAGGCGCTCGAATATTTTATTATTAGGTACGTACGCTGCCCATCTCGACCAGATAAGTTTATCTGGTTATAATTGACCAATTATACATAATCGATTTACTTACTAGACATTATTGCCTTGCTACGTTGCCGTCGTAAAGTTGCCTTGTCATGCATGGAGGTGATGGGTCGGACTGTCTGTACGTAGGTACGTAGTGCATATCTATTAATTCCATGGGTGATGGTGCTGAGGGTGTCACCATGAACCGTCGCAGGTACCTACCTACTGAATAGATCCATTATCTATCTACTCCAAAATAGACTGGATTTAGATCATTCGGAATGTCTCTTGGATTCAAATTCATTCAATTCTAAATTCCGGCACCTTGCCTCACACATATCTTAAAAATTTAGATTGATCAGCAGTCTCGTCACGAGACTGCTGATCGAGACGAGAATCACGAGACTCTCGTGATTCCCGGCACATGCAAATGTCTTTAGGGAAGAGGAATTAATACTGATCACATCGCTCTTGGCTCTAGGTACCAACCTAATAAAAAAATATACTTATGCAAACGCAATGCAATCAGTATTCAATGATTCCAGTAGGTATGTGTGTACCGCTCCAATAAAAATAATCTTATATAGTCAAATCCGGAGTTCAGAACGCTTGTCACGTCAGTATCAACTAATCCCATTGCTTTGCAATGTAATCTGATTCCAGTGTGCCTGTATCAGGCGCGTTAAACAAAATCTTATTCTTAAATAAATATTCTGATTCGGAATTCAGAACGTTTTTCAGTACGTACCTATCATTCAAAGATTAATAATCTATCAAAAGGCCAGCCATATAGCCAAAGACCTACCTACTCAATAGGGATCTTGGTGCCAATTTCAAAGGGTTCATCAATCCGTATCATAACTATGATATTGTGCAAATGTGCATGGATTATTTTAATATGACGACTTGCTAGATATACCATGTTTAAGTAGGTACCTACAATCTACTTTCGTGATGATTCCGGGATCTATTGCTCATTATTTTGAAAAACTAGCAGTTTAGGACCTCGTTATTGATTTTATCAAATAAAAAGTATTACATCATTATTGTTTCTGGCTAGTGCGAAAAACAAACATTTCAACTTTAGAAACAAAAGAAAAAGTCATAAATGTAGCAGATACGTCTTTTTGGAAGATTTCCTACTAGAGAAAACGTTTTTTATATCCAAATTCTTGTGATGTCGTAATATTTATACAAAATTGTGTGCGTGCCATTAACGTTGCTTAATAATTTTACTCTCTTTGATGAGAGTTGTGTGGAAAAGTAATCATAATCAAGAAGCATTTGACAGGTGGAACACTAAAACATTTTACATACGCGAGAAGTGAGATGTCCAATGTATCCTAAACGGGTTAGGATAAAGTCGATAGAGCTCAATGGCTGAGCGCCTCAGCCCTCGAAGCTCCGAGGTCAACGCCTTGGAACAACGAGGCTACCTCATCGGCAAAAAGATCGGGCAAGGATCGTACGCCACCGTCCACCTCGCGGAGTACTGCGATGCCTCCAGCCCCAAGCGCATGCACCTTGCGTGCAAAATATTCGATAAAGAAAAAGCGCCCCGGGACTTCTTGGAAAAGTTTTTCCCTCGAGAACTCGACATCTTGACGAAGATTGAAAACCCTCACATTATCCAAGTGCATAGCATATTACAGAGAGGTCCGAGAGTTTTTATATTCATGAGATACGCCGACAACGGAGACTTATTAGATTTTATAAAACGAAATGGAGTCGTGCCAGAGAATCAAGCCAAACTTTGGTTCAGACAAATGGCTAGTGGATTGCAGTACCTCCACAGTAAAAATATAGCGCACAGAGATCTGAAATGTGAGAACATACTGTTATCAAGGCGCTACAATGTAAAGTTGGCAGATTTCGGGTTCGCGAGATTCTGTATTAACGGTGAAAACAGACGTGTGCTCAGTGAGACTTATTGCGGCTCCGCCGCATACGCCGCACCAGAGGTTGTGAGTGGGACACCTTATAATCCTAAACTAGCTGATGTTTGGTCTCTTGGGATTATTCTATTCATCATGTTGAATGCGTCTATGCCATTTGACGATTCAAATTTGCGTAAGCTCCTCAAGGATCAGATGTCACGCAATTGGGTATTTAGAAGCAGGATAAGAGATACGGTTTCACCGGCAGCGAAGTCCATCGTGCGCCATATCCTGGAACCTGATATTACGCTTCGTTTAACCTTAGACCGAGTGCTGTCGCACGAGTGGACGAGGCCACGTAAGGACAAGAGCGCTAGTCTGATGGGGCGTCTTGTACAGTCCGCGCCATCAGCTCCGCATGCCTCAGGCAAGCGTGAGCATGAAGAGGCTGGGACATCAGCCGGAGCTCGCGTCTCCGGTGACCATCGCGAGATGGAGCGGGAGCGGCACGACGACATTAATATGCGCTCCCGAGACTGACAATACAAACTCCATAACATTTACGCAAGTGTAACATTTTGACAAACTTTTTAGGCCATCTACAATAGGAAATTTACTTTATTATTTTTATTTTTTTACAATTGACGAACTAACTATTGTTAGTCGGCAATAGTGAAATAAAATTTTGTACAAAACGATTTTATTTTATCAGTAGACCGACGGCGACGTGCAGCACCGGGTAAGTACCTCCGTACCGAACGAGTCTAGGTACTTACCTTTTACTTCGGCAAGGAATAACCCAATACCCCAAATAATGTACCGGCGAAAGGATACTTTGAAAAGAAATTCAAAGTAGATGATACTGGGTCGTAGGATATGTTTAACCTTGACATCATAGCATTAATATATTCTACTCGCAGATAGGTAAATTCTGGTTTGAATTCTTTACTTGGCTGAAAACAAAATGAGCTTAGCAGGTAGTTAGGTCCTAGGTAGGTACTACTTAAAATTCACCTAAAAAGCAGCACATCCTCCAAGCAAAAACTCAGAATGTGTAGGGAATACGTAGCTGGTTACAAAACTTGGTTAGGTAGTAGGTACAAAGATTTATAGTCAAAGGGTAGGTACGTACGTAGACACACTAAAGGGGTTGGTGACGCTATCTCTGCCGATAGCTCAGTGGTAGAGTGGTGAGTTACTTAGCTTAGTTACATCAAGCTGGTCTGGTTTTTGTAGGAAATCGGTTTATATACCCCTTTTTAAATAGGTAGATATCTCTCGGGTGTGAGGTGATCGATCGGATGCAACACTACATAAGAACGCTTATTCCGGTTTCGTAATAATTACGAAAACGGAATAAGCGTTTATATATAAGGTCATTCATTATCAACCTGACAAACTTAAGAGGTAGGTTCCACACATAAAAAAAAATACTTGTACTTTTTTTTCTAAACGTTTTTTTTATATTTAAAAAAAAAATACGTATATCTGCTTAATAATTAGTTATCCTTGTTAGAAATCGAAAAGGCAGCGCTCGGCACGTGTCAGTGACCCGCGCGTCAATGAACCTCGGATCAATAACCGGCGCGTCCTTGACCTGCGCGTGTCCTTGACCCGCTACGGGGCGCGCACGTAATAATTGAGCGGAAAAACGTAATCGATTTTTTTTTGTTTCTTGGGATTTTTAAGACAAAATATACATAAAAAAATATATATATAGGTACCTATATATACCTATATTTTATGTGTGGAACCTATCCCTTAAGTTTGTCAGGTTGATAATTAATGACCCTGTATATAAGCGTTACACAGAATATACATTAGGTATAGATGACATAGGTATTCTGAGGCCCCCTCGATGATATTTTACTCTTTGCCTCGATGTTTAAAAGATAAACAGCTCAGGGCAGGTCTTTATTTTGGCCCACCTGATAGCACAGAATAGATATTAGTATGCTGATGGTAAGCAGTCACCGTAGCCTTTGGACGTTTCTAAAGAACCCAGACAAAGGTACCTAAGTATAACTTGCCGTTCATTGTTGACGACACCCCGAAACAACACCCCTGAGGTGTTTCTAACAAAATATAGTAATTAATGTAACTTACGCATTGCCACCTTGAGACGTAGATCAAAAGTCTGTTAGGTAATTTCACCAGAAGCCATTTAAACTAGAACAACACATGATGATGATGATGAAGTATTATAAGTAACTACTTGTTTACCGTTGCATGTATATTGTAATTTTGTTCGAATCCTGGTATAACCCCGCTGTAATTAAAAGATACCTTCTCTCCTTTAGCATGTTCCCCTGAAATTGCAAAATACTTTACCACAGACAGAATACCGATACAAAATTCGTGAGATACCTAGCACGATCAACTTATAGAGAGTGAGGTGACATAACGGGATGAGACGGGAAATTGGCAATGTAAATAATAATTCAGACGATGTTGCGGATAGAATTAGTAAAATAAAAACCTACCGTATTCATAAAATTTAATAGGAGGATACAATTGTACTGTGTTTCCGCAGCAACTGTACAAAACTAATAAAGCAATGCAAGTAAGTTGTAATGTGTTGCACATTTTCATGAATGGATACCTACAAGTATACTGTATGAAATTTTGAAAAACAAGAGAATGAAGTTAATAGAAAGTTATGTACCTGAGTAATCATAATTAGATATTGATGTGATATGATCATCGTGACCGTAAAATTACTGGTTTTTATGTTTGCACATGGAAATTGATATATCTTGCAATTATGCCTAGTAGGTCTAGGTACCTATCTACCTATTTGCAAGAGCGTTATGTATATTATATTGTATCTAAATAAATAAAACATCTTTAAGAGTTGTTTCAAGCAGTATGAAGCCGGGCCCTGGTCTTTTGTAGGGGTCTAGATAATTAAATAAGACGTGATGAATTAACAATCTTAGATTCAACCAACCTCACAAGCACAAGCTATCTAGGCTATAATCATTAAAGAAACCTAAAGAAACCTTGTTTATTTATTTTATTTTGACTTCTTTCATAATCTAAAGTAAGTTTATCTTTGTGAAAGAGTGCAACACAATGCAAAACAACAAGGCGGGTATAACGAACAACTGGGTTATTACGTACTGTCAAGTTCACGATTGGCCAAGGAACATAACTAATTTTACGTCATTACGAATCTCCGTTCTAAGAAACTCAACACAATAATTATTTTTCCTTTAGAACTTTGTTTGTCTAGGTACATAAAAATAAAATTGTTTGTTACTGTTAGTCTTATATTTTTTTTCCAATTTTTCTATGGTGTTACAAAGACCTAGTCCACTATGAAATTGCTCCTTTGGGGGAAGGGAAGGTCTAAGGACTGATATGATGATGATGATTCCATGAATTTAATCAAAGTAGGTAGGTTTATCATTGTTTATTATTAATTATCTTCCAGTTTGCTTTTAATATATAAAAATAATATATTCATCCCATTTTACATTTGTGTAACGTTATGACCGCAGAGCTGGTATGTGTTGATGACAGCATTGCCAAGAAACCTTCCCGTGGGGTCTTGGCGCACCACGTGGACGAAGTCATCACCCAGCGTGAACTGCACTTGAGGTGGGGCGGCCCAGTCGCAGACAGTGGTCATAGCTTTGTTTACTGCTGCAGGGTTGACGCAGTACATCTGGAAATAATTATAAAAGTCAAACCACATTTTAAAAATATACATTAAAAATATATATTCAAGTTCACATTAAACACATGTCATAAAAAAAATTACATAAAATTCCATTCATAAATCGAATGTCTCTTAGTATCGCATTTACTCCACCACCAAAGACATTAAAATACCTAAGCTCTGAGTCACCCACCTTTTGGTAAGCTTCATGTTGTCCTGGCACTATATATGCTATGGGATAGTCAAATTTGTAATTGGAAATATAATCCGTATCTGAAAATAATACAAAATTACACCATTTTATGATGGGTCTACCTACACCTAGAGGTATAGTATAAACATTAGGTACAAAATTATGTAACTATTATTAGCATAGATTATTTTTAGAGCTACAAAACCAGGGAGCCCCTGCAGTGCCAAGCAGAACTCGAAATACTCAAAGCATTATGTGAGTGACACAATAAACTCATAACTCATAATAAACAATATTATTTTATGTAGGTATAGGTAGCACAGCGGATCTAGGCTTCCGTGAAGTTAGGCGTTTGTGATGCGCAAAGACATATTAGTTTGAAAAAGCTACATTGCGCATCGAAACGGCTAATTTCACTACGGCCGAGATCCGTTGTGAGACCTATACATACATAGTCATAGAAGTAGAGTGGTTGAGAAGTAGAGCCTTGTACGGGCTATAAGTAGATGAAATTATTTTACCTTTCGTCACTTGGGTACAATGAGGAGGAGAAACACTTTTCTTCAATTCTACATTTATACATATTACTGTTGTTAACAATAATAAAAGCAGCGCGACTAGCTCACTTAATAACATTTTATTTTAATTAAATAAGCTGTGCGGCTATGCGTATCTACTGTGTTTTGCAAGGGATCCGCCTGTAAATAACTAGAATAACCGTAACGTTAGTTTCGATAGTTTATAGATATATAGTAACCCGCACGCGTGACGCATACTACAGAGCCCGCCGATCCACCGCAACTGATAACATATGAACCCGGGACTAAGATAAGTAATTAAGTATTAAATAAATAATAAATAATGCTGGACAATCCACACATCATTATCTAGCCTAAAGGTAAGCTGCTGTTAAACAGAGCTGTGTTAACTATACTTAATATAATACAATACATAGATGTTTTTTATTATACATATAGGAAATACCCAGAAAACAAATATTTGTAGATCGTACAAACATTTGACCCGAGGCGGGAATCGAACCCGCAACCTCCGTATCGCAGGCTAATAAATAAAATAATTCATTTCTAGCGTAGGTATTATATACCTACCTAATATATCGTACCTTAATATATACTATCGTCACAGATTTCTATCCGTGATGGGGACGGAGAAAGAATACATGTGTCCCCTCCGCCGCCGGGTAGCGTGTAGTAAGAGTCTACTAACCCGGTCAAACGCTGTGGTAGGGCTCCGTAAAGGGCTCGCCTGGGTTGCTACCACACTTCCGTTAAAATTTTCCGCCAAATGTCTTAGCTCTTGAGTGAAGACGTGTTCCGGAACTATTGCGGGAGTACCAGTCCCCTTAGGTGAAAAGCATTCTATGTCATTACTGGGATCCGTAAGTTGTTTCGCAAAGGACTTCTTTTGAACTGGGATGAGGGGTTGGCGCGTTGTCCAGGGAGACCCGGTGAAACGGTTGTCCGCTGGCCGCCCGCGGGTCAGTAGGGGACCCGAACCCAAGGATATCTATTAAAACTCCGCCCTGGGAGGCTGTCCCACCAACCCGCGAAAAAAGCCTATGAAGTGATTGTCGTGCCGGAGTAGGAGACCGGAGTAGAACCCGACAATTTCTTTTAGGTTGGATCGGGGGCCCTTCCGTAAATCGCGCCAGCCATTCATAGTTCAGTTCAATTGATCCTATCTTTTTTATAACTAAATTTGCTCTCATTTTTGACTGGAATGCTTTTCATCCCATTCCTCATTTTTATATTTCCATGGCCATTAAAAAAAAGAGAAACACGTATACCCCAGCGGCTTTTAATTCTACTTTTAATGTTGACCTCTGCAACATCCGAGGACTTCATTCTAATTTGAATGCTGTTCATCACCATCTAGAAACGATAAAGCCTGCCCTGCTCTTTTTAACGGAGACGCAAATATCCTGTCCGGCCGATACATCATATCTACACTACCCCGGCTACAAAATAGAAGAAGCATTTCTTCCTAAAGCAGGGGTGTGTATGTACGTACGGGATGATATTTGTTGTCGTCGTCTTAACGGTCTTGAAGCCAAAGATCTGTCTTGTCTTTGGGCTCGCGTCGATTACGGAGGTAGAACCCGTATATACGTATGCCCATATAGGTCTCATAGTGGTGACGCGGAAACGACACGCTTGTTTGAGCGAATTGCGGATGGAATTGAATGGGTACTTGGGCAATATCCCAATGCAGAGTTGATCATGCTTGGCGATCTGAACGCTCACCACAATGAGTGGTTGGGTTCCGAGCGCACTGATCATGCAGGGAGAACTGCCTATGACTTTGCACTTGCTCATGGCCTTACTCAGCTGGTTTCATGTCCAACGAGAATTCCCGACATAGTATATCATAAACCTTCCTTGCTGGATCTTGTTTTGACCACTCATCCAGACAGATACAAGGTTACAGTGGGAGCACCTTTCGGTTCTTCGGACCATTGCCTGGTTTCAACATCTGTGCCATTAGAACGTCCAGTTTCAAATACCCAACCTGGAAGGCGAAAGGTTTGGCACTTTGGCTCTACTGATTGGGACGGATTACGGGAGTTTTACTCATCGTATCAATGGAAGCGTATTTGTTTTTCCTCTAATGATCCAAGCATTTGCGCAGAATCAGTCGCCGACGTCATTCTTCAAGGCATGGAATGTTTTGTACCAAGTTCCATGGTCCGCGTTGGTGGGAACAATCTGCCTTGGTTCGACAGGTCTTGTACTGATACAGTCAGTAAAAAACTGACTGCCTACAAAGCCTGGTCGGAGGCGCGAAAATGTTTTGATCCTGAAGCCTCTAACCTGAGGAAAAAGTTCAACGCCGTCTCTAGGTTTAGTAAAAAGGTTATGGTCAGAGCAAGAAATCAGCACATCAGCAGAATTGGGCATAAACTTGCAAGTTATCCTTCTGGCAGCAGAGCCTTTTGGTCTCTTGCTAAAGCTGCTGAGGGTAACTTTTGCCGGTCCTCTTTACCATCTTTGCTTAAGCCGGACGGCTCAATGGCCCATAGTGCAAAAGAGAAAGCTGATATCCTTGGTTCTCTTTTTGCCTCCAACTCGACTCTTCACGACGGGGATGCTACACCACCGTCAATACCTCGGTGCTCTAGTTCCATGCCCGAAGTACACTTTACTCAAAAGGCTGTACGCAAGGAACTTTCATCCCTCAACGTGAGAAAGTCAAGTGGGCCTGATGGCATTCCGGCTACAGTGCTTAAAATGTGTGCCCCTGAGCTTTGTCCTGTTCTTACACATCTATTCGACCTTTCTTACAGTACTGGTATCGTACCGTCTTCTTGGAAGGTAGCACACGTCCACCCTATCCCTAAAAAAGGGGATCGAACGAATCCGTCCAACTACAGACCCATAGCCATAACCTCCCTACTCTGTAAGGTGATGGAGCGAGTAATTAACACTCGGCTTCTTGGTTATCTAGAGGAGCACCAGTTAATCAGTGATTGCCAATACGGCTTCCGTCATGGGCGATCAGCTGGTGATCTCCTAGTATACCTAACTCATCGTTGGGCTGAAGTCGTTGAGAGTAGAGGGGAGGCTTTGGCTGTAAGCCTGGACATTGCTAAAGCGTTCGATCGGGTTTGGCATAAGGCGCTTCTTTCGAAGCTTTCATCATACGGTCTTCCCGAGAGGCTAATAAATTGGGTTGCCAGTTTTCTATCCGGGCGAAGCATTCGATCCGTTGTTGACGGATCTTGCTCAGACTTTATGCCTATCAATGCTGGTGTACCTCAAGGCTCAGTGTTATCGCCCACTCTTTTCATCCTACATATCAATGATATGCTACAAATTAGCGGTCTCCATTGTTATGCGGATGATAGTACGGGGGATACCTCTTACTTTGGCCGAGCAAACGCCTCTCGTATCGAAGTGGATGAGAATAGGTCGAAACTTGTAACTGAAGTGGAGTGCTCTTTAGAACGAGTATCTGATTGGGGTAATCAAAACTTGGTTATCTTTAACCCCACTAAAACACAAGTGTGTGTATTTACGGCGAAAAAAACTCCATTTAACTTTGTTCCGCAGTTTCAGAGCATTCCTCTCTCCATCTCTGCGAGCATTAGTATATTGGGCGTCGAGATTACTAGCGAAGTCCAATTCGGGAGTCACCTTGAAGCGAAGGCTGTACTAACTTCGAAAAAGCTTGGGGTTCTCAACCGTGCTAAACAGTATTTCACGCCTTCTCAACGCTTAATGCTTTACAAAGCTCAAGTACGGCCTCATATGGAATACTGTTCTCATTTATGGCACGGTGCACCTAAGTATCAGCTGCTTCGCTTTGACTCACTTCAGAGAAGAGCCGTAAGAATCGTCGACGACCTCAAACTCACAAGCAAACTTGAGTCGTTGAGCCAGCGCCGAGACATTGGCTCGCTCTGCGTTTTTTATCGCCTCTATAATGGGGAATGCTCTGAAGAGCTTTTTAACCTCATACCAGCATCGAGGTTCTACCACCGTACCTCACGTCAGCGGAACAAGGCTCATCCACATCTCATCGACACGTGGGTATCTCGCACAACACGCTTTACGAGAACTTTTCTTCCCAATACGTGCAAGTTGTGGAATGGGCTTCCTTCCGCGGTCTTTCCGTTGAGCTACAATATGGGCCGCTTTAAGGGAAATATAAAAAGAGTCATCCAGGGCAGGCAACGCATCAACTGTGCTTCTGGTGTTGTTGATGTCAATAGGCGACGGTAACCGCTTACCATCAGGCGGGCCGTAAGCCTCTTTGCCTCCAAATGACATAAAAAAAAAAAAAAAAAAAAACAGAGCTATCGTGGTGTACACTCAGGATAAACCTACACTAATACCAGCCCATTATCGGAGGGATGTAAACCTACAATCGTATTGAAGCATCTGTCACCCTTTTTTAATAGTGCGAAACTCGCACTCTCCGGCCGTAAATAAGTAACTTTCACACAAATATTTTTTTTATTTTTTTATTAGATATGTCAGTATTTCACATTTAGAAATTAATTTATATTTTGTCATTATTCAAAACTTCTTGAAACTTTTTGTTCACTGCCTCAAATTTTTCAATATCTTCCAGCAACTCAGCATGGTAAAGAGCTGCCGTTTCGACTTCCATTTCAGCAGCAGAAACTGTAAAACAAACTGTAGGTAGAGGTGGGTATCAAGTAGGTAAGAACATTACCTGTTTGTACTACAGAGTGACTTTCGTTATAAAGAATGTAAAAAAAAAAGTGATTCTTACTCCTGAGATCTCTCACAATTTCTACATTTTTTTTCAATCGGGCTAGGTCCGATTCTATTTCATCTTGTACTAAATTGTAAAATTGGTTAGAGTTAACGTCTATTGCTATTGATTCTGTTGCCTTTTCATTTTCCATTATTGTGTATTTTTAGATTGCCCGCGTTTTATGCGATCTATTTGACAGTCGGCCTGTCATTCGCTATGTGGAGTGGAACCAATTGGAACACAGGATATCCTGTGACCATTTGACAGGATATCCGTACTATCATAGACACAATCATAGACGCCTTCCAACGCAGGGTAAAAAAAGCAGAAGTTGTCATTGTATTTCTCTTCATATGCTAAAGTTTGATTTACATTGAGTCAGTAGCAAAGTCAGTGCTGACTCCAAATTCTCGCGAACTGATCCTTTTTAAACAGAAAGTCAGTCCTCAAAGTCAGCACTGACTTCATTCGGAGTCAGTCACTGACCCAATGTAACTCGCACCTTATGCTCACCATAAACCCTACCCTAAAGTCATTAATACTCTGTCTGTGTGACCAAGAGAATAAATCTCGGACAAATTGTCTGAGAAATTTACCAATTTATATAATCTGTTTAAAATATAATAAGGAAAGGAATTTAAACACTACGTCACGTACGTTGTTGCGTGCGTTGCGCTGACGTAGTGCTTAAATTCTCTTGGTTGCGCTGTGTGTGCTGCCTATATGTATTTGGTGATAAATATTTGATAATAATCTAATGTTTCCTGTGAATATTGTCAAGAATTTATTCATGATAGTATTCTAGTTTATTTTGGCGAGTTGTTTTCTGATATTTTTCAATCAAAATGATGAGCGACGACGATCGTGACATTGATATCGAAAGTGATGTGGGTGTTTTCCTTATTTATTAAAAGACTTTTGTTCGTTTTTTTTAACTACGAGTGTTTATTTATTTGGTAATGATCCGTGGTATTAAAATTTCAGGCAGAAAATGACTCTGATTCCCGTGCACATTCCAGAAACATACTTGGAAATGGATATTACTCGCAGGTATAACTTGTTTCAGAAATTACGCTCTAATGCGTAACTCCTTGCAATTTATTATGCGTGGAACGTTGTTGAACATCTGTATTATGTTTAGGCCGAGAAACGCGCTCACCATAATGCATTGGAACGGAAAAGAAGAGACCACATAAAATACAGTTTTACATCACTGAGGGAGGCTGTCCCAGCATTGCAGAATGAAAAAGTGGTATGTTGGTTTCCCTAAATTTATTTTGTAATAATGGCAAACATCCCTTTACGCGCGTAGCACATCTCCGCTGCGAAACCTCAACAGCGGAACTGCAGTAATTTTGCTATGTCTTGTCCGTATGTAGGAAAAGCGTAGTAGCACTAGCGAAACTGCCTGTTCTAGCTCACAGATTTGACTATAATTTTATCTCTTTCTTAGATTGGTACAAAAACTTGTTTAATTAAAACATCATAAAAACTAACAAAGACATTTATTTCTGACTGTCTTATTCATTTGATAATTGGCCAGTAATAGTACTTATAGTCAACCAACAACCCTTAGTATTAATTAGACTATTGTTAATAATGGGACCAAGAACATAATCAATACATATTTTAGTCTAAAAACTTCCAGGCAAGCAGGGCCCAGATCCTGAAAAAGGCAGCTGAGTACATTCAGTTTATGAGGAGGAAAAATAATTCCCATATGCAAGACATTGAGGATCTCAAGAGGCAAAACAATCAACTAGAAAATCAAAGTAAGTGCTTTTATACTAGGTAAGTACCTATGTGACATTAGAAATTATCTGATTAATATCTTCTCTTCATGCCAAAATATAGATCTCGAAGAGACAGAATAGATTTTCTATTGTTTCTAGAATCTCAATACAAGAAAGATTAAGGGTACCTACTCAAAGTTATCAGTGGTTTAAATTCAAATACATTTACTTTAAATATCAAGGTCACAAAGTTTGAAGGCAATGATGAATGAATATGCATAACTTTGGTGTTTCAATCATGATTTTTGGTTGAATGCTATGCCTTTCATGCATGCAATTCATGCTTAATTAAAATGTTTGCAGATCATGCAAACATTTGCCGCAGTGGGGATAGAACCCGCAACCTCTCGCTTTTCAACCGGGCACTCGCCAAATGTGCCACTAATGTTGTCATATTTTGTTATTTTATTTGTTATAGTCCGCGCTCTTGAAAAGGCGAGACAAACCGGCAATTACGTTGACGCTCATGAGTTAGGGCTCGGCATCAAGTCTGAGGGAAGTTCACATGACACAGATAGCTCTGATGGAGAAGGCACCACACGACGAGTTAAGAAACTCAAAATCAATGGAGTCAATGTATAAAGCACAGTTAACTATACTTAATGGATGGCCATTGTTCCAAAACTGGCTTAGTCAAGATAAGCATGTAGTCGGTAGGAGGCGTAGATCATGATCTTTTTTGTCTGCTGCATATTACATTATCCACGAAGCATTATTGATGGTATTTATTGTAATCCATGATCAAATTACTAGGATCATAATAAATATTGACAGTAAAATATAATAATTGATGTATGGATACATCTGGGCAAGCCAGTGTTGGCATGGGTGTGCACTGAGACTGTGCATGCCATCACATGCAAATGCTGCCAATAGCTGAGCCAGTACAATGTTTAGTGGTTTCAATAAGCAGCATTTTCTAAAATAAAACCTATATGACAAAAGGGGTTGGCTCAGTTTTTGGTAACTGTTAGTTGTTGGATGAATTCATTTTAGCAAATCATGTTTTGAACTGCATTTACAAGAGATTTTTATAAACGGTCTATTTACTGAAATGAAATGATTTATTTTGCTAGAAGTACGGTTACATAAGGTCTTATTGTTTACGTAAGTATAAGTGTCACACGCTTCACCGTTTAACTCGGCATGCAAAAATACAAATTTAAAATAAAAATACAATTTAGAAAGAATACAACGAGAATTTAGAATGATTAATTAGTAGTATGTCAAGTTATATAATAATAAAAATGTCAAGTACTAGTTTGAGGGCAAAAATAGTTGGAAGTGGATTATTTACTAACAAAGTTTAACTATTTGAATTTGGGTGGGATAACTATTTACGATATTATCTTATTAGAGCACTGGTGGTCTATTGGTAGTGACCCCGCCTTTCGATCCTAAGGTCGTGGGCTCGAATCCGGTCATGAACCTATGGATTTTTCTATGCGGAAAATTTATGTGCATTGCTGGCATTGCTCTCATGGCTTCACGGAGAGAAAATATCGTGAGGAAACCGGCATGTCCAAGAACTAACAATTCGAAAGACATGTGCCATCCACCAATCCAAAATATCTAAAGTTAAATGATGACAGTAAATAACTAAAATACCAAGTTCTGGTTATGAATAGCTATATTATTTGACACAGGGCACACACAAGACACTAGACCACCTCATAATACGATAATCATTATCTTGTGTCCTTTATAATTTGGCAGTAAATAAGAAAAACAACTAGTTTTAATCAATATGTATTGGCAACCTGTGACACTGTTACAGTTTTGTGGCTCTTAAAATGAAATGAAATGAAATTTATTTGCTTGAAGTATGGTATAAGGTATTAAGTTTTACTGTTTGTTTTAAAATGTCTCACACACTTCGTCGTTGACCGACATGCAAACATACATAACAATAAATAAAAAGATAAAACTATTTTAAAGTAAAGTTTTTTTAAAGTAAAAAGTTATTTATTTGAAAACAGAAACTTATGGGCTAGCATTATTAGGTAGTAGCATGATTCAAACTTAAATTTACATCACTATAAAACAGGCAATGATATTTGCAAGATCGCTAACTCCCACCGAATAACCTGTGTTGTGGGTAGTTAGTCTCTTTCGTCGAGCGTTGTTGCAAAAAAGAAGCAAGATGGGTTTGGGTTATTCGCTAAAAAAGGGTGCAACTTAACAATAAGAAAATTAATAAGGAGATATATTTCTACAGATAGATGTTCATTTTGTAAGTTATATAAATTTAGAGTGCTCTGAAAAATGAATAAAATAAGCAATCATACAGCTGTCAGATATTATAAAAAAAGGTAAATATAATAAGTAAGTTTGTAATCCGTTGTGAAAAATAATAAAACTATTTTGAAAGTGCGAGTTTGTTAAATTTTGTACAATTTTAGAAACACAGTCGAGCCTTTACCTATTATATTGTGCTTCTAAAACTATGAAACTTCGTAAACGCGCTGCAGATAAACATTTTTTTGCTAATGATTCATCTTTGTAACTTAAAAGATAGATAACATAGAATATACTTTTGTAATGCATAAAATAAGATTATTTTCAATGTTGTGCTAAGTGATAATTATATTTAAATTTAGTTTTCTTTTAAGCTGATTATTTTCACTTTGGTTAGGGATATTTTAGTGGCTTTCAGCATTGTATATTAATTGTATACTAATACGAAAGTAACTCTTCATGTTATTATGTTTCAACTGAACCATTTAAGTTGAAATTGGCGTGGATATAATTTAAAATCTTATATGGGGAAGATGTATTTTTTTTATATGAATACTATGCGAGCGAAGCCGCTGGCGGCAGTTAGTTTACGATACCTTGTTTTAAATTAAGTTTTTTGCTCATATATACTTACATTTAAAAGGAAACTAGATTTAAAATAGTAGGTAGGTTTAGGTGTTAGTCTTCTTTAACAAATTATATATTTGGTTTGTTAGACTTCACATTGTAATATTTTTAGTAAACAAGTAAATTTGCTATAAATTCCCATTTACATTGTTTATTTTGCAAGAATTGCCTTGTAAAATCGATTTCAGAACAAAATGTCATCAGTAAATTGTACTGAAATACAAGGCAATTATTGCAAGCAACTTTGGATCCTTATGAATCGTATATACAAATTAAAACTATGTACCTAAGTATTTTGTTATTATCGTGCAATTTGTATTGTATTTACCAATATGGTATTGTTTATTCGGATCTTAAATTGGTTTTCGTTCATTATTATTATTATAAAATTCGGTAAATGTGCTTTGTTTTAGAAGACTAAAATAGTTTTAATTGAACATATATATATAATACTCGTTGTATTTGAGTGTTTCATTATTAGACGTTGGCAGACCTTTAGCAGATGCAATAAATGAACTACGTCATAGAGAAATATTTGTAGGCTTAGTAAATTAGTTTCAAATTATCTTTCAGGCTTTTAAAATCGACAAATACTTTTTTTTGTTTAACTAAAAGGGAAATGCACGTTTACATTACACCACTTGCTTTTGCTACGTTTGCCTGATTTTTGTTATCTGAGGTTTGCCTGAGGATGTCGAACACTACTTAAGGTGCTAATAAAAGAGTAGTTAATAATTACAAAAAAAAAATCAGGGCATAATTTCAACTTCGACCTCTCTAACTCGCATTTCGTAATAGAATGGGATCAGTGTTCGGTGGTACATACTACTTTAGTAGTAGGTAGGTACTAATATCTGTTCTGTGGCGATGGGAGAGTGCCCGGACCAAGACCGAAGGTTGCGGGTTCGTTTCCTGCTGCAGGACAAATGTATGATATGCTAATTTTGCACGTAGGTAGGTAAGTATTTAAAAAAATATATAATGTGTATTCTATCTATTTGTTATCTGGTTCACATAGTACAAGATTTGCTTAATATGGGGCTAGATACAGATAGTTGGTTCTGTGTAAAAATGTCCGCCAATATAATTATTATTAACTGATTTAGTAAGTATTTATTAGTATTAGGTTGGTGCTGCCTCTGTCACTCAGTACCTACCTACGCATAGCAGGTTAATTTACTATTGAGTTGAACAAAGGACTGTGTTATCAAAGTCCTTGGTCGAAGGTCGTGTTATGGCTTGTCTTTATTTTTAAATTAGTGGATCGCCCACAATGTAAATGCGTATTTTATTAGCCTACCTAATATCCCGCAAAAAACCTACCTACAATGTAATTTGTTTTCTGGAACAAATTACTATGAACTATGAAAAAACACTATCTTTAATGTAGTAGGTAGGTATACTTTTTAAATAAAAATAACATAATTAAGAAAAATATTTAAGCGGTCTGTGGGGTTATTTAGAGCTTATACGCACACGCGGTGGGCGCGTTAATCGGTCATCACCTTGCTTGTTCACACAAGCACCATTTCACCGATATCACTATCGCCCTTACTGCAGTGGTAATAAATAACTACTTTGCAATTCTCTGGTTTATAGTTTTTATTGATCCAATTGGCCTAGATATTGTTGCAAACGCTGCATTCTTTGTTTGTGCTCGGCCGTTGCGGCGTTGTTTGAATACTGATGCATTTCTCTCAGCATCGCTATTTCGATATTTCCCATTTTGGTATTTATTGGATAATTAACGTTTGGTATCAGTAACCATTGGTGGTCTAGTCGTAGATTAGAACCTAAGGTCGAGGCTTCGAAGCAGGTCGTGCTTGTTCTGCAGTGGCCAACAAAATTATCATTTTATTTTATACTTACTATTGTCTATTTAGAAATATTGTGCATGGTCCATGTCTAAACATCAAGTATAGTCTTACTCGTACTTGTCCTTTGGTAGAGTCCCCTCTAGTGCCTCTACCAAAAATGTTTCCACAACAGTGTCTATACCTAACACATACCACAGAGTACTATACCTACTCAACATACTACCTGCATTTCGGAGTTTACATTAATTTAGGGACAGTAAAAAACAATAGAAATCGACCTTCTTTTGTTTTCTAATTCGACGGTGTCATTACTATTCAAAAAGTACCAAGGTTCACCATTTTTTTAGCAAACGTAGCAAACAAAAAAAAAGACAGCAGGTAACTGGACTCTGGACAAGTAAAATTAAAATAATTAACAAGGTACTTATGTATTCGTTTATTAATGTTAAACAATTATCATTAAAAATATAATTATCACGATTATTACTGCTAATGCATTAGGCACATTTTGATTGCACTGAGTTGTGGTAGACTAGATGAGATCTTAAAATACCGGTGACTTTAAGCATTTATGTCCAGCAAGAAATCGTCGAAATCCAAAAATTTCAATACCTTATTCTGTAACAAACAAAACAATTATTGCATTGCATATTACATTCACATCACATTTCTACTAGGTAATCATTTTAAGGGCACTTTATTCTTTATCGATGCTGGAAGAAAAGCTAAACATTAATGAGGAAGGGCTTTACTTTTAGATATGGGTAAAGTTAACGGATATAGTTTTTTACAGACGGATTTTAAATATTTTTGGCTACAAGAAAGACATTGAGAATAATCTGTTTACTTCACCTGAGGACTATTGAAGTTAATTAAGAACATCAGGGCGATTAGGCAAACCATTCGGATGAAACTAAACGGATTTGCTGGTATTACATAAAAAAATAAACTCACATCGACGTTGTCTTGTTTGACATTCAAAGGTTCACTGCTATCTAGCCATTCGTTTATTATCATCTTCTCTCCTTCCGCTGTAGACAAAAAAATATAATAATATTTAATTTAATTGTAAGTATTTTAAAAAAACAAATCACGACTTCGGAATAATCGAAATAAAGAATCGGTCTTTCCAAAAAATTAGGAAATAAGGTTAGGTTTCGCTAATTTGTGGTCGTTCTCCACGACCGATTCTACTAGTTTATAGGTAGGTATGTACCTAAGTAGGTTCTACTTGTAGGTTCGTACGGAATTTTAAAAAGGTACCGCGGGAATCGCTAACGCGCCTCACTTAATTCCCTACGATAAAACATTCTGCTAACTTACTTAATGTTTCGAGCAATGCGGTGTCATCATATTGTTCTGTAAACTCGCTTTGTGCTATAGCCGTGAGTTCTGGGTCAGTCGGCAAATTCTCTAGATGTTCTGACGCGTCCGATTGGTTGGAATCGTCGGAATGACGTTCGAGGGATCGTACTCCGCCACAATGCGCTGATTCTGATTCAGTTTGGTACAAATACGTTGATGTCGTGCATTCTGACTGTTCGGAAACTTTCTGGCTTCTTTTCCGTAGTTCATACTGCTTAGCTTCGGTTTTTACGCTTTCAGACCAGTCTGAGTTGGATGAGTCTGATTCAGACTGCTTGTCAGATTCGGAAGGGATCTTCCCGCGGACTGAGCTTGATGTTGATGTTTTTCGCTAAAATAAAACGACAAATTATTGATTTGACTTATAAAAGTGTTTGCCTACTTTCATCTGTTCTGTGGTACAGATATAATCTACCAAAATATCGTGTCGTAAAAATTTTACTGATACTTATTTTACTGAAATACTAAATACGAATAAATGGGTTAACTCACAATTTTTTTGGATCTCAGTACTCTGGACTCTCTTTTTTCTTTAGAATCTTTTGGTAGGGATTTTGACTCCTTTCGTGCTTTCGTTTCAACTGTTTGAAAGATGGATTCGGAAGTATCACTTAGTTCTTCTGGAACCTGTAATTAAATGTTTCATTATAAGTACATAATTGAATGTAACAAAGAGTTGGGAAAGGTAGTAACTTGTTTAAAAATAAATTACTCACGCAATCATGTAATTCTTCTTCTATATTTTCCGTGTCTTGTCCTAGTTGACTTTGCAGAGTAGCAACTGAAAAGAAACGTTACGTTAAGTCATTATAATCATCATCATCATTGTAACAATAACTAGGTAACAGACGTCCATCGTAAGCCCCATCCATCGACTTCCTGCCACCGCTCTAATGCCATCGGTCCATCGAGCGGTTGGTTTTTGTGATAAAAATATATTGAAAGTAAGATAATTACTCTGAGATTCCAAGTTTTCGTTAGCACGTCTCAGATTTTCGATATCTTGAGGTAATTTCCTTTTGGCTCTCCTCTGAAGTTGACTGATGACCGTTGCCAGCAATTCTGCGTTTGCAATCTAAAAACAGAAAAATAACTTGCTATTTCTACATCCAATGCCTAGAAATTATGTAGAACAGGCATCTCTACCAAAATCATATTATACGAGCATATTATATTGGTTAACAAGCATAACAAGTTAAGTAAGGCCATTTGGTCTTAGGTACTTAGAAATAAATACTTTATATATATAAATACTTTATATCTTTATATATATAAATTTTAATGACAAAGAAGGATAACTTATATATTTTTTTGTCGGTAAGAGTGGTAGAGTCTAGGTAATGGGTTCGTATGAGTCAGTGGCCAACTCCGGTGACGAAGTTAATAGGCCGCCATAAAGCTTACAATTTTGTAAAAGTTGTAAATAAAAAAAATAAAAAAGCTGAAACATTAAGCTGTCTAACGTGCCCGCCGAAGCACAGAAGCGCTCAGTTGAAAATGCCACTGACGGACACTCATGGTGACCCCGCGGAAAAGAACAACTTAGCCACGTCATAAGCGCTTCGATAATGACATAGGTAGTTATGTATGACACTAATTTACTTAAGTTTTTAAAAAAACCTTCAGGCAACCTATGAGTAAAGTAATAATTGGAACTTACTTGGGGGTCGCAGCACGCAGCTTCAGCTAACTCTGTCATCGCATCAGCTGTTTCGTTGCGTCTCTCTCTTTCGTACTGGGCATTGCGCGCGCGACGCTCTTCCTGCAAAGTAGGTAAACACAAAATATTTGTATAAAATGAATGTTAACACGGCATTCTATGCCAAAATTTTTGATCTACAATTTACTATTATCAAATGAATGCCTTACTCTAAATCTAAATAAAGGTCATTCTCTTTAGAGTTAAAAATCATCATCATCACCCTTATCCTACGGCTAGATAAATAACTTACAAAAAAATAAAGGTTTCGCTTAATATTTAATCACTCCGAGGTGAAATTTTTTAATATTATTACAATATTGTAGAGTACTTATCACGAAGAGACAGGGATTTATAAAAAAAGGTTTACAATTAGTTAAGGTGGAAACTAAAACTAAAAAGAATAGAATAGAATAATCGTTAATAAAAATGGAAACTTACCAGCGATAATGGAGTTCGGTTCTTCCCAGCAGGTCTACCGCGTCTTCTGTCATGTTTGTCGGTAGGAAGTGCAGATTTTTTCTGTAAACACATTCACATCATATTATAAGTACTATAGTTTCACGAAACTGTCACATCTCACAACATAAGGGTAGGTAAGTAAACATACCTGAATTTTCATCATTGTACCAGAACTATACTCAAAATATTTCCAAAATATTCCGATCACTTAACAAACGTAAACAAGAACTCACAGTCTAATGCAAACATTGAATGACAAAAAAAATAATAAGACTCGCCTTTATAAGCACTTTCTACCTGCGTGTACGCCGCATAAACCCCAAAATAGTGGTGGGGCCTACCCCATTGTCTATGAAATAACTAGAAATGGAGATTACTATTATTACAAGTAACTACAGTTTTGTTATTGGCCGATCCGTAGTTCTGCGTTAGAAGAAATGTTTTTTTAATTTATAGACAAAAGCCACTGAGAGCAAAGACGGTGGTCTTCTAGTGTGGATCCTAAGGTCGTGGGTTTAAAATCAGTCGTACACTAATAGGTTTATACATTATTTAAAAAAGGATTATCAGAATTTTTATTTTTAAAAGGGTTATTTATTAAAAAAGATGCGCGCAATGTCTCTTAGGTCTCTCGCTCTTATATGCACTGACTATTCTGAATTTGAATTTGTTTCCGGCATGTCCATGAACATTCACAAAACGGTTTACTGTCGATTCGGATTCGGAAAAAAATATTGGGACAGGACACAGTGTCCCAACTCACCTTCCAAACACTATGTATTTCACAAGTAATATTATAGTATAATCGCATTATTATGAGCTATTCATATATTATTTTTACCGCCGAAAAACAAATCTCTAGTCAACGCATATAGGTGTTAATATGCAAGTATTTTTTATATGTCCGCGCATTAGTTTTTACTGTGGTCCAATTTGTATAATTATTTTTCTAGTGGAAAGAGTATAATTATCGTAAGGGGTTCTTTTTGTGCTTTCAGTTTGCTAATACATTTGGGTAAAAGATAATAATATAGTCCAATGTAAAACCACCATCTCTAAAATGTTTAGTTAGGCCACAGGCTAACCTGTGTTTTATTTTAATGTTGAGTGTACTTACGCGTAGCAATACTGCTACGAAGTTCTACGAAGCGTAGCAACCTCGATTCGTTTCATTAGGCAGTTGTGTTGCTTACGTTTATTTTTTTTCATCGTCATTAAAGAACGGTCTGGTTAAAAAAATAGATCAGACCTTGGTTTATTTGATGGTAACAGGATAATAAAACAAATTGAATAGATAAGGGATTTTTAATGCTCCGCCAGCAAGTAGTTTTTTGTGACTTAACACTTCCTTTGTTCCTACTGTTTTACAATCTAGCTTGACCCTTCTTTGGAATATTATGTGTAGAAAGTTGTAATTTGTTAGTTTATGGTCTTGTAGTTTTAAAAATGTAGAGTGAGCCCTTTTTAATATTCTTATTGATTTTCATTTATTCATGCTCAGAGTTGATTCAGAGTGTTACGTATTACATAGTAATTAAATAAGTGTCACTATAACTTACTTACTTTTTTAGTGTCACTATATTACTGTTAATCAAAAAATTATGATAGACATGGCATTTTGCTCTCTGTAAGGCTTAAATCATCACTCAAAAATGTTCAATCTTCCACAGCGAATATGTTTAGTTATATTCATTTTAATCGATATTAAGAAAAGAAAGATCTAAGAAACGAAGTACCGGTGGATAGAGCACCGGTGGTCTAGTGGTAGTGACCCCGCCTTCCGATCCTAAGGTCGTGGGTTCAAACCCAGTCGTGCGCCAATGGATTTTTCTGTTCGAAAAATTTATGTGCGCAATGCCAGTGCTCTCATACGGTGAAGGAAAAACATCGTGAGGAAACCGGCATGTTCAAGAACTAAAAATTCGAAAGACATGTGCCATCCACCAATCCGCATTGGGTCCGCGTGGTGGATTAAGACCCAATCACTCTCGCCTGAGAGTAGGCCAGTGTCCCAGCAGTGGGAACATTAGAAGGCTGTCATAATGAAGAAACGAAGTCCATGACACCCCCCACTTGATGAACCGATGACGATAAAGCGGTCGAAGGAAATCGGTGGATAGTGAAGGCTCAAGATCAGTCGTCACAGAGCTCTTTCTGAAAGGCCTAGTCCAGCAGAGGACGTATATTGGCTGATATGATGATGATGAGTGAATAAAGAATAATCGCGGAGTATAGTTATGTCGCTCGCAGCGGTTCGTTACCGGTAGGGCGAGCTTATTCTACGATACGAAGAGAATGAGCAATACGTATGGTACAAGTTTAAATCCTTTTTTTTTATAGCTTCAAATGGGGATTGGGAAGGAGATTTTAAATAAAACCATACGTTGAGTGCAGTTAGTAAAGCAGTAGTATGAGTATCCATTTTAATCTAAATAGACATTATTTTGACGAGCGAGCGAGCCGCAATAATATCTGTCTTTACATACAGGTATAATCGGTAAGCGAAGTGAACTGCCAAATTCTGTGTATTGGTATGCAATGCAGGTACTCTACTTGATAGATTTTTCCGCACAAACAGGTGTGGCTAGAAGCCTCTAGCATTTGCTAACCCCTCCTGTTGCTTGGTTTATCTTATTAATTACCGATTTTACCATTTCAAGGTTGGCACAGTACATTTAAAATAAAGAAATATCTAAAGCTCAGCTTAGGTTTATAACTAGTTTTTTGTTGTGGGGTTAACATTAATATCGGCCTTGAAATACCGGAGCTCGTCATATACCACTAGATTAGGTGCTTAAATAATTCTGGTTGAAGTATTCCAAAAATATAAAGGTTCAACTGCTAGTAGGTAACTGCAGAGATGTAAACTATTTTTATACACAATCAACCGCGTCCTTTTGTCTCTTGGTTCACTATGTTTTATCTACCTCCGGTAAGTATTGTTCTGTAGTAGGGAACTAGTGCAGTTGTATTGCGTACGTAACAAGCGTTCCTATGAGAGCTTTAACAATAGGAACATATTTATTTTGTCTCGTGTATTTGTTATTTATTTCACTTAGGTACTCGATATGTTACATATAAAGTTGCGAGATTGATTTAGATTATTTTTACCATTGTTATAGTATAGATCATTATTTTGTGAATCCTATTCTATTGAATATAGTATTTTGTAGAGCGATCTCGCCCGGTAGGTTTAACCTACGATTGTTCAGATGGGTTCAATCATTCATCATAACAATTTATTATGATAACGTAGGTTAAACCTGTATTTTTTTTAATACAAAATTATCTAAGAAAAGTTATTCAAGATAGGTACATTACAACATGTGGTTTATTACAATAATAATTCGGTCTTTACTCCACGACTAGTAAGCCAGTGCAGCAAAGTTGAGTAGTCTTGATGCTTTTTTAGACAGTGATCCTCTTCAGCGGGTAGGATTTCTAGCACTTTCTTTATGAAAGTAGCTAAAGCTTCATCTTGACCGGCATTCTAAAAAAATACCAAAGGCATTGTGTTTAAACATTACACCTCAGATCTCTATCTAACTCAATAAAGTGTCAATAAATATTTTTTCTTTCTTTAACTCTAGAGAAAATCACGTCCACGCATTATTGGTAGGTAGTACGTTTCTTACTCTTCTGGTACCTTCTCAAATTATTAAATAAGGGTAGCACGGTAACATAAAAAATATATTTGATACATAAATCGATAAAAAACACTGGCTAATTGAATACTAATTAATTATTTTTTTTATAAGGTATTAGGTGATTTATAAGTTCTTACCGAATAAGTAACAATAGCAGACCGTATAACTTTGTTAAGCAGCATCAGCTCACACCGCAAGACATAACCACGCATGTCTTCCATCAACAGGCTCTGAGAGCGTGCTTCTCCAGCGAATAGCTGTATAGTGGTAACGTTGCTATTGGAACAAGCTCCGAAAGAGTCACATGCTTCTGCCCATATTTCAGTTCCAGAATCATCTGAGATACAAAACAGTTGTTTTTCGAAAAACTTGAAACTGCTACTCGTACTTACATTAAGTAGGTCTAGTTAGTCTTAGTCTATAAGTCTAGCTTTAAATACATAAATATAACAAGCACGAATTTTCAAGGTTAGTTGAGTTGTTTCAATTTAAAAACTAACTTTACCAATGTAAGGTAAGAATGTGTCCACAGTCAAATGCTCTAGATTAGACCCCAGTATAAGAGTTTCATTGATCCCAAGACTGCAAAGTAACGTGTACGACAGAGGTTTGTCTGGGTCTGATGCTGAAACTTTGCTGATTCGGAAAACAGTCTCCATTGCTGTTCCAACTTCCGGTGATATCTGAGGATCATAAATATCATTTATTTAAATTTAGAACCAAAATTTATCAACCAAATGAGGTTTAATTTTTAAAACTTTGTACATAGGTAAAAAATTGCCAGTCATCTTATTTTTTTATTGATTCCAGCCAGTGTTTTATTAAATGAAACTTTTTATGATATTATTACAAGTGTCGCAGTACTACCTAGGTACCCTAGTTATTATCTGTTCTGTGGTAGTTGGTGTTGCAAAAAAAGGGCAATGACCAAAAAAGCTGCCTAAAAACTTATAACTGATTACCTTGATGTCTGCAACTATTGGTGCTGGATTTAATCGAAAATTGATGTCAGCATAAACCATCCCTTCAGTTTCACAGCTGAAACTAAGGGAGCATCCACACTTAGCCACAAATCTGGCTCTTCCTTCTGCAGCGTCCATCTCGGCAGTAACTTGTCTCCATTCTGTCTCGTTTGTGAAGTCCGTGATTTCGTTTAAAAAGTTCTCTTCAAGGGACAAGATTGTAATGGTGTCGGATAAAGCCACCCCATGCTATAAGCATAAGATCAGCATAAGAAATTGAAATTATCTATTTCAAAATTATAATTTTAACAGTACCTAGGTACCTAATATCAAGTGACATACAATTAATGTTAGATACGGGTAAGTACCTTGCAATTCTCACTGCAATCATCTTCGTCCGAAGAATTCAGATTCTGTTGAGTGGTAAAATACCAAGTAAGAGTGCAAGCAGGAGCCACGTTGCTTGCGTTAGCTATCAACGATATTTTGCTCCTTTCGTTCACCAACCGAGGAATAGGTTGAATCTGTCACGTCAGGAAACAGAAGGCAGAGGATTCATCACAAAGAACTTACGTTTTACAATCGTAAACGTAAACGCATCGTGCAGCTGTCCATTTATATAGTATTTTGGTAGTTCATTTTACGCAATAAAGAGACGCTGTTATAATCTATAAAAAATAATTGATAGCTCGGCGATACGTTTGTACGATTATCAAACTGATTTCGTGATTCGCTCTCTGGCCATGTTGACTTAATATTCTAAATTTAATTTAATTTAATTTTATTTTATTGATTTAGGATTGTCAATTAGAAATACACAATACTTACTTAGCACTAAACTCAATACATAAAAACCCTCCCTGTGCTCACTCTTTGAAGGCAAACACTTACCTACTAATAATAGGTAGGTAGGTTAGGTACTGATAAGTTTTACATAATTACGGTTTCAACAAGGTACCTGGATTATGGGGAGTATGGGTTCCACAACGATAACTGTTGCTCCCGCTGAAGCTTGTTGGTCGAGTACATTTACAAGGAGACTTATTTCATACCTGTAACACGATTGAATACATATTTATATTTTATTACATATTTTCGAGGTTTTATTCAATAAAATAACCAAGATCACGCCGTTAAACCTTATTTATTCAAAATTCACGTAGGTAATAAAAGATTGGTCGTTTTATGAATGACAGCAGTTAGTAGGTATATATTCTTTGTTTGGTTATCTATAAATACCGTCCAACAAGAGGTAGTCCTGTAGTAAATGATAAAATTTCGGTTTTGGAACTTTCAAAACTCTCGCACGGTTCATCCCGGTATGTGCAGCTCCATTCAAACTAAAATAGAACAAAGGATTTTCTACTTTAGCAAATCAATGTAAAAGCTAATTTAAAATGAAGATCTAAACAACAATGACTTTGATTTGAAATCTTGCTCTATCGTACGAAGTTTAAAAAAGACAATGCTATTGGAAACTATAAGTCAAATGAGTAAACCAAGCCGCATTGCCACTGGTAACTAAAAGATAATAAAATAACTTCTTTACCTACCGCTTCCAGCATATAAACAAATTATTCAGATGAAAATATATAAATATAAACAGATTATTCTTATTGTCTTTGACCTACCGTTGAAATCTCTGCAAAATAGTCATGATTTTCTACAAATGCTTCAACTGTGAAAGCATTGTCAATAGTCACCAGTAAGACGTCTATGTTGAGGTAAATCTTCAAGCCTCTGTGCAACACTTCAAATGGCAGTTCAGTCTGAAATTTATCACAATATGGTGTTGTAAAAATCTTGATTAATTTACGTTTTGCATAAAAAAATATTGCGTAATATAAGATGAATTATGAGAACTTCTATAAAATTCCTTGCCTGCCAGCCAAGGAAGCCAAGCATAAGGAAAGACAAAATTAGAACGGCTTATTATGGAAACTTGAACGTCGGATATTGACTTTGTCAATAATCTATTTTCAGCAGGAAACATTCTATAAGTTCTATAACCTGTGTAACGAGGCTGCTATTCTTGTACACTCGACATGTGACGTAGTAGAACTCCCCGGTTCGCAGGCTATACGGCGGTATTTCTAGCCTCCACCCCGATATATCAGCTACATTTATAATGTTGCCAGACGCTTCGACGTTCCATGAAAACTGCAACGCGGAGACTACTATGAATTCTTTACAATGTTAGCCAATACAATATTGAGAAGAGTTTCTTGGAATGCACCTTTGGTCGCATTACCTACACATGTTGTTACGACATAAAAACTAAAATTTTTAATGAAATTCATCCCCTATATTATATTTAATGAGGGTGGAAAAGAAAACCCTTAAATTGTTTGTATGAAAAACAACTTACTTTTCTTCTTTTATTTATGATATTTACATAACTATAATATTTCAAATAAAAATGTATGTGTAAGGCATGCTATTAAAATTGTGACCAAAAATTAAACTCACATAATAATCTTGCGTTGGACTACACGTTGTGACTTCAGCTACCAGAATATATTGTATATCCGTGAATATTTTGACTGAACCGACAAGGAAAACGGAAATCTTATCAGAACGACCATCTACGATTAACTTCTGGTCACCCTTGATATTGTCGATATGAAATGACTTGGTGGTTTCATTGCAGTCTTCTGAATCTGATATGCTCGTAATGTTGAAAATATAGTCGACACCGCCAAGAAGCTGAAATATGTTAACATATTGAAGTACAGATTTTCTTACAGCTAGTTCGTTAGTTCGTATGAGTCAGTGGCCAACTCTTACACTCGATCTCGTTCAGACAAACTTTTGTAGAAAATAAAAAAAACTAACTTAACTAAATGGAATTATGGATTGTCTACATTTTACCTAAGCTATAACTAAAAGAAAATTATAGTTAGTGCCACAGACCGATGGTTAGTTGTCTGATGGGCGGATAAATAGAATAATTTTATGAGCTCACTTTCATAAAATCATGAAAAACCCTGGTGAAATTATAGTAGGTCCGCACGAAATGGTACCTTAGAAAATACCCTAGTAGCAAGCATCAATAGCAATAGAACTGTAAAACGAAGTGTAGGACGGCCCCCCACTCGATAGACCGCTGACATTAGCTGATATGATGATGGTGAACAATAGCAATTTTTTTGAGTAGGTCGTCTGGACTCTAGCTACCAGTCATTGAATAAAATAAAAAAAAAGAATAAAAAAGTTTGTTTCTAGCTACCTGTGTGTTATTGATGATGAACGCGAACGGGTCTCGCTGTGGTGCGTTCAGGTGAGCTTCCAAAGCTCTCACGGTGCGCCAGAGCAGCAGGGTGAAGCGCTGCGGTGGTGCCTCGAGTGGGGCCCAGCACACTCTCCATCTAAACTGCAAGTTATCCGCTTCGGTTTGAAGCCTGGAAATCACATTGATATATAAAAATGCGAAAGTTTGTGTACGTTTGTTCCTCAGGTAGGATGCGAAAGTTTGGATGTTTGTTCCTCTATAACTCGACAACTACTGAACTGATTTTGCTGAAATTTAAAACAAAGATCATGACCGAGAATAAGACATAGGCTGGACATAATTTTTATCCCGGAAAAAATACGGTTCCCGAGTTCCACGCGAACGAAGTCGCTGGCAACAGCTAGTGTATATTATTATTAAGTAGTTAAATTTAGTAATTTAGTAGAAAAATAATGTATGACAATATGGTAATTTTGCCATTGCATGACTGATGAAAAACATTGAACACGCACTGGCTTTCCTAGAGTCCTTTGGGGAAGGCTTTATTAGTTCATGAGATACCTTACCTACCTTTTATATATTAATCCTTGGAACCTAATGCGTTTAACCTTGCTATCCATACTCAAAAGCGAAGAATAACACGCTCAAAAGTGTTATTCTAGCGAATTTTTCATTCAATATAATTTTTTTTAACGCAAGTTCAAATTTTGAGCAGGTACAAAAATTCTCACGCGAGAGTAGGTAAGTTCTCGACCAATATTACAGGTTTTCTTTATCTTTTGATGATATACACTAGGTACTTACATTAAACACTGATTACTACATGGGTACTCACAGATCATTTTATTAAGCATTACATTTTATTGAATTGTTGACTTACGTTATAACAATGTGGTCTGGTTTTGCGACAACAGCATTCTCATCTTTCGGGCAAACGATTTCAGGCGCAAGGATGCGAAATTGAGCTACTTCTCCACTCTAAAATATTAAAATTGATATATAGAACAAGCTCTTTAAAAAAAAAAACAACATAGTTGGCTATGGTCAATTTCTTAAGAATTAGATATTGACTAAATTAATAAAAGTATTCCTTTATGTTATTTTATTTGTTTCTGTCAATATAATACTTATATCAGTAATCTTGAGGTAGAGAGGAGGTAGGTTGAAGGCGCTCTGCAGGATTAAAGGATAACTTTTGTAAACACAAAACTAATTTGGATTTTAAAGTCTATACCAGCTTAGAGCAATTGGATCACGTTAAATTGGTTATCGATTTGTAGAGATGAACTCGATGGTGGTGGTTGGAATCGTATATATTTTTAAAGACTGCCATTGACGCTACTATTGGAACGTGTGGCTTTTGCCATGAAACCATAAACCGCACCAGTATTTAAAATGACTTTATAGATGCGTTTTCAAAGCTGCTTCCCTATCATAATACATCTTATATATTTTGTCATCAACTAAGACCTACGATGACGATACAGAAAACATATTTACTTATATTTAACTAGGTATCTACAGCCCTCGTGCGAACTCGAAAGCAGAGAAAAGTTGCCTACTTAGGACATGTGTTACGGCATGGGCGTTATCAGCTGCTCCAGCTTATTATGATGGGCAAGCTGATGGGTAAAAGAGGTGTCGGAAGTAGAAGAACTTCCTGGCTTCGTAACATCAAACAGTCGACAGAAATTGTGAAAGTGGAACAACTGTTTAGACTAGCTCTAGTCAAAGAAAATTTTAAAAGGATGACTGCCAACCTTCAGTAATGGAGAGGCACTTTAAGAAGAAGAAGATCTATAGCCCTGAACCTAAACACATATATTAATTCTGACATAAGCCGTTTGTTTAGAAATTATTAACTTGCTTTTAAAAATGAAAGAGTATTTACCGCTTTTCGGAAAGCGTAGAACAGAACAATGAACAGCCGCGAATAGTTTACGAGCACCATTTTTCTGTAACTTCACCTGCACTATTTCATTGTTTTAAAGCTCCCAAACAAAAAGCTTTGACTCGTCCCTACAAAAGAACACTCACAAATGGGAATGTTGGTATCGTGTTCTATTTTACGTTTGCATGTCAGTTACAGCACATAGTGGGGTGCAATTATTCGTGTAGGTACTGTCTATCGATTTATGAAAATATAGATATGTGTTAAACCTTCAATAGGTTATTTTGAACTCCGTAACCGGAGTTGTCCACTGACTGAGTTTTTACTCATACGAACTTACTCTAGTGATGTGTCAAAATTGTATTAAAATATACCTGGGTACAATAATAAGCCTAGAGCTTCGTGTAGGGTACCTACCTACTTTCTTTTGAGCACTAAGAAAAACAAATTTTTAGTTGAAAACATATTTTTTATTAATTTGAACTCTCTTGGTTATTCTCGTTTGTATTTCATATTTGACCTCTACGCAATCAACAACATGCATCTATCTCAAATTCAAAACAACTTGATAGAAATTCAATTGGGATTTCAGTCAATAAAGGAAAACGGATATAAAAAGAGAAACTAAATAAAAGATCTCATTAGGACGTATTTGGCCAAGAGGAGTGAGGTCCGCTGAGCGCTTTCACTCAAGCCCTCATGTTAATGTATCCGCAGTTTACTTAGTAAATTCGATATATAAATTACAATAAAAACGAATCTCTCGGTGACAAAGGTGGTTGAAACTAAAGTGACCCCTTGAGTTGAGTCAGTACCTAAATAAATATTTATCAGTCGAACGAAACTAAATTTTCGTAGCAAATTGAATGGTAGAGTCCAATTACATTTGCTAATATTTATCTGATTAAAGTAATTAAATATGGTAGTAGCAGTCGGTAATAGTAGTAACTTTGGTTAATTAATTCCATATTCAAAAGGCGGTAAAATAATAAGTACCTACCTAGGTTCGTACAAAAATCGAAGTAGAGCTTCACGCATGTGCCGTCGTCAAGGTCTCGAGTGAAGTTCGTGCAGGTGCCCAGACCTACCACCGAGCAATTACGGAAACGCCCGAGCAGTACCGAACCGGCCACTTGGAGGGATTCACGTTCGCACGGCCGCGGAATTATTGACCATTTCCTGAGATAATTTCTAGTAAAACACAGTCTGCACTCTAAAACTGCCAGCATAAAATGGAAAAACAGTGATCGTATAGTGATAAAGTGACAAATAACAAAACAATAACTTATATAGAACACGTATTGTGTAACAGAAACAAATTAGTGTAGTATCGCTAGCAACGACTAATATTTTACGCTAATTAACATAACTAGAAGAAAACCAACAGCACCTGAGACGTCAAGACACAACAAACACTGCTGATTGTTAGATTTAAGATTTGATGAGATCTCCTTTTGGAAGCATCATAAGAAAAATGCCAACAACAGTACACGAAAATATAGCTCTACTCAACATGATGTCTTCAGATAATTTTGAAGATGATCTAAAAAGTGTCCAGCTGCATTACCCATCGGAGAGACGGCTCCAGAGCGACGGCGCATGCGTAGAGGAGCGGGTGAGGACTTCCCGCGGGGACATCTTGGTGGCCGTGCGAGGGGACCGCAATAAGCGCGCCATACTTACTTACCACGACCTTGGCCTCAACTATGCCGCCAATTTTCAAGCTTTCTTCAACTTTGTCGACATGCGAGCCATATTAGACAAATTTTGCATTTACCATGTCAACGCACCCGGCCAGGAGGAGGGGGCGGCTACGCTTCCGGAAGATTACACTTACCCTTCTATGGATGCCCTTGCCTCGCAAATCGATTTCGTCCTCGGGCATTTTGGTGTAAGATCTTTTATTGGTTTTGGGGTGGGAGCGGGTGCCAATATACTGGCGCGTTATGCGCTCAATAATCCTCAGAAGGTAGACGCTCTAGCTTTGATCAATTGCACGTCTACTCAAGCTGGCTGGACCGAGTGGCTCTATCAGAAAATAAACACGAGACAGCTGCGTTCGAGCGGGATGACTCAGGGTGCATTAGATTACCTCATGTGGCACCATTTCGGCCGGAGCACTGAAGATCGAAACCACGACCTGTCTCACGTATATAAGGAGTGCTTCTCGCACGTGAACCCCGTCAATCTGTCCATGTTAATTGACTCGTACTTGCGACGTACGGATTTAGACATTGCGCGCGAAACAAAATCTATAAAAGTTCCCGTCCTGAATATAACCGGCTCTCTATCCCCACATGTAGATGACACGGTAACTTTCAATGGGCGTTTGGAGCCATCTAAGACTTCGTGGCTGAATATATCGGATAGCGGTATGGTGCTGGAGGAGCAGCCGAGTAAGATAGCGGAAGCGTTCCGTCTGTTTCTGCAGGGCGAGGGGTACTGCAGGTAGTCGCGCTACCAACAGAACAGAACGCTGCGTTACTCATTTAGATGCACACGTTGCTTACAAACACGCGAGCTTTACACTGTTGTAGACACGTTGGAAATGTAGACGAAACGTTTTACCTTGTTTTAGATATATATGAAATAAAATTATTTTATGGCTTAAATGGCTTTTTCTATCTTCTGAGTCTTCTCACCTCTGTATCTATAGGCTAAAGATAACGCACTCATTTTCCGACCTCGATAATATGGTTCAATGAATCCCTAAAATAATGTAAATATTGTAAATTCTCTTCTCTTATTATCTGCCAAACCGGAACAGAAAAATGTGTAAAATCAATCAATAGGTGATTCCCTTCTAACGTAATGTAGTTTTGATGCGATTATATTGGTTGGTTTTACACATCAGTTTAGCTGGATACCCCGGTCTTAGAATTTAATCGATGGCACTCTTCGTACGAGTTGGTAGCTGACTGCAGGCAGCCGTATCGCCGTAGTACTAATATCTGTTCTGTGGTATTGCCACGATACGTCATAGCTTCATCCCGAGCGTAATGCTTAATGCAGATTGGTACGGCATGGCAAGGGATAAAAATTTTTACCAATGGAGATTCAACTCTATCAAAAAATAAATATGATAGTTAGATCTTTAAATGATGCCGCGGCATCGAAAGGGATTTCATTGCTCGGCATTGAAAGACATGCCACGGGCTTTATATATATATATTTAATTCTTTATTGCACAGAAAATACAGTACAAAAGGTGGGCTTAAGCCCACCTTTTGTACTAACAGCATTTTCTGCTTGCCAACCTCAAAGGTAGGTAGAGAAAAAAGGCGTGCTTAACTTAATTATTACCTAGGTACCATTGAATATAACTAACTTAAGAGAAGAACAAACTAACAAACTTAACCTAAAACAAACTCTTATTAAAAAATATTATACATAAATAAAATGTACTTACATATCTATATACCTGACCATATATATTTTAATATATTTAGAAATACTTAAAAGCTACATACATAATACAACGATACATATAAAATACATATTTTATAATACATATACTTCAAGGATATAATAAACTAAATTTATAATGGTATTGAGTTCTAACGGTTATTGGTATTAGCATTTTCCATAAAAAGTTTGTGCACAAGTTTCTTAAAAACGGTCTTATTTGGTGCATTTTTAATATTAAGGGGGAGAGAGTTCTACAACCCGACTGCAACCACCTGGAAAGACTTTGCACGGAAGGAAGTAGTGTGTTTAGTAGTAGCCAGGACACGGGAATCAGTGGACCTCAAGTTGCGGTCATGGGGTGGCTTTCGTGGCGGGATGCCGTGGCGTCCTGCGGTAGGCAACGGCATGCCAAGGGATGCCGGCGCCCGCTGTGACGGAATGAAGTGGGTGGAAAATTAGAATTTTGGAAATGTACAGCACACCAGTTGCGTCCACGCCGCTAACGACTGTGCACGTATTAATTTTGAGAAGACAACGTGTTTTTTTGCTCCCAACATGAAGGAACAATTAATAAATTTAGTTCAAGCCGCGGTATCTGGACGGTTAGTGTGCGCGCTGACTGACGACAACATCTCTTGCCATGCCGTCCCAATCTGCGTTAAGCATAATGCTTAATGTAGATAGACAATGTCGCTATGACGTTACGTGACGGCACGTTGCAGCTGCTGCCTGCAGTCGGCAGTCGGCTACCAGCTCGTACTTTTGATTTTATTTAGCATGACCTTAACTCCCACTACACGCAACCTTTTCGTGTTTTGTGGTAAGTTAATAGACAACCGCAAAGTAAACTATCCATGCTTATTATAAAACATTATTTTATTTTATGGTTTCTGTGGCGGAGTTTGACACAAAATTTTGTCATTACGTAGCATATTTGCTATCCGATTTCTTTCTGTTTAAATTTGAAATTGACAAAGATAATCTGTAACAATAAGGCATGGCATGATGACAGTAACCAAGAATCACTAAAATTACGCCTTCACTTAACTTATTATATTTACGACCGACAACACTATCAGTACCTTTGTTGTTGTTGTTGTTGCTTTGCTAACAAACATTACATAATGAAAATGGCTAGAGCATACGAATGTTCTATAATAATAAAAAAAACATCGGCTAGATGGTAGGTAAGTAGCTAGTATATTCGTTAATAGCCAATCTGAAAGTTTTAATAGAATCACAGAATATAGAAGTAGAACATAATTTAGTATATTATTATATTACCTGTGGCAATACGTAGAGCCTGTACCTAGAGGTTGTTTGCTACTTAGAACTTAGAGCCTTGCTGAGAGAATTGTAAAAAATCAGACGCAATTAATTTTCCCTGGGGTTTTATAAACACTTGAGATTTACAAGTGCTGCTTCTTATTTAATATCACTGAGCAATTAAATTTGAAAAATAAAAACCGGGCTTGTCTACGTAAGGTTCCGTACTCATTTTGATGCAGCTGTATTTTTAGCTGAACACGACAAGTCTTAAGAATTTTGCCCTTCTAAAAGTTTTTACTTTGAAAATGTTTTTATGCACCCGAGTTTTTAGCATATTATACTAAGACTTATAACTCATTGATAACTTGGTATCTTTGAGTATTACGTGTGTATGTACGTTAAAATATATTATGATAAAAATATGATATAAATTAATTAAAAGTTAACCGATATAAATTAAAATTATGTATACTTAGCCTGTTTTTAGATGAAGTAGGCTTGAATGTTTTTTCAAAATTGTATATTTAAAAATTTTTAAAGGGTCGGAAACACGCAAGTGATACCTCTAGTATTGCAAGTAAGAGTCCATAGGCTACGGTAACCACAAATGCTTGGTTGCCATCTAAGCAGTATACTACCATACCTATTTCTGCCGCCAAGCAGTAATGCTCGCATTGCTGTGTTCCGGTGTGAAGGGTATGGTTTCCGGTGTAATTACTGGCACATGAGGCTTTCGATCTTGGCCTCAAAGTGGCAACCCGCGAGTGATACCTCTGGTATTGCAAGAGTCCAAAGGCTGCGGTAACCGCTTACCATCTTGTGAGCCGTACGCTTGGTTGCCACTTCAGTTGTATAAAAAATAAAAAAAGTATAAAAAAACACCCAAAAACCCTTACCCTAGGTACTATGTTATCTGTGCCCTAGGTAACTTTTCAGTTTACTCAAGTTAATTATAAAAATTATAATATGTTACTCTGCAGTAAAGTACCTATACTAAGGTAGGTAAGGTAATAAGCATGAAACAGCCTTTTGAAACAAACGCTTTATTTACTGAGCGCAGATGTGGGTCTGTAAAGGTTTATGCAAAGAGAATGCATGCCAACGCTAACACGGAAATAAAAAAATACAAAACCTTTCAAAGCTGTAATTAATTTTCGATTCGCGCTGAACGCTCAATTCCTGTTTTTGTTTGAGAGCGTTTTTCCGTTTTTCCTGTACAAACGTGGACGCCTCCCACCTCCCCCTTTCCATTGGGGAGACTAGTTAAATGGACTCTGTGCACGAAAGAGTCGGGCTTAACCCCCTTCTCCCCTTTCGCTGACCACTGGATGAACGGATTATGAAATATTTTATCGGAAAAAAGTCTATAAAAATATAGAGCTAGTTATGACTTTCAATGTTGTTGGAAGCAGATAAAAATAAAGTAAGTATTCCGTGTTCTTATATCCATAACTTATCTTGGCTCTAAATTAGTTTTTTTTTTTATACCACTGAAGTGGCAACCAAGCATACGGCCCACTTGATGGTCAGCGGTTACCGTAGCCTATGTACGGATGCAACATCATAGATATCACTTGCGTGTTACCACCCTGAGACGTTAGATGGGAAGTCTCATGTGCCTGTAATTTCACCGGAAACCATACCCTTCGAACCGGACACAGCAATGCGAGCATTGCTGCTTGGCGGCAGAAATAGGTATGGTGGTAGTCCTTCCCCGGACGAGCTCTATCACAAAGAACTCTACTACTCTACTACTCATTCGCTGAAACAGCAGGCATCATGACGTGATTTGTGATGGTTAAAAAAATTATAAAATATAAAATAATTAGATTAATATGAAAAATATAAAATTCAAGCTAGAACAACAAAATTCTACTTAGTTACAAGAAATTTTTAAGTTTATAAATTTCTGCCATTGAATGAATAAAAGACAAAGCACGCGGGTTCTAAGTGCTCTGCTGCTGTGCTAGTCAGTTCAAATTGTCTGTTCTAAAATAAAAAGGTCCGTTGCTCTAGAAATGTCCCACCAAGAGAAATTGGGTCAACTATTTGATGACATCTGACCCAATTTTTTTAGTCATATTTAAATTTTTGCTTTGCTAAATGCAATTTCGTCGAAATAGCGGGAGATGTAGAGCGGGATAATATCAGAGGGTACGTCCAGAATTCCGTTTCGGGATTGCGTTCCCGGAATGCTTTATATTGGAATCCACCTGGCTGGGAATGCCAGTGATACAATGTTTCGTTTTTCCAACAGACATCGAAGGGTAGCTTTATGCCGTGAAATGAAAATCTTTCCTTTTTCACATTTTTTGGAACTTACCTTTGGCCTTTCCAGACGATTGGAAAAATGTGTTGTGTTCGTGAAATATTACATGTTTAGAATGGCAATAAGTCTATAACGATTGTGCAGTCAACCAATCTGATTTGAATTAGGGCACTGCTGAACCTTTTCAAACCAAATGTGAATAGAGAATTTGAATTGGTTTGTTAAGGTTCTGCAGTGGCCTACAAACTAGATTGGTTGATTATTGATACATGTAGACCGATAAACATAGACGTGCGTAGGTTCATGGAACATGAATATGGAATGTGAGTTACCTAACTCTGATGCAAATCTAAGGGAAATAAAAAACATTTTACTGCGTTAAGATATAATTTACATCAACCATATTTTCACATCGAGTATTTTAATTATTCGTTATGTACACATACAATTATATTGTCATTAAAAACATCAATAAAAATTGACTAGAGTTCGTACGATATCTACAAAAGTATTTACATATAAGCTCCGAATTAACGTAGATATTTCATATCAGTCTGACTAAAGTTAAATATTTACAGTTAGAGACAACGTTATAAATTATCCATGTTAAATTGAGATATTATTCAGATCGATTAACACTACTTTTGTGGATTATATTTAAGGGGGAAGTTTCATCTACCTACCTACTTATTTTCAGATGTATTTACTCAGAAGACTTTTTGAATACTTATACTTATGTTCAGGCTTTCAATTAAGTATAATGAATTAATAATGCGTATGAATAGTGTTTAGAATGTAAGACTATCCTGGTAATCGTATCATGGACAACATCTTGGCAAATATTTTGTCCAATATGTTTTTTAATTAAAAATTAAACGTTTAATAAATATCCAGAACTTTGAAATTTTAAACGTTATAACGAAAATAATTAGAGGTCAATATTGTAGATGTAGATAGTACATAATAATAACCTTAAATCTATTTTCTAAAGATCGACATTAGGCTATTGATTTGGGAATTTTAACGTTAAATTGTAAAGATAAACTCGCTAAGAAAAATATCTAACTAATAAAATGGCAGTATTCGTACAAGTAGTTATAACTTAGGTACTATACAAATATGTTATTAACTTATGCACAAGAGCTTATCTTAGTCTGTCTATAAGAATCAATTAATATCAATAGATTTACATTATTCATATTAATGTTTCTGTATTTATTATAATTTTGGTTTGTGTAATTCTGGCACAGTTTATAATTAATGTGTTTTTATGGGATGTGGAAAATATAATTATTATCATGTTCTTCATGATAACTGACGGTGAATTAGAATTGTCTAGGCTTGTCTCCAGTTGTTAAATGAGTGTGCAAGATTTATTTGTTTACAAACATAAAGAACAGCGATAGTAGGTTAATGGTCAAAAGTGAGTTTACGGCTTTGTCCAAAGTCACGCGATTTGTAAAACTGGGCCTGGTTTGAGGTTAGTTGACCGATCAAGGTTCGGTTCTTCCTACTTGTTTATTCTGTGGTTCTACTTCAAGCCAAGTAGGCATGAGACTTATATTCTCTGTCAATCAGATTCAAAATTAGAATGTGTTTACTGTGCTGCTACTGAAAACTTTTTTTAAAATACCTACATTAATATTTTAACTCAACGCATTCACCACAATATTAACATAAGATAAACTTAATAAGGATGATGGACTCACTTTGAATAGTTATCACCTGCGTTACTAAACATTCAAACACTTCACCTGTACATTGGAGCTCAGTCAAATCGGGTGTGCCGCAAGGCATGTTTTTGTTCCCTATTTTATAAAGCAGGTCGGCAAGCGTAGCCAGTGGCGTCGAGCGAAACAAATTTTCGTAAAAAAGCGCGGCTCTTGAGCGTTTCTTCAGTTTTTAGTAAGTATAGAAATTCCATCTCGACTCTACACAGATGTCTATGTTCGTGACGTAGTCTACTGGCTCATTATTATGTTCTACGATGGTTCATACCTAGTAGATTGTTGCATAAGATAATTAAAATGTCGTGGTCACTTTATTCATTACAGTTTTATCTTCTAGATACATTCTGAGATCTACACTTTATGTTCTGTCGTGTGTTGTGTTTGGCGCTAGCTGTGCTCGTGATGAGTTTTGGGAGAAAGAGATCCAGGGCCCGACTCTGCACTGGAGTCTCCAGCGTATACTTCAGAGAATCCGCCACCGCTGCCGCCGCCGCCCCCGCTACCTGGACCGGCACCTAATGACCGACATTATTAATATTAATGAGTTTTATGGAAAAACGCTCATTCTATTTGTTAATACCTAGTATGAGTACTGTTGTATAATATCTGTTTTGTGCTATCAGATTGTACTATAATAAAATTAAATCGGCCCCTGGTATGACTCTTGAGCAAGATTCTGTCTTGGTTGGTACAACTGCATTGCCGTATTCGGCCGTCGTAAGTGTTTCATAAGTATCTGAGCTTAAAATTTTATTTTACGTCTATGGTCATCTCTGGTGAGTTAAAGGCTAAAGTCCAAAGTGTGGAGCCATCCAATTTTCAGCTAGGGTTGAGCGATTAACCCTTGCTGAAAATTGAATTGAAAAGCATGTATGCTTGCTTACCATGATGTGCTAGTGGTACACAGTAGGAGGTGCCGGCGCAGTGCCGCGGCCGCACCTTCTCGTAGCGGCTTAGCTGCTGCAGCTCGCAGTCAGAGTGGTGCTTCTCAACTGTTTACACAATTAAACGAAAACCTGATAATGAGCAGTCATAGCCTTCTAAGGCCATTGTTGAGAACACTGCCCTTGTGTTCAGTAGCACAACACAAGGGCTGTATTCAAAATCGAACTCTAAACAAACCTCTGTTAGCTAATGTGTCTTTCGAATCTATCATCATCTTTGCTCGAATGACAACGAAAGGCAATTCTTAGCAAGATGCTAAAATTACAGTTTATCTTATGAACTCCTTTCTCTAACTCCGCTGCGGTCGGCCGCAAGCTCAATTTCTATTCAGAGGTATATATGACAAAGACGTTTGAAGATAAAAACCCGGTCGTGCACCGATGGATGTTTCTATTTGAAAAATAAACTGATGATGAGAGCACTGGCATTGCGCACACACCAGTGCTCTCATACGGTGAAGGAAAACATCGTGAGGAAACCGGTATGTCCAAGAACTAAAAATTAAAAAGACAGTGCCATTAACCAATCCGCATTGGGGCCGCGTGGTGGAAAGACCCAATCACTCTCAAAGAGAAAACAAAGAAGGAGAAGAAACTAGAGAGATGATGTAGAGTCATGATGATGATGATATTTTTTATATGGCATAGTTAGTACCGTCTGGTCGGTCCCGGTCGCGGTGCCGCTGCGGGTGCTTCCTGCAGGGCCCGGGGCGGTGCGGCAGCGCGTCGTTGTCGCGGTGCCCGAACGTGCGGAACTGCAGCGTGTGGTCCAGCGTCGCCGCCGCCGCCTCGCCGCCGACCGCGAACGTCGCGTACGGACTTATCTCGTACACATCTGCTAGGGGGACGTTTTGGTGAAACACAACACATCCTAGGTACTACTGTTGTAATGCAACAGACGCTTGGTACTGTTTAAAGCGAAATCTCAGTCGCGGCGGTGCTCATGATGTAGAGCTTTTAAATAGCTTTAAATGACATAAATGACAAATACAAGTGGTAAATAGCCGTTGATAATTTAAAATTTAATTCCGGTACTTGTTGTCGAAATCGAAGCACTAGTTTCAGAGTTACGAAGCCACAGACAAACAGATACAAAATGGCACCCCCTAATTTAGACGGGGCTTAAAAACCACTCTATTGATGTCGACCATCGGTTTTTACTGCAGCGCTAAGTTTGTATACGAGTATACTGTTTATTTATTTATTTATTTTATTTTTGGAAAACCAACAGCTGTATTACAGTTAATTAGACATTCTTTAGCAATAAAGAGCCAATTAGAGGTTCTCGCGAATAATGATTTTACATAAATACGGTAAGGTACCTATTCATGTACTTTATTATCTAGCTGCAAAACGGTTATTAAATAAGAACAAAAGTACTTAGTTTATGATGTTGTTCTACACATAGTACATTATATACTGAAATAAAAAATTTAAATTAATTTAATAAACTTGTGTCGTTGTAAATAGCATTTCATAAATTTTACAAGGATTTTTTACCACTATAGTTTCAATAGGTACTGTAACAGATAATAAATACTGCTACGAGTACACTCGTTGAACTGGCAAGCAAATAATGTTCTAACCTGCCACTGTTGAGTACGGACGTTCAAGTGTATTGATCGATGTTCTGTTCATGTTAGCAAACATAATGACTCATTGTACAGAAGGTTTTACAAACATTTACAGCATAATAAATAAGAAATATCGGCGTTATACTAGGTTTGCAAAGCTTGTGCTATAAGAACCAAATACCTGATAGATTACATACAATTATTTTTTTTGGAAACTGTAAATAAACTTACATAATAATAACATTAATATAATTAGCAGATCATGTTAAACATTATGTTGTGCCGTAGCGGGAATCGAACCAATCTCTCGCTTCTCAACCGGGCACTCGCCCACCGCGCCACCAAGATCGTCAAAATAGAAATAACATAAGTATTGAAATTACTTAATATAGGTTTGAAATCACAGCTCTTCGGACACAATAAAATACGGTTTGAAACTAATTTTATAGCAACAACATTATTAAACTATTTAGCTAACAAACAAATCAAAGTACCTACTCTTTCTTTAACTATTCGTTCGTCAACTTACAACATAAAACGGCATAAAATTTTCTTTGTTATATGTATAGGTGACTTGTTTTTGGTTTTGGTAGGTTGTATACTTTTGAACTACGATAAATAGCAAAAGTGAAAAGAAGCCTATACCTAGCAGTACCTAAGAGATACCAGGCTGAGATGATGTCGATAATGATGATGCCTCTATTTTTGTTTGCAAAAATTATGCTACGTTCACAAAATCACCAAATAAAAAAATTTGAAATGCAGTCAGCATGATTATTTCTATAACTTTTTTTAAACAAACGGTTCTATTGACTTGTAATAAATTGCCGCAAGCCCCGGCCTTATAAATTATTTGTAGCTTTAATTAAATTAAATGCCTTACATAATACCGCAATTTGTCATGATACAAAAGAGTTGGCTGGTGGGTTCGCATAATACATCCATTACTTATAAGTGACTGTCACACATTAGGCCCCGAGGGACGGGCCCAGCACGCATCAATCTAGTCTACTGACAGAGAAACCTCCACGAATATACTCACTACAATATGACTTCACGTAATGGTCTTTAGAGAATGCCCACGAGAAATGGGAAAAATAAATTATTTTGGCCAGACAAAAGGTCAAAAAATACGTTTAATCCTCACATCACAACTGCTTGGCTCAACCAGTACAGTAATTTTACTAATTTTATCCTACCCGTGACTCTACCAATCTGAAGAGTGTCGGAGAAACAGTGAATCGGAGGACTCGTTAAGCAGTCGATCCTGCTGCCCCCCTACCATGAACTCTTATAGCGATTCAAATGAAGACCTAAACTAAATTGTCAAAAATTTTTATATCATGATTGTCTAACTGATATCATAGTACAATTTTTATTTTTTATTCTGTTTAGGTCTTCATTTGAATCGCTATAAGAGTTCATGGTAGGGGGGCTGCTCCCCTATATACTATATTTTCAGACACGATTGTAAAATTGTAATTGAAATAAACAAATAAAATTAAATGAAATGAAACATCCATCCACTATACGACCTTACAGCTGAAGGTCAAGACCAAGTCTTGACCACGATCGGGGTATAGGTATCTTTTCATATACGAACAGATAAGTGACGATAAGACACAATCATTGATGTCATGTAGGTACGTACATAAAGATTTTTTATTTAACTAAAGTTAGCTAAGTGTTTCATGTCACCGTTATATTACTGTCGCCAACAAACTGCTGGATAAGCAACTGAAGCCAGATTGTAGAGCTTACAAAATATCAACTTTATGTTTGGATCGATAACTTTCCATTTTGTTTTGTCAATATTTTATGGTGAAACTTGACTAAACGGTAAAGTTCGTACACGAATGCATCGACTCCGTGGCGCAACGGTAGCGCGTCTGACTCCAGATCAGAAGGTTGCGTGTTCAAATCACGTCGGGGTCAATAAACTTTTTGGGTTTTGTAAACAATTTTTCGCATAGTTTGATTGTTATCTTTTTTAGTAAACATTGTTTCGTTATAAAATTTTAGGATAAACTATTTTTTTCTTTAGTGAGAAATATAATTCAAAATGATAATGCAAACTCAACAAAAACTGCAATGTTTGGTAGGTGTTCGTGATACGGTATTTTTAGAGATCTTGCGGTCTGAAAACACGTGGATTTGTGTCGCGACTGATAAATGAAGTAGTTGAACTCACGAAGCAACATGCATCGGCTTTCAAAGTTCACTGTGCTCTGAACTTTAGTGCAAAAACCAGCTAAAACTAAAGAACTAACCAGAGGCGGGGGAAAGTTTGTCGTGTTTGTAGTCGTGCTGGCAGTTCCTGATGTTCTGCTGCTCAGGACACACGGACTTGTCGGTGCTGGCAACGGAGTGGCTGCAATGACGGGTCTCCTCGTCGGCAGCAACGGTGCAACCCCATAGCGTACTGGTGAAAATATTATTTCTCAAGTTGAACCAAAAATAATAAATCAATAAATAAAAAAAAACTGCATTCCTCTGACTTATTGAGCACTTTGATGTTTTTTAATTTATTTTAAAATCGCAATATTAACACAAAAATGTATTTACATAAGCTTTACAACGGTCCTTGCCCGTGGTCCACCTTGTTAGTTCACCTAGGTGTACTAAGGGTAATTTTATTTTCCCGTGATTCACCCAGGTGGACCACGGGCAAATTAATTTTGGTCCTTACCCGTGGTCCACCTTTATAGCCAACAGTGTGTAATCGATTACCTATTTTTATGATAAAGTCATAATCTTACTAATATTGTAATTCCAAGAGATTGGAAAATGTTTATATTTTAATCACACTGTAATCCGGCAAATCGTAGATACAAAACATGGGTATTCAGTAGATCCTGGACCTGAAAAAGCATAATGGCTGCTCTTTATCTAAATACCGCGCGAGCAAAGCCGTGAAACCGTGGGAAAGAAAAAAAAGCTAGTACATACTTAATCCAAATAAGCAAAAAAGGTTTGAAACGAAAAATAATTAAGTCAACGCTGTACTCAATGGTCACCAGTAGGTTATTGAGAAAGTAAGCCCTTAATTTTACAACAATGACTTATAATTTGTATGTTTATAATTATTTTTATTATCTATATCAAAACAACACAAGCTTAGGTTATTTTTTAGCTTTGGTAATGTAAGTAATAAAGATATTCTTAAAAGCCATTTGTTGACAAAACTTTTATTTTAAAAATGGCTCGAATATCTGCAGGTGTACTTTGTTTTTAAAATGAGAAATGTAAATCCCTGTTGCCTGTTCAAACAGAGAACAGCAAATAATATGCCAGGAATATTGAATCCAATTTCCAAATAGAAATTACCCACCGGTATTTCACAAAAATGTTTTACATAACAATCGTTCATTTGTAAAGCTGGCGATATTGAATATTTTTCTAAGCATAAATCACACTGTGGCACGTGAAAATTCGGGTGATTGTGTTGGATGGAAATAGGTCACGCGTATAGAGTTGCTCGACAAGCATTTACAACGTGTTTTTAACGGCTTTTAGGTTTGTGCCCTAACAAATCACCTGCCTGATTATTGGTAATGTAACTAGGTACCTACTTACTTGTTTACTGAGAATAATATTGTTTATTTTACACTTGTATTTTATACTAGTTTAAAGACTTTGCCCGTGTAAGTTTTTATATAAAAACATATTGACGCTTTATTCTCTAAAAAAACACTTCTTTCAAATTTCAGGTCCCTGGGTGTTTTATATTATTTTTTATTATTAAAAATTATTTTCATAAATTATGTTCTGTTGGTTGAGAAAACCAATGTCTGCGACAGACGTTGTGGCAACCTCCTGAATGCCTAGATGTAGCGATATTATCTTAATCATACATTATATTCACTTAGAACATTCTAGCACGTACCAATTATGTCGTTGCCTCGAAAACCTAAGCTTTATAAAAAAGCTCATACCTCTGTCCGCAACGTTTTGTAACTAAGCTTTTTGTTCTGTCTAATGAATTACTACCGACGCTCTTACTAATGACTCTGACGTGTTGCCAGCTAAAAATGACGCTTTTTCTGAATGAAGCAATCATTTTTTGTGAAAAACATTTCTACGGAATACCTAGCACATGTTTCCAAGTGCATTTTAATTGGTACAGTATCGATCAGTGCATCACATACATGTACCTTCAGTATCGCAACGCCTATATCCCTGTGGTAATATTCAATATGCTGACGATTGAATGCGTAACGATGGATGTTATTTATTACCTGAATTGCTTTCATTTATATCGCAATTCGAATTCATAGCAAAATTGTATTTTACGTGAAGGGATACAATAGGAAATCTGGCCTGTGAATTATTGATTTAATACAAATGTTTTACCGACGCTGGAATAGAGATGTTGTTTATTTGTAGACATGCTGTTTTTGTACTTTCATGCCTTCAAATAAAGAGATTTTGCAAGAAAATGTGAACTACATCATCACTTCAGTTGTATAAAAAAAAAAAAAAACTTTAGAAATAAACCATGTCATTTCATGAAAAAAACTAGTCATATTTAAGTACTTAGTTCGAGTTTGGGTTAGAATGACAAGTGCCTAAAGTTCAGTAAAAAGCTATACAAAAGATAATCCGGTAAATAAAGCATCACTTACCTTCGCTTAGCAATAAGCACCAACAACAAAGCGGCCACGGCCAAAGCTGCGAGGCCGGCGAAGGCCAAGGACACTGCCCCCAAGACTCTTTCCGCGTCAGCGTTACTATTTGCCGTGACCATAGGGACGCCTTCTGATTGGAACGCCACAGGTCTCCGAAGTCGTTCTGAACAAAAAAAAAATATTTTTATACTAAATGGCAAACTTGGATACTCTCAGCCTGAAAGTAAGCGGTTATCGTAGCTCATGGACGCATAACGCAATGCAAGCATTACAGCTTGGTAAGAAAAATAAATATGGATAGTGCTTCCTCTGGTCAAGCTCTAACACAAACAACTCTTACTCTTATCAATTGAAATAAACTTGTTTTTTTATAATCGGTGGCTAAGACTAATTTTCAGCTTTACAACAAAAAAATAATGAAACCTAACGATTCGCTTCTTTGTAAACAATCAAAGTTTATTGGGCCTTTGTTGCTCTAAAGAGAAAGGTACTAAATGGAGTTCCCTGAAAAAAAATAGTAACTTAGAATTACAAGGGAGAGGCGGGTGTTTGTAAAAAATAGAAAAAAATGGCTGACTCTACATTCTGACTATATTCCTCCGTTTCTATTTCATCAGCTTACCTCCAGAATGCGTCGTGGTAGCAGCGTAGATGACAGCCTGGTGCCGAGCCGACTCGGTGGCAGTCCATAGTCGTAGGCCGTACCAGGCCCCAGCGGAAAGAGCTCCAATCACTACCTAGAGACGTACAGGATAATTATCGATACTTGGAAATGTTTTACCCAAAATTCGAGTAGAAATCATGATTAATCGAATCGTCCATTTCCTTACTATTGGGACACAGTGTCGATACATTTACATGTTATTGATTAGACCCAGTGAAACTCATGTCTATTTAATGATGTCTCTTCTTCTTCTGTCTAATCATCTCTATCTTGAGCTACTGTGGACCAATCATGTGCTGAATAAACAATCAGATAGATTAGTAAATACTTATTGGTATGAAACCAACTTTTGGAATAACTATTCCGCGTAAGTTTACTCGCGAATAACTACGATTTACTTTGCGAATAGAGCATATTCGAGTTTGGTCGAATCCAACCTAGTCATATATTTTTCAGTTTCTTCCGAGTATTCGCCGATATATGATAAGGAAATAACAAATCCAATTTGTATAGGACGGCCTCTACACCTTTTCCAAACCCTCTCAGTAATCTCGGAATTCAACGAAGCACAAATGATACAAGTATGAAGCACGTTCGCCCACTCCTTTCCCATCTTAATCAACATATTTCTATTTTCTACCTGTATGGAAACTCGAAGGTAAATGAAGTTGTTTGGAGTTTACAAAAATATATTTTATCTGAACTAAAAGATATGGATGTATTACCCTAACGTAGGTATTGGTTACACATCAAACGTCAATTATCAGAGAAGCATGCTCGCTCAAAGGTGAGCGTTTCTAGTAGGCACGAGTCGAGCGTGTGATGTTTGCTTAGGAAGTTTACTTTAGTTTACGTTCCTCATCGAGAGGATCTAATTAACTCGTAGATAAACAAATCTAAACAAGGGTAATTCTACACTCGAACGTTTCGTATTACGGAAAACGTACGGTTCAATTAACTTTACTCATACATTGAGCGCTAGGCACCTTAAACGGTTTTAATTTACAAATACTTAGGCAAAATAACTTTAGTTAAAGTTGGTGCATTTTACATAAAAATGCAAAAGTTTGTAATGAGAATGAATGTTTGAGAGAATGCTTGTATATTTAATCACGCCTTACTCTATGCGCGCTTTTCATCCTAATCCGCTCATTGGGTCCCTGTAGATTATTAGATCACTCTGGCTTGAGAGTAGGCCAATGACCCAGCGTAAACATTATAAAGCAATTGGAACTGTCATGAAGATGAAGAATCTCTACTTAGTATAAAAAAAAGTCAATCCCCACCATCTGTTTCTCTGTATGTATGTACGCTAAGATCTTTCAAACCACGCAACTGATTGTAATGATCATATAGAGTGATTCAAGAAGGTTTACATATAGTTAAAACATCTGTCATGATTTTAAATTGTTTTAGTTTAAATGTATCTATTATTTATATTTATTTTGTATTTATTAAAGGCTGTAATTCAATCATGATGAAATAATTGATAGAACTCATTTTGGTTCATCAACGAATTCAAAGAGGGCACTATTGTTAATTTAGTATTGTAAAGAATACGGGTAAGTAGCGCCAGTAGCGCCACCCGAAATCGACGGAAGATGACAGGCGGGCAGTCTTTGCTCGGCTTTGTCTCGAGAAACAACTTACTGATTGTTCACTAGATTTAAGTTATGAAAGAGAGTGTAAACATTGTATCGGTGTTAAGGAGGTGATATTTATGCTAATTATACGCCGTTCTGTTATAAAAGTGAGTTTTATTATATTTCAGAAGTGCAAAGAATACCACAGATTGATTACCTAGTAAGTAGGTACGTACTCTGTGTGTGACCAGACAGAGAACGAAAAGGAAAAAGGGCCCGCACTGTCTGACTGCTGGGCAAAGTATTTCCATCATTATCTAGGTATGTCTACCGTATTTATTATCACGTTTAATACCTATTGTTTTTTTTTTTTTGCAAGAAAGCAGTTTGGTTTTTATTTTTATACGTGCCGCGCGCGACAGACGAGATAAAAGTTGCGCGTAGTTAATAGTGGTGTGTACCAGTTTGAAAAACCGGATAATCACCGGTTAGAACGAGTACCGGAGCCTAATCAGTGTTTTTTTTTTCTTAACTACCGGTTATTTGATTGGTTGCACAACGCGTTCAAATGTGTCAAAATTTTTGAACAAATAATTCCGTAGATAGAGAAAACTTGCTGACTGCTTGGCAAATTCTTTTTCTTTCCTACAAGAAAGAAAAGTTAGGTATAGTACCAAATAGGTATCACAAGGATGATTCGATGCTATAAGTATTTGGTGGTATCGAAATTATGCATCTAGTAAATTTAATGGCTTTGTACGGTGCAGTTTTCAGTAAATTTAAAGTATTTTTTAAAAATTAAGTTAATAACTAATATTTCATAAAATGTTGTTCATTTTATATCATCACTTACATTTTGAGCATTTTGACGATTCAGAGAAAAACCGGAGAATCTCCGGTTATTCAATAAAGTTTCCGCATAATCTCCGGAGGCTAGAAGTGCTCCGGAGGAGTGCCTCCGGTAGGTACACACCTATCTAATAGGAAAGAGAGCTGAGAGACACTACCTATGGTAGGTGTATATTTAGTTTTACATTCATTACGCATTCATTAGTCGCTTAGATGAGTCAAATTACGTTTTGTTGCGTCGTAGCGTAAGAGTTACTATTATTTTAATACTAATAGCTGCACCCTGCGCGTGCGGTGTTATCCGCGGCGATTTGTGCCTGTATCAAATTTCATATAGGTAGGTACCTATCTACCTACCTACTTACCTAGCTCCGTTTAGTCGTTTGGGCGTGATGCTCCCACAATCAAACACAGAACTGATTATCCTAGGTACTACCTACCTACTAGGTAGTTCTGTGCATGCAAACGGCAAGCTTTTCCATTTTTACTTACCTACTTAGAATATTATTCTAAGCCTGCCTAGTATCACAGCTAGTATGTAGATATATAGTAAATAACTAGTAAATAACCTTGATGCTGATGGCATATATATTATATAGTCGAGAAATAACCTTGATGCTGATGGCACAATATAAATAATAAGAAAGGCTCAGCTCAATGTTTTTATATCTAGGCTATTTTATTTTATCTGTATTATAGGTTATCGATAATACCTACTTACACTTATTACCTACATTACCACTGACTACCTAAAAAAGACCCACTTGACAAGGGCTACCTACCTTGGTAGGTAGTACTTTATGTATTATGGGTCCGGGTGCTTGCCTTTCCTTGGTGCCTGCCTAGGTACTTATGTACATACCATTTTATTGTGTACTTTTATAAGCAGGTACCTACGAGTTATACCTATCTATGTAAATACAAGTAGGTACACGTAGTACCTAGTCTACCCCTTATTCATAAAAGATAAAATTACTGTTTTTAGTAACTTATTATGTAATTAGTAGGGTAGGTACTTATTCATATCATCTTTCTAAGTACTTACTTAGTTAAATACTTACCTACTTAACATACCTACTTATATATTAATAAGTACCTACCTACATCGAATTTATTAACATTTACTTATGTAGGTACTTATACCAAATTTCATATAAATACATTCAGCCGTTTGAGCGTAGATGAGTACTTACCTATATTACATACAGACAAACTGTTACATAGTTTATAATATTTTAGTAAGACTATGAATAAAGCCTCATACTTAGTTAAAGATAAAACTTAATGAATTCGGAACATTTGCAATTATCATTCGAATTATTATTATTACTTATTATTTTTTAGTCAGAACCTGTTGACTTCACCAGCATCAGTAGTGCAAATTCCTACTGTTTATTGGGGAGCCACATGGTTGAGAAAAGTTGATTATGTGAGTCTCGGACATAGCATAGACAGTGCGTGCCCTGTTTCGTGACCACGTAGTCTTCTGACTATTAGCATCATTTAATATACCAACCTACATATTACGGTGACTTCACCAATACTTAGTTAAAAATAAAACTTAATGAATTCGGAACATTTGCAATTATCATTCGAATTATTATTATTACTTATTATTTTTAGTCAGAACCTGTTGACTTCACCAGCATCAGTAGTGCAAATTCCTACTGTTTATTGGGGAGCCACATGGTTGAGAAAAGTTGATTATGTGAGTCTCGGACATAGCATAGACAGTGCGTGCCCTGTTTCGTGACCACGTAGTCTTCTGACTATTAGCATCATTTAGTATACCAACCTACATATTGCGGTGACTTCACCAATATCAGTGGTGCGAATTCCCACTGTTTATTGGGGAGCTACGTAATTGAGAAACTTTTCTGACTTATATGTGAGTCATGGACACAGCATAGACAGTTCGTGCGCGTTTCATGACCACGTGGTCATTTTACTAATAGAGACATTTATAATACCTATGGTGTGCCTTCACCAACGATTATGTGAGTCGCGGACACAGCATAGAAAGTTCGTGCGTGTTTCGTGACCACGTGATCTTCTGTGAAGAATGATACATAATAAATTTGTCTATTATTTACGATCCGTCCCGGCTTCGCACGGATGCTTATACTATAATATAAAGTATCGTTTCGAATCACTCTATCTAATAATAATAACGTTATAAAATCAGTAGCGCAGTTTATAAAATTTAATCGTACCTACCTACCTTCGTACTTACATATTATAAGTAATAAAAGACGACGGAAAGCGATTTTGTTTATACTATGTATGATGATTTACTGCTTTTAAATAATTAAGTAAGTTCGTGTGAGTAAATAGCCTTTAATGATGGAATTTTATTAATGATTGTTTACCATACGTCATAATTTACCATTTTTGAAAATCCATAACCGACAGTTTATCTTAATAGGTATCCGTATAATAGGTATATACGTCATAATTTACCATTTTTGAAAATCCAGAATCGACAGTTTAACTTAATAGGTATCCGTATAATAGGTATATAATATTGGCATATATATATTTTAAGTAACTAGTAAATAGCCCCGTGGGTAGGTAAAAATTATGTATTGTGAGTCTCGGACACAGCATAGAAAGTGCGTGCTTGTTTCGTGACCACGTAGTTATCGATACATTTTATTAGATTATATCATAATAATATGCACCTGCTGCGTGACTTCACTTCTATCAGTGGTAGAGTACAGCTGCTTATTGGGGAGCCCCGTGGTTAGTTAAGAATTAGAAAGTATATTATAATCTTTAAATTAGAAAAGTTTATTTTTAATAAAATCATCATCATTTATTTGTATAAGTGTATGTAGGTAGTTTATTATACAGTAAATGTATTATCAATGTAAGTAATTGTTATTTTTATTGTTCTACATGTTGTTATTTAGTGCACTCCGACCAATTTTTAGAGGCTCCTCTCCATCCAAATGTTGTCTGGAAGAGATCGCTTACTTAGCAATAAGACCGCCCATTGTATATTTTTGTGTAGTCTTTTATTCTTATTAATCTAGAGTTGTAAGGTGTACATTGTACAATAAAGAGTTTTCATTCATTCATTCATACATTCATTCATCATTATCATTATCATATCAGTCAATAGACGTCCACTTCTGGACATAGGCTAGCTCTCCCCAAAGAGCGCCAGGACGATCGATTTTGATCTTTCACCATCCACCGACTTTCTGCGACCGTTTCGTTGTCATCGGTCCATCGATTGGGAGCTGTTCTATACCTGTTCCAGTTCGTAGACTCTATTCAAGAAGCTTTATTTCTCACTGGTTCTAGGCTTTACGAGCTATATCGTCGGCTCAATGCCACTTTATTTTACGTACCTACTATAAAAGCTATGTCGGTGGCTTTAGTTCTTTCACGAATTTACACTTACTGATTCGATCGCGTAGTGTAACTTCTAGCATGACGATTTCAATTGAGAGTTTTCGTGTTTTTGAGGGCACGTTAAGCTGTTGGTCCCAGTTTTTTTTTGTTTAAGTTGATAAAAGATGACAGAGGTTTTCGGGCGGCCTATTAACTTCGTCACCTTATTTTATCCTAACACAGCTCTTTCCATAGTTGGTTGAAAGACTTGTTAATAAGAACAATAGTTAGTTAACAAACAGTCAGTTAACAGTCTCAGTGACATTAAATCATCACGGCAATGATAATAGACTTAGGGCCTTATTCGTAATCTCATTTAAGCCTCGGTTGGCTGATGTGCATTTTTAGTCTGTCATCGTCTTTGTTCATTGACATAGGAATGACAAGGAAAGACAGACTAGGCAAGCAGCAGTTATGACAGTTTTATTTTGTTATGAATTAGGGCAATAAATTATAATTATAAGTAGATCAAATTATAGATAAAAGGTTTATATCGATTAAATATATTAAATGGACAGATTTAAATAAATTAAATAGAAAATTCAATAGGTTATATAAATAGTAAGTTTACGTAAATAGATAAATTAGGATTAAATAGATTCTATAAATGATTACTATTAAATTTATTTAATAGATGTTAAGTTCTAAGACTACAACAATTAAAAACATTAAATGAGTTAAATTATGTTATAATATCACTGAAATGATCTAATTAAGATTAAAATACATAAATAAATAAAATTGATTAAACCAATTTAGTAAAGTAAATTTTATTTTCAATTAAGTAAATAAATGTAAATAAAATAAATAGATTCGATAGAATAAATAGAGTTAAACGATTAAAACTTTTATCGTTTAAAGATCAAAGTTAAAAATTACAGAATGTTAAGAAGTAAATTTGATGATTATAATCAGGAGTGACATTGTAAAGATTTGTTTTAATTTGTTTATAAACATTGTTAATTTAAAGACTAATTTTAAAATGAAGATTACGGATTAAATTTAGTGATTGAATTAGATCAAGTTTAACGATTGAATTTGAAGATCAGATGTGATAATTTAGATTATGAGCTCAATTTAAGCCTTGATTTTCTTGAAGATTTAATTTAAAAATCAAATAAGATGATTAAATTTGCAGAGTAATGTTTAAAATTAAATTTGATTGTCAAGTTCAAGGATTAAAATTTGAAGATAAAGCTTAAGGATTAAATTTGAAAATATATATGAAAATTAAAAGTTTGGAGCTTCAGATATTGAATTTAAATTTTAAATTTATGGTATTAGTAAAATTGTAAGATTATGATATTACTTATAGTTACGTGTTCATGTACTTATTTAACTTACTATTAATTAATAATTATTTATAATTACACATACAGTTGTATTAGAAATTAATTAAATTTAAAATTAATTAATTGAAATTAAAATTAAAATTAATTAATTGAAATTAAAATTAAAATTAATTAATTGAAATTAAAATTAAAATTAATTAATTGAAATTAAAATTAAAATTAATTAATTGAAATTAAAATTAAAATTAATTAATTGAAATTAAAATTAAAATTAATTAATTGAAATTAAAATTAATTAATTGAAATTAAAATTAATTAATTAAAATTAAAATTAAAGTTAAAATTAATTAATTAATTAAAGTTAAAATTGATTAATTAAAATTAAAGTTAATTAATTAAATATAAAATTAATTAATTAAAATTAAAATTAATATTAGTTATCAACATTATTGTAAAAAAAAAAAAAAAAAAGCTTCACTACTACGCACCATGGTGTACGCTGGTGAAGTACTCGCCTGGTTTTATCTATATAATATGTAAAATTATAATTACTTTAGTAGTTTTTTGTAATGCTTGGTTCTCATGAGACCTAAAACATGGAAACCTCTAATATTTACCCTCATATCCAAAACATTTTCTCCTACATACTATCACACACCCTTTTTGCATACACCTACATATACACACCCCACCTTCACACAACCTCATAATACTACACACATACCCACATTAACCACACACACCCACACACACACTGCTTAACAACATTGTAAAAATATTTTGAGAAAATTATGTGTTTTGTTTGGTTTATTTGGTTTTTTGTTTTTGATTTATTATTTTTAATTTGATAGAAATAATAATAATAAAAAAATATAATTTTTGCTCTCCCTGTTACTGTGTCATCTCTTCAGTTATACGGTTATCTCTAATTGTAATCCCGCTTCCCGCGATTCAGGCTCAGCCTTGTGCGGGAACCAATGGTAACCTAATTCCATGTTATTGCGTCAGTTAATAAATATTTTTGTATTTTGTATTTGTATTTGTTTTAATATCTTTTTGTGATATTATGTTCTATAGTTAAATTAAGAGAAATACGAATGTCATGATTCAATTATAACAAACTTGATAGAAGGTGCGTATTATTTTAGTCTCTCAGAGTATTATATCTCAATTACTTAAATTTTACATACATAATTACATAATTATTAATTATACTTATTAGAAACCTAAGTTATATGTCTATTATGTTATGTTATTTTCATGAGACCTGCTAAACATAGTTATTTATTTAGTAATAGTAGAGTAAATTTGTGTAAAACTTTCGTTATACTTGGTTATCTTTGTTTTTTTTTATGATGTAAACAATATCATACACTCAGTATAATATTTAATACTTTATACCTACTATTTACATATCAAGTTGTTATAAATTAGTTACCTACTTAGAGGTAAAGTTATGTGTAGTGCGGTGCGGTGTACGTGCTCCGGGAGAAAGCACGATGTCCGATGGCCGAATGTCATGATTTTAAATTGTTTTAGTTTAAATGTATCTATTATTTATATTTATTTTGTATTTATTAAAGGCTGTAATTCAATCATGATGAAATAATTGATAGAACTCATTTTGGTTCATCAACGAATTCAAAGAGGGCACTATTGTTAATTTAGTATTGTAAAGAATACGGGTAAGTAGCGCCAGTAGCGCCACCCGAAATCGACGGAAGATGACAGGCGGGCAGTCTTTGCTCGGCTTTGTCTCGAGAAACAACTTACTGATTGTTCACTAGATTTAAGTTATGAAAGAGAGTGTAAACATTGTATCGGTGTTAAGGAGGTGATATTTATGCTAATTATACGCCGTTCTGTTATAAAAGTGAGTTTTATTATACATCCGTGCAAAGCCGAAGCGGGTCGCTGGTTGGTAGATAAACAAACCTCACGATGGTGATGCAGTGAAGTCAAGTCCGCGTCTCTCCAAGCAACCACGCTGACCGCATCAGCTCGTCTCCACTGCAGCCTCACGAGCCGCGCGCCGCAGCGCACCGCCCTCCGAGCGTCCAGTGCTAAGGAGCTACTGTTGCTCCAGATGGCAGCTTCGGCAACCTCGTCTTTGTCTATTTGGTCTCCTCCACCTTCCCACACCAGAACTGTAAAAAACATATAGGGCTTATTCTAAATTTTGGGATAAGATTTGCACTAACGTCATGCGTGTATTGTCAGGTGCATTGTGCATAACATTTTTACCCTGTTAACCTGATACCAGTCAGCCCAACTCCTTAAAATAATAGAGAAGGACTTTGAGTTGCTGGCAATGTTCACATTAGGCTTATCATTTGAGTCTCAGGGTGGCAAACCGTAAAAGGTATTGCAAACGCCCATAAGCTCTGGCCGTATCCTTGTTACCCAATTTGAGGTATAATCAATTTTATTATGACTAGCATTCTAATGTTCCTACTGCTAGAACACTGGCTTACTTTCGAGCGAGAGTAATTGAGTTAAGACCAAAAACTTAAGTTTTGTCACGCCATATGCTCATGTCCGTTTTCTCACGAAGTTTGTTGCTGACAGTCCTTATCCTACGACATTAGAATCAAAAATAGAGGTCTTGTAACTAAGATCTGCTGGGTTATTGAGTAACTTAGTTGCGATCTGATTTCACTCAGTAACCCGTCAATAAGCTGTCATATTTATACAAAATACGTCAGTTTTTGAAAATAAAATACATAATTAGCCTTTGTGTCCACGAGAAGCTTCCTGAAAAATAAACTTACCTGGTGGTTTAGTTTTCACCAGCAAAGGGACAGACGGTGGCGAAGGTCCTGCCCTCGAATGTGCTACAGCCCTGACCGAGTACGTCGCCCCACAAGCGAGAGCTCTCAATACCACACTAGCGACTTCGCCCCCAGCTTCAAGCCGTTTTTCGTCTTCACGGAAAGAAGCTGGCTCCATGCCTTCAGCTGTGTCGTCGCGGACTCGCATCCACCAGATCGTAAAACCTATGGAATTTCATGGTCATGCAATAAAAATATATTAGTAGCTAAAATACGGTTCCCGCTTTGGGTAACGTTTTGTTGCATTCCGTCGGCATCGTTAAGAACACCAAACCAATAACAAAATGTCTGCTACGTGAGTTCATGATGACATAGTAAAGTACTCCAATCCAATTAAGTACTCCCTACGGCAAATTGAGCCTATTATAATAAGTGAACATGAAACTACTTAGCGATAATATCAAGTTATTGGAGTGGAAGCAATATGATGGTAGGAGGTAAGCTAACAGGAAATAAGAGCACGTCCCAAAAATAATCAAAACTTGCACGGGACGCGAATGTAAACACCCCTTTTGTCCCATATGCCATTACTCCTATTTACATAAAACCCTTAAACGTTTGCCAACTACTTTCACCCCAAACTAAAGGTATTTGTTTCAGAAATCGATCACAAAACGCGTAATGTCTCAATGCTTTTATAAATTGAGCTATTATGTGCGGGTCGAGATATTGATAGAATGTGATATGGAAAATATATTCTGAGGTCTGCCCTACGTTTTTTCTATGTAAAGAAAAGGTCTTGATAAAAAGCCTTTGATAAAAAATATCGTTTTTTCCGCCTTTTAGTTACCTACTAAACAAATATTTTTATGGCTTTTATATAAGTTACTTACGAGTTCTTGTTATGAAAAAGCAAGAATTTCATGAATAAATAAAACACACAAACATTTTACCATTTCTTTAGCAAAACAGACAGATTAACAAATCAATTAATTCAAAACCTCATGTTGTATAATATCATGCTATAAGAGAAGTACCACAGGATGGTACAGTAATGTTTTACACAGTTGCACTAAGAAAGTAATTCCCGAAATTAAACTAGAGAACGCAGTGCAAAGTTGTTTATAAACTCGGAAATAATCTTGGGGAGTTCCGCTAGTTAATTGATAAAAACGTAATCAATAGAAAATTAGGGTTATTATTTTCTTACCATGGGGCGGTGCAGCAGGGTGATGCGTAGTTTTCCAAGAAAGTCTCGCTTCTCTATGCGCCGCGTGGTCTAAGGTAAGAGCGGGAGCGGACGGCGGCGCAGCGCATTCCACTCTGTATGTCACCTCTTCAGAACCGAAGGCGTTTCGTGCGGAACATGTGTAGTTTCCACTTGTTGATGCGTCTACTTCTGTGAGAGGAATATACGCCCCGTTATTGAAGATTATAATTCATCATCAACATCATGAGCCTTCTAATGTTCCCACTGTTGGGACCACAAGCAAGTTGGATTATGACCCAAGCATTCTGCACTTTCAAGCACTTGAAAAAGCGAGAATGCTTGGGTCATAATCCAACCCGCAGACCCGATGCGGATTGGTGGAGGACACGTGTCTTTCTAATTTGTAGTTATTGAACATGTCGGTTTCACGATATTTTCCTTTACCGTTTGAGCACACTGGCATAGCGTATGTACATTTTTCTAATAGAAAAATCCGTTGGTGCACGGCCGGTTACGAACCCGCGAGCTTAGGATTAGAAGGCAGGGTCACTACCACTAGACCACCAGTGCTTGTAATAAATTAGTACTTATTTCGAAAGTTTGTTGATTTTTAATTTATAAAAATTTTGCTAAAATTATTTTTGCTATATTTTATCAAGATTACCATGTATTGCCAGATGGCCGTGTGGTGTGAGATGCGTTCTTGGATCATGTGTGACGGGCCGGTCGGCTCGGAGCCAGCGAGCTCGCGGTGGAGGCTCGCCTCGCGCGGCACAAGCCAGCCGGAGACCACGCCCACAGCAGACACGAGCCCAAACGCCAAACGAGACGATCTTTGCGCCCACTGATCAGAAAAAGCAGTTTGTTTTAAACTATGTACGTCTTACAATGTTTAGAATATCAAGTGACATGACTTTGTACCTAGGACAGCAAAAACGTGCGCTCAAAATTATACGTTATTCAATCAAGAGTTTTATGACCATTAGGACACCAGTATATTGCATTAGAAGTGTTTACGTGACCTCAACGCCATATTTGACTAAAACCTCCATTATTATAGATTAATCAAAATCATAGGATTAAAATATACGTTAAATTTGCCAACAACTTTGTCTACGGTGCTCACACTAGCCAGGCTGCTTTGCATTGTTCAGCCTGGCGTTCAAAAGGATAACAAAAGACAAACCTCTTGAAGTGGTAGTAGCTGGTTGAGGAGCTGAAGGTTCGCCTTCACCCACCACAGAATGCGCAGCTACCCACGCTTCGTATGTGGAACCTTCAGATAGTGATCTCAGTTCTGTCGATCCGCCTAAGCCTACTGAAGGTTCACCATTCTCTGCTTGCACGGTGGTGGTCTGAGGCGGTCTGTCTCTAAAGAAAGCATAAAAACACAGTCATGTATGGTAAAAAAGTTAACCTACTTATACCATTGTTGGAATAGAGGCAAGAGTCAATAAAACAAACGTAAAGAAGACAAAGAAAGAAATCAGACAGTAAAAACGATATCACCATGTCAACTCTGATCACTTAATAAGCTTTTTTACTATTTTAGTATTATAGATTTGGGTTCCAACGACTATGATGATGAGTTACTAATACAGTCAGTCCAAATGTGTATCTTACCTGCCGAGTTCACGATAGAAGACAGTATAGTATAGGATAGGACCGTTAGGACGACTAGGCGGTAACCAGCTAACAGCCAATGAAGTAACAGAAGTTGCCACCACCTTTACTGCAGCTGGTGAGCCCGGTGCTACAACAATAATAATAATTACAGTTGTTAATTTTACGGTTGAAACGTCATTAGAGTAAAAAACTTTGAAATCTCACCATCTTGTTGAGTGGTACAATGTATAGGATGAGCCGGTACTCCATCGCCAGTCGACGTGTACGCCAGCGCTTGTATTGTGTAGTTGGTGTGTGGCACAAGTGCAAGAAGTAGCGTTTCAACTCCCGCTACGCGTTTGACCTCCGCTCCCGCTCCTGTGCTTAGACCACCGCTGCCGCGCACCTCCCATTCGAGCCAGTCTGCCGCTGCCAACAAACAACTGCCATCACTCAGCTTACAAGCAAACAAACACTTCCCTTGAGCTTTGCTACAACATAATTTGTTGAGCTTAGAAAAAGCTCTTGCTCTTGAACAATTTAATTAAGCATGCAGGTATTTTTTAGACTTAAATATAACAAATAGGCATAAAACAATTTCTTTATAGTTACATGCAAAAATAATATAAAGATAAAAATGGCGCAAAAAAAAAAATAGTGGAAACATAACAGACGGATATAATGATACCCAACTATATTTACTCACTATGCTCTGGTCGATAAAGTAGTTTGTAGCCCAACAGGGCTCCGTGATGGGCGTGTGCAGGTGGCGGTGACCACTCCACTTTTAGACTTTGAGGTGACACCGCCCGACACCTGACCCCTCTAGGCCCCTCTGAAGGTACTGCAGACAATTATTATTATAGGCCAAATAAATAATCACGTAATCCTAATCCCACAATAGAATTTTCCTGATCGTAGGTCAGAAACTAAGAGTACTATAGATGGTGAACTCCCAGATCATCAGCAGATCATGAAAGCACTTTGTAACGCAGCGGGAATCGAACCTGCGCTCTCCCAGCTCAGCTGAGCATTTGTTCGCTGGGCTACCTAGGGTAATAAGCATACTAGTAGGTACGGGTAGACTTACCACTTTCTTTCGTCAGGGTATTGACGGGGCCTGACGCTGGCCCGGCACCAGCACTATTGAATGCTCGTACACTTATTGAATATCTGTAAAATAATGAAAGAAGCATTTTATGCTTTCTGCCAACTTAAAAATAATATAATATTGTCATTTTTAGGAGTACCTTATAACCAAATAAATCAAGAGACAAGTCTTTAAGAAATCCCTTTAAATGATTGACTTCATGTTACTATTAAAGACATAGCCCACTTACACGACTCTGCGCACACAACAATTTAACATATTATCGAAATAACTACGTATTACGTATTCTGAAGTAAGTACTAACCTTGTGTAATGATCTAGTCCTTCAATGGTGTACTTGTTGATCTGACCTCGAACCGTAGCGAACTCCATGCCAACGTTCGCACCACCGCTCAAAGAACCGTCAGCGGAAGCCCACCACCATACTGTATATCCGAGGAGTTCTCCATTCCATGACAGCAGCGGCGGAGCCTGGGAGATTTTTAGATGTCAGCAAAAAGCTAGCTAGTTAATCCATCTTCATTAACTACCGTGGTCGAAAACATACAATCTAACTTAAGTTAACGTTGAAATCCACTCAGTAGTTTCCGAGGTAAAAGCATTTTAACAGACAACAGCCTGAAAACTCGATTTTGTAAGAAGTAGCATAGATGACTCTAATAAATGTAGGTATCTTCCTACATACTTCCACCATACTCTACAGATCTTTACTTATTTGTCATTACATAATTTACGTGCATTTGTAAAAATGCTCTCCAGACGGAAAGTGAACAATCGTTTAATAACATTTCACATGACCCTAATACTTGGCACACAACACTCTGAATTGTAGGACTTTTATTTTTGTATTAAATAATTCAGTTGCCAAGTTGGTCGGATAGTAATGGCTCTGTGTGTAAGCTGCTCAGATGGAATTAACTGAACTCAATTTCCTTTTAAACACAGGTTAATTCACGTAATACAATCACTAATTTAGCAATTCAGTTCAATAATAGTTTAATAAATTATTCATCAACGCACAGCACACTTAGAAATAAATAGTTTTTATTGCAATTTGGTTTTTTGACCAAGCAAGCGAAGCGAGTGAAGCGTCTCTGCTTCAGGTTCGGCAAAATTTGGTTTTGTCTGTCAGTGTGGGTGACCGCCAGTGGGTTTTTAGGACGCCCTAAGCCTGACCTAAAAACTCTGTCTCTGGTTAGCCACTGACTCATAAAAAATTACTTTACTTTAGTTTATTGGTACTCCTTTCACAAGTCGTATTTTACAGCTAACTTGAACTAAACTTGGTAACTATACAGATTTTACGACTATAAGGATTTTTTGTTGTCGGGGATTTTCGATTAAAGAAGTACTTCCTTCAAGTGCTACTGGATATCTGACCCAATTTCTATTTTTTTTTTATTTGAAAGATTTTATGTTGGCTCCATAAATATTTGGTAAAGATCTGATGAGGATCATGCATGATGAGCAGAATAGCTCTTCAGAAAAAGATTCCTCCTTTAAAAGTTTGTGTTTGCGAAGTCTAGATACTGCTTACAGAACTACTAATTAATAACCGTAGTCATTCGTCAACACACCAAAATAAGACGTCTAACAAAACGAAAAAGAAAAACCTAATGCCAAATGTTGTTGTTATCAGATTTAGTACACTCACCTGCCAACTTAGTTCAATAGTAGTAGCCCTAGGTGCAGAGGCCCGAAGGTTGAGTGGTGCCCTTGATGGTGGCTCATGTAACGTCAACGCAAGTAACGCTCGAGTATGCGACGATGCAAACTGAGCGGTCACCGTCCTTGCTCGGACTAGATACGCTGTTGCCGGTTCAAGTCCAGATATAGTCGCACCTTCCATTCTAGAAGCAAATCTGAATGGAAAAAACGCTTGATGTTTTCAATAATTACAAGTTGGTAAAGAAATTTAACTTAGAAAAGAAGAGAAGAAAACAGCAAAACTATAGTACTGTCTCTCTTCACACTTCAGTATTGTTTATTATTTCTATGAATTTTTAGAATGCTTGTTAAAACGTCTTTTATGAAAATATTTACTTTAAATCAGCATCAGAAAAGCCAATTATTACCTGGAGCCCATTAATTACTTAGATAAATTAAAAGATCATACTGACAGTGATGTTGTATGTAAGAGCGCTCATATCTAATTATGCAATCGGCTCCCTCATTTTACAGCTAGTTACAAAATAGCAAATAAACGCGTAAGCAACAATAATCATAGTAGATAGTAATTTGAATTAATTTTAAAAATGCTCAAAAATTATTAAACTGTTCAGCTTACTCAGAAAAAGAATCAATGGGATGAGCATTGACGGAAACATTATGGGTATCAGCCTCTCTCCAAGAATCAGGGCTAGTTGAATCATGCTTGCGATATTGTACCACATAGCCCAATACTGGAGAGTTTCCGTCGTATGGTCTTCGCCACTGCAATCTAACAGATCTAGACGTTGCTTCTAATACTCGAAAGTTTGATGGCGGTTCTGGTGGTTCTAAAAAGAAAATATTTATGATTTTTATGTGGAATAGCCTCATCATCATCATTGTAAGTCTGTATCAAGATACTACTGGATATGCGTCCTCCATTTACGAGTATGCATGCCACGTGTCCTTATTGTAGACAAATTGCATCCAGGTGATCGAATACCCTGTTGTAAGAAAATAGAAAGCCTGATTCTGAATTGACCATATGGGAAACAGACGTCTAAGTTGAAAGTGATAAAAAGTAGTTTAAAACCTTGAACGGCTAAATGTACAAAATGATCTGATCTTCCATAGGGATTTGACGCTTGGCATCTGTAAACTCCTGAGTCTCTTCTGTCTGCTCTTTCTATGACTAGTTCACTTCGCAACCCTTCTGCACTTCTAGTTTCTGATATGCTCATTCTGTAAACAAAACCAAGTTTAAGTTTAAAAATTTATCCAACAATAAGTTTTGTAATTTCCAGAGTAATAGAGTTCTCTGTGATAGAGCTCGCCCGGGGAAGGACTATCACCATACTTATTTCTGCCGCCAAGCAGTAATGCTCGCATTGCTGTATTCCGGTGTGAAGGGTATGGTTTCCGGTGAAACTACTGGCACATGAGGCTTTCTATCTTAGCCTCAAGGTGGCAACCCGCGAGTGATACCTCTGGTATTGCAAGCGTCCATAGGCTGCGGTAAACGCTTACCATCTTGTGGGCCGTACGCTTGGTTGACACTTCAGTTGTATAAAAAAATAAAAAATATTGTGGTTCTTCACCTGTAGTCTGAGTTTGGTAATCCTCGTCCTGAATGACTCCATGATGTTGAAAGTGGCGAATCACCACGAGCAACACAAATGAGTCTAATTGTATCTCCTAGCTTTGCTGTCACGTTTGCTGATTGTGTTTCAAATCTTGCTGGCTCTGGAATATCAATGATTAATAACATAAAACTAGTTTCACTACCGTAATAACTTTTAGAGTTTTTTTCTTTTTCTTTACCATTAACATGAATATTAAGTGTTTTTGAGAGAGCAGGTTGAACTCCGTTATCAGCTCTACATCTATATTTTCCAGAATGTTCCGCACGAGCTGATTCTAAACTTAGGGAGCCATTGCCCAAAACCACCGGATCGAATACTCCTCCCAGTGATGTTTCTGTGCTACCTTCAGACATGAACAAAAAAAATAATTAAGTAAATCGGCATATTTAAATAAAAAAACATTTATTTTGTGGGTGGACTATGCCTTACCAGAGAACTTGGTCCAATATATCGTGGGAGTAGGATGACCTCGGGCTTCGCAACTTATCGTCAACGAGCCATTCAATAAAACAGCTGCATCGGAAGGCTCCATTTGCCAATAAGGAGGAACTATAAAAAAACAGATCAATTATAAACAAATTCGTCATCATTCAGTTGTGAATCTGAATCAAATAAAACATAAAAAAAAAGATTACCTTTGATAGCTAGCTCAGCAGATGAATTGGCTTTGCCAGCGGTATTGGTGACAACGCAAGTGTAAACTCCACTGTGAGCTGCCGTTAGACTTTTAAAAAGCAGCATGCTAAAAAACTCTGCACCACGTTCATCCACTTGGAGACTACTTGAAATCGGCATTTGATCTTTCAACCAGGAAAAATACACAGGCATGTCTCCCGAAGTCACAGTGCATGTTATTTGTGATCGATCACCAGCCTTCAATCCAGGTGGAAATATGATCGGTGATAACACTGGCGGTGACACTACTGAAATTTGCACCTGTAACAAAAATGTCGCACGTATTCAAAATACGAGTTCCAGACAAAATAACGTACAACTTTTATTACACCTCCTGCGACTATTTGGCATCCTGTAAAATTCATAGCTGTCGGTGTTGCACATTTGCTCACAAATTCTTGCATGGTTTAATAATAAATGAGACTATAAGAAGGATTTTGAGGCCCGCTTTTTCCTTAGGTTCAAACCCAGGAGACTCACTAGCATTGTCAAGACGGCTCGATACTATCCAGGCGACTTGGCAACGACCGTTTTATTCGTACAGACAAATTTACAAAAATTTACAACAAAAAAAAACAAATTTCCTGTTGCGCACAAACTTATGCTGAAAATAAAAGCTAAAATATAAACAGAGTTTTTAAATTACCTCACGTTTAGCCAGTTCTCCCCCAGGCGTGACGACGGAGCAGGTCCAACCGCCCTTGTCGCGATTTCGATCTACGTTTGAAATCGTCAATTGTCCGTCAACTTGGTGATATCGAGGGTCGGCACCCGCGCCTCCTTCCCATTTCACTGAACTAGACAATATATAATAAATCCAGCATGTAATATAAATATTACGTTATTAACTTACTTCACCTTACTACCTTGACGAAACAAAAAAATACTAAAATTTGGCAAGAAGCCTAACCGGCTCACTGTAAGAAACCTGCGATGAACCCAATCACAATTATTAATTAACAAGCAAAATGGTAAAGAAAAAGGCAACGATGCTAACGTTCTTTTCCTTACCGCAACGTAAATATTATAAGACAAACACAATAACAGGAGTTCCCGTATTCTGCGGGTAGGTAATGATAATAACCGACTTGGTCCGATCTCCGTGCCCAGACTAGGAATGCTGCGTCATACATATTGAAGCAGGGCAATGTTGTAAGTGAATTTTTATATTCTTGCTGCTATTTGGTTGTCAAGGCTGTTTTGAATGTGGAATCATAAAGTTTTTAGGGGGTATACAATTCAACAAGTAGGTAAGTAAGTACCTTAACAAAAAACCACCCCAATTTCAGCGCTCCCTTGAGAAGCGCGGTGATAAAAGTTATTTTGGCAAATGTTTGATAACCCCAATAACTGTGCCTATAGCCTACCAAAGTGTTTGGCTGTAAAAATTACTAGCTCGATAAGATTTTATGAAAAATACAAGTAAGCTGTTTAAGTGTTTATGCTCCAAATGTTATAAAAAACTTACGAAACGGACGAGATTCCAATCCGAGTCTATCTGTTCTGTGCCGTCTTCGCATTTCAAAAAAACCATAAATAATACTTACTCAATAGGAAATCCGTAGTATGGACACCAGATTATGACTTCAGAACCAGCAACGGCCTTCACAGAGCTCATGGCGCGGATGTAGGGCGGACCTATGCAAACCATTTTTATTTGTAGTAGGTATCCGATACTTATTAAACTAACAAGTAGGTATCTAATTTATACTTTACTTATTAGTTTTTAAATGATAATTATTTATTAATAAGCTTGCAGTTGTTCGTGCTTTATGTTTCAAAATCCCCTTAAAGGGGAATTCCCAAGGTGGATTATGGGACTAACCCAACATTGACAACTGCATTAAAATGCACTCTCTAATTTTCTGATTCCAATTCTCACAAGCACTCTATATAGATAGAGTGCGATACTCTAGTTTTTATTAAATCTGGCTTCACTTCGACTTTATACTTGGATAGTGGTAAGAAAATTTTTACAGCTGGCCGTGGACAAACTGTGCGGATGCTCGGCCTATGCAAATCACACCATAATATTTACTCGACAATCATACTATGCTAAAATAACACTCAGGCACAATATTATTTTGTTAGGACCGCTGCTGAAGCGCGTGCTCAGAATGTACGAAGCATTTTGCTTATTTATATTTTTTATAATTCTTTTTGTGCTTAGGATTAATTATTAAAACCGACATTTGTTTTTCTGGTAGCTTGTTTAGGAATATCTGTTAGGGCTAAGCTATTAACTAAAACTGGGTTAGTGTCAAAATCCCCTGGGATTATGAGAATTTTAGTTCGCTTACTTTGAAGCTTCAAGCTCAGTCTAAAGGGGATTTTGACACAAAAAAAACCCATAATCTGGGTGCAAATGTGACTTTAAAATGGCCCTTTGACTTTAATCTTCTTTTGCTCAACTGGTGTATTTCTATGTCTGTGAAAATCATTTTATTTTTACTTTCACAAAAATTTACATCATCATCATCATCATCATGACAGCCTTCTAATGTTCCCACTGCTGGGACACTGGCCTACTCTCAGGCGAGAGTGATTGGGTCTTAATCCACCACGCGGACCCAATGCGGATTGGCGGATGGCACATGTCTTTCGAATTTTTAGTTCTTGGACATGCCGGTTTCCTCACGATGTTTTCCTTCACCGTATGAGATAAAAAAAAAAAAAAATTTACATGTTAAAGTACAAATCGAAGTAGATAGATAGAATAAAAACCTCAATCTGATCCCAAGATAATTAATTCTGTTAATTGGTATAACCACAGCAAGTAACATGCGTTCGTGTTTAATAACTCATGCAAACACATGCTATTATTAAAAATATCAGATCACTAGTATTACTGTTTATTTACTTTCCTGTGCTATGTGATCGGTATGAAAGCTCGTCATATAAGACATGTGTGTAGGTTGGTCAAATAATAATTAAAGCGTATAATAGGAGACCGTTAAATTTATATTCTGTCAAAGCTTTAATACTTGTACAACGTTTACGATTGATAGTTTGCATCAGTGTTAAATAAATCAAATATATATTTATTTATCCCATTTAACAAGGTTACATAAAAAGGCCTTTTGTCGGCTATTGAAACTGTCTATATAATAAAAAACATTTTTTCATAACGTTATCAGCCCGGCTAGTATGAGCACCGTAGACAACGATTTTTTTCCGGTTTACGGTGTACGGTTTACAATACTATATTTATGGAGAATATATAAAGCGTATGTAGTTGTTGCTGTAGGTATAGCCATAACGTATGGTCTGGCTCAATCTAAATATTTTAGCGGTAACATCAGTTCACCATGCCGTGCAACCGGCGTCGCGTCGGAGTCGCGGCTCTATTTCAAGATCTGTTTAATAATTCTTAGAACTGCCAGCCATTTGCACTACCTGATAAGTTAATCCTAAATGTGTGTAGAATAACGTTTTCCTACTTGGTAAATGTAAGTCTTGCGCGTTATTTTATATTAATAATTTATTCACAGGTGATTTTCACAGACCGGCAATTTCACACAAAGTAATTTGTAGCATAACAGACATTGCAAGCTTCATGGTTCGCTGTTTCGAATCGTAAGCGTAGGTACCATTTGGCCAGAATTTAGTTGTTGGTTTAGACAAATCCTATGACACTCCCATAGCTCCTTAGATTGCTTTGTCAGCTGTTTATCAAAGTTGATCAAGACTCAAGTTGATAGATAAAGCTTCATGTATAAAAAGTGTCCTCCAATATTTAGTTATTTTTATCTTAGCTCCAGTTTTTTTTTTCTGTGGGGTTATTGCGTAACGGATCGCTAATATCCTCGATTCCACACGCTATTTAATTTTTATCTCACTATTTGAAAGTGCTGGCGTTATTGATAAGTGCACGGCCGGGTTCGAGCACCAGCAATGCTCTTCATCATGATAGCCTTCCAATGTTTCCACTGCTTGAACACTGGCTTACTGTCAAGCGAAGGTGATTGGGTCTTAATCCACCACGCTGACTCAGTAAACTAAAACAAAATGTAAAATGTTATACTTCCCACCGTAGACATTAAGCCTGGCTGCATGCGCGACGCTCCCGTGCGGGTTGGTGGCTCGGCACTCGTACCGGCCGCCATGCTCCACTCGCGCGCTGCTCACGGAAAGTGTTGAAAGCACGTAGTTCCCGCTGGACGCGATTCCTGACGGACCATTCTCTCGGCCTTCTGTTATCATGGCTCTGTGCGGAAAAGTATTCTACTGGTAAATCTAATTTAACTAGAACCATATTTACACTACGCAAGTTTCTTGCTTGTCGCACACATAGCATTGACTCTGGAGCAAAAAGTTTTCAAATTCCGATGGAATCGGAAAATAAAAATATATGTTAAGATTTGAGCGCATAATCAAGTTAAATCATTTTGCCAATTTTATTGCACACACTACATTATTACTTATTCAAATAATGTATGATGTAAGTGCCGCTTAAATATTTGAGATAAAAATATATATTGTTTGATTTGTAAACATAACTGAATAAAAATTCAGCAAAATCAATTATTTCTTTGAAAATACGCCTGAATGAACTGAATAAACGAACATCCTCATTAATAATGAGCTAGATAGCTGTTTCTAGACCAAATGACGGCTCGAATCGATATAAGAACCTAACTTTCTAGGCCTAGTATTATCAATTGAGTGATACGGCCTACTTTTATGTTAGTACATCAATGATGAAGTTAGTTGTATCAAGTTAGATAGGCTCAAGTGGTCATAAGTTTGAAAGCCATTTAGTCAGTTGGCAGCAATACCAAGTGCTTAAACTTTGTAGCTGTCTCAATTGCAGACGATTTGGAGGCTGAAATAACAATTTTAAACTAAATTGTCACATTTTGTTTGAAATATTAGTTAATTGCTCAACCATTGTTGTTTGCATCCGTTTTAAACAATCGTAGATTTTAAAATTAGTTTAACTTACATACACTCATTTCAGAGTTACAAGTCTGATTGGAATTAAACGTTGCATGCAGGTTTAAATTCGTCGCAGGGAGTATTTCGGTTTTTATAATGTTACAAAAAAAATAGGACAATATAAAATGATCAAAGACCGCCGAGTTATAAGACTCAAAAATGTTAGGCAAAGAAGGATCAAAAATTAAATAACAACTCATGCTACTTCTATCCTTATATACAGTAAACACCCCTACGATTAAAATATAGAAAAGGCATGATGACAGTAACCAATAATCATTAAAATCACGCTTTCCCCTTAAGAAAAAAGGATTCAAGAAATTCAAAAATCATATATTTTTTACATTAGATGCGAGATTGATAATATTTTTAATAAAATAAAACTACAAAATACAGCAATCCACCATAAAAGGTTGAACACCGATCAGGAGCATCTAGGCTCTCTGATTGGTGGTATCAAAAATATTACGGAATTTTGAACCTTATTCCTAAATTGTGTATTGAAAACTGACATGATGACGTCACCGCTGTCACTCCGCGACTCAGCCCGTTTTAGCGTGAATTTTATTATTCAAATTTCAATCGCATTTTTAAACTACTTAACCATTAATTTCTGTAATAATAGGTTATTTATTGCCTAAAGTCGATACTTCTTAATACAATAGAACAGTTTTTCAAAATCAGTCATCATGCCTATTGGGTATTTGTTAAAACATGGAGGTCTTCTACATTTTTAAAACAATATTTATTATTTTCAAAATAAAAACAGATGCGAGCCGTTGTAAATAAGTGCCACGGGAAACACACTCGAATTCAAACTTTAATTCGACAACGTTACGTTTGCAATTATCAATTGCAGGCGTCGAGGTGCTAATCTATTTGAAATATTTCAATTACAAGAAAACCACTGTCACCGCAAAATGAATAAGCAATCAGAGGTAAAAATAACGTGATAATGTGGCTGCCGCAATGTAATTCAGATTCAGAAACGCTGCGTTGTGTAGCGGGCACCCTGGCCATCTGCCAGTCAGTTCAGATCATCTGCTCTTTTAGGCAATAGTTAGGTACCCGAAAATGAGTATTTAAAACTTACAATTATTTACAATATCTGATAATATCTGAGTTATCTGACCATCTAAACTCGTCAGGTTTGATCAACCGATAACAATCTAACTAATCTATTATTGGCATTATTTGAATTTTTTTTGGCACTTATGTACTTGTTTTAATATTTTAAAATTATCCGTGATATAACTGCTTGGCTCAACCAGCAGTGCTATAGAAAAATGTTTCATTACGCAAAAACCATTTTCCAGGCTTGATCGCCGGAATATGCAAACTAACCTCACCAATTCACCTTAGTTAGTTTACAAATCGATTCCAAATGATTTTATTCTTTTATTAAATGAAATTGTGTTTGAGTTCCCTCAAGTGTGCGTACCGAGTGGATATAGGCACAGAACTAATATTAGTACCACGCAATATAGGTGTTCTGATGTGCTTCAGCCTTGGGTTCTTGGCAACTAGAACAAAACTAGTTTAAGGCGAAATAAGACCTTAGACTGAGTATTCGTATTGTAAATTAGCTTAGCACAGAATATAAAGAATACGGCGTCTATGGAACTTGTATAAACATACCACAGAACTATATTTAAGTAAAATGAAAGAGTTCGTCGATTTATATGGAAATTCTAGGCATTGCCACACCACCACACTGCCCCCGGTTGAGAGCAGACTGAGTTTCGCGGCGAGTAAAGAGGTTACTCAGCCCTTACTAAGCCCGTCTTTTCGGCACGCGAGGTACATACACGCACTCATTCTACTTTAATATAGTTCTGTGGAACATACTTACTTTCTCGTGTTCTGACAATGGAAACATTCGATGATTGAAACATGAATAAATAAAGGTGCAATGATTCGTACCCATGATGCGAGGGTATCGCCTGCCCGTCTAGGGTCCATCTGAACCGAGGGGGTGGCTCGCCTACTGCTGAGCACTTCAGGGCTACCTGGGCACCAGGCTGGACCGCTTGCTCTATGAAAGTGTACACCAACTCAGGCCGCGAATCTGTTCAACATTAAATTAATATAATTATGTAACAATCAACCAACAGTCATGTTATTGAGGTTATTCATTCTGCAGCTAAAAGAAACTGTTGACGCACGAACGAGTGAGTTTTTTGAGTAAACAATCTCAACATCTGTTATCACTTTGAGGAAATGTCTTCTTTTCCTAAACATCAATGTAAATAAGTACTATAATCACTTGACATTTTTATAAAAGTCTGATCTGACTAAGATCTGAACCCCACTAAAGATTTCTTGTAGTAGGTATCGAACCCGGTTGAGAATGAGAGGTCACCCTCTCATTCTTAACCGGGCATCCACCAACTGCACCACCAAGTTCGTCTATAAACATTTAATCATTGGTTGCGTTTATTGTATGGCGGATGGCGGCTATGACGTTTCAATCGGTCAAAAAAATTACATTAATATATTTATTGGTAACGTTTACTATGAAAGAACCCGCCCCTAAGACAAACCTTGTCTTTTTCACTCTCGTAGAATATTTTCAACGAATAAATCTAAATAAGTACACTGACTAGTAAAAAATAAAAGCCAAATTAACACAAATAAAAAAGAATAAAACATACTCACCAGAAGAGCGTTTTAAACGTTTTCGTTTGAACGGGCGCTCTGTGCTCGTTTCCCTCACTAACGAGCACCGTGTAACTGAAAAACATAAATGGAAAAATATACTTGCCTGAATAAGTTCACATAGCTAGGCTGCCTTTGGCGTAGTTGACATAATGTTTGTTTAACGAGAATGTTCTGAACTACTAACCAGTCTCTGTAACTGTAATGATCGCTCTGTTCTACGTTATCAAAGAAAATCAACTTTTAGCACGAACTTTTTGGAAAATGATGAAAGGATAGGGCCATACCATGAGCTATATTGCAACGTTGAATTTGATCTGTTTTCCTCTAACGATAATCTTATAACAAAAAGAGTCACTGTGTGTGTGTGTTTGTGTGAGAGTCATAAGTCCGATAGAAAAAACCCTACGAAAAAACCAACAATTATCCGTTTGCCGCCAGCAAAAGCACACTTTGATATAATGAGTATTTTCGATTCGAGATTTAAAAAAAAAGTAGTTCCGATTGCTTTGACAGATGGCGCTATCTGCCCTACTGCCATACTGGGAAAGGTTATCAAAACAAGAAAAAAGTTGGTAACTCCGTTTTTGTTTCGTCTCGCGTCAAGCGGAAGTTTGTGGGTTCATGTCCTGCTTGAGGCAAAATAATTTAACTCTAGTACGACCAAAGTTAATGTACTACGTAGTACGTACTATGACTTTGACACCAGCCAGAGGTATGACAGACAGTGACAGCAGGAGCAACCAATGTTGACTTCCCTACACATTCACCATAGCTCGCCAAACGTAGTGCTTACATTCTCTTGGGCTCGCCAGTTGAGCTATCGCCATCTAAATAGACAGCTTTTTTTTAAAATAACTTGAGACGAAAACCCCTAATTATTAATTTGCTTATAATAATGACCAAAGAGTTTAAAAACTGGTGTTACAGATAATTTTAGGATTTTTTTTAAGAAGTTATACCTTGAGTTAACTTGAGTGAGTTAGAGATAATTTTAGTTACAGATAATTTTAGGATTTTTTTTAAGAAGTTATACCTACCATAATTTAAAATTTATGTTCTATTATTTTTTTTCTCAAACCCTAGATTATCATATATTTTGGAACCCTAGAAACTTAACGTAGGTGAAGGGGGTTGATATTTGCGACACAGTGTTTCACTCCTGCGGATATCATCGTTTTCATTATGTTTCCATATTATGTTATTGTTCCGATTATAGAATTAAGTTGACCATTTAAAGAATGAACCACGAAAACTGTCACAATTTTGCATAGTCCGCTAAAGTAGACCTCTGGTATTGCACGCGACCAGTAACCACTATCTCTCTCTACTATCCGGTAACCACTTACCACCACGCACGCTTGTATAAAAAAACCACCAATCCTCTCATCCCAACCCATACATAGCTGTACAATTTGTGTAACAGTAAAGCTGTCTTACTTACTTATGCAAAACAAACAAATAAGATGACATACCCCGAATAGGATTCTTGTTGAAAAATTCACTCAGTTTCGTTTTACTATCCGCATTCGTTCAGAAATTTATAACATCGTAAAATCGTAAAGCTGGCAAAAAAGTTTACAGCTTTGTACAGCTGAATTGCCGGGATGAACTGAAGCACCGATAGCTCCGGCTTATCTCCTCTCATAAACAAAGGATACATAAACATAGCAATAGGATAGTAATACGGGTAATGGTATGGACAAAAGATGTTTGGGCGGTGCCGTAGATCATTTACAAAGGCCCTGTGTATTGAGAATCATACCGGGTTTCTGCGTCTGATCTTTGCGCGTACAAGCTAATTTTGTTGTTCAAAATCACAGAACAGATAAGTGCTTGTTTTATTCACAGTATGGTAATGATAGATATTAGTGCTGTGATACGATATTACATCTATCTGAATCGTTGTAATATTAAATTTGCTTTATAAAATATAGAAAGACGCAAAATATTTTAAAACACGTAAAACTAAAGTTTTATGTAAACCTAATTAGTAAACTTACGCTACCACATTTAGTTCAAAGACGCACCTTGTATTTTTGTTACAACATAAAATAATATTGTTAGATCTGAGTACAGTAAACTAAATTAGCTCATCTGTTGATTTAAGAACGTTTATGTGTTAATCCAACTGTTAGTTATTTTCATATTTTTATAACGGCTCTCGTTTATTAGCTTCAGCAACAACTAAGTAGGTTAAGTACCTATTGATGATTAAGGGCCTTTATCATAAACATACTTTAAGCCTCCGTTAGTTGTCTATATTTGTATCTGTCCAGTCTGTCATCATGTTTGTTCATTGGCATAAGAATGACAAGAAAAAAACTTAGCAAGCCGTTAAAATAACAGTTTTTTTATGAATATGGGTACAGCGTTTTTTTATAACCCAAGTGAATACATACCTACATACTTGTGCCAAATTCAATTTTCGCATGTCCCTTTGACTACCCCTTTACCCCCTTATTTATAAAAGATACTGTCTTCGGCTCGCTTAGTATTGTTATATGTAGAGATAGTTTGTAGTAAGTAAAAAATACATAACATCAGGTGGGCCGTATGCTTGTTTGCCACCTTGGTGGTATAAAAAAAAAAACAAATGCTTAAATTTGTATGAAACACTCACTTTCAAACTTCTGACGTCAGACTTACACTTGACTTCTTGATTCAAATTAAGAATAACAACAGGGGAGGCAAACATTTTATTTAAATATCAGGTTTTTTCATCGTCAACTAATTTATGTATACACGCTTTGTTTTAATAAAAACATGACGTCATAAAACACGTAGATACCTATTAGTAACATACAGCTCAGTAATATTAATACAACCACTTTCCGCTTTAATTAAACGCCATAGGTTAGTACTTAGACTGAATACGTTAATTAATGGTCACAGCTGAATTTACTGAACACGAGGACTTTACAGCTCTTGCTTTCCATCAAAGCTCGAACACAAATAGGTTATTCACAAAGCGAGCTAGTATTGGCATACGAAAAAACCAACTACCCCATTTTCTCCCTTCTCCCCCCTCCAGAACCACCCTAGCAAAGATGGATGCCAACTCGCGAATATCCAGCGAACTATTCCAATTTCAAAAGTTTCCATTTGGTGAAGCTACCACACTTGGAACCAAAATGAAGTCCAAAAATATTCGAAACACAAAACAAATGCGACGAGTGACTGATCGTGCATCGGAATCGTCATGGTACGTTCTACCAGTGTGCTGCACCGCAGCTGAACTGTGCGGCAATGTCTTGCACAAATGTGCTGTAAAAATGTTTGTTCTGGTGGACTCACTCAAGCTAACAAGACCAAATGTGCGCAAACATTTTGTGAAGCAGCACATTTGTTCTGCAACTTTAGATGGGTCAAATGTGCCAACAACGTAAAAAAGTTAATAATTAAAAAAAAAAATCGGTGAATCCTTAGATGTTGCCTATATCCAGCAATGGACTGGCTGATATGATAATGATGATGATGATGACGGCACCGTCGACGGTGCCGTGGTGTTGGGGTAAAGCTTTTAATACGTGTAAAATGCTGGAGTTCATTTGTTCAGGAACATTTGTGCAGCACCTTAACTAGATGTACTCTGCATTATGACCATGCGAAACCATTTTTAGATTATTCCTAACAAATAAGTACGTAAGTCACAGTAATGGTTATGGTTTAGCTACTTTCAATTTATATTCATATGCTTTTAAACCTTAAATGATTTCACCAAAACGATCACACCGCATAATAAAGCTCTAAGAATTCCGTCCCAAAACCATACGTTAGGCTGCAAACAAACATTACTATGCGGCATACTATCTGTGCATAAAAAATCTACGGTCCAATACGCCGTTTGTAGGTCGCCAAATGGAAGCTGTAGATACCTACCTACACGGCGTACTTATACGTACTACTAGATATTACTCTATAAAAAGAATAATAGTAAAATATTCAAGATAACTAGAAATTACTTTCTTATAACTCTAATCAGTTCTAAGGATATTAAAACGGTAAAAAAGGACCATTTCTTTGAAAATCACGATGTAGATAATAAATAAATAAAGCAAGCAGCAGATTGGAAAGCTTTAGCTTAATATAATCTTTAACTATAGTTTTGTTTGAATAGATGCAAAACTAAGGGCCTTTATGTCAATCAGTAACTGAAATCCAAAAAGCAGTAAAGTTGTAATCGCAAAGTTCGTTTTCGTAACTTTTGCAAGCGATCGTTAATGATACATACATACGTTGTTGGTAATGCCATAATGTAACACTGTTGTGAGCTTCTACTTTATTCTCTTTGCGACTGAGGGCTAAACGTATTATCCAAGAGGCCGTATCCGGAATAATGCGTTTGACTATTGTTATATAGTTGCCAATTTGTATGAGGTTTTTGTAGATCATTTTTTGCACTAAAAAGGCGCTGCGAAAAAGCCTTTAAAAATTTGCAGACCGACGATAATGCTTATGTTTGTCAAATGAGTTTTTCATTTACTTAGGGTGGATTTGACCAAGTTTTGGAATAACTATTCCGCGTAATAAGAAATGTCAAATACAAATAAGCTCTCAGTTTACTCGCGAATAACTACGGTTTACTCTGCGAATAGTGCTTATTCCAGTTTAGTTGAATTCAACCTTATTATACAATAAACTTACAAGGTTTAGGGCTATTTGTATTCTTGTCAAACCTGCTGTGCTTTGGCATCGTTTCTACAGAGCACCTTTTATGCCCTATCAAACTGTAGTTGTAACATGTGACAGTAGTGTTGCCAGCTCATGTGTAAACTGTCAACTAAATTGAGCGATTTAGCACACAGAAGCGCAATCATGCTAAATTAAGCAGAGTGACCTACGAAACAAAGCAGCAAAGGCTATTCATAATATAATATGTTCTTGTTTCTAATCATTTAAAATTTTGTGTGTCTTTTTGTTCCCTTCAACTGCATAACGGCTGAAGAATTTGTATTAAACTTGAAATAAACATAGTATAAAACCTAGATTAACATAATATGCACTACTTTTTTATATTAATATTAATAGGCGCTATTAATATTGATAGGTACCATGTGAGCGAAGTCGCAGGCGGCAGCTAGTGAAATATAAAAGTACCTACTACACACTCTATATCCACTTGTCTGCCATAAGCAGACTATTTAAAAAGTTGGCTCTAGAGTAGTTAGCCAGTTTATTTTAGGAGGTCGTTTCTTCTTTCAGCCAGCGTAGACGAAGGCTCTAATTAGAAATGCCGTTTCATTCGGAAAGTTACGCTAACGTGGTTGACGGCATTCCATTATTCGGGAGCCGTTTTAACTGAGTTAACTGCTTGGTCGGTTAGCACAGTTGAAAAAAAAAAAAAAACTTCTGTTTTGTTTGTATAGGCTTTATACAGAAAATAATATTACCTAATTTTCAGAAAGCATTTTTTTCTGTACAAAAGTACGCTTGAATAAAAATATTTACAAATCATCATAAAATGTTTATGAGAATTGGTTCAATGAAGCATATTAACCTTCTCCCCGCCTTACCTTTACTCTCTGATGTACTTATGGTACCTTTATAAAATATATTTTATACCAAAATAATATAGCCACACTATTTGGTACATTTCTATGCGATTGTAAGTAATGAGTTTTTCCGAAAGCTGAATGGTCTTACAAAATATGCCACTATTTACTTATTTTCAGGTTTAAAATATTCGTAACCTAATAATAAGCAATAATAAATATAATATACCTCAAAGATTGGTCCCAACTAGCCGGTCACAGAGAGGTATGGAAAGAGAGAAGGGAGGCCTTTGCCCTGCAGTGGGACACTACAGGTTTATAATAATAATAATAATATAATAATAAGCACTCCTAATTAAACAAAAACCATGGAATAGGATGACATAATTTGTAAAAATGGTAATGAATATAGGTTCTTTTATTATTTTTACGTGTGAAACCTATTTCTTAAATATTTAAGACTAATAATAAAAGACCCTGCATAAACAGTTCATTTTGCCGAGTGCGAGTCAACTCACATAAATTCTTGACTCACGGCCTCTGGTGAATCCGTTAATTGTTATTTTATTGATTAAGTACTTTGAGAGTTGAGAAACGTATTTTAGCCCAATATGAGAAAATATCAGTATAATACAGGTTTATTTATTTATTAATAAACATAAATGGAATTTTCCTATAAAATATAACAATAAAGTCATGAGCCTTTTTCTTAATCCTAATAAAATTATTATTTGATGTTTGTTTTTTATTTAATGTAATTTCATAAAATAATATCTTATTAACTTTTAACAAGGATGCGAAAAGCGATTATTTTAGGTTGGCTGTTAACACGAGATACGGGTACGTTAGAATAAGGAAGCACACAAGCATCGTAATAAGGCAGTGTATCGCTTCTCCCAGTTCCGCGTACAAAGGTAAAACGACTGTCGGGCTTATGCGATAAGAATAAACTAATACGAAATTTTCGCACCAATTTCTCGTGAGCCCCCGGTTAGACCTTATTTTTCTCTCTGAGTGAGTGCGGAATTTATGAGAGACCCCAAAGCAATAAAATACCTTCCGAGAAAATGAAGGAGCAAATCGCAATATATTTGTTTCTTGGTGGCTGGAGGGAAACCATTTTAGCCATCTGCGGGTGGAAATGTACTTTATGGGAATGTACTAAGTCTTATGAAATCCATTCATTATTTTATGGAATGGAAACGGACTGCTCTGTTTTTTACCTTTTTTTGTTCCGTGAATTGTTTCCGGATATCTGTACCTACTGGAACGTATTAAAAGTAGTTTTAGTGCAGTATTGCACTATCAAAGGTATTGTAATGTAAAAATGAGTTATTTTACCCAATGATACTGCATTTTAATCATAAACTCAAGAAGTAAATCATGCAATACAAGTAAAGTGAGATACATTATTTAAAGCCTCAACTTTGTAGAATGAATGTTTTATCATCTGATGAATGGGGGTGATGCTGTCTTTCCTTAAGAACAGATAAATTATTTACCTTCCCTATTCCTTGAGATGTTTATTTATTTAATAGTCTGAATTATATCAAAAGCAATTTTTTTGGGATACAAAATAAAATTGATAATGAATATGAATAAAAAATCAAATATAATAATAGTACGCAATACGTCTACGTACGTGCACGTGCAGGCCCCTAATCAATAAACTGTATAATAAAACCTACGTATATATATGTAAAAATAGTACTAGCATATTTGTTACAATTTGTAACACCCAAAAACTAGTTTAAAAAAGATTACATAATTGTAAAAAATGCCTGTAGTTGTTGATGACAATATTGCATTCACAAACATGTACTTAGTTAGTTACAGTTCTTAACTAAGTTACAATTTACATAAAATGTAAGCACCATTTTCATTTTCGACACAGGGTGACAGAAATTTATAAAATTGTAGCCGGCTAGTTACATTTAATAGCAGCTTAATGCAAGTCACGCGAGCGGTGTCTCATATAGTTCTATACATTACAACTCAGCGCCAGTTTTTCGTGCACATTAGAAGGAATACTGACAATCAACGCATGGATGTGCGTTGATTGTCAGTCAGTGAGTCAGTCAGCCCGTCAATAACGCTACGTTTTTATATAATTTGTCAAATAAAGCACTGCAATGAATAGAGTACTCAGATAGCCAAACCATAACATTCTTATTCCATACCAACATCATTTGCGGTCTGCCAATGAATTCAGCCTCGCCGCACACTTCAGCGAGCTCGAGATAACTTTTATAAGTATTTATAGCCCATCTTATTACTCTTATAGCCAGTGTTTGGCGGACGCCGTAGCAGAGGATTCAAAATCAATTACGACCTAACTGATTGAAATAAAGCATATATTTCAATGACCTCTGAGCTTTAAGGATCAACCTATATAACAGAACGTAGGATTGTACGTTCTAGGTGTGATCTACCTCACATAATAATATTATGGTGTGCCGTTCCTGTGTGCTCTAATTCATAAGTTGCGTTACATATAACATTATGTACATTCTATTAACATTATTGAAGTAAAGCTGTACATCAGTGATACAATTAATATAATAAACAGTAAAATGTGACAAATTCTGGCTTGCTTTCAGAGTAGGACCAATTCGCATGTGTAAGATCTTGGCAAGCATTCTACACACGCGACAAAATGTATTGGGCTGAATCAGTTCATCTAAAGGCTTTACGGAATTCTCAATTCGAGCTTTGTTTGGTTTTCTTTTTCTTCGTTTAGTATTCGACAAGTTCGAGCGCTTAAATTGTATCTATTTATTTTATTGTTCGATACCTAGCTAACCAATTTTTATAGTATTAAATAGGAAAACTGGAGAAGATCGTAATCTAGAGAACTGAGTGCTTAGCACAAAAACTCGTTTGACAATCGTAAACGCTGTCAATTTGTATGGAATTTTTATAGTTCATTTAACGCACTAAAGAGGCGCTGTTAAAAATCCTATACAAATTGACAGCTGGACGATACGTTTACGATTGTCAAACGAGTTTTTGTAGTTAAGCACTCTGTATTGTTTACGTCACCTACGGCGTAGAGCCTCTACGGCGTAGCCTAGCTACGTAGTACTAACATCCTGTGAACGAGCTTAGTGCTGATTCACACAGTTCGTAACTGTTCTGTACCAATGTATGTATACGCGTTACCTGGCTACACCGATGTACATAATACATACATATTGTATGTACATAACTCTCGACTACTAAAAACTATATGTTTCGAGTTCTGGAGTGGAGACCGCGTTTAGGCAAACGTAAGGTAGGGCGCCCTCCGGCTAGATGGAGCGACGACTTGCGCAGGGTGGCTGGTAAAAACTGTATGGTACTGTATGGTACAGCCGAAGACCGGGCTCAGTGGCGCGCCATGAGAGAGACCTATGTCCAGCAGTGGACTGCAACAGGTTGATGATGATGACGATGTATATAATACATTGAGCGTATGATGTGCCTGAGCGTATGACTGCGCAAGATTTAGGTAGAGTATCTGTTTTGAAGCACAGATTCATCTTAGTAAAAAACAAAGCTTTGAAAACTTACCACCGTTTTTTCTGTAGATTTCAATGTGGACATTGTTTGAGACATTACACGTTATTTTCAAAACATTTTTCTTTCCTCTCTTGTTGTAGTTTGGCCTGAAACAAAATGGCTAAACTGTATAACAAACTTTTTATAAACTACACTGAAGTTTTATACAAAGTTTGTTATGTTCAGGCATATTATCAATTTATTCGTACAGATTCAAACCTTTGACATTACTTTTACAGGAGTGACATGCGCAATAGATACAAAAGTCGATTGTGTCGTACTGTTAGCGACCAATCTCCATTGATCTCCACCTTAAACTGTCTAATAAGACAGTAGAGCTATGGTCAAACTACATACATACAACAAACAAACCGGCGGACTGATCACATAACTCTGTTAATGACCAATGACGAAGCTAACAAAGTTTTGTAATCAACCCGCTGGTTTGAAATTGTATTTAGAAGTCACCGTTTGCAAACAAGCTAGGTATTTTAAGAAAGATTAAAAAACAAACACTCTTTTACATGTATCATTATTAAATTCGCGAATAAATTGAAACTTTTTTTACATGAATGCGGCAAAGAAAAAATCATTCAACTTATTAATTGGCGCAAATGAAAAGGCCGTAATTCGGGCCGTTTGTTTGATGTAAAGCCTCACAGCGGGACAAGAGCTACCAATTACGTTCCGCAGGGACTGAATAACGAACAGAAATTATTTTCCTCCAACTCTTCTTTTATTCGGAACCTTCACTAATTGCTTACATACGTGTACGCGTGTAACCTACTTGCTGTAACCTATTTAAAGTCATTACAAACCAGCAGTTTCTTTTTTTCTGTGAGATGTTAGAGCAATATAGATACTTACTTCTTACCGACGTTTCATGTGATGTTTCTGATTTTATTAAATAGAAATATTTTAATTTTAAAATTGAATTAGAATTCAAAACGGTCAAGTCGCTTGCCTGATGTTAAGCACAACGCCTGACCATAAGATTTGCATTATTATGTATCTTTCGCCAAGTAATTTCACTAGTTGCTACCGTAACGGTTTGCACACTACTGTTTGGAGGCAAAATATCTGGCACTGCGGTGGTTCCCGCCAAGACAGACTCTTGGTGAAGATTTCTACCACCAGGTAACTTAACAACTATGAAAAGCACTGCAGTGTTACGCAAAACCTTACAAAGACAATATCAGGCATGACGCTTAACATCAGGCAAATGACTAGACAGTCTTGATATCTGCTGTCATAAAAAAGAGCACGTGGGGGTGCTAGTTGAGACAAAAGTGACTATGTATACATGTCACTGTTAGGTGTGTTTTAACATTGATAATATTGATTACAAGCCAAAATGAAAACGCTCAATATTTTACAGAATGGCCGAATGAACCAGAGACAATTTATATCGCCACTGACCTGTAATCGATTTCGCTGGGGACGTTGCGAAATTAAATTCCAATTCCATCGGGCGATACAAGAGTAATAAAATAGTTTCTCAGCGTATCTCGACAAAATTACACCAACATTGCCTATCTACTAGTGGGCACAGGCAGACACTACTCGCATTTGTTCTTATTACTGCGCTGAAGTTATTTTTATTTTATGTCAGCAAGAATTAATAAATACTGTGGTTTATTTTTTACACAGTGCCATCTAGTCCCAAACTAAGCAAAACTTGTACTAACCTACTTATAATACATAGAAACACCCAGACCAGGAAGAAAATTCAAATTCAATATCATATTCATCAAAATCAGTCAGTGACCAAAACTTTATTATACTATAGTGGCTATAGTATACTAGTATTGACATTACGACTAAGTTTGGAGGCTGAAGATTATAGGGTGGCTTGCGACCGCTCTTCTTATAATAAAACTTTTATTATGTTGTAGGAAATTAAAGATTAAATATTAAAAAACTTGGGTTTATGTCATGCGAAAATTACTTCAATAGCAATCATGAAACTAATACGCTTTATTGATGTTTAGTAACTGCTTTTAGCTTTTTATCTAAACTGGTGGATCTTTAGAAAATAATATCCAAACGTGAATCTATAGATTGTAATTTTAGCCTTACTTCAAAACAGAAATAAAAGACCCTTACCGCAACCATAGGCCTGTATTATTATGCTTATTGTTGTTTTACTCAGCCGTACTCGAAAACGTTACAAATCATAATACTTTGTAATGGAAAGAAAACATTACAGCTAACATAAAATTTTAGAAGAGGTAGGTAAGTATATCGTTAAATACACCGACATGAACATCTAATACTCTATTAATTGAAAGTTATTGAAGATCTCGAATATAATTTCAAAACAACCGAAAGTATAGTTAAAAAACATGCAAACTACAGTAATTTGCAACACCTGCTAAAGTTATGGCGGTATAGACAAACGGGGCGAGACGAGACGCGAAAATTAGAGTAAGAAGTGGGTCAAAGTCGAGTCGGGGTCGTCGGCCGTGCCAACCTCGAGCGTCAAATAATTACATAACGAGGATGTCGCGACGATACACCCTGCTACACCACATTATAAACCCTAAACCGTGATGGCATAAAGCTCAAAACCATTTAGCATACAGTAAGAAACTTGATAAATATAACGTTATAACTGTCTGGAGTTTTCCCGAGAAACGCAAGCAAAGTTGGAGCGGAAGGATAAAGTTTATCCTGTCGCAAACAAATGTCAAGTCGGTCTCTGGTTTTATGTAGTGGAAAGAGTAAAATATGATATTCATTTTCGGTTGTTACTCCAGTCGAGATTAACTTACTTTTGGTTTAAATGGATGAGGTCGCATTTCAGTAAATTTCCGCAGATGGGTCTGCGTCTTGCAAGCTCGTCCGGATCTGCGAGGAAAAAGTTTTATAGAGATAAGTATGCACTTTATCACACCTGCGGCCAATGTCAGTGAATAGTTAGTTATATCAAATTATTAACAATTATTGAAAATACTTACTACCTACCTGAAAATACTTGATAGTTCAGGGGTTTAACTAGGATAGTTTTATAATAACCAAAAAATATTTCGGCTCAGGCGGGACTTGTTGAGTAGTAAACACTTAAAAAAAACCAATAACCTATGACTCATTTGTTCATTCATGTTATGTACTACGTTGCAATAAAGATATTACCTGACAATTACGTTCTGAAATACAGCAAAATTAAATAACCAGGTACCTCTATGTAGTTAATACCGTTCTGTGATGAAAGAGATATTGTTTGTGGTGCATCGCTAATGAGATTAATGACATTCAAAGCCAAGCGTAGATTGGATTGTAAACTAATCACGGGTGCCGGCATCCGTTTAATCATTTCGATTGGATACAGTGATCGACATTCAAAGATTTAACTCAAAACTAAATAGATTGATCATTTGATGTGAAAATTGTTTGCTCAACGCCACACTACAACATACATAAAAGAAAGCTATTGTTACTAATTGATAGTATTTGTAAAAATGTAGTGATGACTGCTCACGACTATTAAATCAATGGACACATCCAAACGAAGCTACAGACTTCATTTATATTTTCGGGCGTGCGCAATAAAATCAATACTGTGAACTTTCCAAGAGTACAGTGACCCAGTCAGGCGCTGCATCTGAATAAGGCCACACATTGCATAAAATTTGTATCGTTTTAAAACTGAAATCTTAGCACCAGTTTACTTAAAACGATACCGGCGCAATACGTAAAAGTATGTACTTGGCATCTTTGTAGTTTGTAATGTAACTATATACATTCAAATAATTTTATTTGTCTTTAAAAAATGCACTTATCACTAAAAAGCAGTTTCTGGTTCCAATGTCTATTAAGGAACTCCAGTGAGTGAGCATCACTGGATCGAGTCACTGCCGATGCAGTCACGTTCAATTCAAAGCGAAATATAGCTGTCTCGATTTCGTTTTAAAAACATACGACTAACACAACACATGCAATGCAGTTTCACTTGGTTTGAATGAACTCAACATATTTTCAGGACGACTCAAAATATAAGTTTACCCTGCATTGGGCCCGCTCTATGGATTATGACACAATTACTCTCGCTTGAAAGAGTAGGCCAATAGCATTTTACAAGGGACCCAATAACGTCATCTGGAACTAAGGAACGGGTATTTAGCAGGCGTATTGGCATAGTGTTAATTAACTGGTGAATACCCGGAACTAAGGCCCATGTCATACAAAAAAGGTCTTAAATAAACAATATCAAGTAAATATTCTTTTCAGCATTCAAATTGGTATTGATCGGTTTTTTCTAAAACTAAGTTTATTTTTCAGAGCACTGGTGGTCTAGTGGTAGTGACCCCGCTTTCCGATTCCTAAGGTTGTGGGTTCAAACCTGGTCGTGCACCAATGGATTTTTCTATTCGAATAAATTATGTGTGCAATGCCAGTGCTCTCGTACGGTGAAGGAAAACATCGTGAGGAAACCGGCATGTCCAAGAACTAAAAATTCTAAAGACATGTGCCATCTACCAATCCGCATTGGGTCTGCGTGGTGGATTAAGACCCAATCACTCTCACCCGAGAGTTAGCTAGTGTCCCAACAGTGGGAACATTAGTAGGCTGTCATGATGATGAAGTTTATTTTTACGGTCCGATTCCGCTAATGCGATAACGTAAAAGTAAGTTCGTAAGTTCGTATAAGTCAGTGGTCAACTCTGGTGATGGAGTTAATAGACCGCCTTAAGACCTTCGGCATGGCCTAACAACTTTGAAAAAACCTGAACTGGCGGTTTGCTTTTTTACACGTCACACACAGGGTTAGCAGAATTGGACCATAGAACGCAAGTCAGTCTTGATAATTAAGTTTTTTATGAGTAAGACCCTTCATCGGCTCGTCTCTATGATTTTTAATTATTTCATTTCATTTCATGTTATTTTGAGAAAAACACCAGTAAAAAATAACAACTCGGAATGGAGTGGGCGTTCGTGTTCATTGTTTCACATTCCCTGAGGAAAGACTCGAAATTGAGTCGAAATATTGTATTGGTGCTTACAGCGACACATCGGTACGTGAAAACTCTTTTTTATTGAGTGTTAATTCTTCAGGCTGTCTATTACCTCCGTTACCATAGTTAGCTACTGACTTATGCGAACTTAATTTATTTTACTATTTTATAATTACTTTTGTTAATAAGCGATCCGCCCACCGCGGCTTCGCACGGGTTCTAATACTGCGTATATCTGGCTCTATCTATTACTAAAAACCGCATTAAATTCCGTTGCGTAGTTTTTTTAAAAGATATAAGCTTACATACATACAAGTGCGACTATATTTTTATACCATGTAAAGATACTACAACAACAAGCAACATACCTAATAATATTTGGATGTGTCTAATAAATGTGTGAGTTCCAAACAAGAACGTATATATGCCATGATAAATTACGAAAGTCTTGTTACCAAGCTATTATGGTTTTCGGGTCAGGAAGTTAAATGTATAGGTACATTTAACTACTCGGGTGCATAAATACTTCCAAAACATGCGTCAGTGCTTTAGGTTTTTCAATTTTAATGTAAGCCCTAAGAGCGATTATTCACTGAGCAGAGTGGAGCCGAGCCAACCTATGGTAACCAGTAGTATTGCGTCACCTATTTTCATGCAACTTTGATACGATCCTCGGCTCAGCTCACCCTTACAATAAACCCATTTATGTTTCAGTTTCATGCCCGAAAGACAGTGGGAGAAGTTAGGGTACCTTCTTACTCTAAGTAGTTGAATCCGACTAAAAGCGTGCTAAAAGTCTGTTGAGTTACATTTGAAACGTATGCCCATAACAGTGCATAAATAGGCTCTTAAATAACGTGAGCAGACTTCACCGCGAAAGCCTACCACTTGAAAAGCGATAAAAATCCATTTTGAATGCGCATATTTTCCTGCAAGCCGCCGCCGCTGTCCCGGGCGAGACAAAGGCCTGTGAAATTACAGTCTTGCTTTTAAATGCGAAAATGAATCGCAATGTCTCGTCCCCTCAAAGCTTTGCAAGCCTGTTGTGGAGCGGTTGTTGTTCTTGAATACATAAAGCTACTGCCCGCATCTATTGCGAACTATTATTTATAATGAGTCGGATTCACAGTTAAAAATGTTAACAATGATTGCGGTATTTCGATATTTTTTGTGTACCTTTCTATTATATTGAATTAGTTTTGTTTGTTAGTAGACTAGCTGCCGTCTGCGGCTTCACTCTAGTGGTAGCAGGATAATTTGATTTTTACCTGTCAATGTATATTTTTACAATTTTATTTTATGGCTTTTTTTACTAATCCACAAGTTTTTTATTTAAAAACAAGTTCAGCAGCATAATTTTATGCAATTGCACCACTTTGTTTTACTTAAATATCTTGTAGTACCTAAGTATACATAGTGAAATCGTCTTTAATGTTTGAAGCTTTGGCAAAAGTAAAACAAAGCAAGATAGAACAAACCTCAAATTTGTGTAGGTATAGACCAGGTAACTGCCAGATAATGTTACGAGAACAAAATAAAATAAATCGTTACAAAGTTTACCCCACAGACACAGAATAGCCCTGAGCGATCAAGATTTTTGGCTGATGTTGACTATAAAAGTTAGATAAAGAATACACGACTAAAACCCGGCTAAAAGTACATTTGCTCGTAAATTCTCACAAGTTTTTGCAACGGACGAACTGGCCACGGCAGAAAAATATTAAAAATGCATAGCTCTCTTTGAATGTCGGCATCTTTTCATTTGTAGGATGCGTTGCCGCAAGACAAAACCTCCGGGAATTACACTCTTGTTTCTCAAATACCAGCCGCGAAGCGCAATATATCTCCCTTTGAAAACTAGAAACTCATAAACACAGACTAAACTGGAATGCTTACATTTTGTGTACCCATCTCGGTTGCACATCGTGTTAAAATTGTGTGCACATTTTTGTTAATTATTTACAGAACAGGAAAAAGCTAAAAAATAAGCCCACTGTGAAAAATTTCATTACTTTCATAAAAAAATATTGACCATGGGTCGCTAGCTTTGTAACTTATTTTTGAAATAATTTTGACCGAAATGCGGCATCTATTTTTCCAGCATAAATAAGCATTGCCATATTCACCGTGGCAACGTCGTCGCCAGTACTCTCATGCTTTCATCTGGTGGTAATAGGGATCGACTAGATTATGTATATGAGATTCGTATATTATAAATAATAGAGTTGATCTCTAAAGAGCAATTTTGTCATGGTTTGTATTTTTTCTAGGTAATTTAGTTATAATTAATGAATATTTAGTACTATGACCCTGATATTACGTAGGCTTATTCCCATCTTCCAACCTCGCTTTCCACCCTAGGTTGGATTTATTATATAATAAGAATAAAATAATATTTCTCTGTGTACGGAGAATGATACAATTGTTTGTCTGATAGCGGACGAACAGGGTATTTATAACTGCCTTTTCACCACTAATTGTTCGTGCCAGTTGTGTCGTGTCGAGTAACTAATGATAACGGCAGCACCGCAACGACGAAAACAATGAAAAACGAAAACCGCTCTCTGTTTTCTCATTTGTTCTGTGACCAAGACAGTAAGCAATGGAGACAAAGTAGGACGAAATTGCAAGCATGTCGACAATGCCACAGTGGGTTTGGCCGGCTCGAGGTCCCTCCATTGTACTTAATGTCGTACAAACAAGCTGTTTTATGAACCCACATTAGGAAGCAATGGATTGAATTAGGCTCGTAATTTCCCCTTTTGTAGGACCATGTTAAATTTGTGTTGAAGGCTATTCGTCTTGATGTTACCTACATCATTACTGTCACATAATAGGTATGGGTAGTATGCTGACATTATTATATGGTACCCGCTGTGTACAGGAGAAATTTATTCGATCAAAAACCTGACGCTGGAAACTTTTGTTTTGAAAAATGCAGGTCAAAGATAAACAATAAATCAATGTTTTCACTCTAAATAAACTTTTCTCAGGAATCGGTAGAGAAACAAAACAATGTTGTTATAAGTTTCCACAGTCTGGCAGGCGATATTATGATTTAACGATATTGTAGCAAAGTTATATTTATCGCTAATTATTACTTACCTATGAGTTCGAATTTTCTTGGGTGTAGTAAGTTCTTAGTCGTGCTGGCATTGCTTCTGTAAACAAAACCCATTATCAGTTTATTTATTATGTACCTAAGTACAGAATCTTTCTGAACTCTTGACATAAACCGTCGTGTTAAACTTATCGTCGCATAACTTAATCCATGCATGAGTAAAATATTATAATTACTTACTCATTATTTTCCTCGAAATTCAGTCGTGTTTTATCGTAATATAAGCAGTGCGTATAAACTTTTCTGTGCTCGCGGAGCGTGGGCCAAACGCCGTAAACTTCTTTGTTGGCGGAACCTGTGTAGAATACGTTCAATATTAGCCAAGAATGTGTAAATAAGTCAACCTTGAACAGATCGTAATTTGAATATTATTTCGCGGGAACTTTTGTAAGTTTATAATTGGTTGGTTTTCAACGCAGCCCAAAAGACAATTAAATTGTCATACCTAATAATAATTATCATTTTTGTAACCCTATTTATCTTTTTTTTATTTTGATTCAATAAATGAAAAAAGGTAAAAATATTGATAGTTAGTTTTAAAAAATAATTTAAGTACTTAACACTTTAGTTTTAGTATTGATTACAGTAAGTACATATTATTTCTAATGAACTTATTGAAAATAAAAAACTTGATAAAATAAATTCACTTTCCGAGATTAGGAATTAGGTGCTTCTATTTCTTACTATGGCCGAAATAACTGTAATAAGTGGTCGCGGCCGCCGCTCGCCGTCTTATCGGATTTTCTTCTTACGAGTCCGAAGGGTCGCTAAGTGCAAAGGTCTATACGTAGCTAATAATATAAGAAGCCAAACCTACCTAATTTCTTGTACAACATTGCTTGACTGACATTTGTTTTTGACTGTTTGAATAAACAACTATTTAAAAAGTATTATGAGATAAAAATTAAATAAATTTATATCCTAGTTATGCATGGAGTAGGTACCTATACTTACAACTTTACTTACTTACAAAAATGTTACTGACTGATAAGTAAAGGATTATTTTTTCCTTCTTTTATATGCAGTTTTTTAATGAATTTTGCTGCTGTGACAATGAGCCAAATTCAAGTTATCTTGACAAGTCACAACATTATAAAACGTAAATTTTCGATCATAACTCGTTCGAATGTTCACTTGTTTGCTAAACGTCATTTAAAAAATTATCCTGAATTTTAATTTTATATTATCTAAGTAAAATAATATTTTGTTACTTATAAAGAGCAGCTTGTGTGCTTATTATTGTGTGTGTATTATTTTTATTTCATAACTCAGAATACTTGTAAATAGGCACCTACTTGCATGCCGCGCTAGGAGCTCGTCTACAGTGTCTGATTTTCTGAGAAGGATATTTTCTATAGAGGTTCGCCCTATATTACGATCATGACACTTTGACTCCGAATATAGACGTTTTTGTTGCACCCTCGTCATTTTTGTCAGCTGTAATCAAACTTATCTATCGAACAAAGCCGCTTTGTGACTGCGTTTTAGATTTTGTTTTGTTTAAAAATTTAATGATAAAATATTCTAATATCCCAAAAATTATTTCGCCTCAAGCGGAATTTGAACCAACAATCATAGCCTCTAATGTTCCCACTACCCACTCTCGAACAAGAGTGATTTGGGTCTTATCCACCACACGGACCCAAAGCGTATGGATGGCACCATGTCCTTCGAATTTTTAGTTCTGGACATGCCGGTTGATGTTTTCCTTAACCGTATGAAAGCACTGGCATTGCGCACATATATTTTTCGTAACAAAAACCCATTGGTGCACGACCGAAGTCGAACCCGATCGGAAGGCGGGGTTATTACCACCAGTGTTTTCTAGACCACCAGTGCTCTCTGTGTTGTGATGATAATATTTTAATATCCTATTATTATTTTAAATGTGAAAGTCTATGTCCATGTTTGTTACCACGTATCTCCGTGATGACTTTACCGATTGTCATGAAATTTGGAATGTAGATGACTTAAGTCCTGCAATAATTAATTTTTGACTACTTTTAGCTACTATTATCCAGAAAAAAAATACTGTTCCTGAGGTTTAGCATAAAAACTGCAAAAATGCGAATGAAGTCGCGTGAGTCAGCTCGTGTATCATAGGAATGTATTTACAAAAAAAATGTAGGCATATGTGTATTCTAATAATTATATACGGCTTTGAGCGCTTTATAAAAAAAAATCCGCTAATATTTACTTACCATTAATTTAGTAGGTATAACCTGTACTTATCGAAAAATCTTAAATAATACCGTTTAAGAGAACTTCAAAAACTCAATTATGTATCAAATACGATTTCAGATACAATGATAAATCAACAACTATTGTCCGTTTATGTCCAATGACACAGAGTAATCTACTTAATCGGTTTCAGTTTAATACGTTTCAATTGCAATTAAACTGGGTGGGAATTGAATAGGGCGGATCGGCAGCGGCTCGGTACTTGCTACCAAGTGCTCGACAAATAGTCTGTTCCAATTTATTCCTTTGCACGTAGAGTTAGTTGCTCATGAAAAAAGCCAGTATTTTAAAGAGAGTTAAATCACGCTATATCGAACGGTAACTCTAATTTTTTCTATAGGACTGTGACGTCATACAACAAAATCGGTTACTTAGTTAGATGACGTCGTAACTTTTTTTTTTATTTGGGCAAAAAAAAACGATGACATCTTATTGAAAGAGGCTTTAATAGAAATTGTGTTATTAAAAGTACCTAATTGAAATAATCGTTTATTAGTAAGGAGTTGATTACTTATATTAAGCTACACATCTAACGCAGTTTACATGAAATTTTGGGCCAATGTTGTAAAAAAATGCATTTGGTTCATGTGCCTACTCAAGTTTCGCATAATGAGATACGTTTTGCAACGAATAGTGTAGACCAGTCTAAACTGATCCCCCTAAGACAGGTGTCCGACCGGCCTAAACTAAAATAGTGATGATAAGTTACTGTGTGTTTTATTAAGAAATACGTGTGGTACAAAAATATCATTCTAAGCACATCTATGTATAAAATGATCCCCTCATCGGGATTCATATAAATTTGATAATTATTTTTCTATATCGTGCCTTCACTTTTCTGAACTGTTGCGCAATGTTGCGTAAACGCAATGAACGAGCGTTTTGCCATTACTGCCTGTGCAATATTATTGACTATTGTACGTAATCATCATCATCATCATTTCAGCCCGGTATCACCCACTGCTGGGTATAGGCCTCCTTTCGCTTATGCCATTCTTCTGCACGTAATAAATCAATTTTTTTCAAAGCTGGTATTCGTAGGTTTTTAAAAACAGGGAACGTTATATTTCACCTCAAGAATCATTTTAGACTGGTCTCCCTACGCTCTTTAATTTCCACGTTGCTACGTAACAGCTTTCTAGTGGCTCTGAATGTTTTTCACAAACAAATCACTATTTGTTGTGCGAAATTGCTTTTTCAATATTTTCCTCATTTTATCTATTAAAATGTTATATTGACCTAGAAAACGGTTTGAGGTCTTGCCTCTAATATTTTGTCAACTTGCAAATAATTATATTCATGAATAAGGTCGTCATTTTTTTGATTCGGTAAGTATTTGTTGATTGTAATTCGGTACCTAGGTATTTGCTATTGTAGATTTAGTAGAGTACTCGTGATTTAGTAGTAGTGGTAGTCACTCCGACTCTTAATCATAAGGTCGTCAATAGACAAATAAATAAAGAATAAATAAATGCATAATAATATAATAATTAATATTTAATAATTTACAAAGGAATGTAGATGGTTTAAGTTCTGGATTAACACTTAGGTTACTTTTGTTCTTGATAAATTGACTGTTCCTGTGGGATAGCATAAAACTGAAAAACCGCGGGTGAAACAGTGCTGGTCAGCTCGTTAAAAAATAAATTATCGCAATACCAGTGTTCTGAAACGGTCATAAAGAATAAACGTCAAAAAAAGAAACTGGCATGTTCAAGACCAAGAATTTTTAAAATATGTGACATCCACCAGTCCGCATGTTGGATTATTTTATGATTCATATGTCACACTCGAGAGTAGGCCAGTGTCCCAGCTGTGGGAATATTAGAAGCTGACCATGACAGGTAAGGTAAATATAAATACTTGATCTGGATCTGGCTACCGATAACAAAAACATGCTATTTTTATGAAGCTTCGTAAAATAAATCAATTATTACCCACACAAACAAAACCATTTCACGAAAAAATATAACCACATTTTACGTGAAGTATCGACAATGTGGAAAGCATTTTTCACAGGAATGGCATTTTATATATTTCGGTGATACAAAAGCGTGTATAAATCACAAGTTAGTACTCACCCCCCCTCGCGAGCTCGTACAGTTTCACCCCGCGCACACCCGCCCGTCGACATCTGTAAAATAAAAGCTTGGATTGCTTCAAGAGCTACTGGCAAACAAAGGTATTATGTAAAATGTGATTGAAAATCTTCAAGTAAATATTTGGTTATATTGACTGATAATGCGCAACCTAGTAGTAGAGTTCTCAGTGATAGAGCTCGTCCGGGGAAGGACTACCACCATACCTATTTCTGCCGCCAAGCAGTAATGCTCGCATTGCTGTGTTCCGGTGTGAAGGGTATGGTTTCCGGTGAAATTATTGGCACATGAGGCTTTCGATCTTAGCCTCAAGGTGGCAACCCGCGAGTGATACCTCTGGTATTACAAGCGTCCATAGGCTGCGGTAACCGCTTACCATCTTGTGGGCCGTACGCTTGGTTGCCACTTCAGTTGTATAAAAAAAAACCTAAGCCATAGATCAGAATTTTCAGGGTTTCTTTTAATATGTAGGTAGGGGTGTACTAAGAAAGGGTTTCCTAAAGTCAATTAACAACAACAACAAAAAGATTTAATTACCCGAGGATAACGTAGTGGGTTGTGCATTTACTCATCCTTAATTTAATACAATTACTTTAAGTACCTAGTACCTAAGTCACAAATGTATCAACTGTTTGTTGTCCCAAATAAAGGAAAATAAAATTAAATAAAATGGCGACAATACCGGTTGAAAAAACCGCCATCGGCATGTCTACGAACTAAAAACTTGAAAGGCAAGCAAGACGCATTGGCTCTCACTCGAGAGTAGGCCCTTAGGCTGTGGGTAATTTTGTAAGCTTTAGATCCTTGCAACAAATGTAATGTTGCTGACGTTTTTTTGCCATATAAAATATCTATTTTAGCACTGACAAAAACCGCTGAACTATAATTTCACGAGCTAGTTTCAGAACCGAAGGACTCTCTGCACACAATACGCTGTCACCTCAGACAATAAGGCGCACTCGCACCTATAACATGCCACTTTGGGATGCCTACACTCGACGGTATAGGTTACCACTCACGCTATAAAAAGACATTGTCTTGAGCACTTTGAGTACGCGGCATCTTTTCTACCATGCCTCTCAAGTTACATTACTTAGAGCTTTTACAATGTTTATCGACGACACGCTTTGTGGGAAAGATGTAGATTTTTTGTGTAATTTAGTCTTAATAGACAAAGTATTTTCTTGTAGAAGTAATCAAAGATATTTTTTTATTGTCTTATCGCAGTAACATTAAATAATAAAGGTTTGCAGAGGTAAAGTGTTTGATAAATTAAAATAGAACAAGTCAGGCAAATAATCAGGGGCGATTATGTAATTATTATTATTATTAATTTTACTAATTTGGTTGCAATCCATTTTACTTGGTTTCAATCAAAAACTGACGTATTTTGTAAGTATATGACAGCTTATTGACAGTTTTCTGAATGAAATCGGATTGCATCCGAGTTGCGTAATCACTCTACCAACCGGTACAAAGTAAACAGGTACAAAGTTAGGAATAAAACCTGCCAAAATGGAGTTGCTTAGGTACCGACGTATTGAAACTAATCCGTACTAGCGTATGTAAGGTACTAACCAAACAGCCGAAGCCTACATAAATTAATAGGCTTACCGATACATCTCTCTCAGTATACTCGACGTCCACTCAAGTATAAATTCGATACCATCGAAGACCGCGAGGCAGCGAACGAATAAAAAAAAAGTTTCGCAAGTAGATAGGCTTGTATTCAAGGAAATTCTTTAGCAAAGGATGAATAAATAAATAAATAAATAATGCTGGACAATCCACACAGCTAAAAAAGCTATTTCCTGTCCAAAACTCGTCCTATGTTAAAAAGTCGTTGGGGCTTTGCGATTGCCTCAAGAGACTTCGTTATGGTTGGGATCTTAGATATTATATATCACAAAGACTTAACCATATTTTTTGGGATTATAAAATAACTGGATAATTTCCTAGAACCTACTCGTAGTTTAGTTATAACTACAACAATCTCTACAAAGTAGGTTTATAACAAAGAGTAGTAGAGTTCTTTATAAGAGTAGTAGAGTTCTTTGTGATAGAGCTCGTCCGGGGAAGGACTACCACCATACCTATTTCTGCCGCCAAGCAGTAATATGAGCATTGCTGTGTTCCGGTGTGAAGGGTATGGTTTCCGGTGAAATTTCTGGCACATGAGGCTTTCGATCTTAGCCTCAAGGTGGCAACCCGCGATTGATACCTCTGGTATTGCAAGCGTCCATATGCTGCGGTAACCGCTTACCATCTTGTGGGCCGTACGCTTGGTTGCACTTCAGTTGTATAAAAAAGAAAGTCGTTTCCTGCCATCTATTCCTCGGTGTATAAATACTATGCACGTTTAAATCGCATTTATTTTAAACTATATACGCTATTGACGACGGATTAATGTTGTTTTCATCAATTGATAGAGTGATTCAAGAGGAAGGTTTGTACGTATAATATAAGCACCCGTCAACCCTAACGAGTCATGGAACTAACGAAAAATAAAAAAGGTGAACCTTTCCAAAAACCAATTACTTAACTATCACAAGTTCTACTAGGTAAGTTCGTAGGAGTCAGTGGTCAACTCAGGCCTCCATCATGGCAAGAAAAAGAACATAAACAAAAATACTAAGTACTGCAATTATATTATTCTTCTGTCTGTAGGTAGGTAAATTACAGAGAGGAAGGATATATTTCACTGTACGAGATTTACTCCCATTTCACATTGTTCGTAAGGCGCAGAGCGTCAGAGATCGACACCGATGATTGATGAGCCAGATGGGGATACATCGGTAGAATATTCTAATGCTTTGAATCTTCAATTCATCACTTTGATTATACTTGGTTTCTATTCTAGTGAATACACGTTATAATAATGTACACCACACAAATGACTCATTATATGCAAAATACACTTTCTGAGCTCACGCTTCTTTTTTTTCATTTATTCGTTTGTTTTTATTTTGTTTTGTAAAAATAAATAATAATGCTGGATAATCCACACAGCATCATCCAACCCCTAAGCTAAGCAGAGCTTGCGTGTTATGGGTACTAGATGACCGATATACTTAATAGGTACAATATAATACATAGATAGATATATATCTTTATTTTTATTATACAATCATAGAAAATACCCAGAACACCCGGAACAAATATTTGCAGATCGAAAAATATGCTAAAGCAGCTAGATGCCCAGTAAACAGTTCTTCGTGGATCCCCAACCTTAACCTTATCTTATGCAATCTTTTGGGAAACTATTTAGTAAAAACCATACTGCATCTAATTTAACACCAAATAATATCACCGTCATGTAGCAATAAGTTCTACGATGAATTTACTATTGTTCGAGCATATATTTTATGTACTAAAGCTCTTTTATTCCAAGGTGTACCTTCACAGCCATCTTGCGCCCAGCGATGATAGATGGACGCACAAGAATAATAGCCAGCATATTCCGGTAGTACCCAACCCACAACATACATATTTATGGCTCTATCCAGCTTCGTAAATGTTTTTATTATAATCTATATTTTTCCTGACTGTAGCACTCTACTTCGTCGTTCTTACTTAGTATTCACACTGCGTAGCTTTATTTCGTATGAAATCTAATCAAAATGTCAATTTGGGTAATCTCTGACTATTTTAGGAAACATAAGCTCTCAGAACGCCCACTGGAGCGTAAAGCTGCGTGCGACGTGCCACGCGGCACTAATTGTAGTAGGTAAGGTACACAATAGTTACAACAATTTTAACAATTTTACTCGTGCAGCACATTTAATATAAGTTAGTGGACGTTAACTGATTTATGAGATTTATCAGCAGTAAATAAAATAAAATATAATAAATACTTATTACCATGCAATAATAAAATTATATTCACATTTAAATTAATTTCTCGTGACGCGAAAGTTTAAAAAAGACTATCATAAGTACATTTTAGCTGGTGGTAGAACTCTTAGCAAAAGTTCATCTTGGTGGGTAGTGTCTGCTGTCATATGCTGTCAAAAAAAAACCAGGCTTAATTCAATACGAATTGAGATCGAAGTCAACCTTCATCATCAACCTATTGCAGTCCACTGCTGGACGTAGGTCTCTCCCAAAGCGCGCCACTGAGCCCGATCTTCGGCTCTTCTAATCCACTTTCTCAGCTACAGTCAGCTGCTTACATGCGGCATAATGCAGTTACATTACACTACTTTTTATAAACACTTTTGTTACAAAACAAAAAACACACTGTTACCTTGGCTAAATAAGATTTGTATTTATCTTATTTAGCAAGTTAACATGTTTATTTCTAACTGAACGGTGATCGTGCTAGCCAAAGTTGTGTCCACGTTTTCTGAGTTTTTGCTTGGGGTCACTCACCATAAACAAAGTGCACTATGCTTGTAACTAACTAAAATAGCTCAAACTTCTTGGTCCTCTTTAGATCTACAAAACTGATTACATAGTGCAAACTCCATCTTAGTTAGACTCTACTTGGCACCCATAAATAAAAACGATCATGCCTATATAAAAATATATAAAATGATATTATGCATTCTTTTAAATTACAACATGGGCGCATCGAAACTGGCATAAATTCGCCTAACTTGTCTAATGTTTTAAAGTGATCCTTGTGATTTTTCGAACAAAACTCTTTTGACTCTAACTTTAGATATTCAATGTAATTGTCTAAAATTTCAAGTGATTATTTCACAGACTCACTAAAAGTCCTACCAACAGACTTTTCAGCGAGTCTGTCTTGTTAGCTACCACGATATTCTTCCTCCAAGCAGAAATGTAAACACAGTAATGGTCATCTAATACTGAAGGGCATCGTAGCAACTAAAATTATTAGGCGAATGAGATTCAATAGCTATACTTTCGAGAGCAGTGCAGTAACACGTAGTAGAACTTAAAAGCTTAAAGCTATAGGTGACATTCACTCAAGCGTGGTGCTACCATGCTACCAGCTGACTTAAAAGATAATATATTTGAAAGTTTGAAATCTTACACTCTGTTAGTTATTTACTCTGTGCAGCTGTAGTAGTTGTCCGTGCGGACAGCTTTTCTGTTTATTTAACTAACATGGTACGTATTTACACTTGTAAATGGTTTTCAGATTGATTCTGAGTGCAGAGAATATATGTGATAGGAGTGCAGAGAATATATTTCGATGATGGCAAGAAACTTTTTACTGAACATAGTTTTGTAAGAGCCATATTCATAATCATATTAGAAACCTCTGTTAGATAAGTGTCTTTCAAATCTATCATCATTTACGTACATTGTCATAAATGACAAGAAAAGACAATACTTGGCTAGCCGAGATTAATTAAAGCCAGTTTATTTTATGAATAAGTGGAATAATGTTTGTTTGACAGCTGGTAAGGTAGACACCTGTTTTCACAAACAATAAATTTGATTAATTTCATGTTTACCGCCGCTATATACATATTATCTGCTTGTTATGAAACCAACATTTCGAATATTGCAGTTTATTAAAATGCTAAAACAAAACTATGTACGCTAAGAATTAGTTAGCTACTTTAATACAAAAAAATTGTATTTAAACTTACTTATAACTAGCTCTAGCCAGCATTGTAGAAAAGTACAACCCTTATTAAAAAAAAAACTTTATGTAAAAGACTTAATCTACTATACATAACGAACTATTACCAGGAGTCTCATCCATAAAGCGATAAGCCATTGTGGGTCCATAACAGTAGATCCTGGTAGTGCGGAAACGAGATAAGCTCGTGTAACACATGCGTCGGCCGGACTCGTTGGCGGTTTTACGTAATCCATTCTATGCACGCTAATTTGGTTTAAGGGGCAATTTTCACTAGCTTCTGCACGGAAGGTGCTGCACTTAATTTAATTCAGCAAGTTTAATGTAGAAAAACAAATTGTTTTGTAACAGACTATTGTTGGGTGTTAGTGCGATGGATTCGCACACACATCTTCAACCTTTAAATATGTAGGTACTCGTATACATACTACAATTTGGCAAGTAAGCATATTTGAAAAGAGTGATATTTTACTACGGTTTACAACTATAATATCTTAAGATATTAAAACAGCTGTTGTTTACGGTAATAATATGGAAAACATAAAAAGTGAAAATGACATCATTACCATAAAAAACAAAATTATCGGAAGTAAGCAACATTCAGCGATACATTTCTCGCAGTTATGGCAGAGCCATTAGGCAGCGACAAAAACAGAACATCGCCTGCTGGCATTTATCTTCCACGAGGAGTTATAAAGGGCATAAATAAAGCAAAACCTATAAGGCTTTAAAGCAACAATGAAAAATACGAACCGTTTTACGTCGGGCGGTGGGGGGGCGGGCGCCGAGGACTGGCGCGAACAATGCTGGCCTGGCGAGAGCACCGCTGCACAAATAAAAAAATATACATGAACAACCGCTCTCCAATTATTGACGTGGGCATGAGATGAGAGCCGAGCTACACTCGTGTGTGTCTAACTTTTGCGCAACGCTCTTTGTTAGCCGTACTCTAAGATAGTTAGTCTAATTTGAATCTTATCTCCTTGCTGTAAGGGCGAGAGCGAAAAGTTCTTCTAGGGATTTTCATGTATTTGCAAAAATACGAACAAAAAAATATGCTTGAAGGAACTATTAAAAATGTAGTTACATATATATGTTTCCGTTCAAACGATGTTTACTAAGGTAAATGAAATGAATCAAACACACTTTTCTGCAACTATTATCTAATGTATAAATAACGAAATCGTGTTAGTTAAACCAAATATAACTCGAAACCGGCAGGACCAATTTTCATGATTTTAGATTTTGTTGCATTTGTTATTCTGCCCCGAATAACAGAATAACTATACAAAACTGCAAAACCGCAGGAGAAACCACGGGGCACAGCTAATAGGTTTATAAAATAAGTTAGCATAACGCCCTGCGACTTTATATGCGCTGACATTTATTCATGCAAAGTTCCTTTTCTCGCTATTTTATAAGAATTTCGGGAATTTGTTAATTCCAAACTAATAATAGATATGTATAGTAAGATAAGATAATCATTATTCAGACATATTATTTAGCAATTATATAAATATTAGCCTGACTTTTTTCTTATGATTCACTCACACTCAAATTTTATCATCAACTGCAATGGTGAATATCCGAATTCCAGTTGAAAAGTTATTCAGCGTCCATTCCTTAGATATTGTATGAGATATCTTCAAGTCCACTATCTGATCCGACGTCTCATAACATTCGATTTGTTATCGGAAGCACATTCGCCGATAACCATCCTAATAGATAGACATCTAATAATATAAGGAAGGAGCCAAGAAATCGATTTCCGGCGGAAATGCAAAGGCTCTACCAGATATTGCCTCTGAGATTTCGATAATGTAATACGTATTATCAGGTGTGAAATCAAAGGGAAGAACTCACTTCCTATTTCCTGTGCTGAGAATGATTATCATTTTGATAAAAATGTGAAGCAAGTATTAGTTTTATATAATTAAGAAATTTATTAAAAAAAAAAAAAAATTACTTAATTAAAAATTAGTAATTGAAAAACTGCGCCCCGCGGTGTTAAAACAAACAAACATTTGGATGTTATGTGTACATGTTGATGTGATTGGATAGTCACACAATTTTGAAAGGCTTACGATCATTTGTCGGTACAAAATACGTTCTTTATTTACAGCTAGCAAAATTTTTGATTTGTATTTTTGTGTTTTAATCAAGGTATTCCCGCGAACTAAACCAATTTTGATGCAACTACTAACTAGATCAATCGCTTAAAATCATTGAAAAGAGTATGCGAACTGAAAGGGTTCCGCTCAAAAGAAAATTAATAATTTATCTAAAATTGAGTTCTTTTCTAAAGCCGAACTCTTTATCCAACCCTTTCAAGTCACCCATCAAAAGTTAAAAGAAACAAATTGAAATGTCTTGAGTGGTAGGTGGTGAAATCTGGGGGCAATAGGTCAGAGCTAATCCAGCCAAACAACCTGCCAAATCTGTGCACCCTTCTCGAGATGGGCCCGAGATATGAATCGAAAAGGGCCAGCTAGAGGAAATGGTTCAACAACTTTTTCTGGATAAACTTGCTTTTATATATTTTATTCAAGAAAAAAGCTATTCTAATTTCCTTATAACTTAGAGCCTAGTACGAGTTTTGTGCAAAATAAATTACCACTGTTTTAACTTTGAATGGCAATCGGTGACCCCAAGACCCCTGAAATTTGCATTATTAGTTTGACAAATTTAGTTTTATTAAACAACGTCAGACTAGATGGTGAAAACTTTTTTCCAGATTATAGAAGACAATTCATAATTCTTAGTTAATTTATTTGTTTGTACACAGGTAAATACAATTGAGATGGTAAACAGATAGGTAAGTAGGAATCTCTGTGCTTTATATATATACAAGACAATACACTATATACAAGATAAGAAAGCCAGCATCTCTAATTTAAGATCAAGCCCACGAAATCGTCATGCGGTTAAAACCGAAGGCTAAAATGCAGTGAAACTTGAGAAACAATAGGTCGAGTTGACTTACACCGCACCGCAGAATAAACATAGTACCTACTTGTGCACTTTCATCCAAAGATTTTTAATGTTCCGTCTACAAACGAAAGGTGTAGAGAAAAGGTGTAAAGAAAAACAAGAAATGAAAGAGAACAAAAAAAGCTCGCGCTAAATTGGCATTTGTTTTAACCGCTATTTTGAAATTTTTGTCATTTTTTTTTAAATAGAACATTTTTCAAATTAAAATAGTCTGTACTTTGATATTGGATTTACTAACCGAGACGTAGTAAAGTTTATTTTATATTACACTAGCGACCCGCCCGGCTTTGCATGGGTGCTTTAACTACACGTATAATAAACCTTCTTGAACCACTCCTATGATGAAAACCACAATTAAAAACACAATTAAAATCTGTTGCGTAGTTTAAAAGATCTAGATCTATTTATTTGAAGGCGTACATACATAAAGGGACAGCGGGAAGCGACTTTTTTTATACTATGTAAAGAAACAGCATTGAAGTGACACAAATTCGTATTCGTAGTAAATATTCTCTGTACTACACGTAGGGGCGGGCCCGTCGACCCTCGAGTGGCAGATATTTGTTCCTACAAAAGTAACGTACATGTGTACTCTCTGAATTAAAATTGTTTCTTTGGCTTTTTGCAAACTTGCTACTTCAACAAAAATACTTTTGTATTTTACTAAAGTGCTACGCCGTAGCACCGTAGCCGTGGCACCGTAGCAATGTACATTGAAATTAATTTATTATTATTATCAAGTTACTTGCATATGGTTTTTGCTTTGTACCTATCATGTAGTTGTGTGTTGCCAACAATATAAAACATCAGTTAAACCGCTGAGGAGACGTGAACATAGTGTAAGGGTGTTTCCACATTTGTATCCCAGTAAGATATTTTGTTACCGTTTCATATGATTGCTTGAATGAAACAAATTTTAATAAATTACCTAAAGCACAGGCTACACTGCCAGCTAGCGAGCGAGCGCACGAAGCGAGACATGGGCGACTATGACGTAGCTTGACCTGCAGTTCGCGGTATGAGCTAAAATACGAGTATGAAAAAAGGTGAAACGACCGGCTAATATTATGTCAAACTTGTACGTAATCATATGGAAAATCGTAACTTAACATCAGGTAAACCGTATGCTTGCTTGACACTTTCGTGGTATAAAAAAAAGAAAAAATGGAAAACAACAACCTAAAAGATAAGTCTACCTATATTCTACAAAATAGACAACAATAAAGAAGCCTTAACAAAATACCCAAAATGAATACGAAACCTATTGAGCTCATACAGATGAATATATCGCAATCATACAGCCGAGAAAGTCCCTAATGACACATGAAATCCGAAATGAGCTTAGCCGAAATGGAGTTACCAAACGAAATCTAAATCCGGGCCACATCACACTACCGTACATAGGTAAGAAATAACCTCAATTTCACCAACAAGATCCTCGGTAATGTGTTGCGAATGGTACGGGTTGATAAGGAAAAACGGGTAAATAAGGAGTCGTGAGAGTTGAGCGGAAAGGGTCAGGCGGGGAGTGGGGGGCATCCGGCGGAAACACTACTGCCAGCCGCGGCCGCCCGGCGCCCGGCGCTACCGCTGCGTATTTCATACCCGCCGGTGCCAGGCGAGGTCACCGGACACTTTTACAAAAATAGCAACTCTACAATTGCCAATAAACAACTTTGTTTACCGCAAACATAAGTTTTTAATAAAAGCTCCACGAGGAAAACTTTTAGCTGCAAACAAAAATAATGCTTTGAATCTGACAGGTTCGGTGTAACTACAAAGCCGCAACGATAAATGGAAAAAAAAAACTATGATGAAAACTACTTGAAAAAGGGAGATTGCTTTACCAAGACAACCAAATTTTGTAACCGTTTCTGAGCGAACAGATTCTCCTGAGATAGTGCTTTCAAAACAACTTTGATTTCCTCCCGGTATAGTCAAAGGAGCTTACGGAGAAAAGCGGCGAAAGAAAGAAAGAAATAAAAAATGCACAGAAACACGGAGGTCGGAGTTTTTCCTGTCACCGGGCACAAACAATGGCTCTATTGTAGGGCTGCGGTGGGGCGCAGCCCCCGAGCTTGCCTCGACCGCTGAGGAAACGAGCATCTTTTGTTTCCAACCCCGCGCCCGCGCGGAAACGAGAGCTTTGAACCCACGGTCATCTGTTTACATCACGCCAACTAGAAAAAAAAGACATCCGATTATTTGCTCTCCATTTCCAGACGGTATTACTGCAATGTAAAGATGATCAACCACCAAAGTTGAGAGAATCTCCGCGGCACCTGCACCAGGGCTCTAGGAGTCGTGTCAACCACTAGATGTCGAAATTGCGCTGACTTGAAGTAAATTATGACAGGATTCTATTGGTAGGCTCAGTTCTGCTCCGCACCGCTCCGCTCCGTTTCGATGGATGATTGCCTTAAGAATCTGTACAGACTACGGTGTTACGTTTTGTACAGTAGGGACCGCAAAGGAAACACTTTTGACATCAATAGATTTCACGTATGGGTACTTCTACAAAAAAAACTTGTATTTTATGTATTTTTCAAATATTGTATGAAAAATATTAAGCTCTTGCTCTGTGAATGATTTTGAAAATCCGAGCCAAATTAATTAAACAATCTCTGGGGACATAAGTATTGTATTAGTCATTGGTCTCTCTACGGATATTTTAAGTAGTTTGTTTTATAAGAATGCAAACGTGATAATAATTATTTTTTAGCTCTTCTTACTCAGAAATAACGAGCAACTCGGTCTGAAGAGCACTGAGTATGTTCAAAAAAGGTCCATATTTATTTAGGAAGTAGGTTAAATAAACATTCATTCACTTTCCCATATTTCTGTAGGCGTTGACCCATTTTCTTATTTATCATGCTACATATTTGAATATGGTAAGTAGGTAGTTTTGTAATATTGGTAAAAAAATAAGGGGTATAGTGTGTCGCTTGATTCTTCATTTTCATCATGCTTTGAAGCGCTCGTGAAAAAGTTGTCTAAGTGATCCTATGTGGGCATTATTTGAATGGGTGATTGCCAGTGGTAATTTCAACGGAGCACTTCCATGCTTTGGATGGCACGTTATGCTGACAACAAACGTAAACTTATAATAAAATGAGTCACGAGAATGCATAAGTGTATCCTCGTTTGCTTTGCGACTTCTTTCACATTATAAAAGAGAAAGTCTAATGAAGTCTGGCACCAAAATAACGCCAGACATGATACCGGCAGCAGTTCCCGGCATAAGCGATGCAAAATTGTACACCTCGTTCTTTTATTGCACGCCCAAATTGGATTTCACAAAGCCATACATATTCTGCGGCGGAGAGAGTTTCATATGTTGCTCAATTTAGTTGAGCAGAAATGTAGATATTAATGTAATTTTTACCACATAATTTCTCGTTTACGTGAACGTTCGCACACGTTTGAACTAAGCATATTGGATTACCTGCTCTGCCGAAAATGTATTTTAACTTAATTCTGCGTGGAAATGTTCCATTTCTGCCAGGTTATCCATCTTTTAAGCAATTCGACCGATGTGGCGCAGCGGGCGCAGGTCCGCCTGCGACGCAGAGGTTGCGGGTTCGATTCCCGCCTCGGAACAAATGTTTGTACGATCTACAAATATTTGTTCCGGGTGTTCTGGGTATTTTCTATATATAATAAAAAATATCTATCTATGTATTGTATTGTATTAAATATATATCAGTCATCTAGTACCCATAATACAGCTCTGTTTAACAGCAGCTTACTTTGGGGATAGATGATGCTGTGTGGATTGTCCAGCATTATTTAATTTTAATTTATTTAATTCAGTACTAAGTATTAAATATAAAATTAATACGAATTTCATAGAAATTTAAGGGTTTCACGTTTGACTTTGGAATCCTTAAATTCACCAGTATTTATAAGATATCTTGTTAAATGGACGAAAAAAAACATTTTGCGAAAAAGCATCGAAACGAAAGAGCCTTATTTGTCATCGGCAATTTGATATATTGCTCTATATCTATTTTCAGAAAAAACACGATGGCACAAATATTATATTTTTTTCTGGAAGAATGGATAAAAATATAATATTGTTTTAATATCCGTTTTAGCGAAATAAAACATTGTTTTTCGAATCTGTAATATTGCTTGAGGGTAAAATCGTGCAGTAGATTATTGAAAACAAGTTTTTAATAGAGCTTTACCTCGCATATAATAACTATGGATTAATTTACATGGTACGATGCTCTTGAAAGGTACCTGTTGTAACCCTCAGTTACTGTTCAGTCACTGTCTTTTGACAGTGACATTTCTAAACACTCAGGTCAGTGTGACTGACCTTAGGCTCTCCACAAATTAAAAAGTAAGCAGTATTTCCAGCTGCAATATTAATTTAGATTATTGGTTATTGGGAAATTTTGGGATTAATAAATCATAAATTCAATTGCTTTTATAATGTTTCAGGTGTCTTAAAATACTTGGTCAATTCTTTAAATACGTAAGTGTATTCATCACGTCTGGCTTTGCCTGCGTGATGCAAATATAAAATATAATAGCTTGTCGTTGTTTATTCCTGGGGAGATTCGGTTTTGGTAGCGGGCCACTCTAGTTCAGTGGAGTCGCTCAGAGTTTTCATGGCTCCTGTCTTTTGATTGTTTTGCGTCCGTGAACACAAGTCACAAGTTTAGTGAAATTTAACTCCGAGCTGGTAAGTCTAATCGTCAGGGAAGCCTCACAAGCTTTCTCTATATGCCTGCGCTGGCGGCTAAAGTGGATTCCTTTATTCTGCACAGGGTCCCTGTATCTGGCCAGCGCGTGACTCCACGTGGCCATTACTCCCGCACGGCTTGCAATTTCTTACTGCTTCTATCGGCTGGCTACAGGCCGCTTACAAGCAAGTCACGGGTAAGCTTTCGAACGTTAATTACTATATTTTGGGCGCACGCGCCGGCGCCACGTGTCCGTCTTAAGGCTAACTTCATTTCTTCTCTTCCAGCCAACGGATTACGTGGGGCCCAGCTCGGGTCTTGCCGCCTTGCGTCGTCGTCACGCCCAAAAAGCCCACGCCTTGTGGGTTTTTTTTTTATTATATGGGTAAAGTTTAGTTTCTAAACTACTTCACTTTCGTGCGCAAGAAGCCGGTCCCGGACTCCAGCTCGGGTCGGTCTGCGGCAGGCTGCTGCAGCTGAACGCGGTGTAGGAGGATCCCTGCTTCAGAGTCCTCCCGCGCCGGAAGCCTGTCGCTTCTCCTGGTACCTTTGTGTCGTTTTACTAACACACACATTTCCCTTCCGGAACGTGCAAACCTTCATTAAACTTAAATAAATTCATTTCTTAAGCTGACTGCGATAGATAACTCTGATTATAGGCTATTCGAACCCCTTTGACCGTTATGCTCTTTTGTAAAACTATTATCCTACTTACTTTTAATTTAAGTGACCAGTGATATCTGGTCTGGCGCCCACCTTCTTGTATTACCTTGTCTTTGGGTAATAAAGATACATTTACTTGCACTTAACACCTGTGTTTTAACTTATATTATCCCCGGTTAAATCTCAAGCGTTACAGTGGCAGCCCAACTGGATTATCAGATTTATTAGCAGTCAGTAAATAAACTTATAAACTTATTAGGTACTAACCAAGAGAAGAATCCATTTTATAGAATATATTTGTTGTGTTTTATTGCCACCCATTGTTATTACTGTGTATTTCCTGTATACTGTATCATTGTTTTACCATAATCTGTGTATGAAATTGTGTATTTTTGGTGTAAGTTAAAAATATTGTTACAAAATTATTATGTAAACATTGTTCTTCAGTTCCATTTGTAAATCTTAGCATTCAGCTTTAAAACTTTATTGCCAAAACTTTAAAAAGACTTAAAATCATTGATTATTATTAAAAACTTAACAAGTGAGTACTTGCACATTTAGAACTTTTTATCTGTGTTCTAAATTAATAGAATTTACTTAAATAACACACACACATTAAAATCATTTACAACTTTCAACCTTATTCATAAACAGTTACAAACTAACTCTAATAACATTTGGCCTCTTGCTTCCTTGGTAACAACTAAGATTTTGTTCCTGTATTGTGAAGATTTTTCAAGGTTAGTACTTACTTAGGAATTTTTTTTGGTGAACACTTGATTTTATTGAATTATAGTGCACCAAGTATTTTTTTTTCTTATTGAAGGGTTTCTTGGTTCTAAGGTAGCTATACCTGCAGCTACCTTAGTCTTAATTGTTACGGTTGGACTTTAACTTTTGTTTTCAGGACAAACTAGACTTTTGTGAATTGTTGGTTTTTACTCGGGTAACTTTTTTTCCAAAACTTAAATTTTTTATACTTTGATCCTGTTCTTGCTTTTGAATAGGGTGCCCTTGGATACTAACCTAGCAGTGGATGGTTTCCTATAAAATCATACATAGCTGCCTTCACATTCTTAACCTATTTCTTATAAATTAACTTTTCTTTTTTGGTTAGGTTTTGTTGTTTGGTAGATTGTCCACTTATAGGTATAGGGAATAATTAGTTTACTGAAATTAATACTCATAGTGCTTACTTACTGAACTTTATTTAATTTCATTCACTATGTTTATCACATTAAATTCTTACATGTTAGGGAAAGATGAACTGGAAAAGACATCCAGTCTTCTAACTAACCTAGTTAGGTTTCTTGTGGGATGGTACACTTCCCACCTTCTCACTTCTGCTATCTACCTTAGCAGATATCTTTTCACTCCTACCTCCTTGGTAGCTGGTGATATCAGCAGCGCCTTGCTGCTATCTCTCACTTCTGCTATCTACCTTAGCAGATGTTGATTTTGCTGTGCCTTAGGTACAGCTATCTTTTCACTCCTACCTCCTTGGTAGGTGGTGATATTAGCAGCGCCTTGCTGCTATCTCTCACTTCTGTTATCTACCATAGCAGAGGGTGACTATGCTGTGCCTAGCAGTACCTTTTCACTCCTGCCCCTTGGCAGTTGGTGATCCGACGACTATTTGCTGCTGCTTGAGTAGTCTTATGCTCACAGCAGGAAACTTTAACCCCGGACCGTAGGTTGGCTCGTTTTTTTTTGTCCTGGGAGAAAGACTTTTTTTGGATTCAGATTGCTTTTGTCACTGTATTATTTTTTAGATGGTTGCACAGCCCCGCTACCTTCAAAAGGGTCGTGTGATTGTTTTCATAAACAACACACCTCTCCTTTGCCGGACTGTGCGTGGAATGCCTTAGCTTAGTTAGTTGTAGTTAGTTGTTAGTTTTTTTTCTTAGTGGTAAGTAGGCCAAGTTCCTTTTCTCTCGCTTGGTGAATTTTTCTTTTTTGTGGTTTTTCCGTAGATCTCGGGAATTTAAACCATAGCGGGTAGTGACTATAATAAAGCCAACACTTTATGTTCACCGTAGACACTCTTAGATCTCGGGAATGTATACTATAGCGGGTAGTGACTATAATCTTAAAGCCAACACTTTATATTCACCGAGACACTATGTAATCGAGTTGACTTAGTCTACAACTAGGCAACTCTATAAATCTGAAAGTTTTTCAAACATAGTAATTCTCAATTATGTAAAGTTGGTTTACTGTGTTTTGTTTGTGGATGTATGTAGGTGTGATTAGTTAGATGAGGGATGAGGTAAGTGTTTGTGGATGGATGAAAGGTATAGTGTGTCTGAGTGGGAATGTATGAGTACTGCATGGGATCTTCAATCCTAGGGAACTAGTCCCCAAGCGAATCAAAACGCACCTCACCTACCCTTCTATTAGATATTAATTGCATGCTTTAACTTTACTGCGGGTTGGATTTCCAACACCTTCCTTATTTAACTTCTTACTGTTTTTGCAGTTTCTTTTAAGGTTTGGTTTTCCGACACCCTTTTAGATAGTTCTTTCTTTCTTTTTTTTTGTCTCTTTCGTTCATTGTTGTTCCAGCTTGTTTGGTGATTACGGCTGGGGCAGCCGCCGCTTTTCCGGTGTAAAAGCTTCGTGGCGAAGGGGGTATTGTAACCCTCAGTTACTGTTCAGTCACTGTCTTTTGACAGTGACATTTCTAAACACTCAGGTCAGTGTGACTGACCTTAGGCTCTCCACAAATTAAAAAGTAAGCAGTATTTCCAGCTGCAATATTAATTTAGATTATTGGTTATTGGGAAATTTTGGGATTAATAAATCATAAATTCAATTGCTTTTATAATGTTTCAGGTGTCTTAAAATACTTGGTCAATTCTTTAAATACGTAAGTGTATTCATCACGTCTGGCTTTGCCTGCGTGATGCAAATATAAAATATAATAGCTTGTCGTTGTTTATTCCTGGGGAGATTCGGTTTTGGTAGCGGGCCACTCTAGTTCAGTGGAGTCGCTCAGAGTTTTCATGGCTCCTGTCTTTTGATTGTTTTGCGTCCGTGAACACAAGTCACAAGTTTAGTGAAATTTAACTCCGAGCTGGTAAGTCTAATCGTCAGGGAAGCCTCACAAGCTTTCTCTCTATGCCTGCGCTGGCGGCTAAAGTGGATTCCTTTATTCTGCACAGGGTCCCTGTATCTGGCCAGCGCGTGACTCCACGTGGCCATTACTCCCGCACGGCTTGCAATTTCTTACTGCTTCTATCGGCTGGCTACAGGCCGCTTACAAGCAAGTCACGGGTAAGCTTTCGAACGTTAATTACTATATTTTGGGCGCACGCGCCGGCGCCACGTGTCCGTCTTAAGGCTAACTTCATTTCTTCTCTTCCAGCCAACGGATTACGTGGGGCCCAGCTCGGGTCTTGCCGCCTTGTTAAGGCTTTCGCCTTGCGTCGTCGTCACGCCCAAAAAGCCCACGCCTTGTGGGTTTTTTTTTTATTATATGGGTAAAGTTTAGTTTCTAAACTACTTCACTTTCGTGCGCAAGAAGCCGGTCCCGGACTCCAGCTCGGGTCGGTCTGCGGCAGGCTGCTGCAGCTGAACGCGGTGTAGGAGGATCCCTGCTTCAGAGTCCTCCCGCGCCGGAAGCCTGTCGCTTCTCCTGGTACCTTTGTGTCGTTTTACTAACACACACATTTCCCTTCCGGAACGTGCAAACCTTCATTAAACTTAAATAAATTCATTTCTTAAGCTGACTGCGATAGATAACTCTGATTATAGGCTATTCGAACCCCTTTGACCGTTATGCTCTTTTGTAAAACTATTATCCTACTTACTTTTAATTTAAGTGACCAGTGATATCTGGTCTGGCGCCCACCTTCTTGTATTACCTTGTCTTTGTGTAATAAAGATACATTTACTTGCACTTAACACCTGTGTTTTAACTTATATTATCCCCGGTTAAATCTCAAGCGTTACACTGTGGCTTAATGAAATAACAAGACTCTGCTTGGGGCTTTGACTAAAAAGATAAATGCCCAATGCCCACTTAGTGTATATACACAAAATCTGCTATGAAGGTAAGTATGAGCTATAAAATGGGAATATTGTTATTTATTATGATGTGAATTTGTACGATATATTCGTACAAATTCTCATTAATACAGTTATCGATATTTACTATAACTTGAGTTTCGAGATTGTTGTCAAAAAAGGAATAAGATAGAACTCAATGTTCTCTCTCAATGCACTTACTTTCAATTAAAATCATTAGTAGCATTGACTATCCATAAAAAAAAACTAAAGAACCCACTTGAACAACAGATCGTATCATTATGACGCCTTCTAATGTTCCCACTGCTGAGACCCTGGCCTACTTTCGAGCGAGAGAGATTGGGTCGTAGACCCAATGTGGATTGGTAGTGTTGGCAATAGATCGTATAGAGCACGAGAATAAGACACTTTTAGTAATAGCAATCATCAATATTTTGATAAGCACTATCATTAATAATACCGCTATGCTTTTTTATGCTAATAACCGACCATGAAATTGTTTTTTGTTCAGAAAGATGAAACGGCTTGGGCACAGTTTCTTTACAAAGTAGCTAAGTCACTACTTCTCATAAGCACTACAGGACTGTACAAAAAGATAAATTATTCTTGTTACTTTCAAATTCGCGTGCCCTAGATGTTAATTCAAGTACTAAAGTGCTAAGGCAGCCTAAAAGGTCTAAAAGCACTGTCAAAAGCTTATAAAACGTGGACCTATGGTGGTTAATAAATTTGTATACCATTAACGTGGCAAACAAGCATACGCCCTCATAGTTACCGTACCCTCCTAAATGGCTCTTGTAAATGCTTATACCGGTCACCTATCTAAATGAGGTTGAATTTAGCCAATCTGCCTTATGATTGGAACTTGGAAGCACTGTTCTCTTTTAAACTCTTCAGCTATGGTTCGAGTGTCGAGAGGCAATTTGTCGCCAGCGATCGCACTCCACTTGGGGCGGCGCCGGCGTGCGCTCCGTTCAATTAATTATATAATTGCACTTAACTGTATGAAATTACTGTTATTTATAGCGAGTTCGCGACTCGGTATGATATATGCTCGATTTTACCTGTGACGGCTGTAAAATTGTATTCGTTTTAAAGTTTTCTGAAATAGGTAGGTATATTTTTCATACGACAGTAGTATTTAACGCATAAGAGTAGTACCTATACTTATCATACCTTGATATTTTTTTATGTAAACTCTTATTTAAAATTCAATTCTTCTTCATTTAACTTATTATTATTTATTCATAGTCATCATGACTAGACCAAGAAGCTTTCGGGCGGCCAATATAAACTCCGTCAAAGGAGTTGGTTCCAGACTCTTACGGGCTTCATTTTTATAAAACTAGTTAAGTTAAAACTAGAATAATAGGATTTTGTGACTTATTAAAAAAGTGTTTATTGATTTTTCTAGCAGTTAAGGTCTCTTATGGCTTAATCTACATAAAAGCAGCAAGCAGTAATGCTCGCATTGCTGTGTTCCGGTTCGAAGGGTATGGTTTCCGGTGAAATTACTGACACATGAGGCTTTCGATCTAAGTCTCAAGGTGGCAACCCGCGAGTGATACCTCTGGTATTGCAAGCGTCCATAGGCTGCGGTAACCGCTTACCATCTTGTGGGCCGTACGCTTGGTTGCCACTTTAGTTGTATAAAAAAAAAAAAGCAAAAGTATTTGGTGAAAGCAAAACACGGTTAAAAATTGATTATAACTTACACATTTATACCTACAGATGAAAGGACATATCAAATCGAAAATCAAAATCAAAATATGTTTTATTTAAGTTACAGTTTCTAAATATTACAGGGTATGGTACATATCCATGTAACACGAGTGATTAATTTGTAATTTGGTCCGTTTAACATGATACATTGTGACAGGTAACGCAGGCAGGGCTTATATACGTCACAAAAATTCATTCAGTTGAAATTGAAATAAAATATAATTCCTGTTTGACAGTGGAAGCTAATGTGTGATTATTTAACATTTATTATTTTAGTTAAAAATAGACAAACTCGCTTTTGTTATAGTTGATTAGATAGTTTTAGTTTTTGAGTTCCGAAGTCAAATATTTAAAATGAAATAATATTCGAACGTTGGTATTCGATCTTTGGGCAATCGAAAAAATTATAATATTAATGGCAATAAGTGTAAATGAACAACACTGCACTGGGCCATCACTGCACTGGTTTAGTATTGAACGGAAACGCTTTATTTCCTGTTATGGTTTTCGTTTTGACACTTGCTGTTCTTAATTCAATTTTAATCGTTGAACTAAAGTTGAAATAAGAATGCGTTTTGCGTCATGATAGCTCTACGTACTGAGTGCTTAAAACAAAAAATTCGATTGACAATCGTATATGTAATGTAAACGTATCGTCAGCTATCAATTTGTATAGAATTTTGGTAGTTCACTTAACGCATTAAAGAGGCGCTGTTATAAATCCTATACAAATTGACAGCTGGACGATACGTTTACATTTACGATTGTCAAACAAGTTTTTCGTGCTAAGCACTCTGCTCTTCACGAAATTCGAGAATACATTTCCGTTGTGTTAACATCAGTTGTCAAAATTCAAACTAGCGAGAGTTCCATAATAGAGTAATCGTCAGATAATTTTGCGCACCATAAGTTTCTAAGAATGCTTACAATATTTAAACATAGTGATATATAATAATAATAATAATAATAATAACTTTATTGAGGACACAATTTGCATATATAATATGTAGAAGGATTTAATTTTTTAGAGTAATATAGTAATATCGTACAGTACTAAAACGATCTAAAATCGCCTTTTCTGTAAGCCAATGCGGTTAAAGTTATAAGAAACAAGATATCGATTAATAAAATTAATTGGAAAACTAAATTAAGGGCCATCAATAATAATCCAGTAATCATACAAACGCGGAGAATCAATTGAATCTTGACAATATGACACCGTGACTCCCATTTCCACTAACGATTTCATTGTTTACATCCATGGAGATGAGAGGGCTAAGCTTTATGTTTCACGCGTCTCCATTTCGTACGATATTGTTCCCTTATCATTCGAATTGAATCGTACTCACCAAATATAGCGACGAATAAAATGTTCATTGTTTTCATAATACCTGAAACAAAAACAGAGTTCAAACTAATAAAGCGAATTACATCAATGATCGTACGTAACCCAAAGTTTCTGATTAGATTGGTTTTCGTTCTGTCTGCCAGATGCTATGTGAAACAAAACGGTTAGTTAGCGGGTAAGTACATAGAGAGCACAGGTGGTCTAGTGGTAGTGACCCCGCCTTCCGATCCTAAGGTCGTGGGTTCGAATCCGGTCGTGCACCAATGGATTTTTCGCTTCGAAAAATGTATGTGCGCAATGCCAGTGCTCTCATACGGTGAAGGAAAACATCGTGAGGAAACCGGCATTTCCAAGAACTAAAAATTCGAAAGACATGTGGCATCCACCAATCCGCCTTGGGTCCGCGTGGTGGATTAAGACCCAATCACTCTCGCTTGAGAGTAGGCCAGTGTCCCAGCAGTGGGAACATTAGAAGGCTGTCATGATATGATGATGTCATAAGTGGAAGCCTGATTCTTGCAACTGTTTGGCTAGTGACAAATCTGTGGAAACGTTTGAGCGCGGATTTTCCGCGCCATTTTAACAAACAAAAATGCAGCCATATGCAGCTATACTTATATGTGCTTATATATAGGTATGTACATGTACATATAAGTATGGATTCACAAAAAAAAATAACTATTTTATGTTATCTGGCCCTCATAGCACAAGTTTTGCTTGGTTTGGTGTTAGATGGCGGTGTGTAAAAATTTTCGCCAATATTTATTTATATTTTATTTATTTTACAAGGAATATCTACATAATATACTATATTATGCTTTAATACTAACGGGGATGCAGAAAATATACAAGATAGATGGTAATGAAAATCACAATTTTTTGTATCTAATTAAATTAACTTCGTCAATTTGCCTTACTACCTTATGTTTTGTCTACAACCAATGAAATACCAGAACGCTTGCAGTATTTAAAACCGAATTGAAGCGGAATCCGACACTAATTTGAATTATATATGTATTTATTCGTGTAGATTGGTACCTACTGATGATTGAATGTTCAATTTAATTTACCCGAAATTTAGAATATTTACCATTTTTATTCATAAATAATTGCAAGCAATATGTAACCAAAAATTGGCTGTATCAAATATTTGACATACAAAGCATTACATGCTATTTTGAATCTTTTTATGCTTCAGTTGGATGAAATATTTTCTTACTGTGTTTTGATAAAATTGACCTTATTAATAGACCTTTACGAAATTGGAGTTTCTTCCTTTTATCTGTTAGCATAATTATTAAATATTTCGATTGAAACATATCTATTTCTGCCGTAGTCTTGTATTGAAGGAGGAATGTTTCTCGAATTATTGAGGTGTGCTATTTTAATGAAGGCCTTATTCTTTAAGGCTTATTTCCTATAAAGCAACGACCGCTAAATAACGATTGTATTGTTATTAATATTCACGGGAAATTTTTAATAAGCCTTTATGATTTTAATCTTGATATTGTAAGTTAAATATTAATAATCTAGCTCACTCCCGTAGTCTCTCGGGTTGTTTTTCTCACCATTTAAACTTTGTCTCAACTCTGAACTCACACAAATGTTTTTAAACTAAAATTACCCAAATTGGTCCGGCCGCTTTTACAGTTTTAGCGAGACTAAAGAAGCGTTATTAATTTTTATATTTAAAAAATTATGATGTAGTGTTCGTTTTCGTAAAACTTTAAAAGACTGGTGTTATGTCACAATTGGGAAACATAGCTGATACTTAGTAATTTCTACGACCTCACAACCTCAACGACATCAACCTTAATGCTTAACGAGACCATTTCCGCGCAATTATCTAAATATGTCGTTACTTGTTACTGACCTGTTCACTAAATAAAGAATACAACTTCTAGAGGACGCAAAGGGCAGAAGAAGTTTGCATGAAAAAGTCAACTCTCTTGCTAATATAAAGAATGGAAAACTTTGTAGAAATACGACCAGTTTAACCCGGCAACTGCTTTAATAGAAACCAAAGTCAAATAACCGACTTCAAGTTCTATATTTTGTTTGATTTGTTCCAGTTTGGAAATAATTAAAAGATGTCCTATGAAAAATTGGAAACTGTTATGTCATTTTAAAACTGTATTTCCACTAAATAAAAATTTTACCAAACTGGTTTTTTTAATATATATTTTTTATTTTCGCTATGTACTTTTGTTCCACCCATTACTATGAACTAAAGTATACCAAAAATATAACTACTGACTACTTACATGTTTGCATGTTTCCATATTCTACTGCTCATCCTACTATACCGATAAGAATTTTGCACTGTTAATTGACTATGTCTCATCGAAATGAAAATTCAACTAAAATGCAAATCGCTATCTTTCATTTTAATTTCAAATCCTTTTATGTCACCGTTTCCAAGCGAAAATAAAATTATAAGCTTTCTAAATGTTTTTCAAAGCCATAGGTTCTTTCAGCAGCGGACATTTTAACGAGTTGAAAAGGTTCAGGAAAAGATGATTAAATCGTTTAGTAAAATGTTAGTTAAGTATCTTAATAATAGATATGAAATCCCAAAGAGGATTTTCGATTCGCTGTGGATTAATTTTGCTTTTGATAACATTTCTAATATTTGAGTATAATGAAATATTACTGATTTGCAGTAAAACTTCGCATTATATTTTTTATATGTTGTGTCTTACATGGATTTAGAAATATTATTATTATTAGAAAATCAGACGCCAGTGTGACAAATAGTTATAAATATTCCAAATAATTTGAAAGAGAGAAAAGATATTTCATCTTTTCTCTACAAAGTATAAAATAAAGTCGCTTCCTGCCTCTGTCTTTCTGTACTTAAGTATGCATGTATATATTTATGTATGGATGACATATGTATGTTTTGATTTTTGATCGTTTGGATATTAACTATAACAACCCTCGTATATGATGCAATAAATATACTGAATACTGAATCTTTTAAACTATCGTTGCATAGTTTAAAAGATTTTAATGCAGTTTTCATTAATATTAAGTATGATAAGGTACATGTAGTTTAATACTGAACTTTCACGCGAACAAAGTCGCTGGCATCAGCTAGTTACAACGAAAATGTACAAAACAAACCACAACTTCAAACAAAAACCTCAGCGCGCGTACGTCCGTAGATTTGTCGGATCGCGGAAAAACCTAACAAACGTCGTGATTTTCACACTTTTTCCTCTATTAATGATTTATTTTCAAGAAATAACAAGTTTTTTGTTTTCGTTAGTTGAAAAATAGCACAGTCACTAAATAGCAATGCAGATATTTTGGAGACGTGATAAATTGACGAGCTCATTGGCGCAATAGGCGAGTTCCCGGTTGAGAGGTTGTGAATTCGATTCTCGCTTTGGAACAAATGGTTGAAATGATCTACAAGTATTTGATCCGGGTCTGGATGGCTCTATGTATTGCAAGTATATATTTAAAATATGCATGATATACATTTATATTCTTTATAGTTACATGTGTTCCCACAGTCTTTACATCTACCAAATAAAACCACTCAACATTTACGTTTGATGATTTTGTCTTTCTAAGTACCTAACCAACTAATTCAGTAGATACATTCTACAAAAATAAGGCAAAATCTAAACAAACTAAATAAAAGTACTTGAATAAACCAAAATAAATATTTTCAACAAAACTTTAAACTAGGTACCTACTCGTTAATTATCTACTGACTTATTTTTTAAGTTTTAAAAGTATTTTGGATCAGTTGAGCTATCTTTGGATCGTTTGTAACGGTTTAGATGACTCAACTGTTTTATAAGTACGAGTATTGTATATATTTATGTTATTTAAATATGTACCTAGGTAAGTACATATTTATATTTTAGTTTTGTAAATACATTGTTTATTGAAACTTACTTGGAAATGCATTTTCAATGTCCAGATAACTTGCAAAACTCTAACAAGTGTCACAAGCACTACGTTACCACATGATTTACTTTTCCCAAGTATATTTTGTTAGTTTCACGGAAAAAAAACTCGCGCCAAAAGTACCGGTCGGGCGGAAGTCGGAGCGCGTCGGGCGGCTGCGACCGGGGAGGATGGACCGCGACTGAGCACAGCGCACTCAGCTACCCGAGCCTCCTAGCATTTTTATATACGACTATATACCGATTTATATATTTACCCACACTCATACATATTTAACTTTTTTCTCATTTCACGTCGACGTTTATTCCCCGTATGTGAGGCGGTGTGTGTGAGCCAGCCGAACCAAACGCCACGCTTCTATTTACGCGTTTTAGAAAGGGTAAATATTATACCTCTTATTTCTAGTATTGCGCTCTGTAGTTGAGCAATGCCTCTGCCACGCCGTAGAATATTTTCTTTCGATTTATGTTTTTCATTTTACACGTTATGTTTTTTGGGCGGGACTATTTTGCCAATATCTACGATGTTGCTGTTGCTTTTGTGCCTATAAGTACAAGGTGCTCGACGTTTTTGTGATTATTAAATTTTTCGCGGCGTCCGTCCCATGTTTTGCCTACTTTATGTTCCATAGTAGGTTTGTGACTTTACTATTGTTGTCGATCGCCTCGCTCTAAAAAATATACGATTATTTAACCAAGGTATGTTTGGTGCTGATATTATCCATAATTATACTAAAAAGTAAGTTAGTATATCAATATGTATGTTAGTGTTAGATGATGCCTAGGACAAATCTGTGTCTTTGGTTTGAAGTAGTATCTTGTTTTGTCCGTTTAGATATCGCGCGTTTGATACACTTCTTTGTTACAATGGCGCGGAAGTTCCGCACACCGACATTCCGAGTCAGATATGCTTCAGTATAGATTTAATTATATCCAAACTACTTTGCAGTTACTGCCAGCCTAGAAATTTTGTCTACACAGTTAGACAAACCTATTATACGTTCAGTTAACACTTTGTGTACGTACGTACAGCAAACAGCTGATGCAGGGTCAGATAATGTGGTCAATGTTCGGGAGCGCATCGCTACACCGCGCCAATACTGTCGGCGTCCACGTCATGTCGGGTTTATTGATACGGAACGCTGGCGCTGGCTGTAGTAGATATAAAACTGCGGTTGGTATGTGCCAATAAATAATAAATTAATAAATACTGGCAGAATTGTTACACAGCGCGCCCCAAACTAAACCAAATAAATAAACTTTCTTTTCATTATCAGCATTATGACAGCCTTCTAATGTTTCTACACCTGGGACTGGCCTACTCTTGAGTCTTAATCCACCAATGCAGATTGATGGATGGCACATGTCCTTTGAATTATTAGTTGTTGGACATACCGGTTTCTTCACGATGTTTTCCTTCACCGTATGAGAGCACTGGTAAACGGCACTTATTTTTTTTGGATAGAAAAAAAATATTGGTGAACGACCAGGTTCGAACTTCCGAACGTAGGATCAGAAGGCGGGATCGCTACCACTCGACCACCAGTCAAGTCAGTCAACTTACTATTGCATTTTGAAAAATACAGTAGATTTAACTTAGCGTTTCCGTGCGTCAGAGGGCGCAATCGGTACCAGCTTTTTCAAAGTTGTTAGGCCATCATGACACAATTCTGGCGGCCTATTATTAACTCCATCAACCAGAGTTGGGTAGTTCATACGAACTTACTAAAATACCTATTATTGCATACTATTGCATAATACTTAGTGGAAGTTTGAGTTTGACATCTTATGCATGTAGTATTGTTAAAATCGTTGCTAGATCATTAAAAATAAATAAATATTGGTGAACATTTCACACAAAATTATTAAACACAGATTTATAGAATACAATACTTATACTTCTACAATAGTTTTAATTTTCAAAAAAACCTGTGTGTGCATAAACACGTGCCTAACTAGTGAAGGAAAACATCGAGGGAAAACCCACGGCTTAGTTAGCTCTGCGCGGATTAGGCTAAGCTGGGAGGATTGTATAGTTACTGGGCAAGCCTGTTTTACAGGGGTACACAGATACTCACAAAGTGTGACTAACTTGTCTCTAAAAACTTTATAAGTCATTTTCAATAAAATAAATATGGCATAAAACTCACCAGAGTCACCAGAGTTGGCCACTGATTTATACAAACTCACTTTAATAAAATATGTATTAGAAATAAATTTTAATACAAACCACTCAGATACAAACTTAGACGACGTCAAACAAGCTCATATCATTACAGCTTTGATATTATTATGTTCTCAGTCCTTGGGCAATAGCCTTCTCTCGAGCGAGAGTGATTGATTCATAATCCACTACGCGGACCCAAAGTGATTGATGGATCTTTAATATTTTTATTTTTTTTTTAGTTATCGGGAGAGTGGAAAATCCATTGCTGTACGAATGGATTTGAATTTACGACTTTAGGATAGAAAAACCAGTGCTCTACCAAGCTCCACCGCCAATGCTATATTACCCCTAAAACAGGTTAATTAGTTATTATATATTTATCTAAAACTTTGCTGGAACGTGAACAATTCAGTGCATCCATGGCATCAGCATGGCATCAGCAGTCACATCGATCACTATTTATAACTGGACCCGCGACGCCTCCAGCACTGGACCTGCCGGCAACCGATGGCTATCGACAATTTACGAGTATTATGCTTACTTTCTGTACAATATTCGATATTGGAATTTCTTGACATGGAATATTTTTATGAAAGCATGCTCGGAAATGGAAAAAAATGTTGAGCTGATAGCAATATAAGTAAAATATCAATAACATAAAATATGAGTAACTACCATTCGTTCTTTAAGACTGTGACGTCATAAGACTGTTAAAACTTTTTTGCACCTGTAGTTCTATGGTAGAACTGAGTCAGCCCAAATCAAGTACCAAATTCAAATTATAAATTAAGCTTAGGTTAGTTAAAGGCCTAAAAGTAAATTTATATTCTGATTTGATAGATTGGTTATCTCACTTACATATACGCGATAGGCATGATAACTGATTTTGAACAACTGTTCAGTGTGTTCAGAAGTATCGACAAAAAATAACATAATATTGCAGAAATTAATAGTTTAGTAGTTTAAAAAAGCGATTTAAATTTAAATTTTGAATTTCCTGCCAAAACGCGTCCAAGTCCACGGCATGACAGTAATATTTAACAATCTCACATCTAATGTAAAAAGGAAAACGGTTTTTATATTGAATCCTTTTTCTTACGGTGAAGACGTAATTTTAGTGATTCATGGTCACTGTCATCATGCCTTTTGACAATAGTAATAGTAATAGTGTATTAAAAATAATTATAATAATAATTTTTGAGTAGTTCCCTTTGCTTTGCTTAGTTTGGGACTAGGTAACGTTATGTAAAAATATCCGCCAATATTTATTTTTAAAATATTGTGTATATAATAATATCGCTTGTGCGTATCAAATTTTATGTACTTAGTGTCTAAAAAAAGTTTTTATATCACTTTTATTTGAGAAAAAGTACCCTCCTCTATAGTTAAACATTGAGAGAGAATTTGAGTGCTATGCGATAGCTACGAGATGCTACGAAATACTGAGCTTATGTTTGTATCTTCTCAAATGTATGTATTCAATCATTTTATTCGTCCATCTACTCATATTTGTTTGTTTAACGGAAAGTAATTTAACAAACGTAAATATTTACGTTTAATTTATAAATAAGGATCCTTACGTATGAGGTGCTGAAAAATGTCGTATATGTCAAAGTTACTTCGACGACATGAAAACATTTATTCCTTGCTAATTTTTTTTTTAATTTATGATTTCCTGAAAAAAAAACTATTTCGAGCGGGACTTGAACCCACAACATTCCGCTTGATACGCAAGTGCTCTACCAGTTGAGCCATTTAGTCATTATTTTTATATATGTATGAAGAAAAAATAAATTAATTGAAAAAACTCAGACACCATTTAAATGGCAAACAACATGCAGCCCACTTGATGGTAAGCGGTTACCGTAGCCTATAGACGCCTGCAATACCAGGGTTATCACGTTGTTTCGAGACTTGGATTAAAAGTCTCATGTGCCAGTAAATTCACCTGTGACCACACACTTCGAAGCGGAACAGAGCAATGCGAACACTACTGCTTGGCGGCCGAAATAAGTATAAGTACCTTTTTTCCACCCCACGCACCTGTTAAGCTCGCAAGGAGACGTCTAAGAATTTTGGTTTGCTTAAGCTCAAACATGATTATCTACACGTGTCCACTTATCTAAAAGGCGTAAGCAAAAACAGCCAAACGATGACCAAACACAACAATTTTCTTTGGAGACTCTCGAGCCTGAAGGATACTCAGTTTCTTTCCTTTCCCAAATAACACGTTTCGCTCCATCTAATGGATCCAATTCGACGTAAAGTCCTCCAGGCTCCGCGGAATCAGAGAGGATTTTGAGAGGTCACTGTATCGACACTTCTAGAGGCTTATTATATTTGTCTGGAGTTTTTGATCGTTAAAAAAGTACGCCCTGGAACTTTAACGAGTAGAAGTCGAATAATTGAACTTGGGTTAGTACGTTCCATTTTCAAAATGTACAATGGTTAATAAGATCATTGATGAGTAATTAATATAAGTTTCATGCTGATCTTCGGTACAGAATTACATTTCACGTTTTTATAACACACTAGCCGATCTGCCCCAGCTTCGCCCGGGTGCAATGAAACCGCACCAGTGCAAAGCCGGGGCGGATCGCTTGTAATAAATATACTTTATGTTACTCAGAGATAATGTAGCATTCTAATGGTGAAAAAATTTTTGAAATCGGATTAGTAGTTTTTGAGTTTATTCGTAACAAACAAAAATGCAAAAATACAAATCTTCTCTCTTTATAATATTAGTATAGATAAATAATAATAGCACTGGTAATCTCTAACGGAAGTGACCCCGCCTTCCCTTTTCAAGGTGGGTTCAAAATCAGTCGTGCCAATGAATTTACGATTAAAAAAAATCTGTGCACAATGCCAGTGTTCTCATACGATGAAGGAAAACATCGTGAGGAAACTGGCATGTCCAAGAACTAAAAATTCCATCCGTGTGCCATTCACTAATCCGCATAAGATCCGCGTGATGGGATCAAGACCCAATAACTCTCTCGATAACGTAGGCCAGTGTCCCAGCAATGGGAACTTTAAAAGGCTGTAATGATGGTGATGAGAACACTTGAGGTGGTCTGGAAAGTGATAAGACCGCCTTGATTTCCTACATTATCTAAGGCGAGATGATGCACATACGATGTTGATTAGTGTGCTTTGCAATTATACAACTAATATTCAACCGCTTAGTTAAGGCGAGGTTGATCTGTTTCTGGGCCGACATATTTGTGTATCAGCATAAATGTGAACTAAATTCTAAGCTTGCATTCAAAGTTTTATTAAAAATAATGGTTTGCTGCTTTAGAAATAAGGTAAACCTCAACCCACGGCGGGGACAGTAGATATTTATTAGAGAAACCAACAAACTTGGAAAAGAAGCACAGAGTAATAATAGTCAGGTATAGTATACGAACTATGAGTACACTACATGGCTTCTAAAAACGATGAACGTTATAAACAGATGTAATAATAGTGCACGCAACAGGAACATAGTTAAAATCAAAAAGTTTTATTCTATAGTAATCATATATTAAAGGACTTTTTACATGATTCAATAATTGGAGTGTATCCCCAGTTAGTGGTCCCTTACGTGTGTAAGGGACCAATACTTCATCATTGCAATAAAATATTAGGTGCTTGTCTATTCTAATTGTTCCTTTCTGTTTGCGTCTAGACTCCACTACATTACTATACTGCTTAACGTCAGGAGCCCCGCCCGCCCTGAGGGCGATTCTCGTGCATAGATAAATGGCACGAGAATCGCCCTCAGGGCGGGCAACTTGACAGTCTTGTCACTTGCTAACATAAAAAAAATATGACGGTCGTGGATTATTAGTAAACCGAAAGTTTTAGTAAACGAGTAAACTTTATCCCCGTTGTAAAAACTTGGCGGAAAAGAACATGTTTATTACCTCCCGTTAGAGCACACTACACATAAATTAGGTTGAAGGTAACCATCTTTTATTACGCGGACGTTTTTTTCATTTATCGAAAGCTTATTTTACAGACGGCTTGAGGGGAAATGAGAGACTTGGGATATGGTGTTTTGTATACTCGTAAAGAAGAATCAGTAAAAGGCACATTACATATTTCACTATGTCTTTTGAGTGCACCCGCGGTTTTACCGCCGTCGAACATATTTTTCAACGAACGTTATGGCATTTGCTTTATGATTTTAAACCTAACACCGTGGATTTCAAGTAAAAACAGAATGCGATTCGCTGTAGCACTTTGTGATAGCTCTGTAAACTGCGCAGTCCACGCAGACTGCACAGTGCAAACTAGCTTTAAACCAATCTGTTTCCTTTACGTTAAGGTTTAGTCTATAAGCCCCCAGTAATTACAAACAGAAATTGCTTACTTTCCATAGTCGTTATTTACAGACTCACTTATTAGCCCATCGCTATTTTTCTACTTACACTCAACAGAAAAAACCGATAAACTTCGAAAAACTCTGAATGTTTTCGTATAAAATCAAGAAGTTCTTAAACAACAAGTGTGAAAGTTCAGCGCGCTTACAACAGGCGTAACTCTGCAAATTGGATGACTGCTCCGCCTAGAAGTATTGCCTCGACTCATGCTCGCTTTCATGAGGAAATATTACATTGAATATGAAAAGTTGGAATGTTGTTTTCATATGATTGACCTCATGTTTCTAGCCTAGACTGAACAATTTTTTTTTCACACAATATTCGGTGAACCGTGCATGAGCACGTTTATTTCCACGCTTTGTAACATAGAAACTCGCCATACTTTAAAAACTTACTTTGTAAAAAGGATCAAAATTCACCAGTAGAATCAATCAGTGGGAACACGAAACCGAAAAAAATTTTCCCTCGAACTTAACCAACTATGCTGATATTAGTTTTTTTTTTGACAAAACAACAACAACACCAAAAAAAAAACAACCAAAAACACTTGAACTTAGTTTTATTAAGTTGGCGGCATTTTTCGCGGCTAGGTACCTACTTCCCGGAAGCACACATCTTCACGTGTCCATTACCGGCGGCACATTTTTCGTAATTTCCGGTCGCACGACGGGACCTAAGCTTCGGGACATTGAAGAACCAAGACTGGAGGAGCCTTGTTTGTATTTATACCTTTACCTACTCGTTTCTGCAGTAGCAGGCATGCATCTTTGCGGGCAGCGCCTACTGTGTTCTTCCAAAGTCCGGGTAACGCTGTCACGCACTGTCAGACGACACCGAAGTCAATAAGAAAAAACAGGGCTCTAGCGCAACAGGGCGCAACTCATCCCGCTCGAACTTATCCCGCGGGATCAGTCGACTTAAAAGATAGCGGGAATCCACAAAGCTCAATAGAAAACTTGTATAACTATGTACCTTGTATTTTATTATTTATTTTAGTTGACATAACAATTATTCCGTTAACTATGACTATTATGCAATGGGCCACTGGTGGTAAAACTCTTCAACAAGAGTCCAAATGATTTAAACGCCACGTCAATTGCTGGCATTAAAAAAAATGGGTTGAGAGACGGAATCTTTCATAACATCTTTTTTTTTTATGTCATCAAGTGACAAGACAATCAAGGCGCCCGCCTGATGTTAAGCACCACGCCTGACTATTACAAATGCAGTGCCACCCAAAGCTTAAAGATTGTAAGTGTTGCGTGGCACTGCACTGCGTTCATCACCCCGAGACATTGTTGTTAAATCTCTTTCGCCCAGTAATTTCACTTGCTACAGTGTCCTTCAAACTTAAACACAGTAATGTTTGCACACTACTGCTTGGAGGTAGAATATCTGACGCTCTGGTGGTACCTACCAAGACGGACTCTTGCTAAAGAGTCCTACCACCAGGTCATATCATAAACATCAACCACGAACATTCTTAAACGCGAGCCTCTTTCGAAGCGCGTCACAAAGCTAACCTCATAACTAAGTACTAATTATTCCAACTAGGATAAGCAATAAGCATAAAATGATGATGGAAAATGAAGTGGTTGACATCATTTGGGTATGTGTTATTTTTTTACACACGTATTTTTGTGTAATAAGTGAAATTCATCAAAGAAGATAATTGTGCCGTCTCCAGCCTTTGCTCTGCTCAACTTTGGAGTACGTTCAGCTAGGTAACATTTTTCACTGTGCCCGCAGCTTTTTTGTATAACTTTGTTTACGTTGCCACGAGTACAGAGCATACAATAAGAATCGCACTACCACTTTTTTTCTAATACTATAATACGATAGTTTGAATGTTTGGTATACCTAATACTAGCAAACCCGCCCCTGCCTCGCACAGGAACTATAAACCTTCCTTTTGAATTACTCTATCTTATGATGATATCCGCATTAAAATCTGTTGAGTAGTTTAAAAGATCTAAGCATATATATGTATATAAGGTCATTCATTATCAACCTGACAAACTTAAGGGGTAAGTTCCACACGTAAAAAAAAAAATACTTGTACTTTTTTTTTTCTAAACCTTTATTTTATATTTAAAAAAAAATTACGTAATACTGCTTTATAATTTGTTATCCTTGTTAGAAATCGAAAAGGCAGCGCTTGGCACGTGTCAATAACCCGCGCGTCCTTGACCTGCGCGTGTCCTTGACCCGCTACGGGGCGCGCACACTCGCATATTTCATTATTACGTCCCTTAACTCGATTCCCAACAATGATAAATAATAATTGAGCGGAAAAACGTAATCGATTTTTCTATTGGTTTACTTGGGATTTTTAAGACAAAATATACATAAAAAAAAATATAGGTACATATATTTTTTTTTATGTGTGGAACCTATCCCTTAAGTTTGTCAGGTTGATAATGAATGACCCTGTATAGAGACAGACAAGTGAAGTGACTTTTTTATACTTATAAAGATGTCATATAATATCAATATTATATAATAGATAGACTAGCCACTAAACTAGTGCTTAAACTAAACTTCCTTTTTTTTAAACTTTCCTCCTCTTGAATCACTCTTTCTATTGATGAAAACCGCATTAAAAACCGTTGCGTATTTTATTCAAATCTTGGAACCGCAAGTAGCAGCAAGTTTTTGATGAATTATATGTTAAACCTAAAAAAATACATACATAAAATCACGCCTGTATCCTGTAGGGGTAGGCAGAGACCACGGATTTCCACTTGCTTAAAAACTTAAAAAAATACACCTAAAAAATGTATATGTGACTCGTCACCTTTTTATTCCGTGTTTCGAAGGGCACGTTAAACTGTGGCCATGAAGCGGTCTATTTACGGCCAGTCACCAAAGTTGGGCAGTAATGATTTACTGGCCAACTTTGGCGACTGGCCGGAAATAGGTCGAATGAACCTTACGTCGGTTTGCTGAACAGTTGTTAAACTAGTGAATTACTCAAAATCAGCTTATTTCAGTCACGAATAGTCACGTTTTGCCAAACTATTGACTGAACAGAGGCGACTTGAGGCTAGATGTAAACGAATTCACCTTGTTGGTCGAAGCTGAATGTTTTTTAATTCTTAAGTTTTTTTTGCATACAAACATTTAATAATATTATAGCATGAATAAAATATTACTTTAACAAAGGCGAGCTTAACCCTAACAAGTGTTTTCTTCCAGCAAACCATTAAGGTTAGAGAGATGATTAAAATGATGAGCACACAGAATAATAATAGGACATAGGTTAGGTAACCTGTCTTATTATTATTTTGAATGATTAAAAATAGCATAATTATTATATTAACATACAGTAACTAGACTACATTTTTTTTGGAACCAATAAGACCACTATATTCAGAAGTCTAATTCTCTTTGTGGTGGTTTGAGCGTGAGTCTGATGCAACATGACAAACTACTGGTTCCTCTGTGTCTGAGTGCTGAGCAACGGTCCTTAGCTGAGAGTCTACTCTCGAAAGCGACAAACGAAAATCATAGCAAATATCGTAGTCCAACTTATATCGGTGACAACTAAGTTCTGAGAATTCACGGACATAAGCTGAACCACGAAATCTGTCACGATATAAAGCTTTTGTCCGCAAGAGTAGACCCTTTGATTTATTGAATTTGTAACGGCCAATGGATTTATGTCTGTAGACTGTATTCATCCTTTTGACTGTATTCATTTTTATGACTTTATGTGAGTATTCTTTTAAAAATCTTTTGTTATTACTTCTCTCAACATTGCAAACCAAGGATCGGTCAGTTAAAATATCAAGATATGTATTTATAAAAAGCTTAGTGACCGTGACATACAAAGCCTAAACTAGCCTAAACCGCTGGACCTTAAAACTTCAAGCTTGGAGGGTCATTTTTCAGTGTAGGGGTGCAATAAGTAAGAAATTTCCGAAATTCAACTCCCAGAGGAAGCAGTGAAAAAAGTTTATATATAATATAATTATGTAGTTTATGTATTATTTAAGTAAGTAGATTTATTTTTATATTATTAATCTTTATTTATGTTTATGTACCTGGAGTTTATGTAAGATATTAAATTTTAATTATAATATTATGTGTAAAATATAGTTTAAATGTACATACCTAGGTAATTGTTATTTTTATTGTTTTTTTTTTAATTATTCTTCAAAGTTTTATTTATTACAGAGTGCCTTGTACATTGTGTTCATTCTTCGTTATTTTATTTTTATTGTTTTATTGTTTGTAAGGTGTACACTGTACTATAAAAAAAAAACATTTACTCATTCATACCATTTATTCAGTACCCATGGTATAATAATTAAGGCAATATTTATTTTAGACCTCAAATAGAATAAAATATCTTCTGAACACTTTAAGTAAGAAATTGGGGGCAAAGAAGGTTAATTTTCGAGCATTAACCCACAAAATTAATTTCTCCATTCGTTTTATTGCCTTGAATAATTAGCTGACGGTCCTGATAGTGATAAGTACCGTCCGCTGTAAGAACCAGACAAATGTATGTCGATTAGTTGTTTACGACCATTCGTTTGTCACTTCTCACTTCAGTGCGGCAGTTGTGTGACTTTGTTGCAATCAACTTCATTCAGTAACCTATCCTAAATTGACTCCTCCCGACTCAAATGATATTGTAAGAATATAAAGTTAAAATTGTTTTCCGGACTTGAACTTTCCGTCCCAGCTTCGCGCGGGTGCAATGAAACCACACCCGTGTGAAGCTGGGGCGGGTCACTAGTAATAAATATAGCCTATGTTACTCAGGGATAATAAATAGCTTTCTAATGTTTAAATAATTTTTGAAATCGGACCAGTAGTTTTTGAGTTTCTTCGTAACAAACAAAAATACAAATATACAAAAATACAAATCTTTCGTGCTCTGCAACCCAAATACAGCAATAGTTGCACACTACTCTCAAAGAAATTTGTCAGTGACACTGCTGCTTGGAGACAATATCTGGCACTGCTGTGTTACCAACGTCCATCAACCAAAACGATAAAACGGTAATAAAAATACACCATACAGCCAAACTTGGAGTCACTTTGGCTCCAGCGGAACAACACGTCTGCCGGAGAACAAGTCGATGGTCCTGATGATGTCCCGAGGAAGGATGAAACACGTGTCGATATTTTTCTTTTGAGGTTAACTGTGGTAACTGTGTGACCTCATTAGTTAATAGGTTAAGCGGAATAGTACTAGAGATTTTTCGTCTGTTTTTTATCTTGTAATGGATTTCCGCAAAGGAACGCCTGAATCTATCAATTAAGTAAACCCTTGTTAAATACCTAATAAAATATACTCATATTTGCATCAAACAAACTTTGTAACAATAATCGTTGCCAGTTGGTAATCCGATGTTATGTTGTGATGATCATTTAACAATGAGTTTCCACACACTCGCAGTTGGTCGTTCTTTCTAGGACACTCAACTCAACTCATACATTTTTATACCCTCATCTCCGAGCTCATCCACAAAACATTTTCTAGTGGGTACGTCCCTAGTACGCAATATAAACGTTACTATGTGCTCACTCACCCAAGGAAGTAAAGATCTTGAGAGCCACTTCAGTCCACTTCACAGTTCTGTAATGACCCCTTCCCTTTACATAACTGGGGGAGATACTCTTTGAGATATTATAGGACTAGGGACAAAATTCAGCGAAATACCGCGCGTTAATTCCACCTCGTTATATTTGACGTTTTGTGCGCCCAGATATGGTGCTTTTGGCATTTTAAATTATGGCCATGACGGAGGCTTCAGACGGTCTATTAACTCAGTCACCAGAGTTGGCCACTGACTCACATGAACTAACTAATTAACAAATGTTAAGCAGGGTGGAAGTACCGGCGGGTTTTCCGCCGCCAGATTTGACACTCCTTTTTATAGTTTACTCCTTTACTTGTTTTTTTTTTATAGTTGGTACAAAAGCTATTGTAAATTCTTTTATAAGTACTTTTTTTAAGCAAAATTATTTTACCTTCCAAGAGAAAGCCAAGCCCAGATCATAAGAGCCTTATTCCATGTACACTTTTGCAAAGTTGCAGAGTGCATAGAGTTATATTCTACTCGTAGCATAACTTGCACCGGATGAAGTGTACACCGTCACTACATATCAACCTCACCTCAGCTCTATAGCGTATTTGTTGTATGAAACTCTGTGGTACAATGTACACTAGTCAACATCGTATTGGTATCACCTCTCCCGAGCAAACGTCAAAACTGCAAGTGAGCGAGTGGTCAACTCGTGGATCTCGTGTTTACGGGCAGCCTCAAAGTTGGTGTCAAGGTGATACACTGTACATAGTCACAGGAATCAAAGAAAAAAAAAGGAGCTTCAAACTTCGATTGTGCGCCATGGTTTCCGCGCTTTGAAAGACACAGTCAACGGTGCGCGGTCTCCCAACTGTAGGGACGCTGCCAGTCCGGTGACGGGCTAACGTCGCTCGTCGCGCTGTTGGGGCGAGGCAAAGTTGTGTTGGTGACGATCCCATTCGTCTGCTTTAACATTTTAAAAACCTGAAATCAACCTTGCAAATCAGTTGCCTGGGAGTTGTAATGAGTAAAAGAATTTGTGCTTAAACGGAAACCGTGTGCACGTAAAAGGCACTAATTCCTCGCTCGACTGCAACGGTCTGGATCCAAACAACCTTTTGTTCACCTCCACTGCTTTACTTTTTATTTTTTACAAAACAATGAAACTTTGTAAACAACCTTTTATAGGAAATTCTTGGGTCGTTAACTGAATGTTGCATTAAAATACTTAGCAATAGTGAAAGCTTTATTTACTTAGATAAGTTTACCTGGTGGTAGGACTTTTCAGCAAGAGTTCGTCTTGGCGAGTGTGGGTGGTGGCTGTGCCAAAAAGTATACCTTCAAGCATTAGGTGTAGGTGTACAAGCACTGCTGCAGGTCTGAAAGACACTGTAGCAAGATAATTAATTTACAGTCCACTGAAAATCGTACATTTTGGTCCTACGAAGCCAGATAAATTGTGATAAGGCACCTTTGGATTTTAGCCTTCAGCTATATTATCAACTTTCGAGCGATATTTCGAAAATTTGATTCACTTTTTTTGTTTTGTCGTACTTTATAATTTCACTGGTCATTGAATTCTCGTTTGTTTACTGTGGGTAGGTTGGGTTAAACGTGTGATTGTCACCTGTCATCTTTTCGTTGTCATTTTGTCAACATCACTCAAAGTGACTTTGACGTTTCTTTTTCGGTCTGACAGGTCGACAATCAAACGTATATTCTAAAACTGACCAGGTGTTAGTTCCTATCTGTACCGGTCGTGAAAATAGCCCCTTAACTCCTTACGTGTTTCTATCTTTATTTTGCTTTGCATTTTGTTTGTTTTGTTGATTTGGCTGTTCCCTCTTTCGTGTCGTTTCCAGCCAGGTTAACTTGACTATATTATTATGCCAATGGATACACGTAAGGGAGTTTTGGAGAAAGATACCATGGCAGATAGCGATCGGGTCTCGCGTGATTATGCTAATATGAGGTTAGAGCTGTTAGATACTTCAGATTTGGTAGGTGTTTCGGAACAGGAAGTAACAGCTCTGGCCTCAGAGTTTCACGCCGCGCAGAAGAATCTGTTAATGCGCTTGCCAACAGCTGATAGGAACAGTGAGTTCGCTTACACTGTGGCATTTGACAAAAGGTTACATAGTGTTATGGCCAGACTTAGGCTGGCTGAAGTTAAGCCAATGAGAGAAAGTCACAGTAGTTTAGCGAAACTACCAAAAATAAGTATAAGGCCATTTGACGGTAAGCTAGAGAATTGGGTGTCGTTTAAGGAGCTGTATGACTCACTCATACACAAAAGGGACATGCCAGATGTCGAAAAGTTGCACTACTTACTGTCGAGTGTTAATGGGTCGGCATATGACCTGATTAAAAACTATCCATTGTCCGAAACTAGTTATCTTCTTCTCAGAATTACATTCACGAAAGTTTAAGGGTTACGTACGAGCGAAGTACTGTGCTACGTTGAAATCTTTTGGTGACACTCAAAGACTTTTTATATCAGTCCTTGGTGACACTGCTTTTGTTATGGTCAAGTGTTATGCTTAATATCAGGCGAACGACTATGGATAAGATAAGGTTAGTGACATATCATAATTTTTTCTATCACCAGAGTTCGCCACTGACTCATACGAACTTACTTTAACCACTTGTATCGAATCAAAAATCGAGTTCAAAAACTCTTTAACCAGCCGCTTCCGAATAAAAACTACCAACCGCAACGCGTCCGAAAAACACCTAAAGCGATTTTCAGTCGAAAAACAAGGCCGAAGCAACGGAACTGTTCGTCAATCAAACTCGCAGCAAGGTTTAATTACGCGGCAGGGAGTTCCAACGGAAATGCACGGAAATATAGTAGCATTTACAATAGTGCACTGAAAAAGGCAGCTAAAGAAAACGGCAGGAACATGCCTGTTTTAAGGGTCCTCTCGGCCGTCTTAAAGGCGTGACCATCGAAGCGGAGCTAAGCGGCTTCAACCAATAGATTATTTATGAGATAGAGCAGCTCATGCTCTGTTCCGCAGTTCAAGCATAATAGTGGATTTAAGAAAAAAAGCAACTAGAAGCAAAACTAGTGCGTTCAAAATAATTTAAAAGTTTTATTGGGCTTCTGCTGGTTTGGTAGGTATACGAGGAACGCACACATTAAATCTTCCTTCTTTACGTTCACCACTAGAACCGGACGGCCATCATATACTGGCTGCTTCTTTACGAAAACCAGAACGCTGCAAGCACTACCGCCTAGCCACTTTATAATACACCACTTCACCAATTTAATTAAAACTCCACCTAGTTCAGTCTTTTAAGTATTTTTTATAGATTCAAGCCTGTAACTTGTAAGTTAGTACAGACCTAGACGCTGCACTTGGAATTCCAAAGATTTTGCTCTTTTTGTATTTTAAAACAGTTTGAAACAGACGGCAGCTACCTTGTTATTTGCAGTTCGGAAACTGAAATTAACAATTTCAAATAAAAATAAAAATGTTAGGCGCATGGCGAAACCATATTTTGCAGTTTGGAAACTGAATTAACAATTTCAATTAAAAATAAAAATGTTAGGCGCATGGCGAAACAATATTTTATTATTGGAATTCTCTGGCTTGTGAAAAGTAATCTATAGCTCTGTACAATGTTCACAAGTAAGTAAACAAAATGTTTATTAACAAAAACCATTCTTAGGGTTCAATAATGGCAAGAATCGCCTTGTTAAATTGATTTCAGTTGAAACAGATATACTTCTTGACATTTTGTTCAGAAATCGATTTAACAAGGCATTGAACGAGGTATCGTAAATGGGCCTTTATTGAAAGACAATTATTATTATATGCTAGCCTTCGCCCGCGGCTACGCAGCTTCGCTCGCGTGATACCAACATGTAACGTTGCTTATATTCTCTTCTAGATCACTATAATATATACCTATATCTATTCCATTGTTCCAAATCCAGTTCCATTCAAATCCGCTCAACTATTTAGGTGCGATTGAGTCACAAACATACAAATATCTAAACTTTCTGATTTAAAATATTGGTAGGAACTTCAGGTATTTATAATTGAAAGATAGTATTACATTACCAAGCAATTTCCGTTGCAACCGTTTTTATGATACTGTAAAATAAGGCCGAAAAAACGAGAACTATGAAATAGCATTTGCCACTTTTTCACCATATATGAAGCGCTCGTGACGTAGCTGGCTAAGTTGTTGATAACAGATCAACGAAGTTAAGCACTTTCCCGCGTAGTCACCATTTGGCTGGGTAACCGCCAGTGGCAATTTCAACTGAGCTCTTCCGTGCTTCGTTCGGAGACACGTCCCGGTCGGTCCCTTCTTTTTTTTTGTTGTTGGCCATGACGCAGGTTTTCAGGCGGCTTAATAACTCAGTCACATCGGAGTCAGGCCGTATTAGGCCCTGCTTACTTTTTTCCGCCATATAACGCCGGTAAAATATAACATTCGCCGCTTGTGAGAGAGAAGAGAGAACCAAAGCATCGAGATAATTAGCACGTTATTCATCTGAAACGCGACCAGCTGCCAGTTACGTTTAGTGAATGGCTCACAACACGCAATGTGAGATGATGGCAAACGGGCGACAAAAAGTATGCAAATGTTAGCTGAAAAAAAAGTAGGTATGTGTTGAACAGAGCCTGTGTGCAGTGCAGTGTAGCGTGTAATGGTGAGAAACAGGAGTAGATAATAAATAGACACCGTGACACTTTTCACATAATTATTATTGCATATGTTGAATGTTTAAACGTTACATTTCCTTATGATTAACAGAGTATTACGGGATTCGAGAAAGGCGCACATATTGAATAAAATGGATGCTACATTACATGTTGCTTTGCAAAAGGGGTGCCGAACAGAACAAGACAAGAGTGTCGACAAGAGAAAGCACACAGTCAAAATCATAGAGACGTAGAAGATTGAAGTAATCAGTATCAACGTCATATTGATTACCATAGACAACATTTTAGTCACTAAACTGCTAATCTATGGGGCTTACAAACGGACAGGTTTCTATCGTATTGGTGTACATTAATAGAAGCTTATTACAATATTTCCAACACTTCCCCTTACACCATACAATAGAACTTCAATCCTCCTTTCAATAGTTACATATAACTAAGAAGCTCTCACATTTAACTGATACATAAACTCATTATGCTTACATGACGACAAAGCCTTTGTTAGTATGTCAGCTATCATCTCTGTAGTAGACATGTATGAAACTGAAACATGACCTTTACTTATCAAGTCCTTTATAAAATGATAGCGAACATCAATATGCTTTGTCCTCTTATGACAATTTTTAGAAACCAAAATCTTTTGCGCACTTTGATTATCATTAAATAATTTACAATTAATAGTTCTATTCATAATTTCTGACCAAAAGTTTTTGATAAATAGAACATCTTTACAAGCATCGCTGATGGCGAGGTACTCTGCTTCAGTACTTGACATAGCGACGCAGCGCTGTTTCCTACTCTCCCAGTTAACAGTGTTAGATCCTAACTTAACAACAAAACCAGTGTATGATTTTCGGTCTACAGGATCATTCGCCCAGTCAGCGTCAGCAAAAGCTACAAGATCTAAACTTTTACACTCAATAAAAATTAAACCATGGTCAATTGTTTTTGCTAAATAGCGAAGGATCCTTTTTCCCGCCAACCAATGACTTTTATCATAGCAATTATTAAATTGACTCAAGACATTACATGCATATGTTATATCAGGCCTAGTACAGACACTCAAGTACATTAAACTTCCAATTAATTCCCTAAAATTATAGTCACATACACTTTCATCTTTAGACTTATAAAATTTTTCGTTTAGCTGCATTGGTGTAGAAACTCCTTTACAATCAGACATTCCAAAACGACACAGTAGTTTTTTGATATAATCTTTTTGGTTTAACATTATAACACCTTGTTCTCTATTTCTAATAACATTTATTCCAAGACAACTTTTAATTGGTCCCAAATTTTTAACATTAAATTGACTACTAAGGACATTAAAAATTTCAAGTTTCTCTACACTATTGTTACTAAATATATAAAAATCATCTACATAAAGAGCCAAAATGGTTAAACTATTGCTAGAGTTTCTTTTAACATATACACAAGGTTCACATTTGGTTTGTGAATAACCATTACTAATTAACAATTTATAAACAGTTTCATTCCAAACTCTACTAGCTTGCTTCAGCCCATAGATGCTTTTCTGCAACAAACACACCTTGTTATTATGTGTTATAAAACCTAGAGGTTGCTCCATAAATATCTCTTCTTTTAATTTACTGTGAAGAAAAGCTGTAGCAACATCAAAATGATCTATGTCCATGTTAAACTCATTCGCCAAGTTGAATAATATTCTCATGGTTGAGTGCCTGACTACTGGAGAAAAAGTCTCATCAAAATCAATTCCTGGTTTTTGGCTAAAACCACGAGCAACAAGACGAGCTTTAAATTTTTCAAAGTTACCAGAGGCATCTTGTTTGACTTTGAACACCCATTTACACTTAACTATGTTTTTGTTAGGTGGCTTCTCTACTAACTTCCAGACACTATTACTTAGCAGCGAGTCATATTCAGACTGCATGGCTGCCCGCCACCTCAGGTGGAAAGGACTAGACATAGCATCTTCATATGTCGAAGGTTCGTCGTACGTAATTTGTCCATGAGAATAAAGAGAATAGTCATACTCGTAATCACCATACCTCTTAGGAGGAATACCCCTTGTACTTCTTACAGATTGTTGACATGGCACATCCTGTGCCAGCTCGTAGTCGCTCACGCCGCCGCCGTCGGCGTCACTGCCGCCAGACTCTACCGTAGAGTCACTCTCCCTCGCCCAAGACTGCTCGTGTTGTACACCTTCATTGCAGTCGGCGTATTGGGATGGCGATGCGGCTTGCTCATCAGCAGGTGCGGCTGCTATGGGGGCCTCACTTCCAACGCAGCCACTTTCCTCTGAAACATTTCTTGAAATTCGTTCATTATCACAGCTCAAAATAGGTACTGAAACTTTGTTCATGTCCTCTAAATATTGTAAATCAGTCATATTAGAATTATATTTATTATTACTTAAATTAATATCACATTTGTTCATCTGAATATTCCCATTTGATTCTATCATATTAGATTTAATATCAGTCAATTCAATAAAATGAACACTTCTTGATTTAATTATTTTCTTTGGATTTGTTGGATCTACCAACCTATACCCCTTGGACGATTCACAATAACCCACAAAAATACACTCTAATGACTTTGCATCAAACTTGTGACGGTTATGTTCTGGTATTAGAGAAAATGCCTTACAACCAAATACTCTCAGGTGGTTCAGGTTCACTTTGGATCCTGACCATACCTCTTCTGGAATGCCGCCGGACAAAGCAGCTGTGGGGCTCCGGTTTTTAAGATAAATTGCTGTCATAACAGCCTCACCCCAAAATCGCTTGTCTAGGCGCGCTTCAGAGAGCATACACCTGGCTTTCTCTACAAGGGTCCTATTAAGGCGTTCTGATACACCATTTTGTTGAGGAGTGTGTGGAATACTAGTTTCATGAATGATACCTTCATTTGAAAGAAACTTATCAAAATATTTACTACAGTATTCCCCACCATTGTCTGTTCTAAAACGCTTGATTGTTTTACCCGTCTGCTTCTCAACTAAATTCTTAAATTTAACAAAATAAGACATAATCTCATTTTTATGAAACATGAGATAACCATAAGTCTTTCTAGAGAAGTCATCTGTGAATGTAACCAAATAACGTGATCCACCCCAGCTGGTTTCCGACATAGGCCCACAAACATCAGAGTGTACCAACTCTAATAACTGCTGAGCACGCTTCGCTTGGCCTTTAGGAAAAGAGTGCATTGCAAGCTTCCCCTCAATACATGAGATACAATGTTTCAACTTACCATGACAGTCGTCTTCAAAAACAACACCATCGGCAAGGTTGCGAATCCCATACATACCATGCAAGCTCAAATGCCCAAGTCGCTTGTGCCATACCTCCAATGGCACGCTACCTCCAGCAGATAACGCACTTTGTGCTTCTTGCTCATTTCCTGGCAAAATATTATCATTTGTGGACACAGTACATTCTGAAACAAAATTTAGGTTAGAAAAACAATCAAGTTTATAAATCCCCCTATAACAAGTAGCACTAGCAAAAGTTTGGCCTTCAGGATCAATTATTTTGCATTTACTTTGTTCAAAAATTACACTAAAACCTGACACTGCCAGTTGACTAACAGAAATTAAATTAGTAGTCAATTTAGGTACAAACATAACATTTGACAAAATCTTTTGATCACTACATTTACTATTGACGTTCAAAGAGACAACACCAAGACCCTGACATCTCAGTGCTTCACCATTAGCCACTGTGACTTTAGTTTTAAATTTTCTGTCAATGTCTCTAAAAAGGTCCATATCACAGCACATGTGCGAAGTACATCCAGAGTCGACAAGCCAGTCCTCACTACTGTAGACTGATAGGAGTGACACTGCGGACACCAACAGTGCATCTGCAGTATGCCTGTCGCTGCCTTCGCCACCTCCTTGCTTCTTCTTATCATTTTTCAACTTGAAACATTTTGCCTTGATGTGGCCCTGCTTTTGGCAGTAATGGCAAGTAATAGGTTTCCTCTTCGTAAGTAGAACCATCTCTTCATTAGATTTGCCATTATTATTGGATTTCCGGAACTCCTCTTGTAGTAACCGAGCTCGCACTGCTTCACTTGTAAGGCTCGCGGAGAGGTTTGCAGTTTCTAGACCAGAAACTAATACGTCGAAATCTTGTGGCAGCCCGCTGAGTAAAATTTCTGCCACCTCCTTGTCATCGATAGTCCTGCCAATGTCAGATAGTTGCTGGACAAGTGTCATGATGCCTTCAATGTAGGCATTCATTGAGCTATACTGATGATAATCAGACCGATGAAGCTTTCTTAACAAAACAACCCTCCGATAAAGTCCTTTATCCTCAAACACATCTTGCAATTTTGACCATGCTTCTTTTGCATTTTTAGCGTCGCGCAAATACTGAATGCAACTCGATTTTACTGATAAGCAAATTCTAGCTAAGGCTTTTTGATCCATGCTGCTGTTAGTCTCAGAACCGTCAATACAAGACCATAATCCTTCCATAATAAGCGCCATACGCATCTGGAACTTCCAGTTGTGATATGTTCCAATCCCGTCTAGTTTTTCAAAGCTATAAAGTCCGGCTGGCGAGGCATGAGGCATGTGCCCGCCATTACTGCACGTACCTTGCTGCGGCTGTGTCATTGCACACAATTGAAAATCCGCCGCTTGAGTTCCACGTGTGTCCCGCCTTCCTGTACCCACCGAATTTCTTTCTTTCTTCTTCTGCTACTATTATTCTGGACCAGAATGATCTGTTGAAGCTGGGCCCATAACCTGTTGAACAGAGCCTGTGTGCAGTGCAGTGTAGCGTGTAATGGTGAGAAACAGGAGTAGATAATAAATAGACACCGTGACACTTTTCACATAATTATTATTGCATATGTTGAATGTTTAAACGTTACATTTCCTTATGATTAACAGAGTATTACGGGATTCGAGAAAGGCGCACATATTGAATAAAATGGATGCTACATTACATGTTGCTTTGCAAAAGGGGTGCCGAACAGAACAAGACAAGAGTGTCGACAAGAGAAAGCACACAGTCAAAATCATAGAGACGTAGAAGATTGAAGTAATCAGTATCAACGTCATATTGATTACCATAGACAACATTTTAGTCACTAAACTGCTAATCTATGGGGCTTACAAACGGACAGGTTTCTATCGTATTGGTGTACATTAATAGAAGCTTATTACAATATTTCCAACAGTATGTCTGCCAACCGCTGGTATGACCTCTCTCAAGTTTTTTTTAAATTTTGCTATTTTATAAGTGAGCGAAGTTCGTAGGAACAAGGAATTTTATATTTGGATTTTTATAAGAGTAGTAAAGTTTTTTGTCATAGAGCTGAGAAAAGTAGTTACTACCACCAGATATGCATACATATTTCTACCACTAAGCAGTAATGACCGCATTGCTGTTGCAATTCAAACCGTTGTTGTTGTTGGTTTCCGGTGAAATTACAGACACATGAGTCTTTAGATCTACAACTTACAACAACTACAACGCGCAAAGTGATATCTCTTATGTTGCAAGCGTGATTAGCCTACTGTAACCGCTTACAATCAAGTGGGTCGTACTCTTGGTTGCCTCATTAGTGGTATAAGATAAAAAAAAACAGACGAAAAATATCTAGTACTACTCCGGTTAACCTCTTAACTAAAGAGGTCACACAGTTATCTTCAAAGCAAAATGACACATGTTTCATCCCTCCACGGGATCATTAGGACCATCGACTTGTTTTCCGGCAGACGTGTTGCTCCGTCGAGTGCTGGAGCCAAAGTGAGTGTTAGTGGTATAAAAAAACAGTGCTGATAATAAATTGCTAGTCTACCTGAACCCAACACAAACAATGGACTATTGAAGCTGCAAACCGCATGTTTATCAGGAAGCCGGTGAATACATGTCCTTTTGCACGATTGTCTTGTACACGCGTGCGAGCTGCCTAGTCGACTGCCTGGATAGCACTATGATATACACTTCAATGCGGTGATTATAATCTGTGTAGTGACGTTTATAATCTAATGTTTTATCAGCGAATCAAAACAAACTAGAAATGACCTGATTGGCTGTTAGGTGCTACAGCCATGTACAAGTTTGCACGATGTTTTTAAATGTTCCTTGGGAGAGCCTTAATTGTCCGTTGATTATAATTATAAAAAAGGGTATCATGGCGTAACATTTGTAGCTTGTGGAAATGAATAAAACTTAAGTTTCATTGCGGGCAATGATTATGTACCATTGTTACGTTATTAGCTTACTGACTGACTTACAATCAACAGTCGTTATACTGTGTGTTTTATGTAACACATACGGTTTTAATAAATACAAAAAAGTGATTTATTTCTTGGCTAGTTAAAGGAAACTGGTGATATCCGGACCGAGTGAAACCAAAGTTTGTATTCTATTCGTTCGCGTTCCGTAATTGAAAAAGGGTAGTTTTTGTTACTATATTTTCCTTAAAGGCACAAAAAAGCTCTTAACACTGGACAGTTTTATTCGCTGTTACCTAGTATAAAGTCGTGAAAGGCATTACAGAGGCCTTCGGGCGGCCTAACTCCGTCACCAAAGTTGGCCACTGACTCATACGAACGTTTTTATTTCCTGCAGTATAAAAATCACAAAGTAAGCCAATGATTTAGCGAGTTGCTGTTTTTCATACAATTTTCCTTAGCGTGTTTGCAGAGTTTTAGAAAGAAGTTTTATGGACTTATAATGTTGGAGACTTTGATCCCCATTTATTTAGTCGATAGTCTGAAGATCGCAAAAAATCTGTAAACAACCAACAGTGCCACATTTCATGAAGCATTTCTAGTAAAAGGTTTTTTATTTCGGCATGCGATAATACTGTCAAGTTGTTCGCTGACCATAACAGATGCAGTGCCACCCAAAACTTTAAATTTTAAAGTTCTGCGTCTGCGCTTGCCACCCCGAGACGTAGTTGTTAAGCCTCTTTCGCCCAGTAATTTGACTTGCTTCAGTGCCCTTTAAACCTAAACACAGTAATGCTTGTACACGAAACTGCTGCTTGGAGGGAGTGCTTCTCCTTTCATCCCAAGATTTTCATACCAACATATACCTACTAAGAAGAATATTATCTGACACTGCGGTGATAATACCCACCAAGAAGGCCTCTTGCTGAAAAGTCCTACCACCAGCGATAGTGGTAGTTTGACTTAGTATTCGTTTGTAAGTAAGAAAAATTTTTTTATCAAGTCTCTGTGAGTCAAAATTGGTAGCGAGCGCTAAACTCGTTCTTATTTACTGGTTAGGTTGGACTATCGGTCAGAAAACCTACCCTATATTATACATAAAACACTTGGTGTGGCCTGAAAAATTTTTTTGCCAGCTATGCAAAATATTGCTTTACAAGCGTCATTGAGTTTTTAATGTTTTTAAAAACAAAATCATCTCTTTTTTAGAATATTCACAGATTATTATGACAGGTAATTCTTGGATATCATGTTCACATTCATTTAAGTATGAAATTTAATTCCGAACACGTATAGAAGCTTCTTGGAAAGCTTTGTTTCATCTAGTTCTATCGCACTATCGCATCGTCTATGATCCAGTTTATTTTATTTCACAAGGAAGCTGCAGCCGGCAACTGCGATCGACAGCTCATAACATTACCTACGTGACTGTGAGAAATGAGTTTTTAAATGGATTCCTCGCGCTTCCGATGTTGATGCTTCTCATACAACGAGCACTAAACCAATAGAGGAGAAATGTTGACCATTTAATTCTGCAACTGATCAGTGACTTATCACTAACAGTAACAGTTAGTGTTGTAGGTACTGTTTCAGCATTGGCATATGCAGAAACAGTACAGCACCAATACTGTACCTGTGTACCTCCGTTCTTATATTATTATCGATAGTAATAGTTGCTTGCCCAACTCTAGTATGATATTGGGTTGGACAATCTAAGAGCAGCGGTCGTTGCATTAGCTTAGCGGAATTGTTTTCAGGCAAAATGAGTCACATTTCTTCTCTATCGGTTAAATGCTCGATGTTCTCATCCATCTTAATATAATGTGTAGCATTCTTATACTTAATGCTACACTGCAATGGAATAAACAGCTTTTTAATTAACACTTTAGAGTTGCTACTTACAATATCCCTTTCAAAAGTGAACCTTATTCATTACTGATAAAGTTTTAACCAATCCGGTAAAGAACAAAAACGTATGAGTATGTACTTACTTTAATGCACTGGTAAAATAAGCAAAATAAATAACGTTGCAAATTGTGATAACACAAGTTACCAGCCGATTAAACTGTTGAACTCCTGTTGCCGCTAATCCGCCGTCAAATGCCAGAAGATCATAAAGAAAATTTGCATTAAATTCGGTTTATTCGAGAATTCGTGGCCGGCGGGTATTTCACTCGCACATTATGGGACATTAAGCGCCCCCTTCACCCACGTTTGCTGAAATAATATTTTTCAAGCTGTTGAGTTACTTTTTATTTTAACCGTCGTCGTCGCCAAATGAGTTTCTAAACGCAAATATATCATTTGCCGCCAAGGGTCTTAAGAAATTTAAATTAATTATATTATGAGTGTGAACTGTAAAATTGTATACAATGTTATTTGCCCAATTAGGGGTTTTCGTCTCAAGTTATTAAAAAAAAAAAGCTGTCTATTTAGATGGCGTTAGCACTACGTTTGGCGAGCTATGGTGAATGTGTAGGGAATTCAACATTAGTTGCTCCTGCTGTCACTGTCTGTCATACCTCTGGCTGGTGTCAAAGTCATAGTACGTACTACGTAGTACATTAACTTTGATCGTACTGGAGTTAAATTATTTTGCCTCAAGCAGGACATGAACCCACAACCTTCCGCTTGACACGAGACGAAACAAAAACGGAGTTACCAACTTTTTTCTTGTTTTGGTAACCTTTCCCAGTATGGCAGTAGGGCAGATAGCGCCATCTGTCAAAGCAATCGGAACTACTTTTCTTTTTTATCTCGAATCGAAAATCTCTCATTAGATCCGGAAACCATAGAAAAACTATTGTGTCTAGAATCCTGATCGGTTAGTAGAAATGTTTTACACGACATTAATCTTCTATACTAAAATAAAACATCCACTTTTGACTGATAACCAATCTAATAAGACAGGTAGGTACCTACCTACTTAGATGTACTTACTCTTATATGTATAGGCAAACTTATACTAGGGAATTGAACAAAGGTTAAATAATAATTGTGACATCCTCATATCGTGCTGACTTTCAAGTCTAATATTCCAAATAGAATTGATTTTTTGTTGTTCCTTTGGTGGGATCAATAAGAAAGATGGGGTCGAATCCCTCTGCAGATAAAATGTTAATAATAAACAAAAAATATTTAGGGTAACAACAGCTTGGTTGCCGGTTATTATTGTCAAATTGGTGGACATCGCCATTTGACCAAATTAAACGCTTTAGGCTAACACACTATAGAAATAGGCGTTTACATATTTGATAGTGTCATGCCTACCACGTAGACTGAATGTTATAGAGAAATGAGAAATATTTTCGGTGGCATTGCTCAATATTTTGATATTGATATAAGTATTTAGTCCAACCAACTTGCGAGCGAATGAAAAACGTTCAAACTCTTGCTAGACATTTCCAATTCTGCAGCCTTCTCGATCGATTTTAGCGTATAAATACTCAACTCACCTACTTAAAGAACCCATCTTGAAATTACTTTAGAATTTAGCCTTATAATCTCATTAAGTACTTTCTTAAGTGTATCTTAAGCTGGGATTTTTAACATAACGTCACCGTTAAACCATAACCGTAGTAGCGCTAACATATTTGCTATCACTACGTTTGTAGCTGGTACATATTTTAAGAAACTTCGGCTTTTGCGATTCGAATTGAAAAGCAACCAGACACTTTACATTACGGGAGGTAAACATCGATCCAATCGCATCGATGGTGTACCTATGTATGTGCCTACGTCACAAGTTATTCCCAATATCCCAATTTCCGGAGCGATGCGGCGGCTTCAACACACCTTTATGTGCTAGTCTAGTGATAAAATATACCACGGCTTACGTAGAGTTGAGAAACTAGTCAGATAAAAAAACAACTTGACGATAACAACAAATGACTTGGTTTCGCGGTGGGTAAGTTGATTGAGACGCAAAAGGAGCTGTTTTGCACTGCAAGATGAGTGTTTACATGATGGCCTACAATTATCGTTTACTCGACAATTAAGTAACTATCGACAGGAGGAATGACGAAAAATCTTGAAGTAAACAACGTAATAAACAAGATATCTTCCGTGATGTTTCGCAGAATTGGCGTCATCGCTTGTCGTCGAACGCTTCCAAGCATAAGGCCTGCCTGACATGACATACCTTTATTCTAGGTATTAGAAACTATTAGTGTAGTTACATGGTACCATAACACCTATACGAAGTTCACTATTTAATACTATATAAATAAATAACTTGAAATCTTCAATTCATACAATCGTATTGAGAGCTAAATATAAGCTTATCCTCAACTATTCTCAATTTCATCAGTAATGGAACTTTTCACAACTCCTGTGCGACGCCACCTTTCTAGGTATACCTACACACGCTTACAAATCTTATTTGAGCTGTGCGGAATTCGTCTCGCGCCAGGATCGAAGCTTTTATTACCAATACAGCCTTATCCTCTCTTTACATACGAGACGTTGCCGTAAAACACATTTTATGAAACGATACACTTGAAACTAGTTATGTTTCGTGTGTTATATACGTTGAAGAGAAAAAGTGAGAGTGAATCAGCTTTCTATAAAAAAAAACAACACCATACAATAATTCATCATAACAGCCTTCTAATGTTCTCACTGCTAGGCCACTAGCCTTAGATAAATTATGTATCGATAGTATAAAGTCTTGTTTTGGTCAAAATATCACGATTTTAAATGTCTTTCAACAGTTTTCAGCTCAATTAAATTTTGCCGGTTTTGTAAAACAGATATTTCATAAATTTTAAAATACAACGGATGTTTTTACCAAATCACATCGGATCACTGGCCCAGTAGAAGGTTGCTTGCAGAATACAAATCCAAGATGATACCTGACCAGCTCAATTGAAACTCCAGTTCTTTTTAAAATACTTCGGCGCTATTCTTCTGTTTAAAGGATATAGAGGGTGAGAGAGTTCAACGAATGCTGGTCGTACCATCAGGCGGGCAAGTCGACCACCTGAGATTTCAATTTTGCGACGCTGAATTTTATTCGTATTTCACCGCATTTTTTGTTAAGCTGCTCAACATAAAGCAATATACAGAAAAGAGAAACGACACGGGTACCTATGTAAAATATGGTAATGCAAGAAAGCATCCAAGAGTCTAGGAACAGACTTTATCGAAACTTTATGTTGTTCTTGTTTCAAATTACCGTATGGTTAGGTAACTTGAATGAAATAAAAGCCAACGTTTACGGAAACACATTTCGGTGCAAGTGCCGTCATGATTACTGAACAAGCATATTTATTGTTAAATGAGCGTAGTAAAGGCTTCCCAGTTTTTTTAAATACACCATATTGTTTGGAAACCCGCCAAGTACCCATATCAGGCACTCTTGCAGACCTATATAAACCGCAACGTTCCTATATTATGATAGCGGGTATTTTAGTAATGCCTACGAAAAAATACATTTTAACACATTTTTTCCGAAAACTTCCAGACATTTCCATTACAGTACGTTTTGCCTTTCTCGACTGAATAATTCAAGATGCCTAAAGTAAATGACAGAGAAGGGATGATAAGACGCAACCATCTATGTGATTGCAACGAAATATTCTGAATCAAAATTATAAACAACGTTTTTAATTGAGTTGTATCGTTATTTTGTAGTTATAGCTATATAACTAGTATATTTATATTTTACGTGTTTTGTTATTTTCAGGAACAAAAATAAAAACAAATTACACGGCTCAATACCTGTAAGTTATATTTGGATTTTATTATAAAAAAATAAAAGACATTTAATTACACAACTAAATAGAAAGAGTTCAAGAATTAAGTTTTACTGAAACAACTTTATCGATAACAAAGGTAAAGAAATAAGTACCGATCGTGCCCCTCGGGAGAGCGATAATCTACGTCGTACCTCGGAGCAGCGGGTAACTGAAATGACTTATTGAGATAAATTGTTTGCCAAGCGCTCCAAACCAAATTTCCTTAACAGAAAACGGTTGTGTGGTGAAAATTCAAATAAATCTCTATTTTTCTGTACAATGTACACCATATAAAGAAAACCCGGAATTTTAACCACATCGTTTTATCGAATTCATCGAATATTTATGTATTCTGAACCCAGTTTGAGTTTCTCGAGGTGTCTAAGGCAGTGTTCTATTCGACATTTATCACCAGTGTTCCGCAGTTGCCGTTGGCACCATGGAAGACCAGCGCTAAAGTAGTATGTATGCTGCTTTAGCAAATGCTGAATAGCGACCATTTTCAAAGACTTATGATCTAAATGTACTCGTATATGCTGCTTAGATATACACTTTTAATATTATTACCATCTGCTATGTATCAACTGTCTCGAAATAAACTTTTTTACTTTACTTTACTTTACATCTGCTATTGTTAGCAGCTTTGAGTCAGAGGCCGACTCTAGTGAAAGAATTGCTAGGCCACCTAATCACTTCTGCTATGGTCTAGTATTACAAGATAAAAGAAACTTTACGGTATTATGGTTCTTCCCAACTTTTCAAACCGATTTTGATCAACTCGACGAAGTTCAATCAAACTTGCACTCAAGTTCTAATGACTAAGTTGATAGCGATGAAATACTTTGATGAGTAGACCATAATAGACATCATTGTAGTTCGTAGTTCTGATTGATTGTTATCATTATCATTAGACGGATAACTAAGTATTTTTATTAAAGTACTACGTATAGCCGAACCGCAACCGAAGTAACCTGAATAAGACAATATAATAAATATCATATTGTTATCTAATAAAACACTATATACCACATACCATACACGACTATTCGAGTAAGTAGCAATGAGAATAGAAAAGAAAAGCTATCCGTGATTACGTTCCCGCGGGTAGAGGGTAGGGTAGAGTCGTTACACGGGAATGCAGAAAATGTGTTCTGTTTTATTAGAGGCCAATAAATTCCGAACGTGATCCAGCGCAATGGATCATGGCTAGGATAGGAAGGTATGGGATCACGAGAAAAAGGTTTATTTTGCCTTATTTATTCGTTGTAGAGTTCCCCGACCTAAGTTTTATAAGTATATAATTACAAACCGAAATAATTTTCACGGAATGGTTTTAAAATTATATATTGTAGAGAAAATATATTTAACAAGCTGAAATTATTTTTACACTATGGTAAAATATGAACTGCTCTGAAAAATATAATAAAAGGACCTGCAAGGCAGGCAACGCTTCAGCAGTACCTCTGGTGTTGCGTAAGTCAATGGGCCGTCAATGGGCAAACAGGCCGTCGGCGTCGTCAGCCTGTTTGCCTCTTTATATAAAAAAAATGTTTTTTTAACAGTCGACGGCTTAAACAGTTAGGTGTATGGATTTTAGGAAATTAATAATGAGCGAAACTAATTTTGTAGATTACGATTGTTAATTAATTCGTTCGTTCTAATAATGATTTCCGAGTTCGTGTCCCGCGTTCCAATGCATTCATTTGTTTTCATTAGTTACCTACTAAGCTATACACGGTTTTTTGAAACAGTTTTATAGGACTGCATCTATTACCAACAAATGTAACTTTTCCAAGTGTACAAAATGTATCAAGGTGTTTTTTTTTTTGTTTTATTGAATTGAACCGTTTATACCCAGGTCTTTATGCCTTCCGGGAGTGACAACGAGGCGGTATCGCCAAAATAAATATTATATCAGTGATGTTTTACTTGACACCACTGCCCCTCCTGACTCCGCTCGTATGACTCTACCTGAAACCTAAATGTAGAGTTTCATTCTAAAACTTAAATCTACGTCCCTAATTGCTTGTCATCTAAGAAAGTAAAGCTAGCTTTCCATAAGTGAGTATCTACGTATATATTGCATGACAACGAAGCAATCCCATCGCGTAATAGAATCTAATAACAGAGGTGTGTATGGAGTCTGCCTTAGACACGCTCACTCCATCTCAGAGCGTATTTCGCGTATAAAGCGGGTTAACCAGCGCGAGCGCTTGCAGAAGTTACAGGCTCAAATTATGTTCACAGTAAGTAACACAAAACTCACTCTCGTGATTGAGTTTTCGACTCCATGGCTGCATCCATATGCATGTGAACAGACCATCATGAAAAATAATTAGATAGCATATTTTATATAAAAGAATTAGAAGATTTCTCGTGCCCCCAGTCAAATACTTTAGTTCTGCTGACTCTGCTATATTTGTGATATATCGTGCAGCAGTAGTAAATTAAGTCAGCAGACACAGTTCTTACTCGTCAGTCTGCAAGACTGTCGCGAATAAATTCTTTTGAGTTATAGAAGTCAGATTCTGTTTACATTCTAAATGTGGCCGCGCGGGCATATTTTGCAATTTCATTTCCTCTGGGACAGACACGGTACGACACCTCATTCTTTGGGATGTTTAATATTTTTGCTGTGTAATCTTCGACCTGTCCGAAGAACAACGCAATAAAGACGGCTGAAATAGATTACGTTTTGACGAAGTGAAACGGAGAAATACGGTCTTTTTGCACTATATCAAAGTTAGGTAACTTATTGTGCCACCTACATGGAAAAGTGATGAACGACGTAGTAAAACGTGATTTAGTTGTAACATAAAAACCAGAGATTTTATTGTAGAGTTTCGCTCATTCTTAGCGAGAGGAATGGCTATAATATCTAGGCTAATAACTTTCAATTTCTGTGTAAAGAGATAGGCAACGACTACCTACTTGTCATTATTTGTCTTTAATTTTAAATTATATCACGAGTGCAAAAGTTTATTTGTGGAATAAGTACACATAAACTTTCAGGTTAAAGTTTAGATGTATGTAAATATAACCTGCGCGCGACGCGACGAACGTTCAATGACTTTTATTTAGGAACATTGCCTATGAGTGACGACGCGCACTAAAATACGCGAGCAAGGCCTCAAACAGAAGGTCTTATTAATTTCTAATAAATAAAATTAAATAAGGAAGCTTGTGAAGAATTTTGATTAGTGTTTGCATTGTTTTTTTGTGTTTGTTACTCAATCACGCCGTAACCACTAAACGAATCAAGGCTTCCCACGTACTAATAAAAAAATAATAATATATGTAATAAACTAAGTAAGTTAATAAGAGTCAGTGACAAACTCAATCAACAAAAAAGTGAAAATTAATAATGTCCTTCGGGCGGCCTAGAAACTCTGTCACCAGCGTTGGCCACTGACTCGTACGAACGAACGAACGAGCCGAGAACGATACCATAGCGTGGCCTACAAAGCACGGATGTGTACTCAGATGAAATGACACATGCGGCCAAGTAATAAAATAAATATTATTAATATGCAGCTGAAATAATTACCCCATTCAAGCTATTCGCGCCACGTCGTCTACACCTTCCTATTCATTCTGTCTATAAGGATTTAAGTCAGACGCAGTAGGTCCTCGGGCCGCCGCGATTTTTCCAAGCACCCATTACCACATTTAATTAAATTCTCACTGTTTTAATTTGAGTTGAAATTACTGGCGTAATTCATACTAGGGTAGCTATGATGAATGCTTTCAAATTGTTTAGTGGTTAATGGGCGTTTACATTGGGTGTAGATGTAAGAGGCGAGTTTGTATGGTATTTAGTAATGCTTTATCTAAACCGATTCAAGAGAAACAAAACATATAGAATGTTATTCGTAGTTATAGTATACGCACTCAGTTCTAGCGAGCGCTTTGCAACTGTGTGTGACAGGCTGAACGAACGCGCTACGTTAATTTTTTCACGAAACAAAAAATACTAAAAAACAAACTGACGTTTACTGTTCGTTTTAGAGCAAAACACAATTGCATTTTTGCTAACGTACATTCGTGCCTAGGCTTGCAGGCATGCGTGCTTTTAACAACTGCGCGTAAAACTGCGAAACACCAACGAAACACCAATTTATCTTTATTAAGTTGGAAAAATCCGCATTTTCACTCAGAAAACCTAGCTACCTATGATACGTTACCCTCCCGTTAGACTGAGTAGGTTAGCTAACTCGCAAAACCTCTGCAGTGAGGCATTCAATGCGAATAGGCTGAAAGCGCAGCCAGCATGCATACCATTCCCACTCATCAGTCCATTCAGAGAATATAAAAACGTACCAAATTCAAAAATCCCGTGCCTCGTCGAACTCTACAGTTCATTCAACTATTTTTTATCTGCGCACGTACAAACGCAGCCCATCCCGAGTATCTATCCCGAAGAATAATAATTTTTAGGTTGTATTTTTTGCTGTGGCCGGTGGCCGTCGGTGCTCGCGTTTTATTGCACACTATTCCGGCGAATAAACGCGGCTAGGGGGTTTAATGGACCGGCCGTGGGGGTGGAGGAGGCAGTCACCCCTTCCCCCTTCTGTCCACTGTATTGGCTGCGAATATTGAATATTTTTGCTTCGAACAGAGGCTAGGCTTTGCAGGCTAACCACTAATCAGTGGTCCGTGATGTGCGGTGGCTTTTCACCACTAACTTTGTGCTTTTTTAACATAATAAGTTACCTACAGCTATAGCAGAAAGCAGATCGGAATAAGTTTTTCAAATGTTTTATTCATATCTTACACTTTAGAAAATCTCAAAACGAATGGCTCGTCCATGTTGATTTAAAGAGTTCGCTTAGCTCGGTCAATACTTAAGCGCCTATAATAAGTATAGGAAATTGAACCTTTTCTACGATAGCCACATTATTGGCCGTTGTTAGGTGTACCAAGTATTTTTTTTAAAAGACTGGTCAGAATGAGTGCAGGCAATAAAACGTTCTGCGGGTTCTATAAATTTAAGAGGCCTTTCCAAGGTTTAGCGATATAATTCATGAAGTTCGCCTGAATATATCTTTATATAGTATAAGTAATAGTGCGCGCGACGAGGAGCGATACATCCTCCCGCAGTAAGCGCTCAGCGCGGTTTGAGAGTCGGTGCTTCGATCGATATGATTATAAGTGCGCTAAGGTGTGATTAAAAAAATTCGTATTAAAAAAAGTCAATGCTATTAGACTATTTTCTTTGTTGTATTCATTTAATAAAAACTTAAACTTTAATTTAGTAGGTGTATTTTTATTGTAAACTTCTTACTTTAGCAGAAATAACAAGCGTAAAATTGGGGAAAGTACGCGTTTTTTTAGACCGTCTTTTTTCAAAAATACAGAACTAACATGCTGTATTTTTCTGTGTACACTTAAATTTTAAAACTGTGATTATTATAATTGAATTTTTGGAAATATGTTAGACTTTGTTATTTCATAGAAAAAATGATCGAAAGTTTACTGGAATTGCTCATTTTACGAAACGTGCGTTACTAATAATTTTTTTAATCATTTGTGTCTTGAGTTAATTAATATTTGTTCTGTTGGCTTAAATTTTAAGGGATAAAGCTTTTATATGTTTTTATTTTCGTTAAAATATCTTCAACACACGAGCCACAATAGTGTTCGAAACTTCACGGGCTACAAGAAAATTCAAGGATTATCAAGGATAGGGCTCTTAAAGCCCCGTATATAAAAAAGGTACCTTTACATAACTGTTTTACAAAACTGAACAAAATAATAAAACATGGAGCGGTAAATGAGCTTATCATAATACTGGGTCTTCATTTCAACAAACACCAATGCTGAGAGCATTAATCAACAGCATCTAGAAAACGATCAGAAATGCTGAAACTGTCATCGTTATCTTAAAAAACTTTTTAATGAGCTGCTGGTAGACTGGCCTACTCTCGAGCGAGAGTTAATGTGCATCATGCATGTGACCCTGTGCATCTCAATAAAATACAACCTGTCAGTAGCGCGGTGGATAAGTGATTCAATCGGGCACATTTTTTTGCTGCGAGACCATTTTTTGCATGATCTGCAAAAAATTGTTAGTGTTTTTGCACATTATAATTCCATCAGTCACTTAGTTCCAATAATAGAAATATACGCAATTTTTTAATTTGTTGAATACCGTGGCTCTAGTCAGAATAAAAGGATGAGATTGTGTCGTTCATTTTACGGTAATGGCGTTGTACAAAAACAAACACAACAGCTAGTGCTTCCGCACCATAGAAGATTCGTGCTAGAGCTACTGAAACGAAATTGCATGCGATAGGTAGACTCCGCAGGCTGCAATATCGTTGGCTATTAGTGTTGTAATTGGCTATGTGGAAAATGCGTAGCTACCAGCCAATATGTTTATTAGTAACTTTGTTGTCATAATGAGACCTAGGACAATGGCTAGAATTTTATAGAAATAGAATAGTAATACAGAAACGTAGAATCAATACTAATTTCAAATACGTAGATGATCTAAGCTGATCTTATTGATTTATTTATTCGTTGGCTGTTCTATCTAAAACAGATACGGCTACTCGTAGTTCGTAGCTGTTTGCTACGATGATCGTAGCAAGGCTACGATGCTTTAGCTATGCGCGTAGCAAAGACATATATAAATAGGCTATAAATAGTGCTACGTTTTTGCACAGAGTAGTAGTAGTAGTGGTAGTAGTAGTAGTAGTGTAGACTCTACATTACTCTACATTGTATAGTAATATAATTTAAAAAGTACAATAAAGATATAATAGACTAAATGTGTTTTTTATGCCCCCACAGTTTTTCTCTTTCTTTCTAAACATTATTTCGCCTTTCATTAGTTATCATACAAATTATGCCTATTACCTATTTATAATATTTTTCCCAAATACTGATATAATAAAGTAGAATAAGTTTAGATGAATTACACGAGCTTCTCATTAAAAACATCCGAATAAGGCAGCGCATCCGAGCTTACACATACGATACCTAGCCACAGCTTTATTTCACTGCAGATAAATCCAACTCGGAGCCGAGGTATAAAAACCTGCATTATCAAAGAGAATCAATTCACGTTGTTACTCGAATAAGTAAAATAGAGACTTATAGAAATCCGTTTTCCAATAGTTCTTAATGCTCTGTGCCATTACTAACTAGTTATTTTAAAAACTAGTGGGATAGTGGTAGTGACCCTTCCATTTCTAAGGTCATGGGTTCGAAACTGTTTGTGCACCAACGGGTATTTCCACTCGAAATATGTGTGTGCGCAATACCAGTGCTTTAAAACGGTGGAGGAAAACATCGTAGGTTCAAAAGCTAATAATTTTGAAACCTGTGTGAACCAACATGGATAACCTTGTCCAGTACCCGTTTTTTTACAAAACGATGAAAGTTCTTTAAATCTTAACCTATATTACAGTGGTGGTCTAAAACTTTGCCTTTCGAAGCGCTTTCTTCCACAAATAAAAATTTTACTTTTAAAGTATTCGGTTCGAACTTGCCAGGTTAACGACGCGCCGGCGACGCCAGTCCGTATATTCTCGACAACTCTCTTTCTCATGTGACTTATGTTCTACTCTAGCTAGAGTAGTTTCACTGAACTAAGCCGTGCAAGGTTAACTACTGGATAAAACTAGTTTGGTTCTTCAGCACCCTAAAAAGTTTTATTAAAAAAAGCAATAAAAGTTTACGTACCGACATTATCGATTTAGTACCCCAATTTCAACTCACGGCGTGAGCTGAAAACTTCCAATCGCCCTTTTTTCTTGTTTTTTGAGTGGCTAAAATTGGTTCGGTTTTTTAATGGATCAAACGCAAAGAAAATCAATACTGCATTAAATAACGTATTACACAGTAAACTACTAATTATATAAAAAAAGAGCTAATAAAGTAAATAAATAGCATAAATCTTTACAGTAATTCAGGCAGATAGTCCAAATCCACAAAGTGAACTGGAATTGCCTACCTGCCTGCTCAAAAATAATGTTCCAACGTTTTTTTTAGTTGGCAATACAACGATATCTTTATCTCATGGTATCAAATCAAACGAATTATCTGAAAGCTCAGTAGTTAGAAGCTCTGCCTTCTGTGCTGCAGGTTAGGTTCGATTCTAAAACAAAAAAAAATGTGACGAACTTGTATTTTTTATTTGTGTCTTATGTTAGTACTAATCTGTTCTGTGCTCATATTAAGTAAGTAATATTTCCAAAAAAAATATATAAGTATAATTTCAGTAACCTGGACTTTCATAGTAGGTACAAGCTTTGCTTGGTGTTGGGCTAGATGGACCTGCGGAAATGTTACAACAATATATATTTATTCAATTATTTATCTATAAACGATGAGTTGCGTATTCTTAGTTTATTTTTATTTTTTGTTCTCGGGTTAGAGCTGTAACGTTTCGGTCGTCTGAAAACTTTAGTAGGTATTGGTTGATGGCATCTAAAGACAGCTAATGAAACTGGTGCTTTTTGGGCTAAGTTTCGCATTATTTCGTCGTTACCGGCGAGGATAAGTTACCGTTCCATATTTTACGCATCTACATTTTTATTCAACAACTTTACCGTAAAATCAAAAGTTATGATGTTTGTAGATACTTATTTGTGTTTGCTATGGATGTTCCTAATCTTTAATATTTTTCATCAGAAGATACCTACCAAGATAAGTATTTGATTATAACCAAAATTTTTAGAGAAAATGTTATTAATTAGGTAGTTTACTATTATTAATAATTAATATTATTATAATTAGCTACTTTTATATAAAAAATGACATTTTCCGGAAGAAATATACTTAGTGAAATACTGATTTAATAACTCAGTATTATTAAATATATAATAGATAATCAGTATTACAGATTTAATAATACTGATTAGCAAATCAACTAAGTATAAGAATAAAATCTACCCATTATATGAGTTTGAAAAATCTGTTTTGGAGCATAATTTCATTTTTACACAACACTAACCAACGCTATCTTTGATAAGTAGGTAATTTTATATTTCAGCAATGTTAAAATCTTAATAGCCCCCCAGTAGACTATAAAAATACTTAGATACTGCTTATATAACTGTCTGACTCTCTGAAGCTTTTTCAAAGCATTTTAGCGAGAACCTTTGACTCGACAAAAGCTACAAAGTTTTTATTGTTTAATACGACCCCAGAGATAGAATAATAGCTTAGTACAAACACACACGCGCCACAAAGGAGACCCTGTAAAAGAGAGCTAAGTGCTTTGTTAGGAGTAAGTAAACTCGTACAGAAAATAATGTAAATTGTGAAAATGTTTTCGTTTACTGTAACGCTGACGTCATCACGCCTATTAAGCGATAAACAACAATCACGTATCTAATTTTCTGATAAAGTTACTGTTTTTATATCAGTTTAGCCTTATAATGTGCTTGTTCTACACCTACAGCTTATTTATTCTTTCTCTCAGACGAAGACCGAGAAGTTTATTTGGTGCTGTAAATAGCAAATTGCATTTTGTTATTGGTCGTCTACGTAGGTATTTTGCGCAATAAAGAGTGCCCGATACCTTCGGTGTTCGCAACGAAATTCAATTTGTAGCGAGTAAAAAATATGTCTGCACCAACCAACCTAAACTTTTCACAAATTAAACAAAACGAGATGTTAACACAAAGCTTACATAGCTTTTAAGATGTAAGACGTTTTAAAGTTATCCTTGAGATTTTGTTAACTTTTTAATATTGACTTTGCAGAACTTAATTATATAATTATACATTTAGTAGTATGTAGGTGGATTAGGTACGGTACGATAATGTTAAGACTATATAAAACACTTCTGAAATGTATAGAATGCATAAGTATTCACGTAGGCGTTGCCGTTGGCCGTAATTTTATTTCCTTCAGAGGCTTTCAACGCAAATAAAAACACGACCTATTCATAATGAAGTATCTCAGGAAGCTTTCGGGCTGCATGTCTGGGCAGGTTACACGGATGTTTTTTTTTTATTTTATTTGTAACGTCCCAAGGCATCTCCTCTTTCCTTCCCATCCTCTCTATTGAGCGCTATAGGCCAGACTTTCATTTACATAAACAAACTGAGCTTTAGCTATAGCATCAGTTGTAGGTAGGAACCTCAGTTGCATTTTACAAGATTTTATGTAAGTAATGGCCCATTTACACCATACAATAATTGCAAGCAAGAATTGCCTTATCAAATCAATTTTCGAATATTATTATTCCAAAATCAATTTGACAAGGCAATTCTTGCATGCAATTATTGTATGGTGTATTTTTTTCCGGAACAAGTCAAACACGGTTTGTTTTCTTACAGACCACGTAGGCTGTCATATTTGCCACGGCGAAATGCATTCCAAAGTTCTTGTTTCGTTTGAAATTAAAAAGTTCAATCATCGATGTGCTACTTTAAAGGGAGGCAGCACGCTAAATATTTATTTACATCCCTGTAGGTATTCAAGGCAGGCATGGCTGGTCAACAACAAGGCTCGTTATATTCTCGTATTCAATGTTCCAGAATGTTCACGAGTTTCCAGTTTCGCTGCATCGTCTCGTTTTATATTTACATTTTTGCATGGAATTTGCCATTTTTGTAATAAGTATAATATTTCAATGCACATTCAATACTCTACCTCTACCTAGATTTACGTCGCTGGGTACGATTTTCAATAAAACGGAAGTGGAACGAAAGGCTTCGTATTTATATATACGCTAGCAATTGCAATATGTGGCTATAACCTTAGGTATATTACCTACATAAAAAGCACATGCATTAGAAGCGTTTAGAATTTGTCTACTAAGCTCTCCTAATCCAATATCTCAGAGGACTGGGTAACTTATACCGGTTCATCGGTATCCGCAGGGGACTGACAGACTCCAATTCGATTACCACGAACTCTTACCTTTAAACTACAGTCACAGCTATAGTACGATGTCGCTGTCAACGGCTCAAATGATTATGGATAGCATTTCAATGCGAACGGAATCTATTCGTCGTTAGTATGATACCTACCTAATGTATGGCAGCCGCATAGTTGCATGAGGGCGAATCATAAATAACTGTTTGGATTTGAATACACACGCGGAGCTCATCATGTCTATTCATGGCATTGAACTGAATTCGTAGTTTTGTGAATGCAGAAAGCACTAGTCAATGTATGAACGTTGGCTATTCAGTCAAAATGATAGCTCAGATTTTTTTGTCAAGCTGACCACTTTCAATTGATGAAGTAACAATACCTACCATGTACCTACTAGTAGTTTCTTTAAATCCATGACACATATAATCTATTTTGGCCTTTAGGCGGCCTTTTAACTTCGTCACCAAAGTTAGTTATGTTCCTTGGTCAGTAGTCAACTCTGGTGGCGAAGTAAATATAATAATAATAATAAATTCTTTATTTCAGACAACTTAGATCCATACAATTTGAGAAACATACAATACAATTTAGAAATAATACCTAACACAATTGTTTCGTTACAATAAAATTAAAGAAAATACTAATATAAAATAAATACCTAGTAAAGTTCGTACTTACTTTCTTTTATGGATCTTATCAGCTAGCCTATCATGAAAATATCAGTAGGTGTACGAAACCTCGGAGCCGAACGAATTTCGAAGAACTTGTGTATCATTAAGTTTCATAGAATTTATTTCACTGACACGTGCAGTCTTTGAGACCGAACGAAATTCGTGTTCGAATAGTCAATTCGTGTTCATGCTGGACTTTCCGGATTAATGTATGTAACAGTGTATGGGTGCGCTGTGTTATCTTCTTTTTGTTCCTTCCTAAAACCTTATTAAAACCTTAACCAATATTTAATTTAAAAAAAAACCGGTTTTAAATTAAAAAAATATTTCGGCACATTGTGACACGGCGATGTAGAGATTTACACGTTTTTTATGATTTATTCCTAAAGTACTGAACCGATTTCGATAAAATTTATATGGAACTTATTCTGAAGTTTTACCTACTCGTATCAAACAAAAATGAAAACGTAACCAATATACGAAAAAAAACAGTCGAAATAGATAACCTCCTTTTTGTAGTTGGTTAAAAACTACTACACAATATACTACTAGTCTACTAGTGAGGCTACAAAAATAATTAGAAACGGCATTTGAAAAGGTTTCTAGTGGCCTACAAATCAGATTGCTTGAACGTAATGGAATCCACATAATCCCTAATGCTCTGATCCCACATAAAAAGATTTCTATTAGGCCTGTGTCCCAACATAACAAGCCGCGGAGTGCGGTCTCTTTAATATTCACGTCGCACACAGCCTTCTTGATTCTGCACATATTCGTCATTGCTTCGACCTCTCGGAAAATACAAATTTATATTTTCTTCTGACATAGGTATACCTACCTACTCTTTTACAGCTTAAACTCAAACTCAAAAGTGATTTATTTTTTTAGAATATCAAACACTTTGAAACGTCTTACAAGCTAGGATAATTTACACCAATTCCAACGCACCCATGCCGTAAAAGAACTGGCAACACCATCGGTTGGGTTCCTATCGCTTTTTTGGCATGACCGTTATGGATGCCGAAAAGAGTTGAGCACATTCGTTCCAAGCTTTTTTATCATCTAAATCTTGTTTTTCGTAAAAACTTTAAATAATATTCAACTGGAGTAAAACTTTCAATAAATAAGTTAGTATGAGTCAGTGGCTAAATCAATTTTCAATAATATTCAATTAGGCTAACAGTTAAATAACATTTTACCTACGTATATTTTGGTAAAATAAAACTAAAACGCACGTCTAACGAACCGAATGAGATAGACGGTATGAATTAAAAAAAGATAACATTTAAAACTTGATAGCTGGTAAATAAAAACCTATCTCGAAATCAACAACAAGAAATATAACACTTATAGTGTATTTTTAATTAACGACCGCAATAACGTGCAAAGCGTGTGTAATGTGTAAGTACGAGTAGGTACTGTAGGATGCATCCCGCAGAGCGCGCTTCGCAGGAGTTTTAATAACAGGTGCAGACACAAAGGCCGGACATTGTCTGCACTCCGAAACCGCAAACGAACGAAACGCTCATTTCTACGACCGCGGATTTTATACACTTTGTTTGTACCAACTACAGAAACTAAGTCACCACAGAGCAATACTATGCTTTTATACCAGAGAATAAAAATAGAGCTATAGCGTTTTGTGAAGATATTATTGTTCGTAGATCTACGCTTAAACTACGACGTAGGCTCTACGTAGCAAAGATGCTACGCGATAAGTTTTATTTTCCATTTCTTTATTTTATGACACACATTACGAGTTCTACATAAAAAGCTGAAACTTTTCGCAGAAAATAATTTTTTACCAGGGTTTTATCGGTAAAAGACGCAAAGGTAGCTGACAGGACTTCCATGTTACGTAGCATTTTTCTACTACTTTATTTACTAAGTTGTTAGGCCATGACAGACATTATTATTAAGTATTATTATTATATATTATTATTTATTTTGCACTTTATCTATAGAACTGCGGAAAGAAGTTGAACAGTGGAGTAACGTATGGGGTAGACATGTTTATAATTATTCTGAGAGGGTAGACGGTATCGGTGTGTGTGACAGGGCTAATATTTGTATATTGATATAATGTAGGAATGGATATCTATTCTATAGAGTTTTGTATGTCACCACCGCTCCTGCTCCGCTTGCCGCTGTATAATAAGTATTGGTTCTATTACACTTTAGATGCGCGTCCATAGTACGAACTCTATGGACGCCGCGTTTTAAATATAAATTATGTCTCTACTAAGGATAAGATTTATGGACTACTCACACATTATTCCTATTCGTAGCCCGATCACGAAGGATCAATCAAACACATATTGTTACTTTGTGACATGAACCAAGCGACATTCTGCTATCACCTCCAGCGACAAGGTTTAAAATCGTCAGACGGATTGAAAGCCTTTGAACGACAGAAGGAATGCCCAGTACAAATATTATTCAGATGGTAAAAAACATAAATATTACGAAAACTTCGAGATGAGCCTAATCATAGTGAAATCTTGTAACGAGATATGCAAAATATGAGTGAACAAAGAAACAAAATATTCTCGAAACCTCATTTCCTTTCGAGTCGGACGATAAACGCTTATTACGCCGGCGCCGCCTCTGTTGTTGTAGCCATTTCTTTTTATCTTCCTTTGGGTTTTGTATCTTTGACCTACGAGCATTGCCACATCGTAGACGGGCCTACCAAACAACGATAATGATACTATACTATATCCTTCTGTTCACTAACTAAAACAGCTGGTTAAGGAACTAAATAAGTTCATTTTTAGTTTAGTTTTTATGCGTGTATCGTAATTTTTTTACGATTTGTGATATTTGTGAACACAGCTATTTAGAAAACCAATGCTCTTACGACCTACAAGCCGTATAGCCGCATGAAATAAAATATTCGATATAGTAGGTTTATAAAATGAACTGTACAATCTTGTTACAATACATTATCTGCTTTACCTGATGTTCTATACAGCTCGACAGAAACTTGGCAACATCGAACCGCAGGTTTTTGGCTTTGTTTCAGCTAACAATTAGGTATTACAGATAGCGTGTGAGTTTCGTCTATTCGGATATGTTCGAAAAATCAAAACATGGACATAGGTAGGTATATGTACTACCTACCTATGTGCAGTCGGTCCCGGTTTTTTCAAAGTTGTTAGGCCATGACAGAGGCCTTCGGGCGGCCTAGAAACTCTGTCACCAGAGTTGGTCACTGATTCATACGAACGAACGAACGAACGAAGTACCTACCTACCAATGCTAATTATATTTTGCGAATTTCACACTACTCTAACATTATCACAACGAAGTAGGTATAGGTGGCTCCTCATTCGATGTACCGACGACATTCGCAAGAAGTCAGTGGATGGTGAAGGCTCAAAAATCGGTCGTCATGGCGCTCTTTGGGGGAGGCCTAAGTCCAGCAGTGGACGTCTATCGACTGATATGATGATGATGACTCTACAAAATATTGTAAAATTATTGATTAAAATAACGAACACTAACTTTATATGAAATACTTATATTGACAAACTACAATATCTGTGTAGATCTTACTTTCACAAACCATCTAACTATTCATTCGGTTTAGCCGTTTTGTCGTGACTGTTCAACAAAAAAACTCGCATCTCATTCACATTCTTACGACTTTTACGACTACTGCTCATAAATGTATTCATTGATTAGTTAATATTATTATATTGTATTATAGATATTATTATATCAGCCATTCATGTCCCACTGCTGGGCAAAGGCCTCCCACCGTTCTCCAGACTTCTCGATTTTGGGCTTTATTGCGTCAGTTTACCAGGAGTTTTGGTCTTCATCAATTGGTGAATTCAGAATATTCGACAATATAGCATATTGGATGAGAAGTCTTCTAACGGTAATAGTTGGGTCTCTCTTACCCAACCCTTGAAACTGGCCCTGCCAGCCCAAGGTAAATGTCAATTCAACAGCAACTTCACAAACGCCCGATGACCCTATCAATCGCTGTGAATCTTCACTGGATCAGTAAACTGAGCAGTGAGAATATAAAACATAGCTGGAGCAGGTACCAAAGATAAGTACCATAGTTCTTTAAACCCTGTTAATGATATAATGCCGTAGGCGTGTACTATCCAATGCCCTATTATGATTATCAGGTTCCTCATGTCGGTGACTGAGGAGATCAGTAGCGCTGGTGCAGACTGCTCGTTGCGTGTTGAGAAGTGCGATGCTGATGTCATCATCGATATTATGATGAATATGTAGGGGAAGGAAGCATCTGAAATAGATAGAAGACTGGGTTATATCTGAAATATATAGAATTATAGGTAATTTGAGGAGAGTTCTCTCTGATAGTACATAGCTCTATTATTCGTTCTGTGTTCATAGGTAGAACTCTCCCCAGAATGGGTGTTTTTATGTATTAAGTATAGTACCCATAGTATAAGCTTTGCTGAGTTTGGGGTTAGATGACACTGCGTAAAATGTCAGCTAATATTACTATTATTACTTACATATCAAGCCGGCAGCGACAGTGTGTATAAGAACGAGAATAGGGTAGAAGTACATAGCATAGTAAATGGCTCTCTGCCCACAGTGAGTTGGATTCCAAGCAACCAGCCAAGGTCTCAGGGTTAGTGTCATCAGTAAACTGAATACATAGATCAGTAGTACTATTGTGTACCTAGAATAAAACATTCAAATAATTATTTTATCATATGACTTAATTAGTAGGTATATCAAAAAAGTACTTAAAATATAGTAAACAAAATATACTAAAACTAAAAACCAATGAATGAATGAAAATACTTTATTGTACTTGTAAACCAAAACATAAACTTAGATAATAACATCATACAAAATAGGTAAATGAGCGGCCTTATCGCTTAGAAGTGATTTCTTACAGACAACCCTTTGATAGAGCCCAATATTGGAGTCACAAACTTAAAACTAAAATAATAACTTAAAAAAACCTAAAACATGGCATGTTCATACCATTTGACAGTAAAACCAATTCTGAGGTAAACAATGTTTATGTGAGCTTTCATTACCAAGCTCTGATCGTATTAAGTTTTTAGGCATATGGTTAGATTCTAAATTAACATGGGCTGTCCACATTGAAGAAATTATGAAAAGGTTGAGTTCAGCTACATATGCTATAAAAAAAATAAAAGAGCTAGGTGGCATAAGGGCAGCCAGAGATGTATATTTTGCGTACTTTCATTCGATAATGTGTTATGGTGTAATGTTTTGGGGTACAGCAGCAGAATCAAGTAAGATATTTATTCTTCAAAAGCGATCAGTTAGGTATATATTAGGCTTAAAATATAGAGATTCCTGTAGAGAAAAGTTTAAAGAACTGAATATTATGACATTAACTGGCGAGTATATTTATCAAAATATTGTTTATGTACGAGAAAATCTTAAAAGTATGACGTCTAAGTGTGATTCCCATGTTTATAACACAAGAAATAAGAAAAATATTGTAATACCTAGTACTAGATTGTCGAAAACTTTAAATAGCTTTATGTGCGTGTCAATAAAATTATATAATAAAAATCCCATTGACATTAAAAATAAAACTGACATAGAATTTTTTAAATATATTAAAAGACATCTGATGCTCAAAAGTTACTATAAAATTGACGAAGCTATGGCAGATAAATATATTTTTAGTGATAATGTTTGACGCTTGTATTCATTTTATTTTATTGTATTTAATTGTTTGTTTCTTATATAATATTATTGACATTTGATATTTATTTTGTTATTAATAATGTTATTTTTAAAAAATGATTTTAGTAGGTACGGAATTGTACAGATAATTATTATTTATGGACTTTGACATTTTTTTTTTTTATTAATTAATTTTATTTGTTTAAATTTTATTTTAAAATATGACATTGTTACCATATTTAGTAAATTTTAATGTTTTGTTTTGACGTATCTAAGTACATGCAACATGTGGAAAGATAAATAAATGAAATTGAAATTAAAAATTGAAAAATATGCATTTAATACTCACAACGGATACACAGCCTCTTGTGTGCAATGCAATGTCTCCTTATAGTCTGGTTGTGGGTTGTGTAGCAAGGTGTACCAATCCGATAAGTCTTTGGGTGTGCACACAAACAAATCGAAGCGGCCTGTAGGTGCCAGCACTAGAATTGCAGTTAATGCGCCTGTCACTACTTCAATGAAGGCACAGATGTGTTGGAGGACCAGACTGTCTTTCCTGAAATAGTAAAGAAATGTTTTTATTTAATACCTATGGTGACTAAAGTTAATTACTTTATTTAACATGGTTGCATTTTAGTTAGTATTAGCTTCTGTCACCTGCTTTACTTGTGTGGTACATACAACGTATAAAAGTAGTCTAATATGCTGTTCCTAATTCTGAACTATTCCTATTTCAAGTTATTTCAGCAATTATCTACAGCATGATTGAAACACAAACATGCAAATATTCAAACTTTCAGTTCAGTTATAATATCAGTAGGATTTTGTCTATGGAAAATAAACTACTTATGTATTTATATTATAAATTATATAGAATAGAATAGAATAGAAAAATATTTATTTAACGCCACACAATTAAATAAAAATAAAAATAACAATACAAATAATAATATAAGACATTCTATACTATTTTATGAAGGTAGATTGTACTTTGTTTTTATTTAAAGCTGAATTTAAGAGGCAGTGTAACTTAAATGATAGAAACTTTACCTCATTGAACCTAATACTGAATACTTAGTGGTACCTATTTCAATAGTTAGAAATGATTACGCACCCTTTTCCAATAGCACCCAAGTCGATGAAGAACCAGTTTAACACCATAGGCAGTAGAACCATGAAGCCTAGATATTGCCAGTCGTAAAGTGATGGTACGTCGAAGCACGGTTGGCAGTAACTTGATGCGTTTGTGCGGAAGCCTCGAGGGCAGGCGCCGCAATCACTCCAGACACCATCTTCAAGAGACCTGCCGCAGTAAAGACCCGGACATGTTCTGATATCAGACATTCTTACAAATCAAGAGCTCTTCAGAAGTTCTGCCTCTTATAATAAGTACCAAGGTACCAAGTTTATTTTAATTGACTTTTCTGTCCTGAATTCCTGAGATACGCCAGACGTCTTACATTATTTTCTCTTAGAATATTATCTACAGCATTTCTTTCTTTCTCTTTATAGTAAAAACACATTCCACAATTTTCAAAGTCACTGAATGAATTATTTTAAATATGCCAATGGAAGGAAACAGCTGATTGATTTGTTGTCTTGATGCTGTTCTGTTAAATAATATGACAATGACATGCCATGCATAAGTGACAGACAAATCACCAAACTGACAGTGACAGACAAGTTAGACGCGAGGCGCTACGAGGCCGAGGGCGATAGTTTAAGCGCTACCACAGATAATATAATACTAGGCACTACTTAGTACGTAACATGCTTTTGTTTTATTCGTTCAAAGTTAGGTGTATTACCCTCAGAACGCAGTAGGTACTTATTAGTTCCAAGCCTCAGAATTATTACCCATCGAGCATCCTGGTATTACATAACATTGAACGGATTTTTAGGGAGGTAGTAAGTTGAAGTAGGTAGCTATAGGACGCAACTACATTTAGGTACCTAAGATTAATTACTTAGTATTAAGCAACTAATCAAACTACATAATTAAGTAATCAAAATAAAATATTTATTAAAATTCATGCATGCTACAGTGCTTTGAATTTACTACTTTCGGCGTCGCGTTTTCTAACAGAGAATCTACGAATCCGTCTTGCAACTAATCGTAGCAAGACAATAAATAAGAAAATTATAGCTAAAATGAGTATGATGAAGAGGCTGATGATATCAAGCATGTAGTCTTTGATAAAGGATGTGAAGACGGCTGGTGAGCGCAGTTTGCGGGCGCCTCCATTCTTCAAAACGTAGTCGGTCCACAGCAGAGCGTTTTCAGGGCCTGATATAATTGGTTCGACTACCGCTTCTTTCAGCTGCATCATCGAATCCTTGTAACTATAATTTAAAAATAATTGTTTATTTAAGTGTTCAATGTCATCAAGTTCTGTCATTCTATAGGTTGTCTAGAAGAGATCGCTTATCGCCGATTTTTACACTGATGTCCTAATTTACCAATGATATTATAATTAATTATATTCTTAGGGCTTTAGTCATAAGCGTACACCTACATACCAAAACCATGGCCACTGACTCATATGAACTTGCTTACTTTCACTTCATAGTTTCTCAAACTTGTGTTAGTTAATGTGTCTTTCAAATCTATCATCGTCTTGGTTCTGACAATACTTCGCAAACTGCTAAATTGACAGTTTCTTTTATTTATTTAGGGTCATTATGGTGTACCTAGATAAATATTTATTGTATCGCTTTAACTATCTAACAATGTAGCTATAGTATTTACAATCCATCTTAAGGTAGATTAAACTTACTTTTGTTTGGTTGCAACACTCGTTATAACTGCTTTCGCAGTTTCTTTGTCCAGGTAATAAGAGTTCAACATTTCACCAGCTCCATGCTTAGTTATCTCTCTGATAAACAGTTTCCTGGACTGAATTAATGGAAGGCCAACAATGGGCACTTGATAGAACACCGCTTCTTCTAAAGAACGAGCACCTCCATGAGTAATAAAAGCTTTTACGTTGGGATGAGCTGAAAGTAAAGCAAACACTCTGATTTTGAACCTCATCGATCATCAAACTTATCGATTTGTGGATTAGTATATACTTAACTAGGTCTTAGTATTAACGAGTATTTTGTCTATGCAGTAATTAAAAATGCAATACGGTCTCACCTAAAACTTGCTGCTGCGGAAACCAAGCTGAACATATAACATTATCTGGCTTGTTTATCATAGTAGTGTTCGTAATCTTCCACAACACCGTGTAGGGGATTTCTTTGAAGGCATCAGTCAGGGTTTGCAGCATATGCGGAGATAACTGCTCTGATTCCTGGATGGCTCCTAAGCTGAAGTATATTATGCCTTTTGTTGATGCGTCGAGATAAGATTGAAGCTCCTTAAAACCAATAAAAAAAATTAATTAAATAAATTTTTTTTCACAAGGTTGTATTTCATAATACAATACCGCAAAGAACTACATCCACGAAGAGACGCGTGCATGCATATTTTTTGGGCAATGTAAAAATCGATATTACCTTAGGAAGACTGAATCCAGGCTTGATATGCATACGGTCTACAAAGACCACAGCCGGAACTACTGGCCTGTTCCCTGCCAACAGAGGACTGCTTGCTACAAAAAGCAGGTCGATATCTTTCTCAACCTCTTGTAGATCTCTCTTCAAACCAAATATCTTCTTTGCTGCTAAATCAGACAGAGGAAGATGGTAGTTGTAGTATTCATTCTTAGTATGGTGGTGCCGACGAAACTCCACAAGTTTCTGCCAACTGCTGAGATTCCCATAAGAGAGAGTATTAACATCTGGGTACAGAATTGGGTTAACAGGAACCCCTTTGGCCTCGTACTGGTGTAGTTTACCACTGGATGTGGTAATGGTAATATGAGGAGCCTGGTATTTATCAGCCACAGCATACAAGACTGGAACGTCAGCTTCTGTGACAACCAGATCGAATTTGATGTTCGGGTTGATAAAAAGTGCAGTCATCTGTTTGGATTTTAATTGAGCTATCGCTAACTTTAGAGAGTGTTCGTTCATAGCTCTGATCCTTGGGTAGTAGTCATCAGTGTTGGACAACAACATTTTAAATTCATCCCAAAACGGTGCAGATTCTTTGCCAACATCCAATTCCACAATTCTTTGGAGATCTGTATGTTGGAATTCCCCGGGGTAAGGTGTCATCATCACGATGGAGTGACCTCTCTTTACAAGTAGAGAAACATACCCTCTGAATACTAAATGGTCTGAATATGACAGAGAAGAAAACAAAGCAAGAATATGGGCTCCTTCTACATCATTGAACATGTGAAAAATAAAAAACACTACACTAATTATACGCAGCTTCATTTTAAATTTAAGTACCGGCTGCTTTATATAACTGGTTTATTTCACACGTTATTATTTCACGAATGACTACAGTGAAATAAATAAATAAATAAAATAAAATACACGTTAGTAATGGAATATTAGGTCACGAAACACTTGAGTAAATATAACATGCAATTCAAATATTGCCTACACCACCTTACACTAGTAGTAGACTTATTTCAATATTTTTATAACTATAATAGAATATGAATTGTTTGAAACCAAGAATCGACCCTTGAGATACTCCCATATCTACGAAGTTTCCATAGCAACGATGTCATCACAACAAAATAATCAGCTGGACAAAACTCGATCAAAATACCACTGATTGATTTTTACTGTCATTTTTTCGCGCAAAACAAACAAAATACAATATTTTCCGCAAAACAAATGGATAGTGAAATTAGTAATTATTCAGTGACTGGTAGGATAGGAGAAGGGGCTCATGGCTTGGTTTTCAAGGCTACGCATATACAGAGTGGCCGTGATGTAGCACTGAAAAAGATTCTTATTAAAAACCTTGAGGATGGAATTCCAGTCAATGTGATGAGAGAGATCAAGGCCTTGCAGCTGCTAAGATGTAAATATGTTAGTATTTTTATTTGATTTGTCAGCTTGGTTTGCTTTAGGACAACGATAAACTGAAACTTATTCTCAGATAATAAAGCTGTACGACATGTTTCCCCGAGGCACCAGTCTGGTATTAGTCCTGGAGTACATGAGCTCAGGGTTGTGGGAGATGCTTCATCACAAGCAGCAGGAACTGACTCTGCCGCGGGTCAAAACGTATGCTATGATGATGCTAAAAGGCACGCGGTATATGCATGCGCATTATGTTATGCACAGGGTAAGAATTACAAATTGATAAAGTTGTTAAAACGCAGTGCGTGCCCAATGGATGGATCTGTAGGTACAGCAGTAGACTCACGCAAGAAGAATTAATGGTGGGCAAGCTGTAGTTAGGTACCATTTTTCAAAATGACCCTTGTGATATGATTGAATAAATATATCTTTTACTTACTTACTTTACCTATCCTACTTATCTAATATTATCAATGCGAAGGTCTGTGTGTGTGTACCTATGTGTGTGAATGTTTGTTACCACGTAGGTATCTCCGTTCGACTGCTTTACCGATTGTGATGAAATTTGGAATGTAGATGGATAACGAACGAATAACACATAGGCTAGGTACTTTTTATCTCAGAAAAATGTACTGTTCCTATCGGATAGTATAAATACCTACTGCAAAAACGCGGGTGAACCGCGCGGGTTAGCTCGTAGTTTTATTACTCGATCATATAATTTTGCGTCTATCAGTTACTCGTAGTTGGTTAGATATATTATTCATAAGTCTTGTATTATTGAGCTAATTAATTAATTATATTTTTGTTAGGACTTGAAACCAGCGAATTTGTTAATAAACCACGAAGGTATTCTGAAGATAGCAGATATGGGTCTCGCTCGGCTGTACTGGCCTGATGGCGGAAGACCGTATTCACATCAAGTGGCTACAAGGTAAAAACAAATAAATTAAAATGTGATTTAGGTTTACTTATGAACTTACAGCAAGATACTGTGTTTTTTCGTAGGTGGTATCGGGCTCCAGAACTCCTGTATGGCGCAAGATTCTACTCCGAGAATGTGGATCTCTGGGCCGTTGGATGCATCATTGCTGAAATGATAACAAAACAACCATTATTTTCGGTAATGACTTACGTTCTTAGGTACCTTAACTACCAGTAATGTTCATATTTGTTCTGTGACCATGTGTTACATCTAACTACCCTAATGTCAGCTCTTAAAGGCTTAAGCAGCCTAGATAGATAAAGAAAGCCTGAGATACTCTGAGTAATCCAGAGTAAATATTGGGTTCATCTCAGTTGCCCCTTGGTAATTTTATCCGAAACTGCTTTGGACCATTCGTATGCACAGTTCTAGAAATTACTACTCACCACATTTTTCAGGGTGAATCCGATATCGAGCAGCTCGCCATAGTCCTGCAGCACCTCGGGACCCCCACGGAAGAGTCCTGGCCGAGGCACGCGGACCTGCCTGACTTCCACAAGATCACGTTCCCCGACTCCACGCCCACGCCCTGGCCGGACCTGCTGCCCGGCGTCGACCCTGACGCGCTGAGTCTCGTCAAATCTTTTATTATGTACGATGCTAATAAGAGGATATCAGCTAAGGAGGTATCTACCTACTTCAATTTTATATGCAAGAAAAATTGCAATTACATGATTTAGCAAGAAAATTTGTCGAGTAGGTAATGTATCTTGCACATGGACACATTGAAAGGCAGGAAGAACCTAGGAAGATTTACTTGCACTTTTATGGGGGTCTTTAGATTTAGGTAGGTAAGTACTGGAGTGGAGCAGCTACCCAACTCTACCTGCTGAGTTTTGACACGACTTCATTGGTTGTCTCGGCTCCACTTTGCTATGGTGAATGATGGTGAAAATGCTCTAATGACTTGGTGTAAAGTTTTTTTTTATTTCCAGGCTCTCAAACATGTGTGGTTTAAAAACCGGCCGTCCCCAGCACCACTAGAAGACATGCCAAAACCAAAAGTTAAATGATTAAATAAAACCAGCTTGAAAATTTAAATAGGAATTTTTTATTTTTGTTAGTAGGTATTCCAAGATAACGCCAGCAAAATACAATTGTACTTTTATAAAGACCCATTACCCTAGGGACATATTTTAAACGACGCAAAACAGATACCTAATATAAGTTTTTGTATGAGTCAGTGGCCAACTCGAAAAAAAAGGTAGGTATTAAAATGTAATTTGGACAAAAATATAGAAGATTGTCAATAGTACACTTTCTTGTATTTTTGACAATGTTCTTGCAATATGAAATTACTTTTAGCCCTGAGACGTCAAGTCTTGTTTAGATTCAGCAGTCTGTTTTCGGTATTATTTTTTTATCTTTTAACTTAAGACAACTTTAATTAACAAATGGCCGAAAGTGTATAGAACGAGCGCATAACATGATCGTTTAAAAGTTAATAATGCTTGAAATAGAATAAATAACGAGAAAATACAATAATTAATTAAAATCTATGATAGTTCCTTTCTTTTTACACCGAATTCGTTTTGAGTTTAGAACTATTAAATCATGCAATGCTAACTAGAAATAAATGTATTTAAAATTAAATGGTTTTGATAAAAGATACCTATATGAAAAGTAAATAAAATGCGGGCCATATTTCTAACAGCCTAATGTAAAATACAAAAAAAAGCATTAAAAAAGTAGGTACATAACCAAAGTTGATTTTGTTAGGTTAAATTATGTCTTACCTACTCTTTCTTCAGATTTCCCTAATAATAATTATGTATGCGATTTTCGTATTTTAATTAAGGCTCCATAAGTAAGAGATCAAATCAAAACTGACACCTATCTTAAACACGAAATAAAATGAAAACAAGCACAATCACTACATAATTAATCCTTGTCTTTACACGTGCGATATTTTAATGAGGAAAGTTTTTGGTACTATATTTATGTATGATTCTATATTTATACAGCACTATATTTAAATTTATGTACAGATATATTTTTATTAAATGCTACTATATCTAGCACAGCCACTGTTACAACTCCTCTAACAGTTTAGTAACATTGGACTTTGTTTGACCTCTGAAAGTGAATCAAAATAATACTACACATTTAAAATGTAAAAAACCGACGCTATTATTTACCGACGCAAAGTTAAACGACGTTGTATGGTTGATGAATATAGACAAACATGTTTTGAGACTGTAAATGGAATCAACTATAACAAAATCATACAAGTACGTTAACAAATATCGGAAATACAAGGTATAGAACCTTTCTTGAAGTCAGTAAGGTATATTGAAAAACTTCCAATCTTGAGGCCAAAAGATCCCCCCTTAATACTATTTGGTGCTTCGTTATATAGAAGATTATCTAGTATGGAGCAGATGCAACTAACAACACAATACTATACGAATAACAAAATGACATGTATACAAGATACCAACATCATATTATTATTACATTTACCTAACATACTAGTCCAAAAAGCATCAGCAAAACTGCCGCAAATCTCGTGCGAATATAGTACGACTTTTTTTTACCCTAAGAACCATTTCCGTTTGATAATAGTTTTGCAAACGTATCGTTTAACTTTTAATAATAATTTATTAACTTTGTTAGCTCATTTTACAAATTGACAGCTGGTCAATACGTTTACGATCATTGCGTACTTCAAACGGAAATGGTTCTTATAACGTTCGTGATTAGGATTACAAGAGTTAATGTCGGTAATATCGCACGTTCTGAACAAAGTTTTTTTTAAAAAAAGGCGTGCTTTTTATTAATTTCAACAAATTTATTCTTTTAAGTATGCTTATCAAGCCACACGTTTAGGCTAGATTGTAATAGGCATACTTACATAGTTAATTGTAAAACTTCGTTAAATTTATCTAAAAAAAAAGCGCAGGTCTATTGCGCAGTTTCATAACAAGCACTACCATATTGGCTGTTATTTCTTGTCTCATAAATACTCATTTGCAACACATTATGCGTTGCAATTATTTTATAATACCATGCAATCATTCATCGATACAAGCCGTATCTAACTTCAAACTTTTAATAAATTCATCTAAGTAAATAAACCTACAATAAATTTGCACCCATAATGCTTTTTTAAACGTAATGGACTATTAAATTACAATAACTATTTAAACTATTAGAAAAGGTCATACCTACTGAGAGCACTTATATAGCATACAGCAGTTTATCGTGAAAAACGATTGTTGTTACTATGACTGTCAATATAGAAGACGTAGAGGTGTTAATGTAGGTCCTACAATTACAAGTTTTTTTAAATAATTACGAATGAGTTTAGTTATAGTTACTTAGTTGACCTGTTATGAACGACAGCAAGCCTCGCCGCGAGCGCTAGTATAAACTAAGTTACCGTATACGCTCCATTCCCCTAACACCTGCCTTTTAAATTTTTGTTTTTTTATTTTGTTGATTTGTTCCGAAATTACGATTTGGAATTAAATTTTGAAACATAATTAGAGGGGGTATTTTTTGACGACCTCGCTTGCGGTGGGTGAGTGCCAGTTTTAAAAATAGATGTTATGGGTTCAATTCTTGCTTTGGGTAAAATGTTTACATGATCTAAATATATTCGTTTCTCTGAATAGTATCTACAAAGTTGAATTACATTTGGACTTTAATTTCGAAATATACCGACAACTACAATACAAACGGAAATCGATTAAAAGCGATAAAGGTTTCGGGGGTCTCTCAACCTTTTCTAATAGATAAATTAACTACTATTTAAATACATACTATTTACATTACTCTATAAGAGCGGAGTTAAACTTAACAGATAAGGTAAAGACAACCTTCATTTAAATTTATCTGATGAAGTCGATTTGGATGCTGTATGTATCCTAATTCCTAACTAAGATTAACGAGACAGCCTATTATGTACCTTAATCTTTTGAGATAAGATTACAAGTAATTGAGCACGCAACCCATTCACAATTAAAATAATGTGCTAAAATAACGACGAATATTTGATTGTAAACATTTACATTAAGGTAACATTTTTTTGTAATTTTTGATTTGTCATATTTATTACAAACACTCCTGAATTTATGGTTTTAAAATTGACCTTTATGTTTCGACATACCTAATAGGTACAAGTAGAATACGTTACAATTATCGTTCCTAAAATTAAACACAGTTCCACTATTGTTTAGCTCTAGACTGCTAGACTTCCAAATACAATAGATGTTCTTTAGATGGCTTTGGCTCAAGTGCCTAGCTGTACTTATAGTGGAAATATTGCAGTTATAAATACAAGAGATGTTCTTTATTTGTTGGTTCAAAGTGCCAATAGCTCTACTTATAGTGGAAATATTGCAGTTATCCAGGCCTGTGCAATGACTAAAGTTAGTTTAGTTCATTGACCAGAGGTATAGCATTGCTTATTCTCTTATTTATTGGTTTACTAAAGTAATAACTTTCACACTACATGGGAATACTAAAGTTTAATAATATCCCAAAAAATCGACTCTGTTTTAGTTCTACTTGAGTGGGTTTTTTTGCGTAAATATAAAACTTTGCATTCCATATTGTGATTGTCAACACTAAAATAACCAACAAACAATAGATTTCTATCGTTGGAGAGCAGACTCAGGGTTAAAATGCACCGAGCTGATGTAAGCAGCTAACACATTAAGAGGCCTTTCCAAGATTTAGCGATATAATTCATGAAGTTCGCGTTAATGTATCTTTATATAGTAGAAGTAATAGCGCGCGCGACGAGGAGCGATACGTCCTCCCTCCATAAGCGCTCAGCGCGGTTTGAGAGTCGCTGCTTCGATCGATATGATTATAAGTGCGCTAAGGTGTGATTTTAAAAAATTCGTATTAAAAAAAGTCAATGCTATTAGACTATTTTCTTCGTTGTATTTATTTAATAAAAACTTAAACTTTAATTAAGTAGGTGTATTTTTATTGTAAACTCTATACTTTAGCAGAAATAACAAGCGTAAAATTGGGAAAAGTACGCGTTTTTTAGACCGTCTTTTTTCTAAAATATTGAACTAACATGCTGTATTTTTCTCTATTCACTTAAATTTTAAAACTGTGATTATTATAATTGCATTTTTGGAAATATGTTAGACTTTGTTATTTCATAGAAAAAATGATCGAAAGTTGACTGGAATTGCTCATTTTACGAAACGTGCGTTACTAATTATTTTTTTAATCAGTTATGTATTGAGTTAATTAATATTTGCTCTGTTGGCTTAAATTTTAAGGGATAAAGCTTTTACTTGTTTTTATTTTCGTTAAAATATCTTCAACACACGAGCCACAATAGTGTTCGAAACTTCACGGGCTACAAGAAAATTCAAGGATTGTCAAGGATAGGGCTCTTAAGTACTATGGAGAACATAACCTGCAGGGGTATTTTGAAACTGTCGGAAAGGACTGTCGGGCCGAAAACAGTCAGGAACGTTTTCGAATTTCGAATTACGGAATCCTCCTTCGGGAAGAATCCGATACCGAATCCGACAGTTCCAAAATACCCCTGCAGATTCCGTTGACACGGCGCCTACAGCCGCAGCCGCTGCAGGATACTCGCCAGTATCGGGAATGCGTTATGTCGTCAATAGTACAGCAACTTCTAGTTACATATTCAACCGGTGGTATAAGTACGTAAGTATTGTGCAAAAGAAAATTCTCCGACAAAACAAAACATCACGTTAATCTACACTTTATACACTTTTTCTAGTGAGCTTGCCTTTATCGAGGACATAACCCGCTTCCGTTGATACAGCACCCACAGCCTATTGCTGGAGAATACTCGCCAGTATCGGGAACGCGTTTATGTCGTCGATAGTACGGCTGTTCTAGTTACATATTCAACCGGTGGTATAAGTACGTACATATTGTGCAAAAGAAAATTCTCCGACAAAACAAAACATTACGATAATCTATACACTTTACACACATTTTTCTAGTGAGCTTGCCGTACTATCGAGGACATAACCCGCTTCCGTTGATACAGCACCCACAGCCTATTGCTGGAGGATACTCGCCAGTATCGGGAACGCGTTTATGTCGTCGATAGTACGGCTGTTCTAGTTACATATCCAGCCGGCCGTGTGTAAGTAATGGCGGATTGTGTGGTCTAGATCACTGTCGTTAGCCGGCCGGCGGAGTAGAACGCCTTTCATAGTGATGTACTGGGCTGGCTGGAGACTCAGGGCGGTACACAGCTGATAAAATACACCATTGTTACACAATAGAAATAACCTCTAATTTATAATACAGATAATAGAGCTAGATGAACGCCCAACTGAGCAAATAATAATACAATATGTGATAATTTATGAAGTGTACGACGCATTGTTTGTGTTATAACCTTGGATTATGAAGGTTATTGGTACCTAGATAAGTAGTAGTAAGCCTTTTATTATATCATCATGATAGCTTTCTAATATTCCCACAGCTGGGACACTGCCTAGTCTCGAGTAAGATTGTTTGACAAATAAATATATATATATATACAATCTACATATATAATAACTTACGCTTTTTTCTTTACATAGTATATGTTAATGTATACACGCCTACATCTTTTAAGCTACGCAGCGGATTTTAAACCGTTTTTTATCAATAGATAGAGTGATTTAAGAAGGTTTATAGCATCCGTGCAAAGCCGGAGCGGGTCTAATTAAGAATTAAATATAAATAAATAAATAATGCTGGACAACCCACACAACATCATCTAGCCTCAAGGTAAGCTGATTAGACAGAGCTGTATTTGTGAGTACTAGATGACTGATATATACTTAATACAATACAATACATAGATAGATATTTTTTATTATACATAGAAAATACCCAGAACACCCGGAACAAATATTTGTAGATCGTACAAACATTTGACCCGAGGCGGGAATAGAACCCGCAACCTCCGCGTCGCAGGCGAACCTGCGCCCGCTGCGCCACATCGATCGTCAATATGATTACCTGTATCTCGTTATTGGTCAGCAGATGCCTCGAGCAGACGGCGCTGCATGAGCTCTTTTTGGAGCATCCACATGCGGTACTTCCGTCCCGTGTGCACTTTGGGCTGGTGGAACTTGAGCCGCTTTCGCCGTCTCTGTCGCACGAAACAACATTCTTAATGAAAAAAAGTATAATGTCATCATCATATGAGCCTTATTATTTTCCCACTGTTGGTACACACACACACACATACCCTTACACATACCATTTTATCACACATCACGCTGTGGATACTCTGTTATAACCAGACTCTTTAGAGACTAGGAGGTACACGAAAGTCCACATGCACACACACCCACACAAACACACCGGCATACTCGAGCGAGAGCGATTGGGTCTTAGTCTATCAGGCGGACCCAAACCGGATTGGTGGTTGGCACATATCTTACAAATATTTATGAGATGAGAATAGACTGACTGACGGAAAAAAGCATTTTTTGGCCAATCTCGAAACTGATACGTTTTGCTTGCTTGGTCAAATACCTTTACTGGGCCATTATCTAACCTTTTTCTTAGCTGCTGCAAGCTGGTCGGCGTTTGGTCTCTTGTCTGGTTGGTGTCCGGGCACCCACTGCTGCCCTGGCGAAGACAACAGTTATACGGGATCAAACCCTACTATGAACCACACTAGATCGTACCTTCGACGGTTATTATCACCAATACGGGATCAAACTCTACCATGTACCGCACTAAATCTTACTTTAGACGGTTATTATCACCAATACGGGATCAAACCCTACCATGACCACACTAGACCGTACCTTTGACGGTTATCATCACAATGACAATGTTTCCAATGCTGGAACACTAGCCTACTCTCGAGCGAGTAGTAGAATCTTAATCCAGTACGCGATCCTCCTAATACGCACTGGTGGATGTACATGTCTTTCGAACTTCTAGTTCTTGGACATGCCGATTTCCTTACGATGTTTTCCAACACCGTATGAAAGGGCTGACATTGAGCACACACATTTTTTTAATAGAAGAATAATTTGTTGAACTGCCGGTTTTAAGCCCACGACCTGTAGTCATTTTGGATATGTAACAAAAGCTTTAGTTCTGCGTAGCACTGCACTGCGCTCGTCATCTCGGAACATAGGTATTTGTTAAGTATCTTTCGTTCAGTAATATCCTTTGCTACAACGCCTTTAAAACTTATTAATGCTTGCACATTGCTTGTAGGTAGAATATCTCTCACCACAGTACCAATATCTAAAACTATTTTCTTTGAATACATACAAACTGATCAATCTAATCTCTAAATCTAACTTGCAATACCTCCCGGACTAAATAACTTCACAGAACATAGATGTTATGTTAACGTCACAACTTAGAAAGGTCATGCATCTATAGAGACTTCTCTAACACCGCACGAAGCTTAAGCATGATATTATGAAGCATGAACTTCTAAATACATGCATAAAATGTCTATGGTAATGATTGATAGTTTGAAAAGTTGATATAGTTGACTTCAATTATAATTTGAGTTGGCCACTTAATAAAAACAAAGATGGTTTGACTGAAATAAAAATAAAATAAATAGTAATGAAGGAGCCGATGTAAACACCGCGCGTAACGCCAAACTTTAACTTCAATAAAAAAATGGAAGACAATATTTATTCACGGTTCAAGAAGAACACAAACTTTAATAGATTCATTGTCTATTTTGTGTTGCATACCTACTGGCAAATAAGTAAATAGTCTGATGATTATACAGGGTCATTCATTATCAACCTGACAAACTTAAGGGATAGGTTCCTGCTTTGTTTTTTCGAAGGGTTCCACACATAAAAAAAAATATATGTACCTATATATTTTTTTTTTATGTAAGTATATTTTGTCTTAAAAATCCCAAGGAAACAAAAAAAAATCGATTACGTTTTTCCGCTCAATTATTATTTATCATTGTTGGGAATCGCGTTAAGCGACGTAATAATGAAATATTCGAGTGTGCGCGCCCCGTAGCGGGTCAAGGACACGCGCAGGTCAAGGACGCGCGGGTTATTGACCCGCGGTTCATTGACGCGCGGGTCACTGACACGTGCCGAGCGCTGCTTTTTCGATTTCTAACAAGGATAACTAATTATTAAGCAGAATTACGTAATTTTTTTTTTAAATATAAAAAAAACCTTTAGAAAAAAAAAGGTACAAGTATTTTTTTTTTTATGTGTGGAACCTACCCCTTAAGTTTGTCAGGTTGATAATGAATGACCTTATATACTTATTTTCAAATGAATTACTGGTATTTTAGACATCCGCTTTCTACATTAAAAATAAAGGGGTCGATTTTGTTGTAGCAATAACTAAACTTATGATGGAGGCCACTGACTCATACGAGCTTAGCTTACTGATATTATAGAGATCTTTTACATTTATGTGCATTAGAAAAGGACGGCAAAAGTTCAAGGAACACTGAGGCTACACTGGACATCGATTATAATAATAAAATATATCATTTAAATATATTGAATAGAAGTAGTATTCTGCTGAACTTTCTTACTATTGAATGAGCACAACAAAAACAAAGAATTTACCTAGCTTTATGACGTTTCAATGTGATCCTTGAGATTTTATAAAATATTATTTACTGACATTTCGGCCACCATCGAAATACTGCAGCTATTGTGTACAGTCACAGAAAAAAAAGTAATATCAGAATTAAGTATTATAGGATCGAAGTTCACTTTACAAATTGTTACAACAAAATTGACACCAATATAGTACTGGTTACTATCGAAACAGACTTAAAAGTAAAGGTTGCGTTACACGCGCGTCGTCGTCGGCGTCGCAGGGCTAAAGCAAGTACCAAGTAGCGGGGTCTCACGTCGAGTTGCGGGCCGTGCGGGTGCTTCCGGTGCTGCGCGTGCTGCTCGTAGTGCGCGCACTCCTCGAGGCGCGTGACGCCCGCGAGCCGGTAGCGGTGCAGCTCCGCCAGCCGCACGCGCAGCTCCCGCTCGCGCCACAGCCCCGCGATCACGCCGCTCTGCTCCGCACGCCCGTAGAACTGTGATGTCCAGCGGAGCCGCTCCGTGAATTCTCTGAATTTTTGAGATATTTTTTTTATACCACTAAAGTGGCAACCAAGCATACGGTCCACTTGATGGTAAGCTGTTACCGTAGGCTATGTACAGTCAGCAAAAAATGTGGTCTACCACCTTAAGGTTGAGATTAATTTGAATGTCATAGGATTTCACAGAAACTTATGTCAAAAGTGATAGACCACTTTCTTTGCTGACTGTACGCATGCAACATCATAGATATCACTTGCCTGTTACAACCCTGAGACGTTAGATGGAAAGTCTCATGTGCCTGTAATTTCACCGCAAACCATACCCTTCGAACCGGAACCCAGCAATGCGAGCATTACTACTTGGCGGCAGACAGGCAACAGGTATGTTGGTAGTCCTTCCCCGGTAGAGCTCTATCACAAAGAACTCTAAAAATTGGTATTGATGGTATTTTTGTAGATAGGTCATACATACTTTTTCTCTTTGGCAAGTTTCGCAAGTGTTTTCAGTTTGTTCCTATGGTTGTTGAAGAAGAGGGACACTAATTGGTAGTCGCGCACAAGCCGTTTTCTCCGCGTTCTTTCTCGCAACCGCCGCGTGTATATGTCTACTTGAGATAGTTTTAATGCTGAAAAAAAAAACAAGTAAAACAGTAACACATACAACCGTCTCATACATAGACATGACCACACCCACACACATCCCACAGGATCCCCCTATTGTGGGTATAAGTAACTACAACTACTATTGACACAGAACAAAAATATTAGTACTTCTATGCAACAATGCTCCAAGACTGAGACAGAAGAATGAATTAATAGTTATAACTGTTTGTTGCCCTTTTTTAAAAACTAGGTCAAAATGAGCAGTGAATGGAAGTGGCATCCTAGTATACTCGATGATCTTGGATCAAGAATAGGCTTCACCAAGCGAGACTAATGAAGTAAATTATCAGAATGGTGGGATATTCATAAACATAGTAAACCTCTGTCTACAAATGTGTCTTTCAAATCTGGCATTGTCTTGACAAGACAAGAATACTTAGCTAGCTGCTAAAATGATAATATCTTTTATGAATAAAGGCAAGCGGTCTTACCTATATCTAATTCGTCATCTTCTGAATTAAGGGATAATGTTGAAATTAACTGTTCAGCTTCATGATCATGTTCCTGAAATATTAATGAAATAAGTATTTTTTTAACTATGGTGAAAGTAGGAAATAGCTTACATATATAATAATTTATTGTTTTATTTGTAGGTATTTGTTATGACTTTAAGAGGAAAATAACCACAAAACATAATTATTTAATGATACTTAGCTATTTCCCTGTAGTAGGTAGTTACTTATAGACAAAGATAGTAACGGGGGATAATCATTGCTCATGTCCGTAGGAAATGCTACTAAAACCCTACACATATCCGCTGGGTGGCACTAAATGTGGCGGGAAACAGGTACAGCAACAACACTGGCTGCTGTACCTGTTTCCTAAACCTCACAGCAACTCTATCACTCAGCAACAATATAAAAAATTGATTGAAGCATTGAACAATTGCATGCAACGCCATCCAAATAATAAAAAATTAACAGTAACAACTTAATAATTGTAAAGGGGGTTAATAGATTTTCTGTCTTTGAAAAATTAAAATTTTTGAGCAGATTCAAACAACTTCAGATATAGTTTATTACATAGAATACAGTTCACTAACTAGTTATGGTGGTTTTTCAAATTGTTGTAAAAGTAAAAATACTCTTTGATAAATAAAACCATATATTGCGATGAGTGCTTCTACAAGTATAACTTAATTAACCATTGAGTCTTACCCTTTCAAAGTCATCTCTATTGGGCATATAACCAAGCTGTGAGGCTTCATCTACTGTGACTGCGAGATGAGGGAGTCGCGACACAGCACTAGGACCTAACGGGCCTTCGTCTCGATCTGCACAGTGTAGAGAAGGACGCGTAGTGCCTTCCACATTGCCCCAGGTGGCTCGGCCAATGCTGCCATCCAGGTATCTCGTGATGTATTCATCTTTTGCCTCTGTGGATTCACGAAGTTATTAGCCTAATCTATGTTAAATAATAATTATGGTTATTAGCGATCTCCAAATACAGAACCATTACCTTCTGGGGTCCGTGTTTCTACATGTTTTGCTATATCTTCCCAATTTCCAAATCCAAATTGTTCTATGGCATCTAGTAATCTAACTTCTTCATTAGCTGACCAACTACTTCGTCCTGAAAATATTCCGAAGGCTCCTGAATCCTAAAAAACAAATTATTTGTAAATAATAAATTTCAGACAAAAGAACGGGATTATCAAATCAAATTATGTGAACTTACAACAAACTGGTAGGAATGGTCGTTTTTGTGTTGCCCAATTTCAGCACCCAAAGAAAAACACTGAAATTTTACCAAAAAATCGTAACAAATCTGAGATGACTTTTGACAAATTTAAATTTTGCGCCAAAACAAATACACAGAAATGGCGGCCAAGCTACTTTACCTGCAAACAAATATCAAAATCCTGGCATTCAGCACATTTTACCCGCACTCCACTAATTTCTTCTTGACAATAAGTACAATTATATTTGGCATAGAGATCTGTAAACGACATAACTGTGAATAAACTAAGTTTTTACGCACAAATAAAGTTTTACGTTGGCAGAATCAATTTACTCACCAGCCATTTTTATTTTTGTTGGCCATAGACAACGAACGAATCTGTCTGCCTATCCGTCAGTGCGTCAACCAAAGAAAAACAAAAGTCTAATAACCAGGGACAAGAGTTTCACAAGAGCTCCAACCGTAAGGATAGTTTGTTCCTTGGCTCCACCGATCGTTGAGGTGGCGAGAAGGTAGGTGACATAGTTAGGTTCCTTGGTAGGTGGCATAGTTAGGTTCCTTGGTAGGTGGCTTATTAGACATATTATTATTTGCAATGCCAGAAAAGGGCAAATAAGTTCTAAGTGCCATATTATTACTTTTATGACCTCTTGTAACACTTATTTAGGCAAATAAATATTTTAAATCTTGAATCTTGAAGATGACTCGAACGAAGTAGGTGAGATAATTTATTTGCCTATAGCTTAACACTTTTTACCGTTCTGTTAACAACGCTAAAAAGCTGTAATGCGTATGTCCATGCATCTATCGTAAAATCTAACTAAATAAACACAAGTAGTGGGCCCAACCCTACATAGATGATAGAATAAAAAAAAACAGATGTCACAGTCCTTCAAATAAATGTCAATGTCAGTGTCAGTTAGACGTCAGTCACGTCAGTCAAGTCAATTTGCAGCTCCTAATCTCGTCTCATTTGTGTATTTTGTTTATTTTATTGTTCTGTAAATAATTTAGAGCAATTGCGTAAACTTTTCTAAAGCTACTTCATTCATATGCTAATTATTTTTCTGTAAGTATAATCTGTAAAAACAAACAAAGTAATGTAAAGAAACAGTGCGTTAGGTACTGTTCATCTCCTCTCGACCATGAAATCTAGCAAACGCAGGATCCAGGCCCTCACGGAAGGCTCATATGGAATGCCCAATTACCTCAAAATGGATGACTCTGAAACCTCCATCCCACCAGTGTTCAGGCTACGTCTCCATGAACTATTTTCTCAAATTGAAAAAGAATTTGACCTTCTCTATAATGAGAACTTGAACTGTGAGTATGATTTTTTAAGTACTAATCAGAAATAGCTATTTAACCTTTTAAATTATAGTCATCAATTTTGGTGTGAGTACTCTATATGAAATCTATTGTTATGATGTGCTTGTTTTCATGTTTTTTTATGCAGGATGTAGTTCAGTAGCAAGCTATATCCAGGATATTGCACTTGTATACCCACTTATGACTAAATGTTACACTATTGTAGGTATATAAACTTTACAAAAACATAATTTCAGTACAAGAAAAAATAGACATACTGAGTGAAAAACTGGAGAGAGAAAGCTATATTGGAGATAAACCAAACTTGGACTACATTGAATTTGATTCTACAGGAAAAAACTCTAAAGTTAAATGTAAGTAGCTGTTAGCTGTAAATAGTGCAATCCTATGAACCTCCTTCATTTTGGGACATTTACCTTTTTAACCCTAGAGTACTAATGTAAATTTACCACAGCTAAATACTAATGATCGCTTGGGAGGCTATTTTTTAAATAAAATCAATTTATTATATTAATTATTTATTAAAATTTTACACAGATTACATAAATTACTTGACAAACCTCTACCTTTTCAAAAATATAAATCAAAATTCATTATTAATATCAACATTATGCTTAAAATAAACCTTAAATCTTACTGACATGAACATTTTTTCTCATAACCTAAACAGTCAGTTTTTTTACCAGTCTTCTAGACTGGTAAAAAAAATTATTTGTTCTATTTTTTCTTTTTCTGTAATAATATTATAATCTAATAAATAAACTATATAAAAAACAAATAAAACCTAAAGGTAACATAATATTATTGTCTACAGACTAATTTGAAGTCAGCCTTTAATTTCTTTCCTATCCTGACTGTTCTTCTAGTAGCAAAGTTTCTGGAACCGGTGAATCCGATGCATTTCTTGTCAACTATTGATGGTATTGAAATTTTAGAGGCACAGAGTCGCCTACTACAATATTTTGTAGGTCTTTTTCCAGTCGGAATGGCACGAAAGAAGAATCTGCCGCGCTATAGTCAGAGTCTTAGGCATCGACTTCCAGGTTATCATCAGTTTTACTGTTAGAGGTTTCAAATTCACTATTTGGGCTTTCTTTGAGATCTACATAAACAAAATTAACATCTGTTAAGTTGTAGCAATGATTAGATGCAGATAAAATAGCAAAATTAAAACAAGTAACTAAAAATAAACTTCACGTTAATACTAATGATCGCCTCCCAAGCGATCCAGTATCTTATATTTTGAAAATGGAGAGTCCCAGCCTGGTCTACTTTGGCTCTCCTCTGCAGTGGGGGGTATACTAAGTCGGCGCGAACACACAACTTGATACGCGCGCGCATTTTGTAAATAAACGAAAAAAACTGACTAAGAGCGGCCTCCCAGGCGATGATTAGTATTCTAGGGTTAATAAAGTTTCATCATCATGATCAGTCTTCAAACATAGTCACTGCTTGGACACTGGCCTGCTCAATAGTGATTGGGTCATATGCACTACTGTGGCCCAATTGGGATTGTTGAATGATATTTGAATTTCTTGTTCTTAGACATGCTGGTTTCGGCACATTTCCTTCACCATTTTTTTTTAAACCTTGATCTTAGGTTTGGAAGGCGAGGTCACTAAACTAGTGCTCATATAATAAGAATAAACATTTACTGTGAACTGTGTGTGTAAACTGTGATCTCATAAATAGTTTAAAAAACCCATTGTGATACTCCTCCTAAACATTAGTTTATAAATTTAGTATATTTTATTGCAGTATCTCAAAGCAACTCTCAGAAAATAAAAGCAAGTCACAAGTTGCGTGTTCAGACCAGCAAGATAGTGTCCAGCTTCAAGGCTCCATCCTACAGCTGTCAGCTGGTCAGAGAGTTCACTGGCCATAAGGATGGTATCTGGGATGTGGCGTGTGCGAGACCCGGGCAAGCTCTTATTGGCACTGCATCAGCTGGTGAGACATTTAACATATAAGGTTTTTTATATTCATCAGCTACTGTTTTTAGATAAAGCCAAGTATAACAACATATTTTAGTTTATCCTATCATTTATCTGGTTCTATGGGTAGAAGCAAGCTATGCTAAGTTTGAGGCTAGCTAGCTATGAATAAAAAAACATGTCCACCAGTATTTATTTATATTACAATTATGATAAGTCTTTGTTTACCCACAGATCACACAGCATGTGTATGGAGTGTGGAGTGGGCAAAATGCCTCCTCCATTACACAGGGCACGCAGGATCAGTTAACTCGATAAAGTTTCATCCAAACAGAGACATTGCACTCACTAGCAGTGGTGATAATACAGCGCATGTGTGGCAAGCCGCTGTAAACTGGGATTTGCCGGTAAGAAGTACTAAAACAGTCCAAATTTTGTTAGCGGACAAAAAACAAACAATTGGTTTATATACATCTCTGTAGAGAAAACCATTGTGTGCTGAAGTGGCCGAAACTCGACCTAAAGTTTCAAAAATATCACATTCAAACCTCGCGGAAAACATTCGCACGTTGGTTGTACGAATATTTATACGCCGAGGTAAAAATGTTGTCAATGTATTCGATTAACACTTAAACTGATTTTCTTATTCCAGCGTGGTCAATCATCAGAAGAAGAACTAGAGGGCGGTGGCGAGGAGAGCCTGGGCGAAGGCGGTGATAGGCCCGAAGTTCTACGCACACCACTCACGGAGCTCGTCGGCCACCAAGGCGTGGTGGTCGCCGCTGATTGGCTGACGGGCGGCGATCACGTCATCACCGCGTCTTGGGATAGGACGGCCAACTTGTATGACGTCGAGACTGGAGACTGTTTGCAAATACTCACTGGTAAGGGCTAGCATTTTATCAAGGCAATATTATTCATAAGCCTTTAATTATCCTAATAGGAAAAGGGCATATCGTAACTCTTCTGTTGAATCTATTAAACAATGAAACATTGATAATGTTTATCTAATTCTCAAATTTTTGATCTTGTAAATATTGGCGGAATAGTGGATGACACGCACATGTTGTTTGAATCTTTAGTGCTAAGACATGACTTATGAGAAAGATTTAAAAAAATGCTGACCCATCTCCAAGAGATGAGTCGTTTTGGCCTTTTTTTTTTATCAAATCCAAGAGGGCTCCATTTCAGCATTAGGCAGCGCTGTATAACCAAAATATCGTTATAAATATCTATAATACATCTATGTACTCGTACAGGCCACGACCACGAGTTGACGCACGCATCTGCCCACCACAGTTCACGTCTAGTGGTAACCGCGTCTCGAGATACCACCTTCCGGTTGTGGGACTTCCGTGAACCGATTCACTCTGTCTCAGTATTCCAAGGACACACTGAGTGAGTGTTTTATTCTAATAATGTACAGATCAGTCGGCTCAATCGCTTAATTATAATTACGTTTTTAGATACTTACTTAAAGATTTTGAAATAAACCCGCAACGATAGGGAATGCGATAGGGTAGTAATTAACTTTATTCAGTGTACACGATCAAATTGACTTCTTACTAACAATATAAATAAATAAATAATTATAATAATTCTTTGACTCTGACATCCTTTCTTATTCAGCGCCATCTAGCAAACATTTATTCAATAGTTTATTGTTTGTTTTTTATTTTGCGCAGGAGCGTCACTTCAGCTGTGTTCACACGTGAGGATAAAGTAGTCTCAGGGTCTGATGATAGATCTGTCAAGGTAAGCTACTTTATTTACATAATTCTATGAGCACCCGTGGTCTAATGAAAAATTTATGTGCGCAATACCAGTGCTCTTATATAGTCTAGAAAAATATCGTGAGCAAACCGGCATGTCGAAGAACTAAAAATTCGAAAAACATGTGCCATCCAGCAATCCGCATGGGGTCCGCGTGCTGTATTAAAACCCAATCACTCGCCCGAGAGTAGGCTCGTGTCCCAACAGTGGGAACATTAGAAGGCTGACATGATGACATGATTCTAAGGGCTCTACCTCACTGGGACGCCATAATGACGTTGTACTCTAGCAACTTAATAATACATCTTGGGTGACAATGAAACGTTTATGGTCAGGCGTGGCAAAAAAACCCACAACTCCGGAATTCTGGTGCGAATAGTAAATAAGTAAGTTAGTATGAGTCAGTGGCTAACTCTGGTATAGTGAATAGTGCATAATGTAAATATTCTTCTGGAAGAAATCGCTATTGTACTAAATTGTAAAACTGCCACTTCACTTGGCATATTTGCTCAAATATTTGCGTTATTTTATTTCATCAATACAAACTTGCCTTTGTATAATACTTTCACAGAGTTGACTTTGTATTGATGAAATAACGCAAGCATTTGAGCTAATAAGCCAACTGAGGTGTCAGCATTGATTACTGAGAGTAAGACAAAACCACATTTCACAATAAAGTACAAGAGTAAAGTACAATAAAGCATTTTTGAAGACCCCAGGAAGCTTCTGTGCTTCTGGGAGGTGTTTACACTCGTAGGCTGGTTACACTTGTAGCCAGTTACATCCCACGCATAATGGACCAACCATCGAGTCCAAATGCGGAAAACGGAGTCATTACTTAAACATTTTTGTTCATAAATACAATAAATAAATATGCTGGACAATCCACTAAGCTAAGCAGAGCTTGTGTTATGGGTACTACATAGATGAGTAATATGTCATGTTACAATACAATACATATATTTTTATTTTTTTTGCACATTTTGTAGGTATGGGACGTGCGCAACATGCGATCAGCACTAGCCACGATACGATCGGACTCGTCCGTGAATCGCGTGGGAGTGAGCAGTGGCGGCATCATCGCTATCCCGCACGACAACCGCCAAGTTAGGCTCTTCGACTTGCAAGGGCAACGGCTCGCGCGCCTGCCTCGCTCTAGCAGACAGGTAAGCACTATCTCTCTCTCTCTCTCTCTCTCTCTCACACTCGAACTAGGTATGATAGCTAAGCTACTATTTTTACTATTTTTCTAACAATATAGATTTTTGTACTCGAATAGAGTTTCTTATTCTCATACCCATGGGAATCCTGTGATGGTTCAGATTGTAGATTAGACTATTGGTTGAAATTAAATGAAATACTTTTATATGACAAACAATTACATAGAACATACCGAAAAAATATGTATGAAACTAACAGACAAATATATTAGAAATATAGTATAAAACTATATGGCATATGAAGCTACCAACTACTTACCAGAAGCTAATCAGTCTCTCCATGCAGTTTGAGTCATACAGGCCCTGTCTCAGAATGTTGCTGTGCCTAATGCGTTAACATATAGAGCAGCGCTGGTTTTTAAACAGAGCCAAAAAAAAGTGACTTCACGTGTTCATACAATCTAGTGCAAATAGTTGTGTTTATTTATCCCACGGCTGGGATATTGACTAAAGTAATACAGTTTTAATCCACCACGCGGACCCAATACGGATTGGTGGATGGCACATGTCTTGCGAATTTTTAAATTATTATATTTTTATGTTATACTAGCTGTCGCCCTCGTCTTCGTTTGCGTGGGACACGGTTTATCTGTTTATGTTTTAAATTTCAGCCAAATCGGTTCAGTTGTTGTTGAGTTAAATAGGAACAAACATCCGTCCAAACATCTAATTTGAACAAATTTGACATTAAGTGTGATTAGTGTGATAGTGTGACAATGTGATTATTTTTCCAGGGACATCGCCGTATGGTAACGTCAGTTGCGTGGGCTGAAGACATATCACCGAACATCAACTTTTTCAGTTGCGGCTTCGACAGACGAATTCTCGGCTGGGCGATCCAACCTTCTAAGGAAAACTAAAAGTTATATAGAGTGGCGATCTAGAACATTCGAATCTAAGCCATTATTCGCTAGTGCAGTGATTATGAACCGGTCCATCCTATGTTACATTAAAATGACTAGGTAAAAACTTGGAATTAACCAATTTAATTATTTCTGTCAGTTTAGTATTGTTTGTTTACCACTATGATGGCAAACAAGCCTTAGGCCCACCTGATGGTAAGCGGTTATTTAAAAAAGAACTTTTCAAAAGTTAGTGTTATGCTTTTTATTTATAAATAAATTATCTGCTAATTAAATAAAAAGCATACTTATTATATTGTTTTATGCTTTAGTACATATAATTAAGTAAATAATGTTGATGTGGAAAATGGGTGTTTTTTAATTGAATTGCACAAACTAACATGCATAATTTGGTAATAATTTATATATTGTATGTTGTTGGTTTGGTGTAGGTAGTTTAATTTTTATTGTTTGTCCAATAATATTTATATAATGTTATGGGATTAGGGTATTAACTTTCATTATATTAAGTAACATTATATTGGGCTAGACTTTAAAGTTGAATCTATTTGTTGTTGATAAACTATAAAATAATTAATATACTTAATAGTAAATATGCTAAGTATAGTCTCTATATTTTAAGTACCTCTTACGTAGCAACATTCAATAAATTAAATTGTCATTTTTTAACTGGTGGCACTATTATTTTTGTTCAAATATAAACAAGATATAAATTATGTTACAAGTGTACAGAAGTTGCGAAACATTGTGATTTAAATAGTATGATAGAAAAAAAAACAATATCATTACAAAATTGTGATTAGTATTTGATGTAAGGAATTAAAATATATTTATGTTCATAATCATAAGTTACAAAATATCAACAATTTTTTTTGGCACTGATATCACAAAAAAACCTCGCTATACACCTCGTTTTTGAATAGGTAGTTAAGTATTAGGAAAATTTCCAAAAAGTGAACCAGAATACATTATTGTAAGCAGCTTGCCAATAAGTCGGTTTCTAAGAAAACCACAACTGTTTGACAGTTGTGGTTGGTTGAAAGTTGAACAACCCTTATATTATTTGATCTGATCTGGATTCTATAAAAATATTATGGTTATACTGCCTCTATAGCTCTTAAAGTCTTAGTAAAGAGTCATCTGACATATCATAAGAAATTTTGAAAAACACTGAACGATTCAACTAGTTAATGTAAATTGATGATATCCAAAGATCTACTTATCTTGTTTGTCACATTCACATCGAAAATAAAGGAACAAGAAAGCAAATATTTGTGAGTATGTACTCGTATGTGTAGAAATGTACTAAAATTAAGAACGTCAAATATCAGTTATTCAATGCTTCTTAGTTATAGTCCTAAAATAAACCATATTAATAAATGGTTTAAAATCTCTCCCAGTCTTTTCTGTTTTTATGTATTTCGGGAAATTAGTTACGTAATTTCTATGCATTCACCGACGGAGAGAGCACTGGTGGTCTAGTGGTAGTAACCCCGCCTTCCGATCCTAAGGTCGTGGGTTCAAACCCGGTCGTGCACCAATGGATTTTTCTGTTCATAAAATGTATGTGCGCAATGCCAGTGCTCTCATACGGTGAAGGAGAACATTGTGAAGAAACCGGCATCCACCAAGCCGCATTGGGTCCGCGTGGTGGATTAAGACATAATCACTCTCGCCCGAGAATATGCCAGTGTCCCAACAGTGGGAACATTAGAAGGCTGTCATAATGATATGCACCGCGTACAAACATCGCTATGTGCTCTAAATCTGAATTTTCAATTTAGTGATTTTATTCATGTCAGAAAATGTTTCGTAATAAAAAATATAAGATTGTGTGGCACTATGTACCTATATACAATACTTTGTACTAAATGCGTGCTATTATGTAAGCCTATAGCTGTCGATCGCTTGTTGTTGCGTCTGGCTGTCTCTTTTACATATGCCTAGTTTACACGGGCTTCGTAGCTAAGCGCTTAGTACTTAGAAAGAAAGAAAGAAAGTCACTAATACTAAGTCCTCATGTGTAAACACGCTGATTAGTGCTTAGTATTAGTATTTGTGAATAGTACAAGTGAATAGAAAACGATCCTATTTACTAAGTGACAAGTCGATACCCCCACCACGATTTACTAAGCACTTGTCGCTTGCTGACCGTGTGTAAACAGCTCGACAAGTTAGTGACAAGTTGTACCGGGAAGTGAAAACACGTGTTTACTTACGTATTTTATTGTGATCATGGCTGCGGAAAGGTGGAATTCGGAAACAACAATGAAGTTCATTCAGGAATTTAAATCCTATGAATGTTTATGGAACCACAAATCGGTTTTATATAAAAATAAACTCACTAATAACTTTTACTGGCTCCAACGTGTAAACGGTTACTTTTCACTTGTCATATTGAGGCTTAGTATAGTGACAAGTACTAAGCACTTAGCTACGAAGCCCGTGTAAACTAGGCATTATAGAGTGTACCGTAAACGTGTAAGGGATCGACAAGCGATCGACAGCGATAGACTTTATGTAAGTGTTTATGGGTGCGGGTGCCCGACTATGGAAACCTAATTCTGAAATCGAGAGAGTGAAGTGCGTTACATATTTCATTAAGAGTAATATCTTACAGCAATCAAACCGGCACCTCAAATGTCAGTCATCTGGCCCATCTGGCCGTTACCCCGCGCTAAAGCGGTGTATTTGTAATACTACAAAAACGTGAATTGAATTGTAATATTTCGTAATAGTGCATGACAATGTAACTTACCTACCGACCATCTTACAAAACGAAATTTAGATGATCTGACTATTTTTGTTATTCCATAAACGTTATAAAATAAATTATTTAAAATTTCATTTATTTGTATTTTTTCATGCGGTCACAGAGGAGCTGTTACGTAACTCGATTTTCTCGATTGTTGCACAATCGATTTCACTAGATTTCAGTAGGTACAGTTATTTTTTTATTAACAACGACTGACAACCACTGAACCGATTTGGTTGAAATTTAAAACAAAGATACATAATGAGTGGGAGTAGGATATAGGCTACTTTTCCTGAGAAAAGTACGGTTCACGAGTTCGACGCGAACGAAGTCATTAGCAACAGCTAGTATGACATAAATTAAGATAACAGCTATAAGTACCTATAAGCTGCGGATAAAGGCCTATTACATTACACGATTCGTCGGCACGATGGCGCGGTGGGCGAGTAGCGGGTTCGATCCCCGCTACGAGATAAATGTTTACACGTTCTGCATATATTTATTCCGGGTCTGGGTGTTTCTATATAATATGTACAAGACCTACATAGAAACACCCTAAAAATTAATGTATTAACAAAAACACAGTTTTTATTTGGGGACCTATGAATTCATAATCAAATCATGTAGGTACCTACTTAGTATTCCTGTGTCAAATAAACAAAATAAGTGTTTTATCAAAAAAATAAAAACTTTATTAGGTAGTAGGTACCTACCTACCTACCTACTTATTTACTTATGCATCTATCAGCTCGATAGGTAGGTACCTATCAGGTTATAGGTTGGTTCCCACTTCAAGCTTTGATTAGTTTCGGGCAGGATGGCGTTGTGAGAAAAGTCCGTTTTATTTATAAGCACAGAGAGAGAGCGGGCGCGGGCAAAAAGTAAATTAAATGGGGAAAAGCGCGGGCCCGTCACAGGTGTATTTTTAACCGACTTCCAACAAAAAAGTAGGAGGCTAACAAGTCGAATGTATGTTTTTTGAGTGTGATGGTAACGAAGCATTGAAGTAAACGTCTAGAAACAGTTTGCATTGCAGCAAGGCAAAAGACACATGTACACAAGTGAACAAACGAACTAAGTGAACTAACGAACTGTGAACTAAATGAACTAGAGACACATTTGAATGAAGGGTGAACTAAATTAAGTACTTCACATAGCGAACTTACCGATGAAGTACTTCATTTCCTTCATTCATTCGCGAAGTACCCATGCCATGACTATAGATCATCGCTATCGTAACAACAATAAAGTGCTGTATAAACTTTACTCTTTACTTTGTAAAAAAACACGAAAGTCGTATATTTTTAAACCTTAACTTAGAAAAGGCGGTATGGTCTCAGGACTCTAGCCTGCCCATTGGGCGAAAAAAAAAATCTTTGCTTTGTTTGTTTGAATGTTTGGTTTGTTTCAGTTTGTTTTGTTCCAACTTCCAAGAGAATGTAAGTTTTGTTTTTCCATGCTTTTCTGCTGAGCGCGCTATTCTTGATTCTGTCTGTAGATTTTAGATGAGCTAAGTCTTTTGTTGGTTTATTGGATTTGGGGACCAGAAAAGACTTGAACATGGATGAAGTGCGAGCTTTTCTCAACAACCCATGTCCTTCGAAGTCCCAAATGATAAAACTACGGGGGCCTCTAACTGGCGGTGTTAGTATTACCAAGCACGATGTGCTGGAAGAGCTGAACAGGAAGGTGGAGCACCGCCATTCAGTTGTACCAAGTGGAACAGACTACGCCAGGGAAATTCGTCAAAGAGAAACAGATATGTATATGAGGGTAAATAAACTTCTGTGTCCTTATTGTACCTACCCAGTAGACAAATATCAAATTCTTTCGTTCGGCATCTACCTGTTATGTACGTGTTCGATAGTTATATAAACCTCCGACTCCAAAATCCAATTATATGATAGTTAGTTTTAAGTAACTATCATATCTTAACAGCCCAAATCTTAACAGCCCTTGGCAGTATTAGGTATCTTCTTAGCCACATTGTCATGCAATAGATACAACTAGCACTAAGGGCTTATTACACCATTGACTAGCAAGTATTTTGTAGTGTAATTGCTGCTTAGTCAATATAACTATTTTGCCAAACAGGGACTGGCAGATGGGCAGTAAAATTGGCTAATCGGTAACTAGCCTTCTGAAAAGCAAGTGTGTTTCCTAGCACTCATTTATGTTCCTTATTAAGGGTTGACGCAAACACCAAGCTATCTATTAAAAATATTCGGTATAACAAGAATTTTAAATAATGATATTTTATCTAGCGTCATCTGGAACGCAAAGAGTTTGAAAGCATGTCTGATGGACTGGAGTCCCTTGAACGACTGACATCATTTGGGGAATCAGTCTTGAACATAGGTGAATTAAATGATGAGGCAATGAAAGAGGTTTACAGCAAATACTCATTTCAAAAGAGAGAGGAAACCACAAACAAACTAGCTATCAATGCATATAAAGATAAGGTAAGGGTATTTTTGCACTGTTTTTTTTTAAATCTATAAGTTGAAAAAATTGTTAAGATAATTATTATTATGCCTGAGCTTCTGAGTGTCCGAAACATGGGCATCAGAGTCTGCCATTTATATTTTATACTTACCTGCTACAATCATACTTTATACAGATCTTGAACAGCATTCAAAGCATGGAAGTCCTCGTCATTGAAGGTCCTACAGGCTGCGGTAAGACCACACAAGTCCCGCAATGGATCTTGGATGACTCTGTGCAGAATCACAGGGCTTGTAAGATTGTGGTTACGCAACCAAGAAGGATTGCAGCCATCTCTATTGCCAAAAGAGTTGCACAGGAGAGGGGATGGGATGTTGGGGGCCTTGTTGGTTATCAGGTACATGTTTTTCTATTATCCACCACCAACTTAGGCTAGCTCGCGCTCCTGCCAACACACGCACTGCATATCAGTTCTTCAGCAATAGAGTAGTCCTCAACTGGAACATGTTGACAGAATAAGTTCTAACTGCCACCTCTGTTAACTCATTCAAGAACAAACTAAATGACTGGCTATGAAACAAAAAATCTGTGTTTAAAGCCTAAACAAAGACACTACTTTCAATTCCAACACTGTGACATAGACACATCAACGAAAAGCTGCTCGTCTATAATCATAAAAATAAATAATATTTATTTTGTTTAATGACTTTAGTTGGATTCTAGCTTGCATAAAGCTAAGCTTCTTACTTTACAGCTTAGAAGGTATGATTTGCAGCAAATCATTAAGCAGATAAACTTTTTCAAAACAATGAAATACCTTAAAAATTATGTTCAATTTATAAAAATATAAACAGACATTTTTTACACTAACTAAACTAAGCAAAGCTTGTTAGCCAAATGTTAGTGTAATAATATTTCAATACTGCTAATAATAAGAGCTTGTAGTATGTTGGTACCCTGATAATAAAGTTACAAATACAATTTGAATTACAGGTGGGATTAGAAAACAAAACCTCAATAGATACGAGGATAAGTTATGTGACTACAGGTGTTCTGCTGCAGAAGCTGGGTAAATAAGACTCTTCATTTTAGTTCAATAAAACACCATCTTTATTATATTATACACAGTTATAGAACACGCCAAAAATAAATAAATAATGCTGGACAATCCACACAGCATCATCTAGCCCCAAGGTAAGCTGCTGTTAAACAGATCTGTGTTATGGGTACTAGATGACTGATATATACTTAATACAATACAATACATAGATAGATATTTTTTTATTATATATAGAAAATACCCAGAACCCCGGAATAAATATTTGACCGAGGCGGGAATCGAACCCGCAACCTACGCGTCGCAGGCGGACCGCGCCCGGTGCGCCACATCGGTCGTCAAAAAATACTAATTATTAATGTCTAAAAGTTCAGTTCAATGGGATGGGCGCCGACTTCCGATTCAGATGTTGTGGGTTCGAATCTGGGCTGAACACCAATGGAGTTTTTTATTTAAATAATGTATGTGCGCATTGAAACGTTCTAAAAACGGTGAAGGAAAACATCGTGATGAAACCATGGCCATGTCTTTCCTGTGAGTTATGACCCATTTACATCATACCATAATTGCTTACAAGAATTGTCTTGTTAATTTCATTTCAGAACATATTTGTTCTAAAATCAATTTGACAAGGCAATTCTTGCATGGATTAAGACCCAATTTGGCTTTTTTTTTTATGCATCTGAAGTGGCAACCAAGCGATTACCGCAGCCTATGGACGCTTGCAATACCAGAGGTATCACTCGCGGGTTAACACCTTGAGGCTAAGATCAAAGGCCTCATGTGCCAGTAATTTCACCGGAAACCATAAATCATTTATGATGATCTTCTGAAGATGATAGTGTCAAGTGTCTACTAATTTTCCAATTTAGCTTTCTAATGTTCTCACAGCTATTACACTGGCCTACTCTCAGGCGAAAGTGATTGGGTCTTAATCCACCACGCGGATTCTATGCGGAGTGGTGGAAGGCACATGTCTTTCGAATTTTTAATTCTTGGACATGCCTGTTTGCTCATGATGTTTTCCTTCACCGTATGAGAGAACTAGCATTGTGCACATGATTTTTTTAATTAGAAAAATCTATTGGTGCACAACTGGGTTCGATGAACCCACCGATCACGACGACCTTAGGATCGAAAGGCGGGGTCACTACGACTAAACCACCAGTGCTCTCGGAAGATATAGACTTTATAGTTTTAAGATGTATGTATTCACCGCAGCATAGCAATAAAAGTGTATAATATTCCAGTGGGCTCAAAAACAATGAATGAATACACTCACATAATCCTGGACGAGGTTCACGAACGAGGACAAGACATGGACTTTCTCCTCCTCGTGGTCAAGAAGCTTCTGTTCACTGTGTCACCAAATGTGAAAGTTGTGCTCATGTCCGCCACGATCCGAGCGAGTATATTTACTGAGTACTTCAAGATACCGACGCCTCAAGGTCTGCAGAGCTCGCAATGCATTAAGGTTGAGAAAACGAATCAGATGTTCAGGGTTAAGACGTTTTACTTGAATGACTTCAAGCAATTTGGTGCTGTAAGTATAGTATTCATTTTATAAATGTAAAATGCGATAGCTACAACAGCCTTAGAAACTTATCCGCATCATCAGCTTGTAGAAGTCTTCTCATTCCTGGATAATAAGCAACGAATTATGGTTCAACTATGTTTAGAGTTGTCATAAAATGCTTATGGTATACACTACGAAATACCTAATAATTGGAGGAATGTCTTACAGTGATTGAAATACAATCCAATTATTTTTTTCAAAAACAGTGGGCTAAAACCCGCGGCTTAGGGATCAATGAATGACCGACACTCTACAGTGAGACATACATATCCGCTTATTAATAAAATAAATTGTAATTTTAGCAGCTAGCTATTTCCTTTTCACATTCTATTGTTCCCACTGCTGGGACACTGATCTACTCTCGAGCGAGAGTGATTAGGTATTAATTCACCATGCAGACCCTATGCAGATTGGTTGAAAACACATTTCATGTCTTTTAAATTTCTTGTGCTAATGTGTCACTATGATAATGGCCACCTAAAACTTTTGAAAATTTCAGATTCTCCAACAATGCACTCCCAAGACCGACGAACCGTGTATACTGCCAGAAATGCACCACCTAGTCGTGAAGCTTATGAATGCGTTTGAGATTATTGATCAGAAAGAGGATGAATACTCGGATCGTTCGGGAGCCGATTTGCCATCAGTACTGGTATTCTTGCCCGGCATCTATGAGATTGAAGAGCTTTTTTTGTGCTTGACCAATGAGAAGTTACGGTAAGAGTATTCGATTTTGATTATGGACTCCATAAGAATTTATTACATTTTGAGGTTATAAACTTTCATACCTAACCTCAAAATTACAGTATGTTATAAATGTAAAAGTTTGTATCTTTGATGTTTGTTACTAAACCTCGTTGTTACAGCTGAACCAATTCCGATGATATTTGGTACCTAAATTATAAATAGTACCTAACTATGCTAAAGGTGATTACGTAACTCGGATGCAATCTGATTTCAATCAGCAAGCTGTCATACTCATACAAAATACGTCACTATACATTTTAGATTGACACCAAAAGAAATATTTCAACCAAATTACATAATCACCAAATCTTTACGACCGACGACCGATGTGGCGCGGCGGGCGAAGGTCCGCCTGCGACGCAGGAGGTTGCGGGTTCGATTCCCGCCATGGAAGAAATGTCTCTAGTATACAAAAAAAAACTTGAATCTCATAGATTCATGGAAGCTTGATAAATTCCAGGGAGAAGTTAGCCGGCGCCGAATGCGCGCGGTACAAGTGGTGGGTGCTGCCACTGCACTCGACCATCACGGCGGACGAGCAAGTGAGAGTGTTTCAAAGGGCGCCTCCGGGGGTTAGGAAGATCATTCTCGCTACCAACATTGCTGAGAGCTCCATCACAGTGCCTGATATCAAATATGGTAAGCACAATCACCGTTTTAAAAATGAATTATATTCATTATTAAACGGCAGTTTTCACGTACCGGCACACCCCGGACACAATAAAATATATATAAATAGCAAGATATAGCGCGCGCTGTGGACCTACACAAAAACCATATAAACGCGTGCTTTAGAACCTTCAGTGCAATATTTGTTCCGGGTCTGTTGTTTGTATGATTAAGTATGTGTTTATTAAAAAAAGTTGTATGTTTATATTGTACCAGTTATCTGATTCCTCATAGTACAAGCTTTGCTGGGGCTAGATGGCGCTGTATATTAAAGTCCGCCAATATTACATTTATTATTTAATATTATTTGGATAAGTTATTTTAATTGGTTCAGCTCTATAATCACATAACTCTGTTAGCGACTAATCTCCATTCATCTCCATCTCAAACTGTATAGTAAGACATCATCATCATGACAGCCTTCTAATGTTCCCACTGTTGGGACACTGGCCTACTCTCGGGCGAGAGTGATTAGGTCTTAATCCACCACGCGGGCCCAATGCGGATTGGTGGATGGCACATGTCATTCGAATTTTAATTTTTTATAGTAAGACATGCTATGCTATAAATAAATAAATCAATAAATAAAGCTCGACAATCCACACAGCATCATCTAGCCCCAAGGTAAGCTGCTGTTAAACAGAGCTGTATTATGGGTACTAGATGACTGATATATACTTAATACAATACAATACACAGATAGATATTTTTGCTATGGTCAAACTGTCTAGACAGTTTGAGATGGAGATCGATGGAGCAGAGTTATGTCATCAATCTGCTATTCTGTATCCCAGTGGTAGATTACTGCCTCATGAAGACTCTAGTAGCTGACGACCAGACCAACTTCACGACGCTGCAACTATCGTGGGCCGCCAAGGCGAACTGCGAGCAGCGCGCCGGCCGCGCGGGCCGCGTGCGGGACGGACGCGTCTACAGACTCGTCAATGACAAGTTCTATGTAAGTGTAATGTACTGCCAGCGGATCTCGACTGTCGTGAAATTAGCCGTTTGTGATGCGCAAAGACAATTTTGTTCGAAAAAGCCCCATTGCGCATCGAAACAGCTAACTTCAAGACAGTGACAGACTATTTATCATACAGAAATCAACTGACAGATGCTTCTAACAGATCATTAAATATTTTTGTAACGCGACATTTTAGTCACGAAATTAAATGATATTACTGTAACAGCTTACCATTAAAGTGGGCAGTATGCTTGATTTCCAATAATTCATTTATTGGTATAAAAAATTAAACTTTCAGTACTAAAGTCAGTTGTTATTACAGCGTAACTTAAACTGTCACCAGAGTTGACCACTGACTCATACGAACTTACTTACTTTACAGCGTAACTTGTTGGGTGGAGCGTTTGTAACGTAGCTGGCTTAGTTGTTCTTAATAGATCAACGAAGTTAAGCACTGTTCCGGGTAGTCGTCATTTGGATGGGTGACCGTACAATGATTTTTGTTGTTTAAAAAAAATACTTTTTACCCACATCTACTCTTGTACCACACACTGGTACCTAAATTATTTTTATATGGTTTTTAGTTGTTATTTTTTAAAACACAAGTCATACATAAAAACATTTTTCCAAATAAATACTTGTGTGTGAACACAGTTATGGGGAAGTCACTGATTTTCTGTAATACAGTTTATATTTACTTACTTATAGTTTTTATTTAGATAACATACAAAATGTTCTATTGCCATATTCATAAGTTACATATTGGGGAATCAACTGTCTTTCTGAAACACAGTGAAAACTAACTCAGAAACCAGTGAATCACTACTGTGTCAACATTTGTATTTGTGGTTAATAAAATATTTGTATATATTAAACTAACACAGAAGGCAGAGCTGCACATTTACTTGTAAACATGCTTTTATTTGAACAAATGAATTTTGTATTTGTAAATAAATTGAAATTGAAATTTACAGCATAACTTGTCAGAAGAAGGCACTCCGGAGATAAAGCGGTGTCCGCTGGAGCGACTCGTGCTATTGGCTAAGATGCTGGACATGGGCCCGCCGAGCGACATCCTCGCGTTGGCGCTCGACCCGCCGGACATGTCCAACATACACCGCACGCTTCTCGTCTTGAAAGAGGTATGTGCTGTAACAAAGCAGGCCATGTTTGACGATCGATGTGGAGGAGGTGCAGGGGGTTTGCCGGTTCGATTCCCGCCGACGATAAATGTTTGTACGATCTGCAAATATTTGTTCTGGGTACTTCTATGTATAATAGACGACCGATGTGGCGCAACGGGCGCAGGTCCGCGTGATGCGGAGGTTGCGAGTTCGATTCCCGCCTCGGGTCAAATGTTTGTACGATCTACAAATATTTATTCCGGGTGTTCTGGGTATTTTCTATATATAATAAAAAATATCTATCTATGTATTGTATTGTATTAAGTATCTGTCATCTAGTACCCATAATACAGCTCTGTTTAACAGCAGCTTACTTTGGGGCTAGATGATACTGTGTGGATTGTCCAGCATTATTTATTATTTATTTATAATAAAAAATATATATTTATGTATTGTATTGTATTATGTATATCAGTCATCTAGTACCCATAACACAAGCTCTGCTTTGTTTGGGGCTAGATGATGCTGTGTGCTGCTGATGATTGCTGTGATTGTCCAGCATTATTTATTTATCTATTATGAGCTGACCCGCGCGGTTTCACCCGCTTTTTAGCAGTTTTTATGCTATCCCACAGGAACAGTTCATTTTTCCGGGATAAATAGTAGATAAAAAGTACACACACACACACACACATGCTTTCGCATTTATAATATTAGTAGGATAGGACTGCCAACGGATCTCGGCCATTGTGATGTTAGCCGTTTGTGATATCATGACAGCCTTCTAATGTTCCCACTGCTGGGACACTGGCCTACTCTCAAGCGAGAATGCACCAATCCGCATTGGGTCCGCGTGGTGGATTAAGACCCAATCATTCTCGCTTGAGTTTGTGATATGCACAATGACAATTTAGTTCAAAACGCTCCATTGCGCATCGAAACGGCTAACTCGACACGTCGACCGATATCCGTTGGCAGTATGTACTATTTTTTTTTATACAACTGAAGTGGCAACCAAGCGTACGGGCCCACAAGATGGTAAGTGGTTACCGCAGCCTATGGACGCTTGCAATACCAGAGGTATCACTAGCGGGTTGCCACCTTGAAGCATAGATCGAAAGCCTCATGTGCCAGTAATTTCACCGGAAACCATACCCTTCACACCGAAACACAGCATTGCGAGCATTACTGCTTTGCGGCAGAAAATACATACTGCACGCAAACTATGCATGTGGTGATAATGACGCGTTTATTTTATACATTTCATTGACTTGCTTACTGTGTACTATGTATTTTTTTTGAATTATTATTATTTATTATTTTATTTGGTTCTAACCAAATACCTCTCGCAGATTGGAGCCCTCAAAAAGAAGCTTGACGATGAATGGGTCCCCAACGACGGTGAGATCACATACTTGGGTCGCCTGATGGCCAAGCTGCCGCTCGACGTAAAGGTTTCCAAGCTGATCATGCTGGGATATATCTACGGTTGCTTGGAGGAAAGTATTATTATGGGTGAGTTTTACGAATAATATTTTTTTTCAATTTTTCCATGATTACTCACTGTTTAATTAAATCTTCCCTGGACTCCTGCAAACATTTCAGGACCAAATTTATCCAAATCGGTGTAGCCGTTGTCGAGTTTTAGCGAGACTAACGCACAGCAATTCATTATAGGAAGAATATTGTCAAACTGATTCCCAATATCAAAAATCAACCCAATATCGCACACAACGGACCTACTATGAGCGCCTTAAACAACGAATTTATCTACGGGTTAAAAATAATAAAAAAGAACCATGTTTACTCAAAAAAAAACAAAAATAATTTCTTTATATTAGTATTCCCAAGTTTGGGACACAATCCCCACAGTCTAATAAATTGTCATGATTATGTCTCAAATTGCGAACGCGCGAACGATTTTTCTTTTTTTACGCTATTTATTTTGATATTTTTCCTTTAATATAAACTATTTCCTCCTGTCAGTTCCTTTTGTAATAACCCCCTGCCAGTTCTGTTTTTATTATGCTAAGGTTTAAGGCTTAGACAATAAGCGATTGATTTTCATTCCAGCTTATAATAAGCTATTTCCTCATATTAGTTTCCTTTATAATAAGTTTTTCCTCCTGTCAGTTCCGTTTTTATACTAAAGGTCTCAAGCGATTGGTTTTCATTCCAGCGGCGTCAATGTCAGCAAAGAACGTATTCAGCAGTCCTTTCCGTGAGAGACTAAATGCGTATAACTCCAAGCTGACATGGGCCGATGGCTCTACTAGCGATTGTATCGCCTTCATGAATGTCTACAAGGTAAGCCATAAGTACAACTTACTAGGAACTTATTACTGCTATCATGATTGGAATTTACTTGTCTGTGAGCTGAAAATTGTAAATTCAATTAATTTTAACTCGTGAGGATCATCGTGCTATTTTGACACGGTTCTATTCCTTGATATAAATCTGTCGTGTAATTACACTTGCAATTTCTAGAAATGCGTTTGGTATATTATGGACATTTAATTCGATGCCAGCGTTTTTGTAAATCTAAGGTCGTCGCGTACAAAGATAAAGTAATCCTCGCCTCGCCTCGCCTGACATAACAGATGCAGTACCACCCAAAGCCTAAAGTTTTTAAATTCTGCGTGCACTGCGCTCATAACCCCGAGACGTTGTTTGTCATGGCCTAACAACTTTGAAAAAGCCGGGACCGACTGCTTAACCGTAATGCTTGCACACTGCTGCTTGGAGGCAGAATATCTGGCACTGCGGTGGTACCCACCAAGACGGACTCTTGCTGAAGAGTCCTACAACCAGGTTCTCTGTCATTAAATACATAATCACGTCCAAACCCAGGTGTGGAGCCATCTCCGCCAGCAGAACTATTTCAGGCAGCAGGGGAACAGCGAAGTGCAATGGGCGAATAGGTTCTACGTGCAAATACGCTCTCTGCGCGAAACTGACGACATGGTCCGGGAACTGAAGCAGAGGCTGTCCCGAGAGGGCATCGAACCCGCTAAAGGAAACTCGCCGTGGGCGAAGAACGAGATATCTTTGGTTTTGAAGGTGATTTGACTAGATCTATATCATTCATTAGCCTTCTAATGTCCCACTACTGGGACACTGACCTACTCTCGAGCGGGAGTATTTGGGTTGCTACCACGCGGACCCGATGCGGGTTGGTGGATGGCACATGTTTTTAGAATGTTTTGTTCTTGGACATGCCGGTTTCATCACGATGTATTAAAAAAAATATTATATTAAAATTTTTTTTAGAAAATGCATTGGTGCACGACCGGATTCGGTCCCATCACGACCTTAGGATCGGAACGCGAGGTCACTACCACTTCGTTCGTTCGTTCGTATGAGTCAGTGGCCAACTTTGGTGACAGAGTTTCTAGGCCGCCCAAAGGCCTTTGTCATGGCCTAATCACTCTAGTGTGTTAGGCCATGACAGAGGCCTTTGAGAGAGCACTCGCGGTCTACCGCGGGTGCTCTCTCAGTGGTCTTATTTCAAAAAATATTTTACCATTAGAATGTTGCATTATCGCTAAGCAACATAGGCTATATTTATTACTAGCGACACGCCCAGGCTTCGACCGGGTGCGGTTTCATTGCACCCGCGCGAAGCTGGGACGGACTGCCAGTAAATAATAAGCACGGATTATTATGGAAGTATGGATTACTATGAAAGTTTAATATTTAAGTATGGGTGATAGTCTATTACAATGTTCATGTTTGTTATCCAGGTGATCCTGGCGGGTGCATTCTACCCACAGTACTTCATCCAAGTGTCTCTAGACGAAGACCGCGAGCGCGATGCAGTGAAGGTGCTGGGCGGGCTTGACCCGAGAAACACGGTAATATTACTATTTTTACAAATAAAAACATTTTTTTATACCTCATAGGCTGGATTCGACCAAACTCGAATAGGCACTGTTCTCCGAATCATCATGATCATCATGACAGCCTTCCAATGTTCCCACTGCTGAAACACTGGCCTACTCTCAAGCGAGACTGATTGGGTCTTAATCCACCACGCGAACCCAATGCGGATTGGTGGTTTTTACACAGACAGACACCCAGATATTTGCAGATCCTGCTAATGTTTGTCCCGTAGGATAGAATTAATAGTAGAGTTCTTTGTGATAGAGCTCATCCGGGGAAGGACTACCACCACACCTATTTCTGCTGCCAAGCAGTAATGCTCGCATTGCTGTGTTCCGGTGAGATTACAGGCACATGAGACTTTCCATCTAATGTCTCAGGGTGGTTACACACGCAAGTGATATTTATGTTGTTGCAAACGTACATAGGCTACGCCTCTTTAGTGGTATAAAAAAAAAACCCGCAACCTCTTGCTTCTCAACCGGGCACTAGCCCACCAATAAAGTTGTCAAATACTATGATAATAATAAATTAATTAATAACAGGTGTACTTGAAAAACTTCCCGGACAACCAGCCGGGCGAGGTGTACGCGGGCGCCATAAAGAACGTCATCCGCCAAATGATCTCCGACGAGCCTCGGGTCATCTTCGACTCCAACAGCCAGTATGATATTATGTCATCTCTATGATTTGAAATTGCACATCTATATAATTGCGAATCTTTTGATGTTTGGATGTTTGTTCCTTTATAACTCGACAACCACTGAACCGATTTGGCTATAATTTAAAACATAAATAGATTATGACCGGGAATAAGACATGGGCTACTTATTATCCCGAAAAGAATACGATTCCAGAGTTCCACGCGAAAGAAGTCGCGGGCGACAGCTAGTGTTCCATAAAAAGTCCGAAGGGACCGGAGAAGGCCCTTATTGGATTGGATATTGGGAACCTAAAGATAAAATAAAATAAATAAAATAAAGTTTATTGGTATTAAAACAGTGGTCTGATAGGGTACATGTAGGCAGGTGGATGTTATTGCCGGTTGACTTATATCTAATACATGAATACAGTACCCAGATGAGCTCTGTCCCCCGCACTAGGTCTCTATTGAGCCTGTTCAGTGGGGTCACAGTGACTCACTCTGACACTCCATCATTATTATTACATAATGTACTTATTTTCGGCATGTGTACGTATTTTAACATTATCTTTTATAAGACTTCCTTTATGTACTATAGGAGACACTAGAAATAATTATAAACGAGGAGAAAAAGAAAAAAACATAGAAGAATAGCAGTACCTACCTACTAGTAATAAAAAAGAGAAATAAAATTAGAGATCCCCCGTCATTAGGTTTACAACTAAACTCAATATGAGTAAAATAACGGTGGTAGTTATTTATCTCTTTATTTATGCACATACGACTAATTAGATAGTAAGGCAGTCTACAATATCTACTATTTCCTTTTAAAATTCCACACCACAGGGAATGATAGAGATCAGCCCCACCTTCACTTTGACTCACACATTTATTTTCAGGAAGGTGTTCTTGACTTTTAACGATGGCTTGGGCGGTTCTCAACAACGCGATAGAGAGAGCGGTGTAAGTACAGCTCAATAATTTTCATTAGATTAGCTGTTCATTTTAATCACTTCACTATTAAATTATCGATAAAAAGTTAAAGAACCTAAGCGTAGAATTGAAGCTCTATGGTTAAAAAATATTTTGAAACTGCTATAACTTATCACTGGTTTTTGTCTTTGACTTTTCGAAGCCGCACGCATCGTGACCGCGTTAGACGATATTCGTCTAACAATCGTCAAACACGATAGTCGGCGGCTTCGAGACGCTTTTGACGTTTGCTAGGTAAATACCGACAAACGCAATTGCGGGAGGTGCTCATAAACAAAAGCAAATAGCTTCAAATCGTCAGCATATAAGACAAAAACAAGTGTTATATAGCCGTTCATATATTTTAAAGCTTCCGACTATAGAAGTGTACTAAAGAAATTCTTACGAACTTGCTTGCTAGTTATCAAATAACCAAGCAAACTTATTTTCAGGATCCGACGATCCCCGGTCAAGTGGTGCTCCCTGTTTACAAGTCGATAAAGGCGAGGCAGCTGAAGATAGACATCAGAATACCATTGCTGCCGTAAGTGCAGCTTTTTTAAATAATTTCTAAGAAATTCTTGCACAGGTATCTGTTACGCAACCATCGACTCGAAGAAGATGATCTATAGTCCTGGTGGGTAACCACAAGCTCATAAGCAATATTAAAGCAATGAAAAAATGAACAAAAAAAACGGCATACAAAAAAAAGTATAATATTGGTGTAAGAGCTTGTGGTTACCCGCCTAAACTCAGTATGGTGCGCGCTGTAGGTAGGAAAGAGACGGCTAGACGCAGCAACAGGCGATCGACAGCGATAGACATACAAATAGCCCTACCGATGATGTTACATTATAATGATATTATTTGTAATTACTATATTTAATGACCGATGTGGTGCGGCGGGCGAAGGTCTGCCTGCGACGCAGGAGGATGCGGGTTCGATTCTCGCCTTGGGACAAATGTTTGTACAATCTGCAAATATATGTTCCAGATGTTCTGGGTATTTTCTAATGGCCGGACCGATTTGGTTAATTTTGGTTTTGAAAGGTTTGTAGGAAGCCAGGGAAGCTTAAAACGACGAGAAAATATTGAAAATTACAAAAAAAACTACGCGAGTCAAACCGCGCACAATAAAAATCTATGTCATCATCATCATCATGGCAACCTTCTAATGTTCCCACTGCTGGGACACTGGTCTACTCTCAGGCGAGAGTGATTGGGTCTTAATCCACCACGCGGACCCAATGCGGATTGGTGGATGGCACATGTCTTTCGAATTTTTAGCTCTTGGACATGCCGGTTTACTCACGATGTTTTCCTTCAACGTATAAAAAAAAAAATGTATAAAAATCTATGTATTGTATTGTAATAAATATATCAGTCATCTAGTACCCATAACACAAGCTCTGCTTAGCTTAGGGCTAGATGATGCTGTGTAGATTGTAAAGCATTATATATATATTTATTTAAATTATCATTATAATTATATTATTATTCTTCAGGGTGGAGAAAGCGCAGGCTCTCGCTAGTGAATTGCAAAAGAAGGAAAAGGACCTCGACTTGGATAGAATTGTGCTGAGCCTTCCGGACATTGACGAATCATACTTCCCCTTGAAAATCTGTCAGGTACTTCAGTCAAAGTGAAACATTTTCAGAAAATAAAAATAAATTATAACACGCTCTGTCCACACCTGACACCTTAGCAACTGTATTAAGTCAATAACTCTAGTTTTGGTTTGTTTGATGTTTCTTCTGTGATGGGGTGTTTCTATATTATAAAAAAATGAACGAATGTTTTCTATTAGATAAGAGCTAACCCGCGCGGCTTCCCCCGCGTTTTTGCAGTTTTTATGCTATTCCACAGGAACAGACAATTTTTCTGGGAAAAAAAGTAGCCTTTGTCTATGTGTTATTCCAGGACTTAGGCTATCTACAATCTCATTTTCACCACAATCGGATAAGTCATCACGGAGATACGTAGTAACAAACATACACACTCACACACACACACACACACACACACACACACACACACACACACACACATACTTTATAATATTAGTAGGATAGGATAGGATTGCTCCCATGGTAGTTTCTAAAAGCTAACTTTTCTTCTACAGCTCAACAGTATGAGTGACTTTTGGGTTCAACACGATGACGAATCAACAGCTAGCGATTTATACAAAATCCAGAACGCCATGAACAAGGCGTCGCTGATCGCTCACACAGGTTCGGTCGAGTGCGGAGATATATTCGCCGCGCCTCACAACGAGGGGTTATGTCGCGCTAAAGTACTAAAACTGCTGCCTAGGGGCATGGTTCAAGTAAGAAAGAGATAGATATACTTTTGTTGGCTCAAATTTTACTTGAAAAACCGTTTTAAACTTTTTTCTATGGCTCTTTATGTAGAGTCCATCTTGGTGGGTACCATAGTAGTGCCAGATATTCTACACAAATGATACAAACATCACTGTGTTTAGCTTTGAAATGCACTTAAAGCAAGACAAATTACTGAACATGATAATTACTGTTCGAATTAGACTTAATATCTACGTCTCGGGATATTAAATTGCATTCGCACAGTGTTCAAAGAGTGCAGTGCAGTGCTACGAACTTTAAAACCTATACCTGCGGGTGATAAACTGTAACATGTCTATAATTTATTGCACTTGTCTGCTGTGCTACCGAGATTTAAAAGTAGCTCCAAGCAGTAGTGTGCAAGAATTAGTGTGTTTAGGTTTGAAGGGCACTGTAGCAAGTGAAATTACTGGGCGAAAGAGACTTAACAACAATGTCTCGGGGTGATAAGCGCAGTGCAGTGCCACGCAAACACTTAAAAACGTTAAGCTTGGGACCTGCATCTGTCATAATCAGGCGTGGTGCTTAACATCAGGCGGGCGTCTTAATTGTAAAAAAAAAAACACGGAACGATCAAAGGCCGAAGGGTGGCCGAAGGGTGTGATGTACAGACGCTTCCGCGGGCGCCTGCGTGACACCGAGATAGTGCGTAACACGGCGCAGACAATCCTTGATAAATAGTGTGCATTTTTTTAAGTTTTATATTTTTTATGTATGTTAGTCTTTAGGGTATATATTTCTATGGGCCGTAGATTAAGTTATAAGATTATTTATTTATTTATTTAAATCACAATGATAATAGTACCAAAAATTATTTAATAAAGAAGAAGCGTCTAATAGGCATGATGACAGTAACCAATAATCATTAAAATCACGTCTTCACCTTATGAAAAAGAATTCAAGTAATTCAAAAACCATATTTCTTTTTACATTAGATGCGAGGTTGATAATATTTTTAATAAAATAAAACTACAAGATACAGCAATCCGCCATAAAAGGTTAAACAACGATCAGAAGCATCTAGGTTCTCTGATTGGTGGCATCAAAAATATTGCAGAGTTTACTTATGGCCTTATGGCTAAAATTTTATATTGAAAAGTGACATAATGACGTCACCGCTGTCACTCCGCGACTCAGCGCGTTTTAGCGTGAATTTTTAAATTCAAATTTCAATCGCTTTTTTTTACTACTAAACCATTAATTTCTGAAGACGTTGTCCAGGTGCTGTTCATAGACATCGGCTTGATATCGTCCCGCGTGTCGAGCGGCAAGCTGCGCGTGCTGCCGGCGGGGCTGTGCCAGACGGCGCCGCCGCTCGCCATGCGCTGCCGCCTGGCCGCGCTCGCGCCGCCGCCGCTGCAGGACCCGCACGGACACTGGACCCAGACCGCCATCAACTACTTCAGGGACCTCAGCTCGAGGGGACCGCTGCTGGCGAAGGTATAACTCACCTACGTTCACCCGATACACATTTTGGAAACATTTTACGTCTGTATTAGTGAGGAATAGTACAGGATAACAAAAAAGAAAAAATTTTTAAGAAACGTTTATTCATGAACTCAAGGGCTCATACAAAAAGAAAAAAGAAAGAAAAGAAAGAAAAAAGAAATATTGCCGAGTTCAACAATAACCTACTTGATGGACCAATGACATTATTATCTATAGGTCAACTGAAAAATGGTCCTCAGTCACGGCAGCAGTAAAGTCTGATTTTTCATTTAAAAAAGAACTGTTCTATAAAGCTCATAATAATCTAGATATTTAGTTGAAAAAAACATGATATAGTTATTAAGATTTTCCAATCAAAGAGGATTTTTGTTTTTTTTTATCGAAATCCACTTTAGACTGATCTTGTAGCTTCAAAGAGGATTTTGACGCTAACCTAATCTAACCCAAAAGTATTCTTTAAATTCACCGCGCCACCGAGGTTGTCCAACCAAATAACTCGGTCCTCCCAATCATTAGCATTGAACCTGTTTTCCATAATGTTTATCTATATATGTATAGGTGTATTCTGTTGTCCATGGTGTGGTAGCCATAGACCTTCTGGCTGACCACGGGAAGGTCAACATCAACCATATACTGCTCAGGGACGGCTACGCTATACTGTGCGAGGAAAGCTACGAATCCAAGGTACACTCATTGAGCTAATAAATACTTGCTTGCCTTTTTATTATGTAATTTATTTAAGTTTATAATTTGTATTGTGTACACTAAAGGATAAAGTACATATATTATACTAGCGACCCGCTCCGGCTTCGCACGTGCTATAAACCTTCGTCTTGAATTACTCTATCTATTGATGAAAACCTAATAAGAATCCGTTGCATAGTTTAAAAGATCAAAGCGTACATACAAAGGAACAGACGGCGGGGAGGGACTTTATTTTATACTAGCGGCGTGTCCCGGCTTCGCACGGGTGGACCTACCTATTTCATGTTAAATGTGCACACTTTTTTGTTATATCATCGATAGTTTCCGCAGCGCATGCGATGAAAGACATTTTATGGCAATTTTTTTACACCTTGGGTTACATTATTAAAATTTTAGTAAGGATCCCTATTTTTTTCTATTAATAAATATAGCCATGTTACTCAGGGATAATGTGGCATTCTAATAGTGAAATAATTTTTGAAATCGGACCAGTATTATTTGAGTTTATTCGTAACAAACAAAAATACAAATCTTCTCTCTTTATAATATTAGTATAGACTATGCAAAGATATTCTTTATTCCATACAGATGAACCATGATCTGAGACAAACAGCGAACGAATTGAACTTAGCTCAGAAGCGCGCACATAACAAGGAGCAGACCAAGCTCGCTTACAGCACGCTGCGGGAGATACTACCGCCCTCGCCCAAAGAGTGTGACTCCGACGTGTGCTTGAAGGGGCCGTTTAGGTGAGCCATTACCTTTACTGACACGACCACAGTGAGTGGGCGAGTGTCCGGTTGAGAAGTGAGTGATAGAGGGTTCGATTCCCGCTGTGGAACAAATTTTTGCATGATATGTGAGTATTTTTAGGGTCTGGACGATGTGATACCACAGTACTGGTAGATTTTATACCTACAACACAGAATCTTTGTGTGAGGTCAGGATTATGTACGTGACTCTGAGATATGATATTACTTTTTCTTGGTTATTTTTGTTTTTATAGTATTAACAACATCACGCTAATAATCTATCCCAAATAAGTTTGTGGGTTCAAGTCCCGCTTGAGGAGAAATAATTTTTGGGATATTATAATCTTTACAACTTTTTCTGTCAACAGTCCGTTGGAGTCGAAGTTGTTTGCGCTAATGTACGCCAGTCGCGAGAAGCAAGTCGTCATCGAGTGGAACTCAGTCAACTCTGTACTCCTCGACACCGCACCACAAGAGACGCACGAAAGGTGAGATATATAATCTTACTAGCTATCGCCCGCGACTTCGATTGCGTGGAAGTCGGGAATGAATCGCTGTGCGTTAGGCTCCTTAAAACTCGAGAACGGCTGGACCGATTTGGCTAATTTAGGTCTTGATATGTTTGTAGAAATTATGAAAAAATTGCAAAAATATACCGCTAGTGAAACCGTCAGATGATGGTCAATTTATGATAAAAGTATGTATTTACAAAAAAAAATATGATTAAGTGTATTCTATGAGTTCTCTGTTTTCCCATTAGTTTGGGGCTAGATGGCGTTGTATAAAATTGCGTGTTTTTTGTTCGTTTTATAAAGCATTGTTATTTGTCAGGTTGGTCGTAGCTGCGAACGTGGGTCAGAATGAGGCCAACAGCAAGCTAACACTGCGCCACATTACCCTGATGCCCAATATCCCTGGGCTGCCGGCCCTCATTGCGCTGCTGTTCTGTCCTACGTAAGTATTACTAGTCTTTTACAGCTATACTTTAATCGCCCGGGCCTCATCACAGTTGCGATCAAACTCAACTTTAAAAATAAACTACCTCATTGCCCTGCTGTTCTGTCCTAAGTAAGTAAACTAATACTAGTCAAATAAAGCTTACTATAATCACAGTTGCGATCAAACTCAAGTTTGGAAATCAACTAATGTAGCCTTATATTATGTGCATAATAACTTTGGCTGATAATTGATAGATTCAGGCGTTACTTTGCGGAAATTCATTACAAGATAAAAAACATTTTTTTTTTATTTTTTTTAACTTTGTCTGTTTACTGAAAGTGAACATGCAGTTTTATGCTCCAAACATGCAGTCTTTCAGGCGTGTTTACGCGATGACTTGCAATCCTGCCCGGCTATTAAGAGCACCGTCGATTAGGCTTAATAGACTCATGTTAATTTTGCCAGCCACTGTACATAATTGACAGTTTGGAAGTTGGGAACAAAAATATTAAGATAATGTGTTCCCACTATCCAACCTGGTAGAGGTTGGAGGATGGGACTTAAAATTCCCAACTTCCAACCTAGGGTGGTAAGCTAGGTTGGAAGGTGGGAATAAGTCCAACTGTTATGGTCAGTCGTGGCGCTTAATATCAGGCGAGCGACTTGACCGTCTTGTTGCTGACATAAAAATAAAATGTGAATATCTGTAGAGCGGAATTGCGTCGCGATTCGGAGGGCACTCGCTACGTGAGTGCTCTGTGCGGGCTGGGCAGCGCCGAGGACGGCGCCCCCTACTTCCCGGAACACGACCTACTGCTCAACATCGACGCTGACATGTCTATTGACGATATAGGCTCGGTAAGTCATCAGTCATCATTCGACGACGAATGACGACCAATATGGCGCGGTGGGTGAAGGTCCGCCTGCGATGCGGAGGTTGCGGTTTCGATTCCTGCTTAGGAACAAAATGTTTGTACAATTTGCAAATATTTGTTCCGGGTGTTCTGGGTATTTTCTATATATGACAAAAAATATCTATCTATGTATTATATTAATTGTATCAGTCATCTAGTATCCCTAACACAAGCTCTGCTTAGCTTGGGGCTAGATGATCCTGTGTGGCTTGTTTAGCATTATTATTTATTAATTTATTCAAATGTCTTCTACGACAACATGGGAGTTGAGTTTCGGAAATTCCTTTTTAATGTACCTTTACATATCAAAAGACACTTAAATTTTTAAGGTTTCGCGGCGTTTCGCTGTGCATTGATTGTTAGATCTGTAGTCATCAGTCAGTCATTCTCAGTCAGTTTAGTCTGAGTAGTGTACTTGTAGCTTAGTGTAGTACGTAATAAATAATGTTCATTGTATTTGTTTATGAAACTTGGTTTAAAATATAATTTAATGGAATATTGTAAATTGAATATATATGGGTAAATTAATGTTAAAATTGACTTACAGATAAACCATATTCGCCATCTCATGGACTACATGATGTATTGCAAAGACGGGCAGGACATGCCAACAGCCGACGACGAAATGCGCCCGCGCATACCTAAGTTCATTCGCGAAGATCTCATAAAGTTAGTACCTACTAGTATTTTCGATGCAAGAATGTCAAGATTTTATATTTTTAAAAGGCTTAGTCGTGTTTTTAAAGAACTGTTTTTATCTTACTACTACTTTAAACGCAAAAATTTGGATGGATGCATGTTTGTTACTCAGTCTCGCCAGAACTGCTGAATTAATCTAGATAAAATTTGGCACAGAGGTAGTTTGGAATAATGTCATAGTCTTCTTTTGATCTCGGAAAAATGTATGGTTCCTGTGGGATAGAGCAAAGAGTTGACATGATTTTTTGCTTAGTGATAATTTTGATCAATTTTTTTTTTATACAACTGAAGTGGCAACTATGCGTACGACAAGATGGTAAGCCGTTACCGCAGCCTATAGACGCTTGCAATATCAGAGGTATCACTGGCGGGTTGCCACCTTGAGGCTAAGATCGAAAGCCTCATGTGCCAGTTATTTCACCGGAAACCATACCCTTCACACCGGAACACAGCAATGCGAGCATTACTGCTTGGCGGCAGAAATAGGTATGGTGGTAGTCCTTTCTAATTCCTTCAAAGGGATTTTATTATTAGTGCATAACATTCAAGGAATATGTTCCACACACGAAAAAATACATGTACCTTTTTTTAAACATATTGTCTGAAAAACCCAGAGTTAATCGATTACGTTTTCTGGTCAATTATTAATTATCTTTGAAATCTTTGAAATCGCGCAATAATTAAATAAAAAAAAAAGTTATATGTATTTTTTTGTGTGTGGAACATATTCCTTGAATATTATGCACTAATAATAAAATACCCTCTAAAGGAATTAGAAAGAAAAAAATTGATCAAAATGATCACTATGCAAAAAATCATTTCAATTCTTTGCTCTGTAAAAAACCAAAACATAAAGTCAAAGTCAAAGTATTATTTATTGCTTGAAATACATGTCTTAAAATAGATGGTGGTTAATTAATATTATTAGAGTAACGATGTATTTTACCTTTGTCAAGGCATGCAATAATTAAATTTACATAACTAATTACAATACTTAACCAAAAAAAAATTAAATAATAATGAATCGGTGATGTCAAACTACTTACTTCTAAGAAATGTCGTGACATATATCTTATAAATAATAATCTAATAATAAAATTCCCTGTATAGCTTTGCTCTGTTTGGGGCTAGATAGCGTTGTGTGAATTGTACACCAATATTTATATAATCCAGGCTTTTGATGAAACGTCGCATACACCGCGAGTCCCAGAACGTGCCTAACGCGTGGGAGTGGCGCTCGGTGCCCGACGACGAGCTACTAGAGATCACAGTGCCGGAGATGGTGGAGCGAGCCGTGGTGTTCCCGCTGCACGCCCCGCAGGAACTGCACCCGGTGTCGCGGGAACATCTCATCACGCTCAAACGGGAGAATGACAACCTGAAGATGCTTGTTGGAAGGTAGTTTCTCAGCTTATTATTTATTTATTATATGTTCAAGGAAAACCAACAGCACATACAAAATTTACAAAAATCATCTTAAACAATAGGTGGCCACTTAGAGGTCTCCACTGGTAGAAAATAACTTAAGTTTTAAGCAAAACAAAGTGCAAACAAACACAAAAAAAAAAAATTGGATACTTATCTAACAAAGTTAAAATAGGATAGGTAGCTGAATATTTAACTTACATATAAAAATTTCTAAGATATATATCTGAAATACAAAAAAAAAAAAATGAGATGAAAACGCCACTAAGAAGGCTCCTCAGTCTAGCATATCTACTACTAATGCGGCTGTGCTGGAAATGGTGGAGCGCAGTAGTGTCCTCGGAGTTTAATTGTAGTACAATCATGTGAATATTTTATTGCCAGTGGAACGCCTCGCGACTTTGCCTGCGTTGAATTTTTACACAAACTTCATCTTCCCGCTGCGTTCTCTAGGAGTTGAATTTTGAGAATTTATTTTTAGTTCATCCCTACACTTTAAGAGCAATGTATCCTCCAAGTTTCATGTTTCTAGGAATTAGGGTTTAGGCTTTTTTTTATTTCAGCAAGTAACAAGTCGGTCAAGCGCTTGCCTGATGTTAAGCGCCGCGCCTGACCATACAGGAGGGCAATTCTCGTGCCATAGCTAAATGGTCACATGTGATATATCGTCAAAACTGTCAAAATGTCCATACATATCACATGTGTCCATCCATCCTGGCTGTGCGTTTATCTGTCAGTTACGAAAGCCTATATATTATGTTTGTTTATCTCAGGACGCCATTATCATCAGCGGCAGAGCTGACGTGCAAGCTGTGTGGCACCGCTCCGATGGCGATGCACGCGATGCGCATCCACCTCTACAGCAACGCGCATATGGAGAAGGAGGAGGACTTTCACATGGTCCAATCGTAAAGTATGTAAATGTTATATAAATAATTTAAGATTGTAACATTTAACAAGTCAAAGTTTAAATCTTAAGGTATGTAGTTACTATTGCCATAGCGCGAACACTTTAACGCTGTTTAAATATTTAAGATAGTATTAACTGTTTAAGAGAGCGTTATGAACATTGTATGGAGAAACGTCAAAAATCATCACTTACATTTTAATTAGTTGAGTAGCGTTTCAGTTTTTGGGCGGGCATTTAAGATTGGAACATTTAACAAGTATTGTAGATGTTACAATCTTGAAGTATGTTATGTTTATATTCACTAAGTGATTTAATATTGGAATATCTCTTGTAGTTAAATGTTCCAATCATAAAGTATTTAATGTTACTATTACTAAGTAATATAAGATTGAAACATTTGAAAAGTCTTGTAGTTAAATGTTCCAATGTTAAATAAGTAACATATTATTATCGGTCAGGTGTTCCGACCTTAAAGTATACATATGCTGTTACTTTAAGATTTTTTTTTATTGACAAACGGGTGAATGTCTAGTGATATAGTTTCAAAGAACTGTGCTTTATTGTTACTTTAGACATAAGCATTGATAAGCATTGGTTTTGTTACCGTTTTGTATGAAAAGCTGTGAAAAAATCAATGCTTGCGTCGTTTGAGTATGAAATTCGTTCTGGAATACGGACTAAGTATTGTTCTCTCGGCGGATCTAGGCTTCCGTGAAGTTAGCCGTTTGTGATGTGAAAGACAGTTTAGTTAGAAAAAGCTCCATTGCGCATCGAAACGGCTAACTTCACGGAAGCCTAGATCCGCCGAGAGAACACTAACGTAGGAGTTGGCAGTACAAACAGTAGATATATCGATAAAGGACTCAGTACCGTAGGAGTTGGCAGTACAAACAGTGGATATATTGATAAAGTCGATAAAGTTCTATGTCGGAATCTTTCTTGCGAGAAAGTTTAATGATTGTTGATATTTATATACAAGTATCAATATGATGGTTCTACGGGTATAATATCATAAGATTTGTACGGAGAATAGCCATTCCGATTTTATTAAAACTTACTTGTGAGAGTTAGGTCCTTGATTGCCATAGTTACACGCTTCAGTGTATGTGTAGTAATAATCGTGTTATAATAGTGCCTATTTGTGTTTGTTTCTTGAGTTATTGTTTCCTAAATGAGAGCTACTCCAATAAATTTCAGGTTGTGATATGCACTCAATCTCTAATAGTGTAAGTAAATATTATAAGTAAATGTTAACGTTTAACGTTTATTCATAAACGTTCTTTAAACCTGTGTTAGCTAAGTGCTGTTCAATACTAATATTGCCTCAGTTCATTGACATAAAAATTACAAGAAAATATAATACTTATCGAGCAGCTTAAATAACAGTTTTATGAATGTGTGTGAGTTTCTGATAAATGTTACCTCATAACGGCTGGTTACCACTACTTGCGTAGATTCTATACAATTTCTTGTATATGGCAATTAAACATTTGTCAGCACTTGCATAGATTTCAAATTGAAATGATGAGAACTTTAAATGATTAGACGGGTTCGAATCTAGTTTTTCACACTACTTTGTGATTATTTGTGTTTAATTTTTTAATATAGTTTTATAGTTTTGAATTCAACTTGTCTAAGCTCTTTCTAAGACTGAAAAACATTTTATAGCTAAGTTTGATTCACTCGTTATATTAAAAACTTGATCATAATATAAATTAGGTATATAAGTACTTGGTATGATTTCATTTTGAATAGGTAGTTAGATGTGTTGACATGTTTTACAAACCTGTGACGCAAGAATCCACTTTGATTATCTTAGATAATAACAACTGTTCAACATTAAATAAATATATAATATAATAAATTTACACAGTCTGTTAAAGGCTGTTTCAAGTGTGTTATATTCGAGTTAAATTACCATTATATATTATACATACAAAGTATTCAAACTACTTTATATAAGTACTAAGTTTACAATATGCATTACGTTTTATTTTAATGGATCAAAATGTTTAGCATAGTTGAATATCTTATCGTTTTTCATCTAAAACTGATTTTTGTTTTTTTTCCATCTCAACATAAGTTGAAGAAATAATAAAATGATTAAAATATAAAAAAAATGTTTCATTTTCACTCCTTTTAAATTCAAATCTTTGTGCAAAAATTAAAAAAAAAACAAAGGTTATCCAAGAATAAAAATAGATAAGGCGCTGTAAAAATAAATTTGGATCATGTAGTATATTTTTTTGTTGCATTAATTCAAGGTCGTCTGTGTTATTTTTAGCACGAATACCGTAATGGGCCATCTATTATTAACTTATATCATTATGAAATTGTAAAAACCTGTTTGGGCAGTTTGTCAAGTTAGCAACACGCTACGGTAAACATTCCACATAAGTTGTAAAGGATAATGACACTTATGAACATGAGAAATTGTGGTCTACTAGTGGCATCATAATACATTCGGCATGGCTCGTCTGTACCATTGACAGTGTCGCGTTCTTGTGTGTTAGTTAAAGTACATGCGTTTTTGTGAACTGATAAGAAGTGTCGTAATACAACACAAACATGTGGAAGTCAGGCGAAAACGTAGATACGGTTATAAAGTAAGTACTTTTGTTGTATTTTGTTATTGATTCTTTATTTATATCTTCTATACTTTTATTTTGCCTTAATTACTACACTAAGCTATTTTTTTGTTTGAGGTCAGATCACATAACCTAGCACTTAGGATTAAAGACTGGCTTAGAAAGTGTAAAATAAAAAAAGTAAAATATTTTTTGTATGTTTAGATTTTTTTTCATATCTTTCATCCTTATTTTTATAATTTTCCTATGTGATCGGGCGATGTAGATTCTATACTTCTAATCAACTATTCTTCCTATTTAAACATTTTCCATAAATATACACTTAAACATCCAGGACAAGTTAGTAAACTCAGCCTCACAATAATTGGGTTTACCAAATTAAAAAAATAAAATAAACTAAATAAATAAGTATCGGACAAAATTTTCCCGATAAAATTTGATGCCGGTACAAAATAAATAACATTTAAATAATGTCAGTAATCTTGTTAGATAGCAATGACCATAAACATTTTTATGTACTATATGTAAATCATGAGTTCTTTCCTAAAACATATTACTTAGGCATGTTATCTAATGACAATAGGTCATAGTGAGTTCAATACCAGAACAATAACAAAATGTTTATCCCAATCCAGTTGTGGTGTAAGTCCCACAGTTCAAACAATGCTAAGATGTGTAAGAAAGTTAAGTTCATCTGTAATGAGAAAGTTTTGTCAAAACTCTTTGCGGTATGATGCCAATTTTTTTGTTGTTTTATATTACTACTGTTATGTTATCTGTGCTATGGCTCTACGATGTATAATTATTATACTTATGTAACATCTTCAAAAAAGCTTTCAAAATCGGTGCAATTTAATTACACCTAATTTTAATTTAACGATTGAAGATAACACTTTGGATGTAAAGCTACCTAACATAGGTAGGTACTTGTGATACTTTTTAGGGTTCCTTGCCAGAGAAGTAGTGGTATTTTCAATAGTTAACAAACTCAGTCGTAAAGTTTATTTTGCCATACCAGGCTATATAAATGTGTTCAAGTCAACCTTTCAAAACCCGCCGACTCCAGGAACAAAGAAATCTATTGTGTCAGAAATTACCGTTCTGTGACCAGTTATAATAACCACGGGTTAAAAGTCTGTCGTAAAATATCCGCTCATTACAAAGCGTTTTTGTTTATTTTGCCAAACTTAACGTAAATAATATTGATGGTTTGCAGCGAATCAAAAGCAGAATAACATCTGTAGGTATCTCCCGGGGTTATCAGTAAAGGTTGCCTTCACCGCTTTAGATCAGCTATTGTGATCTTCCAGTCGTGGTCGAACCGACAGTGGGACAACTACTCTTCCAAAATGGTGGCAGAACTAATTTCAGGACTTCAAGTGGCAGGGTAGTTATCAATTCATGGTATTACCATCACATCAGCGCCCATTTTGTCCAAATTACATCACCCAAATAAACTGCAATTATGTTTTTCGGGAATTATCTGTATCTATTTAAATGTTGATTTCAGATAAGTATTTGGCAAAACCTGCAAATAAATACCTGCCTATAGGTACCTGGCTGTTATAGAATCAATGGTAAAATGAACTCCACTAAGTTTACTTCTTTGCTATTCAATTACTACTTACTTACCATTATTTTTTTCGACTTTTCTAAAGCATTGCTTATGAATTTCTCAACCCGTTTATTCTACCCAGAACTTCCTAGAACGATAGTTCCAATAATCAATTTCATAGAACCCAGTTATAAACGTTTGGTATGATTATAAGAAAAGTGGTATTTTTTACAATTAGCTCTTCACAGGACACATTCTCGACACGCCAATGGCGAACGGTGACCATACAAAACACCACAAAATAAATACATGCGATCGTAAAACAACGGCGATCATCGACCGAAGTGAAACTTAACCAATAGATTCGTGTCAAAATTGCGCGAAAACAACATGACGCATTATATATTATGGCGCAGTTTAGATAGGATTATATTCATTATACTTCAAGGGTCGAACGAACCCTCATACTCTGCTGGTTGTTAATAGTATCGTAACTTATCCTTACTATCAGTTCTATACAGGATGAGCTACGTCAGCAAGTCCTGGAGGCCAAGGCCTTACTGCCCACCTTCCAGCCCAAGCTCGCCATCGTGCAGGTGGGCGGCCGGGAAGACTCCAACGTATACATCCGGATGAAACTGAAGGCAGCTGAAAATATAGGCATTACGGCAGAACGGATCTGCCTGCCTCGGGACATCACTGAGAACGAGGTCAGTAACAACAACAACAGGGTCCTTACTCTTGAACGGTATTGGCACAACAGATATTAGTACTACGTAGTCACAGAACCGATAGTATACGTAGTATTGGAAAAGTATTGGATTATGACTGAGTGCAAACCTAGCGCCAAATTCAAGCCAAATTCAACCTTGTTTTCATGAGTAAAAAAAATTGACAGCAGTAATTTAAATTGGGATTGGATTGGAATTTTCAAGAGTAAGGCCTTTACCTGACAAGTTGGTTACTCTTGGTCAGTAACAGATATCTTTTAATACCTAGGTAGGAAACATCACTGCAATATCTACTATATTTCTGTTTTAACACGGCTATTTCTGCCGCCAAGCAGTAAATGCTCGCACTGTTGTCTTGTTAGAAGGTGGGAGGTGGTTGCTGGTGAAATTACTGGCATTATGATTGAGACTTGATCTACGCCTGGATGAAAACGTACACACGAGTAATACGTATTGCAAGCGTTCAGGCTACGGGCCACCTGTATCAATCTGTACTAATCAGGTGGTCTTGTTTGTAGTATGCAAAAACAAGTCGTTGCTACTGGTTACCGTAATTTTATAAATATTATAACTTTAAATATAAAAATTATAAATATTTCTGTCGGATGGTCCTCAAAGATTCCGAAATAACAACAACAAAGCTTTCGATTTCGGAAATCAAAATAGAGTTTTTTGGTATCTCCGTCGGGAAATTCCGATAACGAAGGAATTGACTTTCCTAATGTTTTAAAATACCCTTGCAGAAGTATCACTCCTTAAAAAGGCCTTTTATATAATGCCGCTGCCGCTGTCAAGAGAAGATAGATACAAGTAAATAAATTATGCGACATACAATAACACAATCTTAGATAGGTACTTATGAAAATTAAGAACTTACCTCAATATTCCATCAATATTTTTCATAGGACCCACTAACTAGCATCATAATTGGAAGATTGCGTTATCAAATAATGCGCTAATTGCGCAATAATACATTTGTAGCTTGTTATAATTTTAATGTGACCCATAAGATACCCATTAACACTTTTGGCAGTTCAAAAAGGCACAGATAACGGATCGAGACTTTAGGTGCTTCTACCCAACTGACGCTAACATAACATCACTATATCATTTTTTATAGTGTTTTGAAAGCGATGAATATATATTTTATAGCACACCCTTGATCTCTTGACTTTTCCGATAGCATTGTATCGGTCGTTTTGTTTACTCATTGCTGTATGATGTAACTTATACAATAATCGAACATAAATAAATATAATTAGTAACTTGAATGGAGAGTAAAGTTTATATGGAAATTTCTCCTTTAGTTGGGCATTGCGGACATCAGCAATTACGAAAAGACTACGAATTTCGAACTTTTAGCCCGATTCAACGTAAAACCCAACTCTATAAAGGCATTTTTTTTTAAATATTACCATTATGTATATTATGTTGACGCGGTAGGCAAGTGCCCGGTTGAGAAACGAGAGGTTGCGGGTTTGATCCCCGTAATTTCTTAAAATATTATCCATACGTGGCCTAAGATGTAAAATTTATGAACAGTACATCACACGATAACTATGCACTTGTCTCCACAGCTGCTGGCAAAAGTTTCTGCTCTAAACGAGTCTCCATCGGTTCACGGGATAATCGTCCAAATGCCGCTGGACTCCACTCACTCCATCGACAACCACCGCATCACCGATGCTGTATCTCCTGACAAGGATGTTGACGGGTATAATAAATCTATATTATTGTCAAAAAACGGAAGATTCGCATATTATATATTGTGTACGTGAATCTCCCGTTTTTGTACGTACTGTGTGACTTTAGTTTAGTAAGGTACCTTACCTACTTCACTTTTCCATAAATGCGAACGCGAACGAAGTCGCAGATACAGCTAGTATTCAATTATGTAACCAATTTTCAGCACATGGATAACCACGATTGCCTTACTCTAGACACACCCCGGACACTCAATAAAATGTATGAAACAAATGCAATCACATGCATGGTTTGTGTACGTAAACGGTGCCGTTGTATGTGTGAGTGTCTTGGTTGGCCCCACCCAATTATAGCAAGAGCGAGATAGCACACTTTCGCACGCGCTGGCATGCGCCCGCTTTGACCTACACAAAATCAAAATGAACGCATGCCTTAGCCCTTAGCTTCAGTGGTGGCGGAAGGTGCCGGCAATCCCGCGACCGGGGTGAGGTAAGTAAAACCGGTTGGAGGTAGGGAGTGGTCATTCTGTAGGTGCGTAGTACTGATATTTGTACTGTTGTCTAAAGCTTGTAAGATTGACCTTCCTCAACAGTATTTTGTTTCGCTATTTTCAGCCTTAACACAGTGAACGAAGGTCGTATAGCGTGCGGTGATTTCTCCGGCTTCGTGCCATGCACGCCGGCCGGGTGCGTGGAGCTCATCAAGCGTACCGGCGTGGTTATCGCCGGGAAGAACGCGGTGGTACTGGGCCGGAGCCGCATCGTCGGCACGCCCGCGGCAGAGCTGCTGAAGTGGGAACACGCGACCGTCACTGTCTGCCACTCGAAGACTAAGAACTTGAGCGAGATTGTACGTAGACGACCAATGTGGCGCAGCGGGCGCAGGTCCGCCTGCGACGCGGTGGTTGCGGGTTCGATTCCCGCCTCGGGCCAAATGTTTGTACGATCTACAAATATTTGTTCTAGGTATTTTCTATATAATAAAAAATATCTATCTATGTATTGTATTGTATTAAGTATATATCAGCCATCTAGTACCGATAACACAGCTCTGTTTAACAGCAGCTTACCTTGGGGCTAGATGATGCTGTGTGGATTGTTCAGCATTATTTATTTATGTTAACATACGCTCAGCGTCTTGGACGAGACTACGTCCAGCAGAAAGTAAGTAAGTAAGTTTTTATGAGTCAATGGCCAACTCTGGTGACAAAGTTTCTAGGCCGCCCGTAGGCCTCAGTCATGGCCTAGCAACTTTGAAAAAGCCGGGACCGACTACTTAACGTGCCCTCCGAAGCACGGGAGCGCTCAGTTGAAATTGCCACTGGCGGTCACCCATCCAAGTAGTGGACTGCATGATGATGATGATAAAGCGCGCTGAGTTGAAGGTAAACGAATCTTAAACTAAATGAGTTGGGTTTGCGGCGTGTCGTGGATGGTACCACCACTCTTGTAAGGTTCGAAGGTTGTGGGTTCGACTCCGGTCGTGCACCATTAGTTTTTGGCAATTTTTCTGAATGATCCCAAAAAAGTGAACCTTGATTAACAGTAAAATGAATGAAAATTATTGAACTTAAACAATTTAGAGCCTTCGCTAAGATATCAAATGCAATAACTTCCCTGAAATACCAAATGTTTAATTATTTTCAGACAAAAACAGCTGACATTCTTGTAGTAGCCATTGGAAAACCGGAGCTGGTTCGTGGATCATGGATCAAACCCGGAGCGATCGTCATCGACTGTGGCATCAACCCAATCCCAGGTAAACTATGCATATTTTGTCTTTATTTATTTCTTCAGATCTTACGAATCATACTGGTTCGATTCCCATATAAGACAGCAGCTTAAAAACTCCTTCAACAGAGGTTAGTACTAAATAGTAATTTTGCATTGAATTTAATTGAATTCTAATTTTTTTGTGGCTCTACACATTCTGAAAACTATGCTTGCGACGTTAAACAAAAATGTGCAATCTTTTACGAGGGCATAAAATATTTTATGAGATTTCTAAGTTACGCGAATTTTATTTTCCGAGTTATTTAATCAATCACTACATGTACGAGAAGTAGGAGAAGTGAGTGGCGAAGAAATCTTCAATTGACAGAAAAGAGAAACAAAATTGCGTAGCGCCCATTTGTTTATAAGTAAACAGCTGGGGTTGGCGGACAAAGGACGGAACTGGCGGAACATTCAAAATATTGATAAAACAATGTTGCAACATCCCTAAAGCAAAAGCAAAAGGCAATCAGTTGACTAAATTACGGTGTCTTAGTAGCCATGATAAAATTGTACTGCAAAGTAAAATTCGTATTTGTCTTCGAATAAAATGTAAAATGGATACAATATTTTGATTGAAATTTTCATAAATTTACCAAAAATGCTATTATAATAGTGGATGTAATAATGTGGTCAAGAAGCGTATCATTTTGACTGCTGCAGGATTTAAAGTAAGTGCTTAGGTAGCTTTATCTTGGGTACATATCATTTGCATAGAAGACAATGAGATCATTACTAATTGGGTTGTATTTTTAAAGTTTTATTTAGGAAAATAACAAGAACTAGTTTTGGGATCATTATCAGAAAATATGGTATTTAGCTTAGAAGCTAACTTCAAAACTGCATTCTGTTATTGTGGTAATTCGAAGATACACCTAAGAAGTAAAAAAGTATTAAAACTATATTTGGCTTGCGTTGGTCGTCTATACCCGAATAAACTTAAAGGTGCGGTTAGAAATCTCAAGCCAATGCGAAATAATACCGGATGTGGGTGTCCACAGAGGCTACTCGCGTAGTCAGGCACCACAGCACACGTAATGGACCGTCCGTGAGTCCAAAGGGAAGGTGAAAACGGTAGTCCCCACTAAAAAAAGTGGGTCAACATGTGCTACGAATGCTCACAGTGAGCCCGTATCCATACATCCTGTATATTTTGTTAGCCGAGCATGTCTTAAAATTTAAGCTAACTAGACATGTATTGGTCATCCAGCAGTGGCAGAGCAGAGCAGATATGCAGGCGATATCGCTAAAATGCCAAACCTGGATGAGACTAGGAGCACAAGGGCAGAAAGTTCAATAGCAAGGGCATGCCAAAAAAGCGATAGGAACCCAGCCGGTGTTGTTGCCAGTTATTTAACGGCATGGGCGCGTTGGAACTCGCGTAAATTTTCCTAGCTTGTAAAACGTTTCAAAGTGATCCTTGTAATTTTACTGAAATAAACAATTTTTTATTTGATTTGATTTGAGGAGTGGCATATACAAAGAGAAGCCTAGTATACCTAGTTGTGGGTGAAATCAGGCTGTGGATAATGATGAAATTTTTCTCCAGATTCGAGCAAAGCAAGCGGACAGCGGCTAGTAGGCGACGTCGCGTTCACCGAGGCGCTGGGAGTGGCGTCGCACGTGACCCCCGTGCCCGGCGGCGTGGGGCCCATGACCGTGGCCATGCTGATGAAGAACACCGTGCTGGCGGCGCGCCGGCAGCTAGACCGCCTGCTGGCCCCTGCCTGGCCGCTGCGCCCGCTGCGGTTGACACCCGCCTCACCGCCTCCTAGGTTCTACTTACTTTCTCTTCGCAGGGGATTATCTAAGGGTATTTGTATACCAAGCCTCCTAGATCCAGCAGCTAGACGTCTCGATCCAAGAGCATATATCATGGATCAACATGATGAACACAGTGCTGGTAGGTCGACCGTCTCCAGGCACGGCCGCTGTGACTAACACCTGCATCGCCGCCTCCTAGTTACTACTTACTATTTAACTAGCCAAGACCAGTGAGTAGACCTCTCAACCCAAGAGCATACAACAGCTGTCCAGCGTGATGTACATGGTGCTGGTAGTTTAACCGCCTGCTGGCCCCCGACTATATATTATTTACGAGCAGACCCGCGCTGTTTCACTCGCGGTTTTTTATTTTTATGCTATCTCAGAGGAATAATAAATTTTTCAGGGATAAAAAGCATATGTGTTTAAACCATCTACGTTGCAAATTTCATTACAATCGGTTTAGTTGTGACGGAAATACGTGGTAACAAACATTCATACACACACCCACGCACAGACTTTCTTGTATAGTTTATGTTGTATAGTTATATATGTTGTATAGTATAGTTTAAATCAGTTATAAAAATAAAACCACTGCATAATAATTATATTTTTATACATACTAAACACAATACGTACAACATAATACAAGGTGGCTCTGCCAGGAAGCATCCTTCCTGGCAGAGCCACTAGCGAAGTCGATTTTCTCAGTACCTGACGAACGTACAGCAATAAACGGCATACGTACACTATGTACGTCTAACGTACATTCTTTTAAGATATAAATGATCGGATTCTAACGTGGTGGCTCTGCTGGGTAGTACCACGCGATTATCCAGCTAGCCAAGACAGATATAAAAACTAGGTACCCGATTCAAATTCGATTACTCATAGGTACTGTTCGTATATCATACGCAGGCGGTTAGAGAATTTCAGTTGACTGTTTTCTACGGTTTATTTCACAGTGAAAAAATATTGCACGACCACGATTCAAACACATGACACCGGTTTAACTAGAGCTCTTAAATCCACAGCGACATCGCGATAGCCCGGTCGCAGAAACCAAAGGATATCAGCGAGTTGGCTTCAGAAATCGGCCTGTTCCCGAACGAAGTGTCTCAGTACGGACGCACCAAAGCCAAGATTTCGCTCTCGGTTCTCGACCGACTGAAGGACCAACGCGGTGGGAAGTACATCGTAGTTGCTGGGTATGTATCTGAGATTTTAAAGCCTTTTCCATGGTAAAAAAAGGTATGGTTATGGAATGGGCATTTAGTCCTTCAAGCAGTTGTGGTACAAACTTAATTTTAAGCACTAAGGCCACCGAGAACCAATGTGCATGTTAAAATGTTAAGTCTTAATCCACCACGCAGACCTAATGCAGATTGTTCAAGGACTTTAGTTTTTGGGTTTTGTGGATAGTGCATGTCTTTTAAATTTTTAGTTCTTCGACATGACGGTTTCCCCAAATTGTTAGAAAAATCATTAGACAAGCTGATTTAATACCCTAATACTCCTTTAGCAATACATGATTTAAACTGAAGCTATACATGCTTTGGAGAGCACGTTAAGCATTCGGTCCTGGCTTTTTAAAAGTTGATAAACGATGGCGGAGGCTTTCAGGCGGCCTATTCATAATCGAACTATAAACCTCTGTTAGATAATGTGTCTTTCAAATCTATCATCGTCTTTGTTCATTGACAACAGATGACACGGAAAGACAATACTCAGCGTACTCATGAACGCGATCGGTATTGGACTAGTATTGGAATATGCCATTTCGTATTTTTGACAGCAAACCTAGCGCCAAATTCAACTTTGTTTTCAAGAGTACAAAAATTTGACTGCAGTAAATGGAAATTGATATTGGATCGGTATTGTCATTGGATTCAAAATGGCAGCTTCTTTCATGAATACTAAGGGCATTTCTCTTTTAGAATCACCCCGACGCCACTCGGCGAAGGCAAGAGCACCACTCTCCTGGGGTTGGTTCAGGCGCTAGGCGCGCACCGCGGCCGCAACGCGTTCGCGTGCATGCGCCAGCCCAGCCAGGGACCTACCTTCGGGGTGAAGGGAGGGGCTGCGGGAGGCGGCTACTCACAGGTAAAACATTATCATTATCTTCCTTTCATGTGTTTCACTGTTCCGCGTAGTCATCAGTTAGATGGGTGACCGCCAGTGGCAATTTCTCGTGCTTCGGATGACACGTTAAGTCGGTCCCGGCTTTTTCAAAGTTGTTAGGCCACGATAGAGGCCTTCGGGCGGCCTAGAAATCTTCTTTTCATGTGGTCCATGACAACACATAAAAAGCCCATAGCACTGAAACGCCAACTCATCGACATGTGTACCTACCTTGCCCGTCTTAACCTACGGTGCGCAAACATGGTCGCTGACCGAATTGTATACCTAGTGGTAGGACTCTTCAGCAAGAGTCCATCTAGGTGGATACCACCGCAGTGCCAGATATTCTTCCTCCAAACAGTAGTGTGCAAGCATTACTGTGTTTAGGTTTGAAGAGCACTGCAGCAAGTGAAATTACTGGGCGATAGAGACTTTACAACAACGCCTCGGGGTGATGAGCTCAGTGCAGTGCCACGCTGAACTTAAAAACTTTAAGCTTTGGGTGACATTGCATCTGTTATGGTCAGGCGTGGTGCTTAACATCAGGCGACTTGACCGTCTTGTCACTTGCTGACATAAAAAAAAATCTTAGCTCAAGATTTGCAAGAGGACAATTTTAGAAGCTGACATAAAAAAAGTCTTAGCTCAAGATTTGCAAGAGGACAATTTTAGAAGCTGACATATAAAAGTCTTAGCTCAAGATTTGCAAGAGGACAATTTTAGAACTCAGCGTTTATAAGGGGACCAATCATGTAAGGTGTTCCACAATAGGCCTGCATGGCCGCAGTGAAGACAAGTAATAATAATTACTTTTTTTTTATATGTTTTAGATATTACTAGTTTTGTTATTTTTATTCATAAATAATAAATAAATATTATATTGAGTTATTCAAGGTGTAGTAAGGAATGTCTATTTTCGATTGTCTAACAGTCTAGGCTAATTTCCCACTAAAACGGTATGTTGTAGGGTGATTACGCAACTTGGTTGCAATCCGATTTAAATCAGCAACTGTCAATAAGCTGTCATGTTCATTGTTGGAACCTCCGTGTAAACTAAACTCTGTATAGAGGTGATAGAGCACTCTATGGTTTGAATGACAGACAATAGAAGAAAGACTGTCAAGTCTACGATACAATGGCACAGTTTGTATTTTCCTTTACCTAATAAAATCTCTCAATATCCCGTCGATCTGTCTCTGTTTTATCAGGTTATGGGCCCAGCAGTATTTGTATACGCAATGGCTGCAGCTGGGACGACGGGAGGATCGATTTCCATCGAAAAACTTCGAGGGATTCAAAATTATAGTACGTGGAAGTTTCTTATGAAAATGACTCTGATGCATGAAGACATGTTCGATTGTGTCACATCAGACGATTGTAAGGACGAGAAGAAGCGGCAGAAGGCTTTTGCCAAGATCTGCTTGTCGGTAAGTGTGGAGGTGCTTCCGCATGTACAAAATGCTTCTTCTGCGTTCGAAGCGTGGAACAACCTGCAACGTGCTTATGAGGATAGAGGATTGAGTAGACGGCTTGGCTTGCTACGATCGCTTTTCGGGCTTAAGTTAAGGGAGACCGAAGGCATGGAAAAGTATATTACCAGAATCACAGAACTATCACAACAGCTGCGAGAAATTGACTCACCATTGGACGACGAGTTTGTGGCCATCATCATGCTTAGTGGACTCACTAATGACTATGATCCGCTTATCATGGCGCTGGAAAACTCGAATATGAAGTTGACTACGGACATAGTTAAGTCAAAGTTGCTCCAAGAGACACAGAGGCGAGAGGACAAGTTTGAGGCACCGGAGGCATCGGCTTTAGTTGTTAAAAAGACGGTGAAATGTTTTAAGTGCAAGAAACCTGGCCACTACAAACGAGATTGCCCGACTAATACCAGCAAGGCGACGGATTCAGGCAGCAAGTCCAAGGACGCGTTGCTGACGGCGCTTGCGGTGAACGTGAAGGACAATCGGTGGTATCTCGACTCTGGAGCTACGAATCATATGTGCAACAGGAAAGACATTATGCGTGAGTGCATCTCGGTTCAACCGCTGGAGGTGCATGTTGCCAACGGGGCAAAGTTAGCAACGGCTGTTCGAGGAAGCGTGATAGTTAGGTTAAGGGACTGTGAAAAGACAATTAGCAATGTTTACTATGTACCAAATTTAAGTACGAATCTATTGTCGGTGGGTGAGCTGACTAGGAAAGGTTATACGGTTAAATTTGATAGGAAATATTGTAAAATTTTAGGTAGTGGTAATAACGTAGTAGCAACAGCATCATACATCAATGGGGTCTATCAACTAGACACTGTTGGGGAGTCGGAGGTTGCCATGAATTCTAGGGTGGAGCCTGAGGCCTGTGAGGAGTCACAGGAGGTATGCAGGAAAGCTGCGGACAAGGTCACACAGGAGGTTTGGCACAAGAGGTTGGGTCACCTCAACTCCAGAAGTATGAACCTAATGAAGAATGGGATGGTTTCAGGTATGCATTTTGATAATAAAAACTATAAAAATTGTGTTGCCTGTATTGAGGGAAAACAGTGTAAGTTGCCCTTTCCCAAGAAATCTTCGAGTAGGTCTAAGGAGATTTTAGGCCTGGTGCATACAGACGTATGTGGTCCATTACAGACACCATCACTCAGTGGTGCTAGGTATTTTGTTACCTTCATAGATGATTTTTCTAGGAAAACGTGGGTTTATTTTCTGAAAACTAAGGATGAGGTCTTCGATAAATTTAAGAGTTTCAAGGCCTTAGTAGAAAAACAAACCGATAGAAAAATAAAGTCTTTGAGGAGTGACAATGGAACTGAGTATGTCAACCGTGCATTTCAGAAGTACTTGGAAGCCAGTGGGATCCGACACCAGACTACGGTCCCGCGATGCAGTTCTCAGAATGGAGTAGCGGAGAGGGCCAACCGGACGATCATGGAGAAGGCTCGATGCATGCTCCAGGATGCAGGCTTGGAGAAAAAGTACTGGGCGGAGGCCGTGAATGCAGCAGTTTACCTGAAGAACCGCTCGCCTACTAAGGCGGTACTGGGGGTTGTACCAGAAGAGAAGTGGACTTCGAAAAAGGTAGATGTCAGACATATTCGGATTTTTGGGTGCGTTGCTTATGCTTTGGCGGAGAATCGAAGAAAACTAGATTCTAAAAGCAAGAAATGCATATTCGTGGGTTATTGCGAGGACAGTAAAGGTTACAGGCTGATTGATCTATCATGTCCTAAGAAATGCATAAAAGCAAGACATGTAACTTTCTTGGAGAATGTATTTGTTAAGGGGGATACATCACATGATGATAACAAAGACATTTCAGTCGGTGTTTATGAATGTCCGATCAATTCTAAAAGCTCTGAAAGTAGGACAGAGTTAATTCCTGCTTCACCTCAGAGAAATCACCAATCTGATGAGACAGAGGAGGGTGATGAGACAGGGGTAGATGAAACAGAAGATTCGTCCGATCCTACTTATGTTCCAGATTCTTCAGATGAGGAATCAGATGAGCTGGAGTTTGAAGATGTACACGAATACGCGCAGCTAGCTGGGATGCTGCAAGAAGAAATTGGCGTTCCAGAGACGGTGCAGGAAGCACTGAGAAGCTGTGAGAGCGAGCACTGGAAGGCAGCAATGAAAGATGAGTTAAATTCATTTAAAACTAATCAATGCTGGACCCTGGTAGATTTACCAAAAGGCAAGAAGCCTGTAAAGTGTAAATGGATATTTACAACGAAGAGAGGGCTAAACGGGGAGTTATTAAAATATAAAGCCCGTCTCGTAGCAAAAGGCTATTCTCAAAAATTTGGAATAGACTACACAGAAGTGTTTTCCCCTGTAGTGAGATATTCTACGATTAGAATATTGCTAGCTTTGGCTGCTCAGTATGATCTAGAAATCGAGCATTTAGATGTGAAGACTGCTTTTTTGAACGGTGATCTGGAAGAGACAGTGTTCATGGAACAGCCAGACGGTTTTAAAAATAAGGGAAATGAGAACAAAGTATACAGACTGAATAAAGCAATTTATGGTCTAAAACAGGCGGCCAAGTCGTGGTATGAAAAGATAAATGGTGTTTTGGTCAAGAAATTGAAATTCACTAAATTATCTTCAGAGCCCTGTGTATTTGTTCATCGTCAGAGGGATGAATTTATTATTATTGCTCTGTACGTTGATGATATATTATTGTTCTCGTCTCGGTCTTTAGAGAAAATGAAAGAAGAGATCAAGAAAAATCTCAATGAAGAGTTCGAGATTAAAGACTTGGGGCAGGCCAGTCATTTCTTGGGAATGAGAATCACCCGGGATAAAAATAAAATTACACTGGACCAGTCAGGCTATATCAGAAGGATATTGGACAGATTTCACATGTCTGAATGTAATCCAGCAGTGACTCCAATGGAGACTGGATTAAAGTTGAAGAAATCTGAAAATAAAAACTGTAAACTTGATTATAGGAATTTAATCGGGTGTTTAATGTACTTATCAGTTTGTTCCAGGCCGGATATCAGTTTTGCTGTAAGCTATCTGAGTCAGTTCAACGACTGTTTCTCCGAGGAACATTGGAAGGCTGCTAAGAGAGTTGTGAGATATTTAAAGGGTACGGTAGAGTACAGTCTTACGTTTGAGAAAGGCGACATGAAGGTGACTGCCTACGCAGACGCGGATTGGGCTGCGAATGAAGTGGATCGGCGCTCCTACACCGGGTATGTGTTTCATATTGGTAACTCATTGGTCTCGTGGGAAAGCCGTAAGCAGAGGACTGTGGCTCTCTCCAGTGCTGAGGCAGAATACATGGCAATCTCTGACTCGTGTAAAGAGGCGTTGTTTCTACGTACATTTATATCAGAATGCATGAACATAACTTGTAATGTAACTCTGTGGAATGACAGTCAGTCAGCACAGAAATTGTGTGTAAATTCAATTTGGCATGCAAGGACTAAACACATTGATATTAGGCATCATTTTATAAGACAGTTGGTCAATGAAAAGATTGTGTGTATAGGTTATGTGCCTACGGATAAAATGATAGCAGATGTGTTAACTAAACCATTATCTAGGGAAAAACACGTTAGGTTTGTTTCTTTGTTTTTCAAGTAAGTAGGTAACGTAATATTGTTTGTTTTTGTTTTTCATATGAAATGTAATTATCGTATGAGAATGATATTTTTAAAGTAGTATTTTGCTTTAGTACATGCTTGGTATATTTAAGTGTGTACTCAACATAGGATGACTAACTTATACGGTTAAGTTTAAGGGGTAGTGTTGGAACCTCCGTGTAAACTAAACTCTGTATAGAGGTGATAGAGCACTCTATGGTTTGAATGACAGACAATAGAAGAAAGACTGTCAAGTCTACGATACAATGGCACAGTTTGTATTTTCCTTTACCTAATAAAATCTCTCAATATCCCGTCGATCTGTCTCTGTTTTATCATTCATACAAAAAATACGTCAGTTTTTGATTGAAATCAAGTGAAATCGATTGCATCCATGATATGCAATTACATAATCGCCCTCTGATGTAGATTAACAATTAAAAGTCAAGCCATCAGATGGCCTGTACATACTGTCGGTACTGTGCAAGGTCGATTGGGTCATTGCTCGTGTATGAATGCCCATTGAAACGCCAGGGCCATATCAATAATACGGGTATTGTTCTGTAAATCGATTGTCTGCCTACTAAATTACTAAAAGCTTTAAGCTTTAAGATTTTGGCATCGATTAGGATTACCTTTAAACTTGTACATTATTATAAAACAATACACCCTGAAATTTTAATCAGGTTTTAGGTATTTTTGTTCAAAAACCTGTTTAAAATACAAAAAAGTCTGGTGTCCCACTGCAAGGCTTCCCTTTCTTTTCTCTTTTCATCTTTAGATTAACGTGTTAAAAAAAATTTGGCCAAAAGACGTTAAAAGAAGAAAGAAGCTGGAACAGATCGGCTAGTTTGTTATAAAAAGTAGTTCCACATAGTAATAAATGATACATTCTTACAAACAGGTCATTCCTATGGAAGAGTTCAACCTGCATTTGACGGGAGACATCCACGCGGTGACCGCCGCCAACAACCTGCTGGCGGCTCAGATGGACGCGAGGATCTTCCACGAACTCACGCAGAAGGATGGACCTTTGTATGATAGACTTGTCCCTAAAATCAAGGTAATTGTTGCTACTGGACCTAGCTTTTTGTATATAACCTTTGTTGCTGTTTGCCGCCTCTATAAAGCGCCTCTTTAGTGCGTAAAATTTACTACTAAAATCAATGGATTTTAGTAGCTTTTACACGTTTTTAAATGTTTATTTATATATTTTTTTTTGTCCTTACAAAAAGACAGCTACGATCCGCTAACGTTTACGATTGTCAAAAACATGTTGCATGGTTGTTAAATATATATAACATAAATGGGTGGTATTTATATACTGTATGACGTACATTATTGTAGTACAAATACAATTATTATTGACACATACAAATAGCTGTCCGTTCGTTTCTGTCCCAGGCTTAAACTAAACGATCTAGATTTTTTGTTTTGTTATTAGGGTGTGAGGAAGTTCTCCCCGATCCAACTTCGCAGACTGGCGAGATTGGGCATCAACAAGACCGATCCTGACTCCTTCACGGACGAAGAGAAAACTAAGTTCGCGAGGCTCAACATTGATACTACGAAGATCATGTGGAACAGAGGTAAGGACAGGGGGTCTAATCTTGCGGACTAAAGCGATATATAGTGACGGTTTATGTAGTTCAGATAATGTCCGTGAACGCTCTGAAATTAGTTGCAACCAACTTATGTTGAACTACGATATTTGGCACGATTATCGTTTGTCACTTTCAAGAGTAGACCCTCAGGACTAATATATTTATGACGAGTAAATTAATAGACTTAGGATGGAGTAGACTAACTTCTGGAATAACTATTCTGCGGAATAACAAATGTCAAATACAAGTAAACTGTCAGTTTCCTCCCGAATAACTACGATTTATTTGCAGAATAGTGCCTATTCAAGTTATTCGCCCCAAAATAGTACGACGGACCTCGACCATCGTGAAGTTAGCCGTTTCGAGGCGCAATGGAGCTTTTTTGAACTTAATTGTCTTTGCGTATCACAAACGACTAACTTCACGATTGTCGAGGTCCGTCGTACTATACTCAAGATGCAATCATATTCAAAGAACTGTCATTTTTTATAGAACATTAAAATAGCACGCTAATAAAATAATATTAATTACAATTACCCACTGACTGTTCTAAATACAGCAATTATCAGATGTTAGATTCATTAGCTTTGATTTGCTCTTAGTTGAGCTTTGAGCTCGTGAGATCATGTGGATTCCCTATGTGTAATAGCAGACAAGACACAATATAGATAGGCATGGGCCGATTAGCTCAATTATAACATGTAAGTAATATTAGTAGTATCTATTAGTATCTATCGTATATATAGTATAATCGTATGAGTCAGTGGCCAACTCTGGTAACAGAGTTTTTGGCCACCCGACGGAAATAAAAAAAAAAAACCTGTTGAATAACTAGAGTAAAAACAATGTAGGAACTATTTTCAGTCCTCTGAATTGCATGTAATATTTTTCTAAAGGATTGTCTAGATTTCCGATTGTCTAATCTAGCAAATTAATATCGAGCCTATCAATTCGTATGGGATACAACAGAGAAATATTATCCCGCTTGTTTATGATTCAGTTTAAAGAGTACCTACCTATTTAATTCTCGAAACTTTACATTTGCATTACTTACATTTTTTTTGAATAAAATAAATAAAAACTGATTTTCTTGCAGTGGTCGACTTAAACGACAGATACCTACGAAAGATCACAGTGGGTCAATCGCCGACAGAAAAAGGTTTCTCCCGCGAAACCAGCTTCGACATCGCAGTGGCGTCCGAGATCATGGCCATCTTAGCGCTTGGCAACGACGTGGATGACATCAAGACGCGCCTCGCCAGCATGGTGGTGGCGCTGGACAAGAGCGGCAACACTGTGACCGCTGATGACCTTGTAAGAAACTATCATCATCATAGGGCTCCACGTCTATTTCCGACGTAGTCTTTCGAATTTTTAGTTCTTGGATTTTTTCATTTATTTTCATTTAATTTTTATTTTATTTTATAAATTTTAGGAATACTAACAGCTAAACATATAGATAGATAGATAGATAAATCATTTATTTGTATCTTCAAAACACGTACATTTTAAAGTGCAAAAAGGAATGTATTTGCCCTAAACATTGGCCTCGTAAAAACAAGCTAGGCACCTACCTACGTATGTACCTAAGTATTTAAAACTAAAAGCACGTGTGTGTTGCAGTTGACAAATAGGTTATAGCTCAGGAATTATATTGCTCAAGGAGCAAACACTGATTTTCAGCTATCACCTACGAGATGACGAGACGAGAGAGTATAAGTACCTACAATTTGTGGAGTCTGTAATGTGTAAAATTGGATGTAATGGATGTACAAATGTATAAAATAGTGATATGAAAGAAATGACCACGTAAGGTAGTCCCTCCTCTGATAACACCAGTCTCCAAAGAGCACGGGTACCAGAGGAGGTCTAGGTGTGTGGGTAGGTGTGTATGTTTGTGTTAGTGAGATATAGATAAATGTAACTAGAGCTACACTGACATATAGATAAATGTAACTAGAGCTACACTTATGGGAAGGCCAATTATAAGTTTCCGCAAATAGTAGTTACAAGTAGGTATATTTATTAGCATATTTGTATATTTAATATTTATTTACGCCTCATCATCATCTCTGCACGTCCAGGATGACTGGTAGAGAATGCTTTTAGCATTAATTCCACGTAGCATTAAAATTTATGTGAAAGTATTAAATAAATAAATAAAACAGTCGCTATGAATAAACAGTTACAATAGACGACAGACTTGCCGGTTTTCTCACGATGTTTTCCTTCACCGTATGAGAGTACTGACATTGCGCACATTATTATTTATAATAGAAAAATCATTGGTGCAAGACCGGGTTCGAACCCACGACCTTAGGATCGGAAGGCAAACAGCTGTTTTGTTTTGAGATTGCAATTTTTCTGTGTTTTAAAATTTGTGTGATTGTAAGAAACAGGCTAAATCATAACTTATTAGACTTTAAGCCTAGACACAAGTCACCAAACATGTCCACGATAAACCAACGAGCCGTAGAGAACCGTCGTAGAAATCGGCAGTTTTAATCCTAAGGGCAGCCAGCCACATTCGATGGTATATTAAAATCATTTGACACTCTTTTAGTATATTGTATAGACGACCGATGTGGCGCGGATGGCGAAGGTCCGCCTGCAACGCTGGAGGTTGCGGGTTCGATTTCTGCCTTGGGACAAATGTTTGTACGATCTGCAAGTATTGGTTCCGGGTGTTCTGAGTATTTTCTATGTATAATAAAAAATATCTATCTATGTATTGTATTGTATTAAGTATATCAGGTCTGCTTAGCTTGGGGCTAGATGATGCTGTGTGGATTGTCCACCATTATTATTATTATATTATACGAAAAATAAAACAGACTTCAGATTTACAAAGAATAAAAACTGACAAATGCTTGTTACGGATGATCGTACGTTATTTATTATTAGTCACAGCATTATAAGTCGAACGGCATTGCAGCTAAGACATAGCATAGCCCGTATCCTTTAAATAATACCAGCAGTCATCAGCTCGATACATGACACCAAAGACATTGAGAATAATCTGTTTATTTTCTCCGAGTATGACTCACTATCACTTCGAATTTTCTTTCGGTCCAGACGCAGAAACAACAAAACACTTGGAACCCAATCTAATCATAAAAAACACTCAGTTCAGTTTTAACTCCACTTAAACGTGCTCGTAAATTAATATTACGAGTGCCTAGCCTGAAATAAATGGAAACAGATGGTGTAGGCTCATAAAACCAACATCGGTATGATTTTATTAAGTTTTGCGGCGGTTTTGGTTCTGTGGGAAAACCTAGAACCAGGTAATAAATCTGGTTGCTATCTGAGTATTCGATAACACGGTCAGTATTACCTTGACCACGGTAGTACATTAAATATTAATAGTTCCATGACTTGACCAAAATATCGACAGAAGTACCTACCACACATTAAAAATCAAAGTCAAAGTCAAAAATCTCTTCAATCATTTCATAATGTGGTTTGTCCAGCATTATTATTATTATTATTATTATTATTATTATTTAGAAACGTTTTGAATTTACGCCTGTTCCACGCGGCCCAGCCTAGAATAATCGAAGAAATGTTAGTATAGTTGTTATTTTTTTCAAAAAACCCCTTTTCAAAAGACATTTTACCTCGGTCATATACCTCAGTATATGAATTAAAAGGTCTCAGTAGAACATATCGGTTTTTATTATCCAATTTTATTTGATAGAATACTATCACAGATTCACAGACTGCTTACGAGCGAGGTTAGAAATATTAATAAAAAGTTCCTGTCGAAAATAAGTAGGAGATCAAAAACGCATATTTTATTATTACCTTCCCAGGGAATGACCGGTGCTCTTCTAGTTCTCCTAAAGGACGCATTTGAACCGACACTGATGCAGTCTCTCGAAGGAACCCCGGTTCTGGTCCACACGGGACCCTTCGCCAACATCGCCCACGGCTGCTCGTCCATCCTAGCCGACAAGATCGCTATGAAACTCGCTAGAGAGAACGGATATGTCGCTACCGAGGCTGGCTTCGGCTCTGATATTGGTAAGACATCTGATGATGGAGTCAGGAGATGTTCCTCGTAACCTTTTACTAAATAACAGAACATTATTTCAATCAACATGATGTCATATTGCTAATCAAGTAAAATCCAAAGGAGCTTGAGAGCGAAAATCCTCTGGCTCTTTCTTGCTTCTTTGCATATCCAAGACATGTCACACTGAGCTACTCTAAGGTCGTTAGGACTGCTTCAGTAAAATCAGTTCTCGGTAGTTTAGAATTGCAATATAGGTCTTAATAGGCTAGGCTAGGCGTTTAGCTAGCTTTCTTTGCCAGAACCTGTCATTGTCAGGATATTTTTTCACCAGGTATGGAGAAGTTCTTTGACATCAAGTGCCGCGCCAGTGGCGACAAGCCGCACTGCGCTGTCATTGTTGCAACGGTCCGCGCGCTCAAAATGCACGGAGGTGGTCCACCGGTCTCGCCTGGACTGCCGCTGCATGAGGTGTATGTACAGGTATGCCTAAGTTAGTAGTTGTTAGCCATGAGGCCTTCGGGTTTAGGCCGCACGAACTTTGTGATTGACTCATACAAACTTACTTATTTACTTAGTATGTCCTATGGAGCAAATGTCTGTGTGTGAGGAAAACAACGCATGTACAGGTTTTACTTACACATGAAGTTAAGCACTGTTTCGCGTAGTCACTATTTAAATGGGTGACCGCCAGTGGCAATTTCAACTGGGCGCTACCGTGCTTTGGAGGGCACGTTAAGCAGCCGGTTCCGGCTTTTTCATAGTTGTTAGACCATGACAGAGGCCTTTGGGCGGCCTAAAAACTCTGTCACCAGAGTTGGCCACTGACTCATACGAGCTTACTTATTTACTTTACTTAGGTACACGTTTTACTGTAGACATTTTTACGTATCCGTGCAACCACTCCATATTATGTGTGTTAGAATGCATTACGGAGCATTTTTCTGGGGAAAAAGACAAAGTGCGTGAGACGTTCTTACTTACGACTTAGACAGTTTGCCAATTTTAATGTTGCCCGGCTGGCTCTTCCTCTCAGGGGTTCGTAGAAGTTTATGCAAACACACTTTAAACGTATAATCATATAATTATGGACACAGTTACAATATAAATGACAAATAACACACGAAAAACAGTTTATCCGCTCGCCTTCAATCGCGGTAACGTGCCGGCCGCCGAATCTCTCTGGAGTTCCGGGTTATTGCCGCGGTGGCGCTAGGCGTTGCGGTATTTGACGGCATCACGGAAACGGTTGTTTCGCCGTCGCCGCCGCAAGATAAGTTTACGATGGATTTAGCAGAGTTGCCCGCTACACTATCTTATTTGAAAACATGAATCACTGCATCATTATGATTAGTTCTGCATCGACACAAGCCATCTGTTAGTCATTCGATATGCTTAAATAGAGGCTAGGTTTATTGAATCTATGGTAGGTATCTGTTTCAATGTACTTTTGAAATATCAACCGTAATGGTATGATCCTAAAAGCGTTTTATTGTTTTCTCGATTAGTGATGGCACAGAATAGATATGATGATGGCTAAATGAGTAAGCACAAGATGTAGATTATTAGTAGGTATTGTTTGGTATTGTTGAGGAACAAGGTGTTGTAAAACATGTATGCTAACTTGAAAGTCCGTGTTCAACCTAAGACCATAAGATTAAAATAGATTTATATAGAATAGTTTTTTTAAACCTAGAAATATAAAAATGTGTATGAAACCATAAGTCACTTGTTTCTTGAACTTCTAATTACCCTAGCTAGGCTACTAGTTCAGAGTTTAGAGTAGTACAAGCACTACACAGAGTAGTTTGCCATCAACTATTATAAGCTAAAGGAAATAAAGATTTTTTTTGTATGCAAACATCACCAGATTTTCAACAATGAAAAACTAGTAAATGCTGCACTGTTGAATAATACATTTATGTACATTATGGTACTAGTGTGTAACATTGGTGATTACCGCTGAGGCGCCGGTTTTAAGATAGCCGAGGACGGTAATCATCAATACACACGTGTATCATACGACGTTTTTCAACACACTTGTGAATAAAATAACAAAAAAAAATCTATAACTCACTAGTGAGTTATAGCAATGAAAAAGTCATAGTTTGATTATGGGTGTCATTCTGTGCCTAATTGCGATGAGCATAAAGCCACTTTATAAGCAAGTGTGTTGAAAAATAATTTATTTCTTATCGATTGTGCATGACTCCTTTCGGGATACCATTACTCATTATGGAACATCCTATAAATCTGTATTGTAATATCTGTACTTTATAGTTGCTTACATTGTCTAGTCTACAAGGATCAATTTGTGATTCGATACACGAGTCATCTAAAAATGAATGTAGTATAGAATACAAACTGTAACACTTTATTTACCTACTCATACACTTAGATCTCTATTTAACTTATTGGCCATTTAGAAATAACACTGGAATATCATGCCTGTATAAACTCAGCCACTTATGGTTTTTTTTTTTCTGTGATATATTTTTTTCAATAACAATTCTCTCTTTGAACTATGGGAATATGTAGTAAAATCTACACTAATTAAATAAATAAATATTGGCGGACATATACAGCGCCATCTAACCCCAATTTAAGCTAAACTGTGCTATGGGAAGCATATTTGCTTCCCATAGCACAGTTTAGCTTAAATAGATGATAGATTTTGATCTGATTTTGATGAACTGATGATAGATTTTATAAACCACGCGGAATATTTTTATTTTTCAGATAATGCAAACATTGTTGAAATGGCAATCTTCCAGGTTTCTTTTATTTTAATATTATTTTGTGACTTGGTTTTTCCTCGAAACAAAATTGTAAACATTGAAAATAGAAATGGGTTTTCCCTTAATACGGGACATAAATCACATAAATTCTAATTATATACTTTTATGAAAATATATATTTATTAAATATTTTCGAGTGATATTCTTTCGTTGGTGCAACAGATTCAATGTTTCTAATAAGATTTGGTTGACAAAAAGAAACCAGGCGAAAAAACAGGCGAAAGCGTTTGCGGAGTCCATGCTACACGCTGGACTTTTTCCAAATTCTTTCAACACTGTCATTACCACACCCATAAATTAATGTACAAAGTTAGTTATTAATAATAAATAACCACTAATTTTCAAAAGAACTTACGTAAGTTCGCATAAGTCAGGCCAACTCTGGTGACAGAGTTTTAGGCCGCCCGAAGGCCTCTGTTACTACTTTGAAAAAGCTGGGGCCAACTACGTAACATGCCCTCCAAAGCACGAAAGCGCTCAGAATTAATATTGAGTAATAGATTGCTTATATTTTTTATTTTACATACCCTAAGTATTTGAAAAGAATGTATCAAAAGTCGCAAAAGTCTACGGCGGCATCATAGCGGCCAACGGCGTGGCCTATTTTACAATCATACATGGGACACTGAAATTTTAAAAAGCTTAAATATCTATCGATATCATTTGTCTAGAGTGAAGGTATACCTACCTGAATAATCTGACCTTGTATTGGAGCGCCGACGTCCTGTGAAAATAAACTTTGAATAAACCTTTATATTTTTTAGATTAACAAAATTAATCATATTTTTTTATTTTTAGGAGAATCTAGAGTTGCTGAAGAAGGGTCTCTGCAACTTAGGCAAGCACATCAGCAACGGCACCAAATTCGGAATCCCTGTTGTTATCGCCATCAACAAACACGGGTAATTGTTTTGTTTACATTTTGTTTATATAAATACCTATTTGAAAAAAGGAAGGGGAAAACGAACTCTACTCACGTTCAAGCTCAAAGCCTGTCACGGCGTTAGATCGCGAAGAGTGGAAGAAGGGAAGGGAGGCCCTGCAGTGGGACAATCACGGCTAAATAATAATTATAATAATAAAATATTCGAAGCATGTTTATTTTTTTATTTAACCTATGTCGTCCCACTGCTGCTGGGCAAAGATCCCTAAAGATTTTTTGAAGCATGTTTTCATAGAAAAATGGATATTTACCTGCATCATAATCTATTGTTTTTTTGATATTGTACCTCTTGACTAAGTAATTTTCTTTTAACAACTTATAATATTGTTTGGGAGATGTGGTCAGTGACAAAGCTCTTTTTCTTTTTACCAATAAAAAAAACTATAAGGCTTAAGCTACGAACAAATTTGTTCGTAGGGCTTAGGCAATATTATAAACAATAGCACGCAACGTTTGCAATGCTTTTAATACAATATAAGAAAAATTACAGTTGCACTGTAGATTTTTGACACTGTCGCCTTACTAAGTGTTTTTTTTTTAAACATGTGCCACTAAAGTGGCAATTAAGCAAACGGTCCACTTGATGGTAAGCGGTTACCATAGCATATGTAGGCTTGCATATCACCAAACTCTATCATGCAACTGTAATTTGTAATAATAAGTATTTTTGCTATCATTTTATAAGTACTCGTACCTAAACTGCCAACAGATCTCGGCCATTGAAGTTTAGCCGTTTCGTTGCGCAATAGAGCTTTTTCGAACTAAATTGTCTTTGCGCATCACAAACAGCTAACTTCACGATGGCCGAGATCTTGGCAGTAAATACCATACCATTGCCATAAATACTGATGGTTTGCTGTCTAACATTTCTAGAAACGACTCTCAAGCAGAACTGAACCTCGTCCGTCAATTCGCGGTCGACAACGGCGCATTCAAAGCTATCATCTGCGACCACTGGGCTCTGGGCGGCGCCGGCGCACTCGACCTGGCGGACGCCGTGATCGCTGCGTGCGAAAAAGAGACAACCTTCAACTATCTCTATCCTCTCGAGCTCTCTATCCAGGAGAAGATCAAGCAGATAGCGACTGAGATGTACGGCGCGGGGCAGATCGAGTATACCGATGAGGTTTTGGAGAAGATTAAGGTGTTCACTCAGAAGGTATGTTACACTAAGAGCTTCTAGTTGCGTTGTGTATTTACTTCACGTGTCTCCGAATATCGTGTCGTGGACGTCTCCCGCGATATTTTTCAACAAAGCGATCAGTTATAGTCTGGCGATATAAATACTGGCGGATTTTACATACGCCACTAGCTCTAAACTAAGCAAAGCTGTGATGTACCTACTGTACTATACCACAGATAACATAAACTATAGGAACCATAACTGATAGAATATAACACATATAATTTTTTTTGTAAATACATACCTACTTATAATACATATAATACATATAGGAGCAAATATTTGCAAATCATGCGAACGTTTGTTGAGATCGAACCCGCAACCTCTCACTTCTCAACCAGGCATTCCCACCGCGCTACCGAGGTCGTCATCCCAGGATATTGTTCGCTTGAAGGGCTTGTAAACTGTGTGACGTAGCTGGCTAAGTTGTTCTTAACAGATCAACGAAGTTATGCACTGTTCCGCGGGGTCATCATTTGGATGGGTGACCGCCAGTGGCAATTTCAACTGAGCGCTCCCGTGCTTCGGAGGGCACGTTAAGCAGTCGGTCCCGGCTTTTTCAAAGTTGTTAGGCCATGACAGAGGCCTTCGGGCGGCCTAGAAACTCTGGCACCAGAGTTGGCCACTGACTCATACGAACGAACGAACGAACGATTCTTTTTTTGGCTGATAACAAGCCAAAAAAAGAATCGAATACAGAAAAAAGAACAGAATAAAATAATAATACTACTGTAACTGAAGCACACTGAACTCCCAAACTTTATTCTCAGGGCTACGGCAATTTCCCGATATGCATGGCGAAAACATCCAACTCACTGACCGGCGACGCGTCCATCAAAGGTGCACCCACCGGCTTCACCCTGAAGATCAACGGTATCTTCGCCTCCGTGGGCGCTCGCTTCATCGTCCCAATGGTGGGAGAAATTTCCAAGATGCCCGGACTGCCCACCAGGCCTAGCATCTACGATATCGACCTAAACACGAAGACCGGAGAAATAGAAGGACTCTTTTAGTTGACATTTGAAATAGTTTTTTTATGGATTTTATTAAATTGATATATCATTATTGCATATTGATGTTTTATTTGATTTCTTGACCAATAAAACCAAGTATTCCGTTTTATTCTATGGTGTTCATGCTAGTCGGCTGCCATAGATGTATTTACTCTTATGAGCTAATTTTTCTGTTCAAAATACGATTTTTTATAGCAAAACTCTCTTTACTCAATTTTTTATATTAGTATATCAGTCATCTAGTACCCATAACACAAGCTCTGCTTAGCTTGGAGCTAAACGAAGCTGTGTGGATTGTCCAGCATTATTTATTATTATTTATTTTTATGGAATTCAAAAAAAATATCGCATAGGAAACTTACGAAATCAAGTTGACGACTGTTAAGTAAGTTCGTATGAGTCAATGGTCAACTCTGGTGAGTTTCTAGGCCACCCGAAGGCCTCTGTCATGGCCTAAAACTTTGAAAAAGCCGGGACCGACTGCTTAACGTGCCCTCCGAAGCACGGGAGCGCTCAGTTGAAATTGCCACTGGCGGTCACCCATCCAAATGATGACTACGCGGAACAGTGCTTAACTTCGTTGATCTGTTAAGAACAACTTAGCCAGCTACGTCACGAGCGCGACTGTTAATACCAAGGTAAAGTTGAGAGTAAACCTACAGCACATCTCTTCCAACAATCTCGTCATTTTTCCTATCATAAGTTTTGGAGGCTACAAATAAACATAAACAGCAATATCAGAAAGAACTTTATTTTCCTTAAAAGACAGCTAAAACTATTCTAAGACTCAATGGTCTGGCGCCTCTATTTCGTTGACAATCTCCGTAGGCGTGAAGGTAGTTGTCGGGGCGGCGTCCTCATCGTCGCTATCGGCTGCCTCGGCGCCGGGGTGCGACGGCACGAAGTGCTCCGCCTGTTGCGAGCGGGCCGCGCGTTCGGTTCCCGGCGCGGACCATGTCGAACGACTTTCCTGGAGGAAACATTTTTTTTTTAATTTCTGCTGTTTTGTGTTTTGTACCAGAAGTGAAAGGTAGGCCTCTGGAATGTCATATCTGTTTTTGTTCTTTTCTTTCTTTTCGTAGTTCTCTTCCAAATATAATTTTAGGTGTATTTAATATTATAAAGAGGAATAATTTGTATTTTTGTTTGAACAAATAAATAAATAATAAAAATAAACTAAAACAAATTTGATTTTAAAAATTATTTCACCATTAGAATGCTACATTATTCCATTATATGCTATATTTAATGTTTACCCGTGCGAAGCCGGGACGTGCCGCTAGTTGTTTATAGAAATATATATTTTGAACTAAAAATAAGCATGTTAGATATTTTCAAACTATCAGAAACACGAAATTCTTAAAATACTTTCAACGTTTTTGCCACAGAACTATATGTCGAATGAAAGAATTCGTCGATTTGTATGGAAACCGAGCGTGTAACATTTTGCCTTTTTGTATTTTTTTGTGTATTCCCGATATCCCCATGATTTTGACCCATTAATGGGGACAGTATTTTACACACAAATGTATTTTAGTGATGGGAAACATAAGCGTCGCGAAAATGAAGGTTACCCTTACTTAGCCCGTCTTTTCGGCACGCGAGGTACATACACTCATTCTACTTAAATATAGTTCTGTGGTTGTTGCATTATGCTACCTATGTAAACAAATGCCAGTTTGTTAGATGCGTAATCGCTCGAGAATGAGCTAGGAGCAGTATATTTTTACTGCAGGTAGGTTAGGTACACATTTGGAATGCCTAAACAGTGACGTTATACTGATTAACATAAAATTAGATAGATTAGATAAGCATCAAAACACACAGGCTTTGTTTATGGTAGGTTTTTTAAAGTAGTAACTATGCATATGGCCCACCTATATAAATATAGTGAGATAGTAAGCGATTACCGTAGCGTAGCCTATCATCCAACTCTAGTTCAGTTCTCACCGAGTTTCTGTTTCCCGCAAAACAGCTATTCTTTTAAACTGAAGGCAAATTAAACAAAACACTCGATCGATCTTTACTTTAGCAGAAATGTAACCGCAGCCGAAAACACCCAATCAATCAATCAATACATTTATTGCTGTCATATTATGGTACATTATGTAGTTGTTACAGAATAAGTAGTATCACACATGAACCCTGTTATTAGGGTATTGCAACATGGAGAAAGGCCGAGGTTTATGCATTCGATATTTATATTAAAAAAGTAGGATAGGTAAGTATGTCATGAATTGAATGATAATGTTGGTGCCTAATAATAAATAAAATTGTTAGTGACGATTCATAATGATAGCTTATAAAATTAATATTCATGCAAAACTGATCATTTATCCAAAATCCCAAAAGTAACCAACGATTCGTCCGAAACCTGCATTGCGCTTAACAATCTTTCTGAGCCCACACAATGACCACAGAACAGGTGCCTTACTCTTGAATCCAATGACAATTCTGATCCAATCCCAATTTCTAGTTAATGCTGTCAAATTTTTGTTTTCTTTAAAACAAGGTTGAATTTGGCGCTAGGTTTGATGTCAAAAGTACGAAATGTCATATTCCAATATTTGATGATATTACTAGCGAAAGTGTATCACGCTCTTGCTATAATTGGGTGGGGCCAATCATGACACTCACACATACAATGGCACCGTTTACGTACACAAACCATGCATGTGGTGATTGCGACGTGTTTGCTTCATACATTTTATTGAGTGTCCGGGTGTGCTATGACTCCCTGTATCGTGGGTATGCGTAGGAACTACAAATGTGGTAGGTATCACTATGGTATGGTACCATACTAACCAAATCCAAAACATATATTTGCAAATTATGCAAAGATATGTGTTAACAAACTAATTTAAGTCTTACATGTCCCAATTTGTTATAAATAATATCCTGTACATTTGCATGCGTATTACATTATTCATTCTGTGTTGTTCTTTAAAATGTTCAATTGGGATGTTGTTTAATACACCGGTTACATTGCATACAAATGAAGTACCTAACACAGATGTTGTATATTTTCGTCCGAATTAATTTTGGAGTCCCCCTTACTTTGTAGTGAGGATCAACTCAGTTAAGAGCCCTATCCTTGACAATCCTTGAATTTTCTTGTAGCCCGTGAAGTTTCGAACACTATTGTGGCTCGTGTGTTTAAGATATTTTAACGTAAATAAAAACAAATAAAAGCTTTATCCCTTAAAATTTAAGCCAACAGAGCAAATATTAATTAACTCAAGACATAACTGATTAAAAAAATAATTAGTAACGCACGTTTCGTAAAATGAGCAATTCCAGTCAACTTTCGATCATTTTTTCTATGAAATAACAAAGTCTAACATATTTCCGCAAATGCAATTATAATAATCACAGATTTAAAATTTAAGTGAATAGAGAAAAATACAGCATGTTAGTTCAATATTTTTGAAAAAAGACGGTCTAAAAAACGCGTACTTTTCCCAATTTTACGCTTGTTATTTCTGCTAAAGTAAGGAGTTTACAATAAAAATACACCTGCTTAATCAAAGTTTAAGTTTTTATTAAATAAATACAACAAAGAAAATAGTCTAATAGCATTGACTTTTTTTAATACGAATTTTTGAAAATCACACCTTAGCGCACTTATAATCATATCGATCGAAGCAGCGACTCTCAAACTGCGCTGAGCGCTTTTGGAGGGAGGACGTATCGCTCCTCGTCGCGCGCGCTATTATTTATACTATATAAAGATACATTCACGCGAACTTTATGAATTATATCGCTAAATCTTGGAAAGGCCTCTTAAACAGAGTCATGTCACACTAACTTTGTATTGATGTGTCGCGTGCTGCTACGTGGTACTACTACTCAAGTGGCAACGCGCAAGAGATATCTCTGGTTTTGCAAGCGTACATAGGCTACGGTGACCGTTTACCATCAAGTGGGCCGTACGCTTGGTTGCCACGTAGCCATGCCGCCGGGTATCTCACCGGTGAACAACACTAGTTGCAATGACTCACGTTGCAGTAACCTTGTAGTGAGAATCAACTCTGAGTACTTAGTTAAACGGGTGATGTTCCACTAACCTTGTATTGATGTGTCGCGTGCTGCACCCTCTCGAGGTACATGTCGTAGACGAGGCGCGCCATGTGCGGCATGTCGCGCGCGCTCAGCACCAGCTCCGCCGGCACGGACGCCGCGATGCCGCGCTGCGCCGGGTACCGCTCGCCCGGGATCAGCTCCAGCTGCAGCGACCGTTCCACCAGCTGAACAGACATCAACGGATAGGCATGATGACTGATATAGAAAAACTGGTTCTATTGTAAACAGAAGTATCGACTTTAGGCAAAAAAATAACTTATTATTCCAGAAATTAATGGTTTAGTAGTAAAAAAATGCGATTTAAATGTGAATTTTAAAATAAACGCGCTAAGTATCGTTTATCATCAAGTATCAACTACGATTAGTTTGCAATCTTTGTTTGTGGAATTGCCACCATTGATGATCATACCTGGTTGAAAGTCGGCTGCAACTCGAAGCAGTTCTTGAAGAGGTTGGCCCTCGCGAAGATATAGAGCCCGAGCCTGGCTCTGGAAGCGGCTACTATAAGTCGCCTCAAATCCCTCACGTGGCCGACCGCCTTGGTGCGCACCAAGGAGACCAGCGCGATGTCGTTCTGTTGACCCTGGTACTTGTCCACGGTGGTCACCTGCCAAACAGTTGCATTGTAAAAAGTAAGTTTAAAGTTTAAAATATAGTACTGCTAGTGGATCTCGACCGTAGTGAAGTAAGCCGTTTCGATGCGCAATGAAGTTTTTTTGAACTAAATTATCTTCGCGTATCACAAACAAACGCGGCTAATTTCATGATGGATTTATATAAGTTTATGAATAATGCCCTTATGAAAGACGGCCGGCCTTAAAATGGCCTACCACTTTGAAAAAGCAGGAACCGACTTCTTAATGAAGCGCTCAACTGAAATTGGCACTGGCGGTCACCTATTCAAATGGTGACAACACGGAACAGTGCTTAACTTTCTTGACCTGATAGGAACAACTTAGTCAACTACGTCACGAGCGTGAATTAATATGTGTAAAAACACATATTAATTATAAATGCGTGCTTATGTGTTAGTTTGTTACATCTTCACGCTCAAACGGCAGAACGAATTTAGATGAAATTTGACAAAGATATCTTATAGTATTTACTTACCCTGTATTAACACAGTTTTTATCTCGGAAAAAATAGTAAACTAACTGCACTAAATCGCGAGTGAAACCGTCCAGTATTTTAAGCTATAATTACTATGTGAATGACTCTAGTACAATCTCTTAGAATACTTTAGCTATGGTTTGCTTTTTTGGCCTTCGGGCGGCCTAGAAACTCTGTCACCAGAGTTTGCCACTGACTCATACGAACGAACGAACGAACGAACGATGGTTTAATATATTCTAAGAAACATGACGTCTTTGTTGGTCTAATAGCTTCATTTGGCGTGTTCCAAGTTCCAACTATAGAATGTTCGGTCTATTAGATGACATGGCAGAAAAGCGAAGATAAAAATTACATTTTTATTAAAATGCCTTACCTACGTAATATCTTTTCACCGTACATCTTAAACACACCTATAAAATACTTTATTTTCGTCAATTACGTTGCGTGCCGTGAATTATGTCCTTTCTAGGCATATCAATTTAGCACCTACAAGTGCAGATAAGGTCGACGCCGGTGTTTGCCTGTGTTTTATGCCTGTTAGATGATAGCCTGAGGGGTGATTCCAAAGTTTTTTAACACGCAAGATATATTTATTATTTACTAGCTGACCCGGCGCGGTTTCACTCGCGTTATTTATTTTCGGAATTTTTTCATAATTTCTTCCGTTTTAACCTTCCCAGGGGCCCAACCATGAACTATTATAGCGATCCATATGAAGACCTAAACTAAATTGTCAAAAAAAAATATACCATGACATGATTGTCTAATTGATGTCATGGCACAAAATGACAATTTAGTTTAGGTCTTCATTTGAATCGCTATAAGAGTTCATGGTTGGGCCCCTGGACTCGTACAAACATTTCAAGACCAAAATTAGCCAAATCTGTCCAGCCGTTGTCGATTTTTAGCGAGACTAACGCACAGCAATTCATTTTTAAATATATGAAGAAGAAGATGAGAAGAAAATTTGACAGTGTACTGTTCGTACAAAAAGTACAAAAAACCTAGAACCGACTTCACTGTTTCATTCAACGAACCGCGTAGTAGCGATAGGCGACGGTAAGGAACCTAAGAAAAAAACAAATGCATACTTAAATTGATCGATTAAATCAAATGAAGCAGCATAAAAGGTCGTCCAAAAACATTAACCGGTAAAAAGTAAGATCAAAGCACTCAACTCTACATTTTTTTGTTAACGTCTTCTTCATAGCACGTTCAACATCTTTATTTACTGTACCTAAACCACAAGGATAGTTTACAGCACAGAAGTAGAGCGCTGGTACACCGCGAGATCTCGCCGCTAGCTCTCTACTTGCATTCCGGATGCTATGCTAATAATAAAATTATAGTAGGTACCCCTAAATACATTTATAGCTGTTATAAGTAAGGTACATTTCGTTGTTACAGAATATGTGATAATGAACCTATGAATGTATGGCATGGCAACGTGGAGAAAGGTTTGTAGAATTTACACATAATATTTGAAAACACCCAGCCAGATCCGAAAAAAGTAAATTATTTGCTAATCATATTAGTCTATACATTTATTTTATTACCCAATTGAAGAGTATGTAAAATCTGCTTTATTTCGCGTTTTTAACAGTTTTATTTTAAAAACAAATTCTCATTAATTTGCAGAGGTCAATGACCAAATTAATCTTGACAATGACAGATAACATCTTGTCTCCTGTCTACGTGTTGACCTAGTGCGCAATTATTCGAGGCCACGTCAATCAGAACTTAATAGTTCTAGGAAATGTCGCCTTGCGCCAGAATTTTCCTTTGAATTCTTGAGGTGGTGTTACGGCTTTCAATAAAACTGTAGCAGAAATTAGTTTTACGATTTTAGCTCACTAACACATGAATACAGGTATTTTTTTTCTTTTATCGTACCAATTCGAGACGATTAGCGAACGCATCTCGATGCGTTTCGATTGACGCGACACGATAATTCAAGACGCCTTTTAGTACAAATCATCATCATCAACATCATCATGACAGCCTTCTAATGTTCCCACTGCTGGGACACTGGCCTACTCTCCAGTGAGAGTGATTGGGTCTTAATCCACCACGCGGACAAGGATACACATTTAGTACAAATACAAGGATGCAGCTAATAGAAGTTGCGATAAAGTGAGCAAGACAAACGATTGCAATCGCAGTTCAGTGCGTGGGTGTACAAAAAATATGCTAACTTTAATTAAATTCTGTATAATACTTACTGTTTTGATGATAGATGCTTACCTTATGCGGTCTGCCTATGAGCGGGTTCTCAGCACACAGCTTGTCGATCACATCTCCTACAAGTTGCTTCAGTCTGTTGTACTTGGTAAGTATAAAAAGGCTCCAGGCCCTATGTTCTACTAGTCACATAATATATATAATACTGTTGATAAAATATTTGTTTAAGAAGCTAACCTTATGCGGTCTGCCTATAAGTGGGTTCTCAGCACACCGCTTGTCGATCACATCTCTTTTACAGATGCGCCCGACTATTGTTATCCCACCAGTCGCATTTACACGAACACTGTTATGTCTTGATGAATGTTTAAGAAGCTTACCTTATGCGGTCTGCCTATGAGTGGGTTCTCAGCACACCGCTTGTCGATCACATCTCTTATGAAGATGCGCCCGACTATTGTTATCCCACCAGTCGCATTTACACGAACACTGTTATGTCTTGATGAATGTTTAAGAAGCTTACCTTATGCGGTCTGCCTATGAGTGGGTTCTCAGCACACCGCTTGTCGATCACATCTCTTATAAAGATGCGCCCGACTATTGTTATCCCACCAGTCGCATTTACACGAACACTGTTGTCTTGATGATTGTTTAAGAAGCTAACCTTATGCGGTCTGCCTATGAGTGGGTTCTCAGCACACCGCTTGTCGATCACGTCTCTTATAAGATGCTTCTGTCCGTTGTACGTGGTGAGTATGGAGATGCGCTCGGCCGGCCAGCCCACCAGTCGCATGTACATGAACACTGCAACTACGTACTCTGCTTCCGCCAAGTTCTGCGTAAAGTGATTATAATTAGAAGATTTTTATAATGACTGGAAGGTATCGCTTATTAGCGATAAGACCGCCCATTGTACCACTAATTTGTACTAATTCCTACTTTGTATCTTCTCATTTTCTTAGGTGTACAATAAAGAATTATATTCTATTCCGTTCTTTAAATATAAAATATGTCATATCCAATTATCCATGTTCGTTATTATTATCAAAGTTCGTTGTGAAATGTTAAACTGTGTGTATTCATTTTAACGGCTATGTTAATGTTATCGTTTTAACATATTTTTTTAAATTATTTGATATCGTGTTCAACTTTTCTGACCAGGTATTTGAATGAAAAACAATGTTTTGTGGCGAATTTTTTTCCAATATACCTATGATCTAATCTAAACATAATAATAAGGATAAATATGCTCAAAATACGTATTTTTATAAACATGTTTTATTTTAAAGTAAATTTTCCCAATTAACGTCGTGGTCGGCCAAGAATACGTTGGCGTGATGACATCGACTCTTTCGAAAGTGGATGGTGGAATACTGTGAAGGATAGAGATGGTTGGAGAGATTTGGTGGAGACCTTTGCCCAGTAGTGGGACGAAATAGTGTGGGACAAAAAAAACCCAAAGCCGCAAAACAAAACTTGGTTCCATTCGTGTATAAAAAGCACCCTTTTTTTAAGGACCAGACTAAAATAAACTAAAAAGAGTCATAAGTTAACACCCTGTAGAACACAATAATAATTCTAGGATTGCTTTGTGCTCCATGAGATCAGATTCTGAGATCACTTTTGATAATTATTTATGAATAGCTATTGTAATGCTCGCACATGTATCTACTAGGTATATTCATCGAAAAATGTCGAAACTCAAAATAAATTAAAATTCTACCTATCCGATATTCATAATCCTCAGACACAGTTGGATGGACGCCCGCGAGTATTACTTAAATGGTCATTAGGGTTGCAATTTGCTAAAATGCATTATATTTTCCTAACCAAAACGAGCCAACCTCAAACTACCAGAAGTTCAGAGACCTAGATTCAAAACCTTTAGAACGGATGCTTACCTTGCTTTATAAATTCAGATCAGAAAAAGTAGTGAAATAGCATGGGGTGCCGAGCTTAATATGAAATATAGTAATTAGGCAATTCTGTCTTTTTTTGATTTCCGCCTTATATAAGTAAAATAAGTATTTTGTGTCGTCAAACCTAATACTAGCTAAACTAAATGACTAAATATGTACTAGTGACACGACAAATCAATATTCTCACTCTCATTTCTAATGCTGATATGATGCAAATTACTGCTAACTTGGTCGTTATTGTCAATGTAACATAAAAAAGTCACTATTTAAATAAAAAATCAGCATTGATGAATCAAGTTCTACATCAAGGATACTTTAACCACTTAAGAGCCATTAATAATGTTGACATAATAGTTAAGGGGACGGTCAATGACATTATTTGACGACCTCGATGGTGCGATGGGTAAGTATCCGGTTGGGAAGCGAGAGGTTGCGGGTTCAATACCGCTGCGGGACAAATTTTTGCATTACTTTAGCTACTGCGTTGTAGATCTTGATGATGATGACTAGAAGAACAAAGTTGCAGACATAAACTAGTTATACACTTTAAGCCCTTCTCCTGTATATAAAATCCAAGGCCATGAGGTCACGAAAGGAATGTGAATTGTGCCTTTTCATAATTTAACATTTAACATAATATGGGGTTTTATCGCAGATCTGCTCATATTTTTTTAAGAAGCTCATCATCATCATCACAACAGCCGATAGATGTGTTCTGCTGGACTTATGCCTCCTCCAAAGCGCGCCATGACGACAGATTTTGAGCCTATGATGTAATTACACAGCCGTTTTCAAACAAAACCTCTCTGTGAATTTATTTTAACCTACAATAATAGCCAGTTTAGAAGTTTTCTTCGACCAGTCTCTTTTTTTAGTACAAACCTAAGTAAAAGAAAAAGAGGTGAAAGTGAATGAACAGTAAAGACTTGTTGCACAGCTGAGCTTGTGTGTTTAGTTAGATGTAAAAAGGACCTAAAAAGACTTGTGTTTAAATGCGAAGGAAAAATAGAATGTGCATTACTCCCGACGAAATAAAAAATTAATAGTACATTATGGTACTAGTGTGTAACATTGGTGATTACCGCTGAGGCGCTAGGCGAGGGTCTTAAGATAGCCGAGGACGGTAATCATCAATACACACGAGTATCATACGACGTTTTTTAACACACTTGTGAATAAAATAACAAAAAAAAAACTATAACTCACTAGTGAGTTATAGCAATGAAAAAGTCATAGTTTGATTATGGGTGTCATTCTGTGCCTAATTGCGATGACCATAGAGCCACTTTATAAGCAAGTGTGTGTGTGTGTGTGTGAAAAAATCATTATACTATAGTAGTATAGTACACTGAATGACTATAGAGACATCTGTCGGTTTAATTCACGCAAGGTGACTAGTAAGCCATATCAAGTGGAGGCCATTGTGTGTGCTTTGGAATTCCAGTAACGCAGACTCAAACCCTAAGTTTTTGCCTTAAAGCGTCCGCAGACATCCGCTTAATAATGTAATGAGATTCGAAACATACCTTAAAAACATAAGCAGCAAATTCAAGGCCAAAAAGTCAATTAAAACGCCGTATCAGGCTGACCGAAAACCGACCGAAATAGAATGAATGCTTCATTGAACAAGCCGAACTAGTCTCCGACCGGTAACCCTAAGAGCGTTATCTATCACAGTATCCGGCATGACAACTGTGTAGTCCACAACAGACGACATACAACAGATCGTGGCAAGTAGAGTAGTATGCTCGACTTACAGTTCAGTACTAAAGCCGTGTGTCGTGTCGTAGATGACTTTCATGCTTTTATTTACCTGTCGAAAGCGGTGTATCGTGGACGATGATATCGTGCCGGAAGATGTAAAAGTACTTTCACAACGGAGCACGGCCATTACGATAAGATCAACGGCTTATTAGGTTAAGAAGACAGATTGTAAAAACAAAACCATTGATAGTTCCATCATGTCCTAATTTAGGTAGTTGAATGAGTCGCTCAAACGAACTTCAACCGGTGGAAGGACTCTATAACAAGAGTCCCTTCTTGGGGTACCACCATAGTGTCAGATATTCTGCCTGATCTGATGAGGATCATCGACGTGATGAGCAGAACAGAGCTGTTTGAAAATGCAGAAAATTTATTACTTTTAAAAGCTCGCGAGATCTACGGTTCGCGGAATTACTAGAGTATTTAGATTGAAAAGGTTAGTACAATATAAACTGGATTTTGCAAGCGTCCATAGGCTGCGGTAACCGCTTACCATCTTGTGGGCCGTACGCTTGGTTGCCACTTCAGTTGTATAAAAAAAAAATTTTGGACAACAAAAAATAAAGTCATATAGTCATAAAGTCATACCTGTAGGTGTACCAAGTTTTAACCAGATCGGTTAAAAAATACGACCTGTAGGCGAGAACAGACAGAGACAAAATCATTATTGGCCAATCTCGAAACAAACGCTTCGCTCGTTCGTCAATTAACTCTAGTACGGCTGCTCACCTGATAGAAATAAGGGCTTGGCTCCGTCTCGCCGGCGCCGTTGAAGTCGTCTACATTAACAAGCTGGAAGTCGTGCCGCAAGCCCGCGTTCGCGGCGCGGTACTCCGGCTGGCGGGTCACGTGGCTCAGGTCTCCCAACGCGCGGTACCTCCACCGGTACAGGTTGCAGATTCTATATAGATGAGGACTTGATGTTAATCGATGTTACAGCGAAGACAATGTCCTAATTGGTGCACATTGTGATCCTTGATTTATATTTCTCTTCATGTAGATATTATAGTACTGCCGACGAATCTCAGCCATTGTGAAGTCAGCCGTTTGTGATGCGCGAAGACAATTTAATTTGAAAAAGCTCCATTGCGATACTCATTTAAAATGTGAATTAGATCAGTTATATGTTTTTGAGATGGACAATTTGAATTTGAATCCACATCTTGCCAGTAAGTCAGTCAAATGGTCAGTAAATAAAGTAAATAAATCAGTCTGCAAATCAATGAATTAGTTCGAAAAAGCTACATTGCGCTAACTTCACGATGGCTTAAATCCGCCGGCAATATGTACTATACCAACTAATGTGATGACAATAAAACTATTGAGTATTGGCAATGATTTTAAAAGCATACATACGGAGAGACAGATGCGGAAAGCAACTTTATACTACGTAATCTTTACATAGTATGTATAAAATAAAATCCCACCCCGTGTCGCCGCCGGAGACGCGCCGTTATGTATGTATGTATGTATCTATGTACGCTAATGTACGCTTAGATCATTCTAGCAGTTCATCAATAGATAATCAAGAGGAAGGATTATACGTATAGTATACAGCCGAAGAAGCCGATCCGAAGCCGGGGCTGAGAGCGAATCACGAAAAACATGGCATACTAAAATCCTATACAAATTGACAGCTGTTGTCAAACGAGTTTTTCTTGATTCGCCCAGAGGTCGCTAGTGTAATAAATAGTCCCGTACCGAAGAGGTTCGAAAGAATGCTGGGTCACTGCATCGTAACACGTTACATTTACAAACAATGGATTGGCTGTTATACGCGAGCGCTTGCAATTGAGGTGACCCAATAAGACAGATGCGAAAGTAACAGGCAGGATGCTCCATATGTTCTCGGAGAAAATAAAATTGCTTGTTTTTGCTCACATCCACATTCTGAGGTCAACTAGTAAGAGATACCAATACATGATTTGCATAACTTGATTTTCGACTGTTTATTAAACAAAGACTTTAAAAGAAAAAAAGTGAAGCGAAAACATAAAAAAATACATTACACAGCGCCATGTAGCTCCAAATTAAATATGAAATATATAAATGATTATAGCAATATCATAGAATATTTTTTTATTTCTACATGCATAAATTTAATACAAGTATTTGCAGATCAAGTAAAACTTAATATACTAGTTCGATTCGAGTTTGAATTGTATTTATATAAGTATAAAAAACAGTAATTGTAAACATTTGTTTTTGGTCTTACGTATTATGTTGTGGTAGTTATATTATACGCATTCTGGTATCCACGACAAAATAAATCACATCAATAGGTATATTTTTGAAGTAGGAAGTATAATGGCTTATGATGTAAATAGTTTAATTTTACAATAGTTTAATTTTACTTGTCGACGACACTGTGTAAAAATGCATAATCTAGTAAATGGTTTACTCAAGGTTTATACGAGTATAGTGCGTGATATCATAGTGTTGACGGAAGAACAACTAAAGCTTTAGGTACCTACCATTTTATTATAATCACTCATTATAATAAAATGGTAGGTACCTAAAGCTAACCTAACCTAACCTATTGTATGCGACATTTATCATGAACTAGTGACCCGCCCCGGCATCGTACGGGTGCATGAACATTCAATCATTTTCAATAGGTAATTCTTACTCGTAGAACAAGTCGGGTCGTTTTTTTATATCTCGACGAAATTAAAAACTTAAATTTAATTGAACTGTCACTATTATTGTTCGACAACCTTCCATTCCAACAAGTGCCGGGTTCAGTAAATTGTTGTTGTGTTCTTGTTTCAGGATGATATCATCACGCAGAAATATTATTGAATGCTTGAATACATTATAACGGGCAGGAGCGTCGTATTTTTTGCGAACGTTTAATCAAATAGTCAGGTCAGTCAGTCAATCAATCAATCAGTCAATCAACTCATATGTATTTTAAGTAAATATTAACAAAAGATACACGTATAAAATGTGTATTAAATCAGTTATATTGTTTGAGGTGGACAATTTAACTGACTGATCGATTGATTGATCGACTGACACGATATGCACGTCCTGCCAGTAAGTCAGTCAAACGGTCAGTAAGTAAATCAGTCTGCAAATCAATTAATTAGTCACTTTATGCAGTAGCACATAAAAAGTTTCAACAGTTCTGTGACGTCACAGTCCTATAGAACTAATGGGAGTTACCCGATTATAATGCAGTAGTTGAAAAGTTAAATGATTGAACTTACGTAGGTCTAGCACGGCCTTGCGCGTCTAACTCAACATACGGAACTCCCAGTCGCACCATCCTAGTAAACAAGCTCTGTTCCATGTTACAGTACTTCTGGAAAGCCATGTTTTTCACCACCGGCGGCAGTTGGTGATGGTCGCCGATCATGATCCATCGCTTGAGCCGCGACCGCCCGTCTTGAGGGTTTTGGAGTAGAAGGGGAATGAACGTCTCGATTTCAAGGATCTGAGCCGACTCTTCCATTAGTATGTTGTCGTATTTGAAACCTGAAATAGAGTATGGATTAGTATATTCAAAGATGTAAGTGATTTGCCACGCACGTTACAGATTAAGGGTGTGTTAAATGTTTAAGAGCTTGCAATCACTAACTGTTGCCAGCGATTCGCGTGGAACACGGGGACCGTACATTTCTTCTGTGCCAAATGATATCCCGATAAGTTAAGCTAAGTTAACAGAGCCTTTCGGGCGGCGTAAAATGGCTGCACTTTACTGTACACTAGTTTAAGTTCAGAATAAAGATTTATATTATCTTAAAAAAAAACTCTGCCACCAGAGTTGGCTACTGACAAACTTGCTTGCTTTTAAAAGTTCTTTGTGATAGAGCTCGTCTGGACAAAAACGAATTACCACGCTATATTTCTGCCGACATGCAGTAATGCTCGCATTGCTGTGAAATTACAGGCACATGAGACTTTCTACGTCTAGTCTACGTCTCGGTGTGTCAACGCGCGAGTGATACGTCTGGTATTGCCAGCGTCCGTAGGCTACGGTAAAAGCTTACCATCAGATGGGCGAAGTGTTGTTTTACCATCTGAATGGTATAAAAAATTATGTTTCTGTTAGATTTATCAAAGTGATTCTTGTGATTTTATGACTCGCTAACTATTTAAAAGCTGTGATTTTATGTTATCTGGAACTGAAGTGCAATTAGGTGATTAATCATAAAGAATCATTCCCATCGTACTCTACCTTATACAGACACGTCTAAGAAAACTTTGTCGTCAAAATACCAGTGACTAACAATAATACCTGAAGCGGATGCTGAGCAGGCGGAAGAATACAATCGAAAGCATTTAGCTCTTGTTAGAGCTTGACTCAACTCAGCAGGAAAAAAGTCCAACCAATCAAGACCAGTCATCATCTTAATTCAGCTCAGCAGTAAAGAAAATCCAACCAATCAAGACAAGTCATTTTGAGTCAACTTACCCATTTGCACCAGCTCAGATCGCTTCAATGCAGCGTGCGTACATGTCATTGCTATAATCTTCGCCTCCTTTACCAGAAGATACTTCGAACGATCCAGTCCAGATCTCAGGAGCTCAAACGCTCTAAATTCTTCCAGCTCCTCGAAAATATGCACAATGTATCTAAAAATGAAGCATATTTGTAGATATTTAGAACTCTATGATTTACGACTGGGTTTATTTACGATGTTGGCATTGTGTTCGAATATTTATTACCTGTATTTTCAAATTTACAGCTAGCAATTTAAGGTGGATCCAATTTAATTACGTAACAATATATCATAGTGAGACATTGATAATTAATTAGTTTTTAGAAAAAAACAAAAATCGGCTTCAAACTAGGTACTTATGTATAATAAAAATGTTTCGACAGATTGTGGTGATACGAGGCGATGTAGTTATTGACACGTTTTTTATGATGAATACATCAAAAAGTACCTCCTAAACCGATTTCGATAAAAATATGGGACCACTTCTAAATTTGCCTATCAAACAAAAAAAGAAACATCAAAATCAATTCGTAATTAGCCGAGAAATCGCGTAAGGTAAAATAAAAAGCATATCTTATTGCGAAATAGTGCTAAAATAACAGTTGTGTTATTTGCTAGTTTTGCAGATAACAGACACAACTTAACAGCCACCCTTATTGACGTTGATTTGTTTAAATGAACACAGATTGAAATAAAACTTTAGGTTTATCATCATCAAAAGTTTTATCACCACTGAATGTGCCGTAAATGTCACGACTGTACGTAATGTGGTATAAATTTATCAAAAGCAAATGGAGATATATTTATACTACCCACCTGTAGCAGCTTTTAGCTATTCCCATATCTTCGTCATAGGATTTGCCGGGGAAGAGTGGCTTAGGGGCATCTTCGAAGAACTCGTGGAATGGAAACTCTTTGCTGATCGCCTCTATAGATTTGCTCTGAAACAAACAGTGCAATCTAGACATCCTAGCATAGGATATTGCTCGCTTGTTGACCTTTTTGATGTTCTATGAGAAATTAACACCGCAACTCAAAAAAAATATTTTTTCCTATTTTTTACCGAGTTGTAATGTCCAATTTCATTTTTTCAATTCAATTTAAAAAAAAATTGAATTTGTAATATAAAATTAAAAGTGTGATCGAAAGTAATGTAAAAATGTTTATATCGTCAGTCTAAGCTCAAAGTCAAAGTTTTCTCATCATCAGCATTCGGCACCAAGACGAAAGAGTTCTCATGAAAAAGTGGACGAAAAAATATATTTCTTTTAGTGATATCCTGTTTTATCCAACACGTTCATTTGAAAGCTATTAAATACCTATTTCATTCGGAAAAGTAGTCCTGATTCCACCGGCGATACCTGACCGTTATTTTTAGTGCTCTTATTGAAGAAGTAAAAACTAGCTAAATGGTAAGAAGGGCTTTCTGACATTGTGCTGTTTTTATTAAGCTGAAATGCAAGAGTCCGGTTCCACTTGTAACGATTCCATATTTTTTGCTAGCACGTTGTGATGTGTGATGCACTGGCATGGTATAGTGGTGGCTCGAGGCTGTTCGATTGCTATTCTTTGGCTTATGTCCAGCCGTGGCATCTACTAGATAATAATGATAATAACAACTAATAAAAACAAATTTATGCTGTAACAGTTGGCGTTGGGGAAAACCAATTATTTCGTAAAAATATTTTTTTACTACTCACTTGAAATTGTTTGCTGTATAAATTTAAGTTCTATTTGTAATAGTCGCTATGACCCCCTTAACTGTAGTCTTCTACAAAACTATAAGTAAAACCTTCAAAACGGTGATGCATCAGAACATAGAAAGCCCCCGCGTCTCCTCCGGCCCTCAAACATCCCCCTTAAAGCGGTCTACCTGACCAGCCAGCTCCATTCTCTAGCAGGTAGTTTGTAAATATCCTGCAAAAGTTACCTTATCAGCAGCGACATGGTCGCAGAACGCGCGCCAGCGTGGCCTCACGTGGTACACGTGGAAGTGATGCGCCAGCTCGCAGGTAGCCCCCGCGTCCCCGCCGGCCCCCAAGCCCCTCTGCAGGCGGTCCACTTGACCCAGCAGCTCCATACGCTTTGCTAGCACGTAGTTAACGCGACCGTACCTGTTTAAAAAAAGTAAGTTTTAGTGGCAATGAGCAGGCCATATAGCTCGCAGAACCGATAACCACTGGGGAATGAGGGTTCTCGAATGGCGACAACAGATGGTAGGACGGCCCTCACTCGATGAACCTATGACATTAAAGCGGTCGCAGGAAGACGGTGGATGATAAAGGCTCAAAATCGGTCGTTATGGCGCTCTTTGGAGGAGGCCTATGTCCAGCAGTGGACATCTATCGGCTGATATGATGTTCTTTGAAGGTTTTAAAAATAAACCTGGAACGAATTTACAATTCTCAACATCCGTTATTCATCATCTATTATTCTTTTGGCATTGTCAAATTTGCATAATGTATGACGTTACAATGTTTAAATAAAGATACATAATTTACTGTTTACTTCACCTTATCTTTATTAGTTTTTAGCATTATGAGGTTAACAAGAAAAGCATTAGCATGATTCACACGCGCAAATGCACTGCTGCGTGCTTTTATGATAAACAAATTCCGGTACCTTCTTGAACAGCTGTGCGCCTAGTAGCATCAATATACAAGCACACATATGTCTATGGAAAAGTACACCTTTTCGAACGGTTGTAGACATTTAACCAGGCACCTGTATTCTAAAATACTCTTGGTGGTAACAAACAAGGATAAGGTCTACTTTGTGGTAAGTGGTTACCGTATTGCCAGAGGTATTACTCGTGCATTGCCACCCTGAGACGTATATTCTTTGTGCCTGTAACTTTACCGGCAACCATGTCCTTTGAACCGATACACACACACAGAACAGCAATATTGTGCTGATAAATAAATATTTTCTTTCTTTTAATACGCATTTAACCAGCACTTAAACAAGACTGCGACGAAAGTTATGCTTCATGACGATTGGCCGGATCTTATTGGCATTGGTGATCAGCAAATCTTCGTACATCAGGTGTATATTGTAATTGTTGGGCAGCAACGCCCGCATTACCGCATGGCAGAAATACCCTGGATAATCTATGGAATCTTGATAATAATCTATGGAAAAAAACAGGACATCTAAGAGAGGGAAATAGTGATTCACCTAGAGAAATCCTTGTCGGTCTGTAAAGCCTCTTCGCCATGTCCGAGACGCAGCAAGTGGCGCTCGTCCACATCCAACTCGGCCACCTTCTCGAACAGCTGGTTGAGCGCCTGGTTGCTGTGCGTCACTACTAGGGTTCGCTGCCACGGGAAGTTGTGGTACAAGTTGGATATTATCTGGACGGCCACGTCGGTTTTACCTTTAGAAACAGTATAAAGTAATGTTTAGAAATAGTATAAAGTAACGTAAATTCCCCTGGGAGGTGAATACACCTAGTTTCAAAATGATCCTTGTGATATTATTTAATAAAAAGATTTTAATCACATAGTTAAGTGGAAGCATCAAAACTAATCCTTAAGTTAGTAAGTAAGTTCATAGGAGTCAATGGAAAATTCAGGTAACGGAGTTAATAGGCCGCCCGAAGACCTCCTTAAGGTTGCTTAAGGGCAAGGTTTAGGGCTAAGGATTTTAAACAGTCTGATTTTTTGTTTTGTCAAGTTTGAGAATTGAATTTATCAATCCTCTTAAACAGTGATTTAATGAAATGAAGAATGTACCTGTTCCTGGCGGTCCAACGACCAGTGTGAGACCCGGCTGCATCCCAGAACGAACCGCTTCTACTTGCGTCGGCGTGAACAGAATGTTATTCCTGATAATAAAGAGGGTTACAATCATTTTCAACCAAATCATAGTTACACCGTAAATAATAAGTACTTTAATGAAAATTTTAATGCAATCCCAATTTTTCGAACCGGTTGGCAACGCTCCAACGAAGGTTGGATTCGATCAAACTCAAAAAAATAATAGTCTTTTCCACAAAATTCGCATAAAATATTAAGATATCTCGAATAATTTTATCGTCTAATCATCGACAGCATGATCGAATAGTACTTACTTCTTTGGTTCATTGTAAAGATATGGTCCCCGCTTGGGTTGAACGTGAGGTTCCACGGTGATCACTTTCTTAGGGTCGTCTTCCTCCATAGCGTTATCCCCTAGCTGCTGTTTCCTTACTACATTCTCGAATGTCAGTCTAAAATAACATAATTACATATTAACACACCTACATCTCCATAAGTACTGCCAACCATCACATCCTATGCTATTAAGTATAGCCATTGTTTTGATGATAATTTAGGGTGCAACTGCAACGGCTGAACGGATTCGAATGTGCTAGGTTTACTATAGGTAAGTCAAATGATAGGTAATGTTCCTGCTCAGGGTCTGTAGAACTTGTGTGCCATACAAGCGAAGCCAAAAGCATAATAATTATAAAGTATGTTATACCTACGAATATCTATAGATTTATTACTCGGTCTAATACAAAACATGTTAAGGACGGATCTGAGCGAAATAATCGGTAACGTTTCGCGCTCGTTTTATCAGCAAGCAGTTTTCTGAAAAAAGCTGAGATATATCACGTGGATAGGCCTGAGGTATTTCGTTAATATCTCAATAGACTTAAAAACACGAGACGAAAACTATTCAAACAACAACATTCTGTTTTCTTTGACCTAAAGTTGTGGGTCATTATATCATGTGCGATGCAATAATTCTATTTTTGGTATCGCCCATATACGGTTGCGGTTACAACACAGGTGAACCTCATTTTAAGAACGCGTGTATAATAAGACGCGTACTAAATATAGTAAAACTATACATAAAGAATTACTATCTTGCTTATATTATAAACTCTACCATGCTGTTCCAGGTTCAAAATAATTATATTTTAAGATTCGTCTAAATCAGTTCAGGCGTTTTAAAACATACAATTATATCCTTTCGGATTTATAATATCACTAGAGAAAAAATTTAGGTCTGCAGACATCCTCCATCCTATAACCACTGTCTTAAATTTGCACGGAACTAAACGCGAAAACGACAGCTCAGTCAGTAATAGAAATGATTCTACGAATTTTTTAACTACCGACGTCATCAGTTCGTACTTCTACGCACGCCGTAACTGGTGATAACTCAAAAATGGTCACGAGCACTTATGTCTAGATAAACTAAGATAACATTCGTTATGTAAATAGTGATAGTGTAAAGGAAGTGGGAATAGACCTGCCCATTATATTACGATGGAGGCCCCCGGACGTTCTGCAAGCTCAGTTACCAGAACAATAAATTGAACTCGATGATTATGAAAGTTATGTAAGGCAGATATATAATATAAACAATGCAATACTACCCAACGTGCCGACTACCTATTTTATGATAACTTCCTTATTGTTAACTTGAGTAGGTTTTAGTTAGATACTATTTCTTTTGTTATCATAAGCACCTACTTAATTTAGTTTTATTATGATTATGTTGTTGTGTATTGTTGCAAATAAAAAAATTTTTCTATTCTATTCTATTCAATAAATGAAAAAAAAGACCAGATTATTAATATTTAGACAATAAATTATTTATTTAGAATTTATGGTCTACTAGCAGTTCATTATTTAATTTTTTACAATAAATTGTAAGATAGATTAAAGGCCAAGGGAAAAAAAATTATAGCGGCTAGGTGTGTACGATCAGTCATGCTAATTCTATTCCTCTGTGAAAAATATCGGTTGCTAATAAATAGCCAAGGTTAAATATTATATATTTTTAATAACAAATGCGTGCCTGTGATTCCGCTTGCTATCTTCCTACCCAAATATAAATCTGTCCACGTGATATTCTAGATCACAATCTTATCTAAATTTCAACGGAACCGGCTCAGCGTTTAAGGCATAACTAAAAACACCAAACATCCAAACTTACGCATTTAAGTATTAAATAAGGTGAAACTATTCGTGAAATAAGTGCTAAAATAAACATGACTAATTTGTTAACCAGATTTACTTTGTGGGCGTCTGTTCTGCGTCATGATTAATATACTTAACGTATATATTCGTAGTCTATGATGATAATGTAACACAATCCAGATGTTGCTATCAAAACCAACACAGTCTAAAGTTTTGCATAACTTGTTAAGAGATAGGATAGGATAGGATTTTCTTGGTATGAAGATCTAGCGTAAACAAATAGTTTTGCCGTCTTCATATAGCACAAGTTTAACACCTTAGAGACAAGTCAGCAACTTCCAAATGGGCTAACTATAATTAGGCAACATTTTTTTTTTTATACAACTGAAGTGGCAACCAAGCGTACGGCCCACAAGATGGTAAGCGGTTATCGCAGCCTATGGACGCTTGCAATACCAGAGGTAACACTCGCGGGTTGCCACCTTGAGGCTAAGATCGAAAGCCTCACGTGCCAGTAATTACACCGGAAACCATACCCTTCACACCGGAACACAGCAATGCGAGCATTACTGCTTTGCGGCAGAAATAAGTATGGTGGTAGTCCTTCCCCGGGTGAGCTCTATCACAGAGAACTCTACTACTCTTCATTTACTCTTATACAAACACGCGTGGTTACTGAAATCTATAGACGCTTGCAATACTAATGGCAACCACTATTCACTAATAACGGAAACGTAGAAAAAGTACAGTCGCCATGATCCATAGTTCGACTCAATTTATGTTTAGGTAAAAATCTCTTCAATGCTATGGCATCCACCACGACCATAGCTAGTTTCATTCATATTAGGTCAGCATGTATGCCTATTCAGCTCCTTAAGAGGCCTTTCCAAGATTAAGCGATATAATTTATGAAGTTCGCCTGAATGTATCTTTATATAGTAAGTATAAGTAATAGCGCGCGCGACGAGGAGCGATACGTCTTCCCTCCATAAGCGCTCAGCACGGTTTGAGAGTCGGTGCTTCGAGCGATATATAAGTGCGCTAAGGTGTAATTTAAAAAAAATGGTATTAAAAAAAGTCAATGCTATTAGGCTATTTTCTTTATTTATTTAATAAAAACTTAAAATTTTATTAAGTAGGTGTATTTTTATTGTAAACTTCTTACTTTAGCGGAAATAACAAGCATAAAATTGGGACAAGTACGCGTTTTTTAGACCGTCTTCTTTCAAAAATATTGAACTAATATGCGGTATTTTTCTCTGATTACTTAAATTTTAAAACTATAATTATTTTAATTGCATTTTTGGAAATATGTTAGACTTTGTTATTTCATAGAAAACATGATCGAAAGTTGACTGGAATTGCTCATTTTACATAACGTGCGTTACTAATTAATTTTTTAATCAGTTGTGTCTTGAGTTCATTAATATTTGTTCTGTTGACTTAAATTTTAAGAGATAAAGCTTTTATTTGTTTTCATTTTCGTTAAAATACAACACACGAGCCACAATAGCGTTCGATTCTTCACGAGCTACAAGAAAATTCAAGGATTGTCAAGGATAGCTCTTAAGTAAATTATAAGTGGATTAATTGGTATGGGACAATAACCGATAAAAAAAAATTAATACAACACATTCGAGTAGTGGCCACTTCGTAAGCGTAACTACTCTAACTAGGCAGGCCAGTCAGATGGCAGAAAAATCTCAAGTAAACGTATGCTGATAACTTTAGACTTGCCTTAAAGTAAAATCGTGAACAGTTGTAGGACTTACTTGAAAGGACGGACTAATTTGCGTGGGTCGTCTGTCTGAACCTTGATCTCATACCCTGGGAAGCTATTACGGAGATGCTCCATATCCAGGAAAGTGTCGTTGAAGTCCAATGTTGCTATTTCATTTGGCATCCTATTCAGAGAAAATTTTATTTTATTATCAAGTGTGTCAAGTCAATAAAATCACATGAGTAACTTTATATTATTGTGGGGATACCCCGACAACTCAAATTATTCAAGACGTTTTTCTAAGCACATTCAAAACCTGCAAAAGACGATTGATTACCTAGTATAATGCGCCTGACCCGGATCTCCATAACCAAGAACGATATCGTGGAGCCATTCAGGGACCACGCATTCAGTGTTCATCAACTCTCTGATCGTTTCTAGAACAGCTTTGAAGTTGTTCTCTTTTGGCTTTCGGCGCATCACGATGTTGAATGTTTCGTACACGTCCTTTGGAAACACAATGGTTATTAAATAAACTGCTATGCTATGGCAGGGGTAAATAGGGATGAAACTCGTGCATATGCGTAAGTAAAACAATGCCTATCAATGGTGATGGCTGGTGAAAATGAATCATGAAGCTCTGAATCAGTCTTACTTAGTTAACGAACTTAACCAGAGAACACGTTATTATCACTTCATACACGCAGTGCAGGAGATAAACACGGACAACAGAGCTTTGTACTAGATAATATATATACAAAAGAACACTTTTGAAAAGAGTATATTGCTAGAAATAAGAACAGCTGTTAACTTATATGAATGAAACGAATCATAAAGCCGCTTCCGAGCAGGTTACAGAACTCTTACCTCAGTGCCCTTACTGGCGCGGTCAAGGTCGTGTCTGTACTGGTTAGGGTCAAGCAGTAGCCGGAATGTTCTAGTATCTCCTTCCAGTTCAGGTTTCGGCTCAGGGCCTTCTTCAATCACGCGACCAGAAGCATCCAGCATACCTTCTACTTCACAACCTCTGACGTACACAATGCCGGCTTGGTCTGTCATGCTTTTTCTATAGTCGTATTTTGTGCCTATAGTCAGTAAAATTATATAGTAAATGCATGGAATTTCCAAGGTATGTTCAACAGTAGTTTTTAATATAGCAAAGTTTTAGTTGAAAATTTACTCAAGATAGAACAATAGTTACATGCGTTAAAGTGAGTACGTTATTCGTAGTTATCGCGGTCTTTTAAGAATACATACCGATTCTTAGAATTGAATACATACCAATTCCTTTTGTCGGTCTGACAGTGACAAGGAAGCATACATCATGTTTCCGGAGACTTTCCCATTCGTGCTTGATTTCGTTCCTAACGCTAAGTGTAACGGATACGTCAGCTCGGACTCGAGACGGTGCTTTTTCACCGATGTTAGGCTTTGCTACCTCCACAACAGCGAAGCTCTTTATGGGGTGTGCCATTCGCGCCCAGCCACCGAACATCACACTGTCGTCTTCTGCACGCCTGTAGAACGTATCATTTTATGACTATTACTTACTATATTTTTATGATAAGAGCAAAATATTAGTTGTCAACATACCACGGTGCTAGTCTATACACAGCGTCTTCTATATCTTGACGAATTTCATCTGTGAAACGGAAGTATTTATGGAATAAAATAGAAATAAGAAATAGGTACCTAGGTATATTTTTATCTTGGATATTATAAATTTGTCCATAAACCATATTAAGATGCCGCCATCCTGGCACCAGGTATTTATAAAGGTCGAATTAACATGAATGTAAAATGATACAAAATATGGAATAACTTACATGTACTCTCCAGTCGAAACAGATTGAAGTTTCTCAGTAAATAATCGTGCAGAGTAAGAAACTGCAGGTTTAGTTTGGGAAGAGCCAGACAGTTTTCTCCGCTATATATTTCTGTTGGCACAACATTCTCGTCCCATATGACTTCCTCTGTAGGATATAGCGGCATGGAATTTAGTTCTTCCAATTGTGATATGCGGCGTTCGTGTCTAGATATCTTAAAAAAATTAATATCATATAGTTAGGAGGTTTATGACATTAGACCAATAATTTTATGAATCAGATAAACTAGGGGGCTGCTGGGTCTAACCTTTGACTGTGGATTGCCAATAAATCTATGGGTTGGACCGATGATAAATTTGGTAAGTTTAGTTTTTTATACAACCTTTCTGGATATATAGGTACCCTTTGGATATATTTTTACAATCAATTGCATATACTCGTGAATGGTCGTCAACCACAGTATGAATACATACCAATAGTTCCTTTAGAAAAGTTTTGTCCAATCTATGCCAAGCTGCTTCCGCTTCTTCTCCTTCTGGTAGCACTTCTCCTTCCGGTGGCACTAAGTTCAGGTATGTGGCAATAGCTCGAAGAGCTTTATCACTAAAAATAGTCAGTAATGTGTTAATAATTAAAAAAATCTAGTAAAATAATAAATAAAGTGCTTTTTTGTACGAGTCCCGGCTGCGCACCAAACGGTGAAAGAAAAATCACCTTAGAAAAAAATGTATTTTAATAATAGTTTCTGGCTATTTAATATACATATAAACAAAGACTATTCATGATGCCCCACATAATATATTTCTATATCTCTTTTTGGCCTTAATTATAATATTCAAATTATAATATTTAAGTATATTCCGTATATTTCGATAGTCACCTGTGTACCTACCAAATTTTAAACAGATCGGATTACCGGTTCGAATGTTATGGTCTGACAAAAATACATACAAACATCAATACAACGCCGGTTTGTCCAAGTCGCCACAGAAATCAAGTTCACTTCGCTCTCTCGATCAAAGGATGGCGTGTTAAAAGGTCAAAATGGTAAGAAGATTGTTGTACGTACCTTAAATTTCCGAAGTGTTTTTGTAGAGATTCTCGCGTATCCACGCTCGCCACATTAGCGAGAGAAAACAGTCTCAGGTCTGGAAACTTCGAGAATGCTGCTTTCTGTAGAGAGTACGATGAAAGTTACCTTTAAAATAACTGTTCACCTGATGCTGAGCGTGCCATATGCACCCCACCATAACAGATGCAATGTCACTCAAAGCTTTTGGTTTGAAGTTCTTCATGAAACTGCACTGTGCAAGTCACCCCGAGATTAGTTATTAGGACTCATTCGGTCAGAATTTCACTTGCTACAGTGCCCTTCAAACTTATACACAGTGCTTGCACATTAAATAATGGCAAAGTATCTGGCATTGCGGTAGTTCCCGCCAAGGCTAAAGAGTCCTACGAACAGGGTAAAATTTTATGTATAGCTTAAATCAAAAGAATCTTTGATATTGTTACGTACCTGAAGAGATGTTATCCGTGAGTAATGAAGAAGTGTCATGTCGCGATCAGTCATAGGGTCTCCAGTCTCATCGCTTATTTCAAACCGTGCGTAAAACTTCAGCATATTCAAGAGCTGTAACCAAGACAAAAAAGTTTTAAAGATTTCATTATAAACCAACTTAAACTTTATTAAAACAAATTATTCGCTATTTGTAAGGCGAGCCCCCTATTATAATCCATTCTAATCTATGCGATATTTCGTGTACCAGTGCCCTCGAAATACCCCATACGAAACGAAACTTCGTACGCTATCGCGTCACATAACTCCAGACAGACAGATATGAAATATATAATAGCATAGATTTGAATGGACCTACCATTAAACTGGATATTTATTACAAAAGTCAGAAATAAATTTTAGGATACGTAGTAAATAGTTAAGTGCCATTATTTCATCTGTGATAAGTTAAATTATATGCAACAACGAAATATTGTTGTATCTACTTATCATAATTAAACAATGCCCAGTAGCAAACGCTTGCTAAGATGCTGGCAAACAATGCAGCATTTGGTTCACTATTACCTATACATAACTCAGCACTTTTCATTGTTGAATTGCCTTTACAGTTTACACATCGTAGTCCGTACCGTAGACTGTAGTCGCTTTATGAATTGCAAGAGAAGTTGACGCGCCAGCAAGGCTGCGTTATGTTAAAAATCGAGTTTCAACATTATGCGTTGTGTTAGTGTGTGCCGTTTAATATCCTATAGAAAAATTACAGTATTTAGAAACAGTGACAAAATAATAGAACCCTGAATATTTAAAACATTGCTTTATTATTTATTAGTGAATACTATTGCGTGTAAAAAGCGGTTATGTTTAAGAATAAAAAGACAGTTCAGTGTTCTAAAATATTAACTTGGATAGCTTCTAAATAATTTTAAAGTGATTCTGCTTTCAAAGTGTTTTTTTTATTAAACTTGTTGACTTTGCCAAAGTAATATCAATGTTCATAAACCAAAATGTTAAAGTGCAATATATTTATTTTTTTGGCAATCATAATCCGATCGTCAGCTGAACATGAAAACATTGAATGCTGCTCGCTAGGAAAATTGATATCATACAAACCACGTAAATGTTGGTCACCAACTTCTAACGACACATCAAATCTACGGTTAACATGCGACCATATGTTTAAAATAGTTAAGTTTAAATTAAACTCTGACGGAAACGTAGAAATTCCCATTCTCAATCTACGACCGAAGATAATCGGACCTGACTTGTAAGTTAATAAAATGTATAAAAGTGTTTTCGTCGAACAACGTGGTTATTGGCTTTCATGTACATTTTAGAATAAACATGCCGATTGACCCTCTCTTTTGCCGAAAGAAATTCTCGTTAGACCCTTTCTAGCCTGCATGGTATTGCTGCGCGCTCCCGCGCCGCGCCGGCCGCCGCGGGTGTTCGCTATTTGCACAATAAGTATTGTGCAAATAGCAAACACCCTATTTACGTTTGCGTTTGTGTTTACATTTACCTATTTCTTGAAGAATACAATGCGTTAGGTACTAAAAACTAGATCCCCTGTCTTCCATCAATCTGCACACGTAAAGGCTTTCATGATTTCAGGTCCTGCGTTGGCAATGAGACCAATAAAAATCAAACAGCCTTTAGAAGCATCGCTTTGATATGCATCGAAGAAGAAGAACCACCAGTCATACCAGACCAAGTACTGGGATACTGTATGATAGTTTCCGTGGTGTTTCTAACGTTGACTGCCGTAATTTATGTAGCTCTAAAAGAACTGAGGTGGGTTTTGTTAACATTAACATAATAATATTGTCATTTAAGTTATTTAAAACTTTACTCTACTGCCCTAAAGTTGGTTGCAGTTGTTTTCAAATGAAGGATACTTACGAAACTTGAATACGTTATCAGTCAGAGCCACAGACTACTAGGATGTTAGTTAACACATGTTTGAGCTTAGTAAAATTATGCAATAAAGATAACCCAGAACCAAAGGAAAAGAGGTAATTTGAAAGAAATAAAGAACGGTATCAATGCAAACTTATTTCAAAATAAAACTGAAAATACCAGCATATTAATACACGAATGTGTAATGTGTGGTGTGACACATTAACATGGCCAGCAGTTCATAGCAATAGCATTTTGCATAGATATGCACCTACATTGTTTATTTAAAAATATGTAGTATAATAATTGGTTAAATCTCAGACTATATGCATGACTTATAATTATTAGTCTTTGTTGATCCAGGTGATATGTACTCAATTGAACAAAGTGTAACAAAACAGTACCGTTTTCTACAGTTTTTTGTTGGGACTCCATTTTCCGCATTTGGACTCACGGATGCTCCGTTAGTATCAGTTTTTTTATACCACTAAAGTGGCAACCAAGCGTACGGCCCACTCGATGGTCAGCGGTTACCGTAGCCTATGTACGCATGCAACATCATAGATATCACTTGCGTGTTACCACCCTGAGACGTTAGATGGAAAGTCTCATGTGCCTGTAATTTCACCGGAAACCATACCCTTCGAACCGGAACACAGCAATGCGAGCATTGCTGCTTGGCGGCAAAAATAGGTATGGTGGTAGTCCTTCCCCGGACGAGCTCTATCACAAAGAACTCTACTACTCTTAGTTTTCTACAATATTAAAATCCCGTTGTGTTAGTAATCTCACTGAATCCTACTATTAACACAAATGCGTTTTTTTAAATAATAATAATGAAGGTGTCAAACGCAAAACGCCGTAAAATCCGTTTGGGTTAAATAAAAATTTGACACGCAAGTAGTGAATAGCCTGGAATAAAAATCAGCCTCAATAGGGTGCATATGGGGTGTTAAAGTCTATGTAGAAAACACGTGAGTATAAATTTGTAGGATACCTATGAATAAAACGAAAATCTATACATATACAATCTATAATCTATATTGTAAATTTTAATTACAGAGATCTGAATGGAAAGAGTATCATAAACCTATGTGGAAGTTTGGGCATAGGTCTTGGAATATTATCAATTATGAAGCTTATGCAATATTCTGATATGAATCTCTGTGCAACAAGAGGTACGTAGTCTGTGTGCAGAGCTCTATGTCTTCTAATTCTAATGTTCCCACTGCTGAGAACACTGGTCTAATATTAAGCAAAAATGCGGATTTGTTGGTTGTTTCTAACGATGTTTTCCTTCACCGTTTATGGTATTGCGCACATACATTTTTTGGTACACGACCGGTTACTAATCAATGATCAGATCAGAAGGGGATCATTACCACTAGATCATCAGTGTCTTGCTTATATCATAGGTTTATTATTTTTTTATTTAACCTATTTTGTCCCACTGCTGGGCAAAGGTCTCCCCCAAAGTCTTCCATACGTCCTGGTTTATTAATAACAGCTATTTATTTTTAACGATTTGTGTTGTGCACGTGGGTTTACATAATATATCTGTGCTATTTAAAACAGTGTGCAAAGTATTGACGACATCTTGAGTCAGTTTAAATATTCATCAACTGTTTCTTTTTTAGGATTTTTGGCATATTTCTTCATAATAGCCGCATTTTTTTGGACAAATGCAATAGCTATACAAGTATTAAGGAGCACAAGGTAATTTAATTCCTATGGGATTTTTGATTTATAAAGATACTTACTAGAAATATGAATACGAATGTTGTTTTTTTTTTCAAACAGAAAACCATCGATAGTGGATCACGGTTGGAAAGAGTTTGGCTGGTATGCTTTATACGCATGGGGGTGTCCAACTGTTCTTACTGTAATAATGGCAATAGTTAACTTTCACCCCGGAACACATTCAAAACCTGGTATCGGACTCAACCACTGCTGGTTTTTAGGTAAATCTATTATGAGCATTGAATCTAACAACTTATATAACATTACTACCTACACGACGTGATTGACATCAGAAAGAAATAAATATTCCATGTACCAGTCCGTTTCTTTCTTGCTCTATATTATTATATATCCCTAAATTGTTTTGAATAGGTGAAACAGGACTTTAGTGGGCAGAGCATCCGCGTATCAATTGAGGGTTCAAGTCCCGCTTGAGTTAAATTTTTATGGATATTATTTTCTTTAGTCCCTGCGATTGTCTAGATTTATAATTATAATGACCATCATCATAGTGCAATTTAATAATCAACTTCAATAAAATACCAAGTAATTACTATTAGTTTTCTAAAATTATGTATAACTAGCAGTCCGTCGCTAGTAATAAATATAGCCTATGTCACTCAGGGATAATGTAGCATTCTAATGGTGAAAGAATTTTTGAAATAGGACCAGTAGTTTTTGAGTTTATTCGTAACAAACAAAAATACAAAAATACAAATCTTCTCTCTTTATAATATTAGTATAGATAGTATTATAGATAATGTTTATAGGTTAGTTTTGTAATTTTTAATAACAAATAGGTAACTAAATTTGCTCATATATTTCTTTATAGATAAGGAACAACAGTGGTACTACATGTACAGCGTAATGTCCATTTTAATATCCGTCAATATTTTTATATTCATTTACACCTCGTCAATCGTATGGCGGCACTCGTTCTCTACAGGCCATATACGGGCGCTACGATATAGGTGAGTGACTATGTAAAATTTGACCACGTTTCCATACGTAAACATACAGGTATACTACGCCAGCACGACTTTTGGACCAATCGAGAATCAGAGAGAAGTAAGAATGAAATGAATTGAATTGAGATAATTTTTAAGATTAATTTCTAAGCAAAACAGGACCATGGAGCTCTTGTAACTAAGTAAGTTTGTTGGAGTCAGTGGCCTACTTTGTTAACAGTGTCGTGGTATGTATTTAAAATTTAAAGTTCTTTTTTTTCCACTAAAGTGGCAACCAAGCGTACGGCCCACTTGATGGTCAGCGGTTACTACAGCGGCCTATGTACGCATGCAACATCATAATCACTTGCGTGTCACCACCCTGAGAAACGTCTCAGGTGAAATTACAGGTACCTGTAATTTCACCGGAAACCGTACCCTTCGAACCGGAACATAGCAATGCGAGCATTACTGCTTGGCGGCAGAAATAGGTATGGCGGTAGTCCTTCCCCGGAAGAGCTCTGTCACAAAAAAATCTACTAATCTTAAAACACACAAACAGCACAAACAGCAGACAAAACCATGTGATTTTCCATACACATAGGTACTCGATACGACATATTCGGTTCTGCATTATGGGTTTGACCGTTCATGCAGAACCATCGGGAATAAACTAGCGTAAGGCGTCCATTATACAACCAATTTCCTACAATACCTACATTGTTGAACACCAGTTAAAATGACTAGGTATAGAATTTCTGTAACGTTAATGAATTTACTTTTTTTTTAATTACAGGCTTACAATGACGATTCGATTAATTATAGTGATGGGGTTACTATGGATCTTTGAAATGATCGGTTCATTGTGCGACAAACATATAGTCTGGTACGTATGCGTACTGCGTAGCATGCATTGTTTGGGGTTTACCTATCACTCGCAATCGCGCATTAATAATCAAAGACCATCATCAGTTCATAGGATCATCAGTTTTAAAAGGATCATGAGCTTTATCGCAGCTTTAGTTTGAGCTTAAGATGATCAGTTTCGACGACATACGATTCAGGTACAGACTCCAGGATCTGCTGATGCACTGTTTGGGGTTTACCTATTATAGGTTCATCAGTTTTAAAAGGATCATGAGCTTTCTTGCAGCTTTAGCTCAAAAAGATCAGTTTCGACGACATAAGATTAAGGTTATATAATAAACTAGATCTAAGTTACGGCTGAAACTAGAGCTTTACCTATGAGGTAAAATAATATATAGAAATAATTTCCATAATAAATAAAGCTCCATAAATTACCTCTAAATATCTTCTAGAGTTTATTATCATCTTAATGCCAGATGTAGTCTCGGTATTAAATAGGTTCAGCATGTTTTATGTCTGTATTTTATTACTATCTAGCAAATTGCTAGTAGCAATATCTAAACCACCACGGCTAAATCTGATTTGGAATACGAGAGGTTAGCGTTTTTCTTTTATATGCATTAACAAGTTTATATTTACAGGGCTTTACTAGACGTCGTGAACACTTTGCAGGGACCACTGATCTTTTTGGTCTTAGTAGTGTTTCGTAAGCGAGCGATAAAAGCGATGCTTCGTCATGGCTGGCTGGATTGTATCTCTGGGCCGGTGGAGGCTTACTTGGCCGCTGGAAGCGATGGCGAGGAGAATGTCATCCAGCATACGGATGTACCTATGAACGACCATTAGAAAGAAAATAAAAACGTTTTAAACGTGATCGATCAGTATATTTCAATAGCGTAGGTTGAGTGACGTAATCGGTGTTAGAGTAAATTGCATCATTTTGTACACACCCAGCATCACTAAAATGACTTTTTTATATGAATAACTAGTCAGAAATATTTTGTAATTTAAAATTTAATAAAAAAGACCATTTTCTAACACAAAATATTGTAGATAAATGATCTGGTGGCCGTATTTACTTAAGTTTTAGAGAATATGCTCACTCACCATACCAGATTGGCATAAGGTCATTTGTTTTGTCGGGGCGAGTCAATGCCGTTACAATGGTTATTTATTTATTTTATTTTTGGAAAACCAACAGCTTTATTACAGTTAATTAGACATCCTTTAGCAACAGAGAGTCAATTAGAGGTTCTCGCGAATAAAGGTTTAATATGAATACGGTGAGGTATTCATACATAATATAATAGCTTCAAAACGGTTAAAAAATAAGAACAAAAGTTATGATGCTGATAAGTGTGCGTTCCATTATGGAGCTTCGTGATTTGTTGAGAAATAAACTAAAGCTATTTTCTTAGCTTAGGTACTCACTACTAATTAAACTAAAATAAATTAGTTATTTAATTTTTATAGACATTATGTTTTTTTTTTTTCAAGATTTCAAGATATTTATTTGCATAAATAAGTGTTATATATCTTATATTAAGTATATCAAATAAGTAGGGTACTACATTTTTTAGAGAAAAATAATTTATAAAAAAGCATTGTACTTACAGTACAGTACTAAGGACTTTTGTTATAAAAAGTGCTTGATAAAAACCGATGAAAACTTTTACGATTATGCAACCAAATGTCAACGTCCCGCGGCTTACGATGGCTCGTCAGTGCCCGGATGTTATACGTTAAGCACAAAAAAAAGTAAAGTGTATTTCTATTTGTTTTTGTTGTTTGAAGCTATTTGCGGATGCATTTTAGTACTGTAAAGTTCTGCCGACTGCCGACTACTGATCTTTACGTTTACGTAAGTTAGTGTTTATTTAGTCTAAGTGTAAAATGAACAAACTGTTCTTTTACCTTTCTGGTAATAGTCTACTAACTGTAGGACTTTACCTATAATAAAAAAATCTAGTCGCTGCTAGATAATACGTAGATAAGTCTACCTAAGGTAAATTATAAATATGCATGGTAGTAAATAATTAATTACTCGATAGTATTAGTTAATATTATATTTCTGGTTACTGAGTTCCAGAGATCGGTTTTGAGATGTTATGTAAATTGCCTGCACAATGCTTTTAGAGTAGATAAATGTAGACATAGTGACATCAACAAAATTACAAGCATTACAAGTTACAACTTAAATATGGTGTTTTATTTATTATTATTTTAAGAAGGACCACAGAGAAAACAATTATCATGATTTATGACCTGTTGTCAAATATTTTCTTCATGATGACTGCTTCCACTGCTAGGACACTGGCCTACACTCAAGAGAGAATCAATGGTCATCATCTTAGGATGATGACCCTTGATTCTCCTTGGTCCACGCATACAAAATGCGGATTGATGGATAGCAGTCTTTTGAATTTTTAGTTCTTGGACTTGCCGGTTTCCTTACGATGTTTTCATTTGCCGAATGAGAGGCAACAACAGACTTTTTTTACTAGAAAATTCCATTGGTGCACGACCGGTTTCGAACTCAGAAGACGGGCGGGGTCAATACCACTAGACCACCAGTGCTCGTCTGAGCTTCTAAGTTGGTAAGTCTCATATTAAAACAAATTAGCATTCTAAGAGGCAAGTACTCTAAATTATAATTAAGTTTTTTGTGACAGTACTTATTGAACAAAGTAAAAGTCAAAGTAAAAAATCATTTCCAGATTGATTAAGGCATTTCCTGTGTTTAGCACTGCGAATGACCAAATAGGCAATAATCATTTACTTGAATACTAATTTGCGAACTTTTACCTCAGCACCATGCAATGAACATCATCATGCAATGATTGCAGGCCGATTTAAGCAAATAATAGTCTATTAATCATCACATTTTTTGTGATACTATGAAAGCTTAAGGTCCCTGTAAGTATTTTAAACCATGAACTACGGCTTTTAGCATTTTATTCAATCTTGAAATTTCAACTTTGAATATCTCTAACACAAATTCATTACTTTAATCAGATCAAATCATTTGTAACTCCAACTAATAGTTAGTGCAAGTTACAAATGTACAAACTGGGGAAGTTAATTATTTTATGCATGACAGTACAATTTATTGAGAATTTATGTTACAAAAAAAATCCTGGAAAAAAACATTAAATAATAATAACTCGACTCGACAAATACAAAAAATCGGGGAATACATATATATGTTATTTTCGGATACCCCTGGATCTGAAGAATTTAATTTCACCCTGCGTAATGTTTGTGTACAGAATGTTACATTAGTCACAATAGTCTGACATTGAACTCAGTTGCCTCGAGAGCACGGCCCGCGGCATACGTATTTGCGTGAAAATTGTTCACTACATTGAGCTGATATAGCTTTTAAAAGCTTCGTGTTAATATAAGATGAGAAAAATAACGTGTTTTTGGGTATTGGCTACGATTGCTCGAACTTTAGCAGAAAATGAAGAGGTGGCTTGCTGTCCTCCAGGGAATTTTATGTCAACCAGAAAAGTGAAAGATAAAGCAGTATGTTTTAAATTAGGAAGTAACGAAACAACACCAACGAATATTACATGCGAATTGGGTCACTTAATATACAGATACGATAGTTTTTTTTTCAAAGATGGGAAAGTTTTCGTCGAAGAGTATAAAGATAACCCGCAGAAAGCAGATGTTACAGATAGGTTAGTACCTCGTTCTACAGAATAATATACTTAAATGTTTTTTAACGTAGCAGTTTTTTTATTAACATTATTTTATTCAGCCAAACTAAATTATGAAAAAAAAACATGTTTTTTCAGATACTGTGTACAAAACATGACGAATACTTACGGCAACCGCACATTCAAATTCGGACGAGTTTGTGTTGTACACCCAGATGCTGATATTAACTCATACACTATGATTATTTCGGTAGTATTTCTCACAGTAACCGTCATTATTTACTGTACTCTACGTGAACTCAGGTGAGTTTATCATTTATTTCTAAAGATAAAGAAAAAATAAAAGAGATAAAGATGTCTTTTAATTTTAATATTAAAAAAATATTTCAGGGATCTTTACGGCCTAAGCCTCATAAACCTTTGCAGCAGCTTGGCTATTGGTTTAGGTATATTCGTAGTCATACGTTTAACGGACTACGTTGCCGACGATAAAATTCATTGTGCTGCGAGAGGTATGTTTACATTTATTTAGAGTAGACTATAGATCGCGCGTTCGAACCCCGCTTCTGTCGATAATCTTTTTTAGGTGCACTATAACAACTTATTGTTTATACTTTCTAATATTAATATTTTATTTCAAAGCTTAAAACTAGACCAGACATGCGTATTTTCAGTTCTTTTATAGTTTCTTAAAGAAGTATCGTTTTTAGTGATAGAACTCGTCCGTGGAAGTACTTACTATCTATCACTTCTTTTTCTTCTTTTAATTTGTGCTATCTATCACTAAACTTATTTCGCGTAAGTGACGTTTCGACCGATTCGGCCCAAACGACACTTTCAATTTTAATTTATTTATTTACTGACATTTCGGCCAACAATGATAAACGCTGTTTTGTACAGTCAGCGAATAAGGAGTAATGCTCGCATTGCCAGTAAAGTTCTGTAACTTATCTGTGTACACGAGACTTTTGATCTACGCCTCAAGGTGGAAATATGTGGTGGTCTATAATCGTTGTGTGCCTCTGGTAGAAAGCGTCCATATACGGTAACCGCTTACTATCAGGTGGGCGGTATGCCTTTTTGCTACTTAATTTTAATTACATTGTGACAAAATGAATTTATTTATTTATTAAAGTAAAATGTTTTGCGATTCATTTTGTATTATTTTAATTCACAATATATTTTTCCAGGTTTTTTTACATATTTCTTTTTGTTGGTCTCTGTTTTCTGGACAACTGCGATTTCTACACAACTTTTGTTAGGCACCAGGTAAAATATAAATAACTTATGTAATATGGTAATATTATAATATTATGACGTGGTCTCCGCCTACCTCTTCGGAAATCAAGCATAATTTTATGTATTTGTATGAGTAGGCACAGACTAAAACTAAAAAAAAACGTACAGTTAAGAGCGAGACTCGTGCCCTAAGGATTCCGTTAGTAGAGCATAGCTATTTCTTAATAATATTTCTTATGTATTACGAAAATTCGTAATAATTCAACCCAAGAGCTCTATAATTTTTACCGATCAAAACGAATGGAAAAAAAGGAGAGAGGCCTTTGCCCAGCAGTGGGACAATACGGGTTAATTAAAAATAAATTAAAAAATATAGTTTTATTTTAGCATTAGCAAAATGTTCGCAGATCGCCATTACCAGAACCCGATCGCGTATGGAAGGCCTTCACTTGGTACGCATTATTAGCATGGGGTTGTCCAGCCACTCTCACAATATGTATGGCCATAGTTAACTTCCATCCAGGTGACCATCGTAAACCTAACATAGGGTTTGAAGTCTGCTGGTTCAGTAAGTATATTGCCGGACCTTTTTTACACAGCGCCAGCGCTATCTAGCCCTAAGCAAAGCTTGTACTATGGAAACATAACTAATATAATCATCATCATCCACAGCCTGACTTCACCCACTGCTGGGTATAATAGGCCTCCCTTAGTTTGTGCCATCTACCGCGATCCTGTGCTAATCTAATAATCACTTACGGCCGGCGACTTTTACTATGTCGTCTACCCATCTCGCCTATGGACGACCGACGTGTCTATAGCCACTTCTCGGCCATCACTCAGTTGTCGCCTTACTCCACCTGTCATCACCACGTATGGCCATGTATCCTGCTCAGTTGCATTTAAGTTCCATTATCCGATTCCCGACGTCTTTGACCTTGGTACGTCTTCGGATTTCTGTGTTTGGAACTCGATCAATAAGTTTGATGCCAAGCATGGCTCGCTCCATGGCTCTCTGTGCAACCCTCATTCTGTACACAGCCTCATGTAATAAGTAGAATAATATACAGGTGAAATCTCTCGACCGCCCTTTGTAAGGATAGTCCTTGTCCATTTGAGCCGTTAAGGCTGTGTAACGTGTGTGTGTGTGTGTGTGTGGTATGGAAAAATGTTGTCAGGAGCCACGAGCTCGATTTTGATAAAAAAAAGGAACTGCATTTAAAAATATCCGTTTATTTTTTGAGTTTTTTTTATAGTACCTATACATATTTTGAAAACCATTGCAATCTAAGTCGGTTTCGTTCGACTCTTCTGACACTTCGATAAGATAATACTTTGCTAACTGTTCAACGGATGTTATTCATTTTTATTTTATTCTTCCAGATGACATGGAACAAGTGCAACATTGGTATTGGCTATACAGCGTGTTGGCGATTCTCATGACAGTCAACATTTCAATATTTGTTTACGTTTCTTTCTTATTTTGCCGAAACAATTTTGCTTCAAGTCACATATCGTCCCTTAAATACAAGTAAGATAAGTTTATTTTAGGGTAAGTTTTAAATTAAGCTTGCTTTGCAGAATAAAATCGAATTAATGCCGCTTAGATTATAATTGATACCAGTTTTGTTCTAAAAAATGCCCAGTGTCTACTGGTGTATTTCGTTACTGACTGACTGACTGACTGACAAGGGTGCATCAAGAAAGGAATTCCCGGAATTCAACTTCTTTGGGACAACAGCAGGAGTCGAGAGGCGTTCTAATAGTTTTTCATAAATTGTTTGATAAATTTCAGATTCGGTCTCGCGGTCAAACTTTCTATTGCGATGGGATTGTTTTGGATTATTGAAATATTAGCAACAATCGACCCGCAGAAACGTTTTATTTGGTATGTACTATAGTTATTTGATGATGAACACTGCATTGCATACTTACCACCAATATTACCGATTTTTGAGTTATATCTTCAAATATTGGTTCAATTAGTTTAGGTATTTTCAATTCTACAGATTTAACAGATTCCAAGTCCTATACATATATGTGAAAATGGGATTCTATTGAAACGAAAATATCGGATACATCCGTTACTTGTAGAAATTGGTTATATTATAAGCCGTTCAAATCTCTACAACCGAAATAAGCTGATATAAATAAATAATAAATATTAGCATCCACACAGCACCTGCATTAGATATTTGACATAAATTGGATGGTACATATTTTTAAGCATACAATAGTATAAAAATGAAGGAGTGACACGATAGAAAATTTATCAAATAAGATATTTAGTCATATGTAGGATCAACCCTAGTATCTAATATTTACTCACATCCTCAGCACAAATTGATAATGTATTATGCCTATTTTCAGGACGATACTGGTTAACTTGAGCTGCCTCCAAGGTTTATGGATATTCCTGGCTTGGGTGGTCTTCCGCAAGCGAGTGATCAAGGCGCTGTATCGTCGTGGTTGGCTAGCCTGCGTATCGGGGCCCGTCGAGAAGTACCTGGCGAATGACGATGAGGTCGACGATGAAATAATTGAGCACACGACTGTACCAATGAACGACCGTTAGCGAAACGAATCTACGTATGGTCTAGACACTAACCAACACAACCATATTCGCATTTAAAGTATTAAATTTATATCTACTACTGCCAATACTCATTGTTTGTATCATTGGTTCGTAGCCCAGTTTCGAACCAGAAAGGCAAACCCCACTATCAGATGGGAATAATAATGCCCAGGAGAGAGAGAGAGAGCCCGAAGCAAGAACTAAAATATAACATTTTGTTATTGGTTTGTGAAGAAAGGAATTCTCAAACCCAAAACAGAACCCTTCCTAAGAAGGTTTCTTGAAGAGGGTCTAGGAGACCGAGGAGTGCGGACAAAAGCAGCAATCGTGCAGTTTTTGTGGTTCAGCTTGTGTCCGTTATTGCTCTAAATTTAGTTATCACTGTCATAAGATGAACTACGATATTTGCCACGATGTTATTTTCTCACTTTCACCTCTGGCCTAGTTTGAAAAATAATATACTCGAACCCCGTTGTCAGCGTTTGTATGTGTTTAGTTTGACATGTTGCTTTTTATTTTGTAACCACTGTAGATAAGAAATGGACTTGAAAAGATGAACTATTGTAAAGACGAAGTTCCGAGAAGGACATCTAGTATTGACATTAATAAATTAAAATAACTGCACTTTGCTTCTAAAGCAGCACAGCAATTTGATTGTTGCGTTGTGCATATTAGACTAAACGAGTAGGAAAGTTTATTAATTAATTATACATTTTGTAATATAATAAATAAGATATCAAACGTGTAAGCTTAATGAGAGCTTTTTTGAATGCTCCGACACGCCAGGCTTTCGATGCATCATTTTGTCTACTCGAGTTTATACTTGTAAAGATGATATTTTTCCAAAGATACAATGTAATAATAATTAATTTTATGCTCGAAGGGTTGTTTTTTATCAACAATTTGAATTTTGTATGGTAATATATACATATATTAGTTGCGTTTGTGTTTTTATTTATTCATTTGTAATTTAAAAAAAATTAATAACTGTCTGGTCGTATTAATCAGTTACTAACTGGTTCCTTTCCTAGGCTATAATACAAACTTTGCTTAATTTCAGGCTAGACGGAGTTCTGTACAATATTTACCAAGAGATATATATTTTTTTATAAAGACAGTGTATTGTTCTTTAATATAATAGGTTGGGGATAAAGTTTTTTCGCATTTTTTAAGAAAATTCAAAACATTTTTTAATATAGTTTATTTACATTTAACTAAAGTATGTAGGTACCATTTTGTTCGATAACTTTTTGCCATCTTGTAGGTAGGGACATGATCTCATTGCTATAGAAATTTTGGGGCTTCTGATCAAAATACCGCGACAAGTGGTTTTGGCAGTCCTCTCGTGATGTTAACCTGACACTGCCTAAAGAATTCTGAAGAGACCGAAACAGGTGGAAATCTGAAGGTGCAAGGTCAGGACTATACGGCGGATGCATTCTCTCAACTCTCGGCCGCTTTCTCTCAACTTCTTGCTTTAATCTCATCAGTTGTTCGCAGTAGAGTTCAGAATCGATGGTCCTGCCTGGTGGTAACAGCTCATAATGAATAATGCCCTTCCAATCCCACCACACACACAGCATCACCTTGTTGCGAGTTAACCCGGGTTTCGCCACAGTCTGTGAAGCCTGACCGGCCTTTGACCACGACCTTTTTCGCACGTTCTTGTCGTACGTGATCCACTTTTCATCACCAGTTATCAGCTTCTTCAAAAATGGTTCGGTTTCATTACGTGGTAAGAAAGAATCACAAATGAGTACATGGTTCGTTAGGTTCCTTTCAGTGAGCTCGTGAGGTATCCAAATATCGAGCTTTTTTGTGTACCCAGTTTTTTTCAAATGTGCCAAAACTGTTTTGTGGTCAATTCCCAGTTCTTCAGCTACGTCGTAACTACTGATATGCCGATCTTGCTCCACTTTTATAAAAATGGCATCCATTTTATCCGTAATTGGGCGACCAGAGCGACTTGCATCTTTGACATCAAAATTTCCGGATTGAAAACGCTTAAACCAAATTTGTGCTACTCTCACAGACACTGCATTAGGTCCATAAACATCGCAAATTTTTTTCGCGGCTTGCGTTACATTTTTACCTTTTTTGTAGTAAAATTTTAAAATGTATCGAATTTTTTCATTAGATTCACTCATCTTGACAGTACAAAAAAACAAATAAAAATCACACATTTTCCTAATTTTAATTTGGAATTATGTTCTTTAAAATTTAAGCTTTTAATGATACCAAAACCAGCCAGATACAAATAGTATAGCCAAAGAAATTGTATAGTAGAATAGTTCATACATACTATAATGCGATAAGACTTTTTCCCCAACCTAATATACAAAATAAAAATAAGCTTTAGCTATTTGCTATATATTTGAGCCTTGTTGAAAAATATTATGATAAGACCTATATTAATAAAAAAATTACCTGTTACATTAAGTCTTATCTTTATTTTAAGAGCGAATGTTTTATTCTGTGCTGATAAGTTTACTCTATTCATGGAACCCGTATAACCAGAGGTATAATCATAATATAAAAATTTACTTACATTGTTAGGTTAGCAAGTACTTATAAGAACAGTTATTTTTCAAGGCCAACAGAGGGCAAGAACGTGATCAAGTTTGCGATATTCTACCCGGTTTTCAGCCCACGAACAAAAAGAGAATGTTATCAAGTCGTCCCGTATATTATTTTGTTTCATAAGGTGTCTATATCACAAAAAACATCATTTTAGTATATTTGTTTTATATTTTGAAGAGTTTTTTCTATTCTATTCTATATTATAGTACGCTTGGTGCATGATGGTGATAGGAACTTACGGAAAACCTTATGTTAACCGTTTTTTCATCTATCATGGTCAATCATTTGTGGAAATTTAGGCGTCGGTGGCTGCTTGAGCAGTTTTGTCTTCTGGTATGCACCTGCGACGATGTCAAGCAACGATTCGGTGAATATTGCTAAGCGATTGCGAAAAGGCACGGCATAAAGTTAGACAATATTATATCAGATGTAAATCACAGAGCAAATATAATATCTTTGATGTGAACAAATCAATCCGGAATTTATATGAATCATGAATAAAGGGAACAAATGAAAATGCTTGTGAGGATTGTGGAGGGGAATCGTAAGACCTTATTTAATTTTTAGCGACTATATTATTGGTAACAATTTAGTTGGATTACTTATGTAGATATACCTATATTTTAAACAGTCGTTTGATTGGTAATAAGTATATAATATATTGTATATATTTTTGTCAATAACTTATATACAGCAGATACGAATAGCATAGTTACAACCGCTATGTCTATAGCATAGTTGCTTAGGCATCGGCTTATCAAGCAGCGTGGCACGACCTTTCAGACATAGAGCAATGATTGTCAGGATATGATGTTCCTATGATCATATAGGATGGTGTCATCGAATCAAAAATGAGGTACACTGTCATGTGCATTCCTCATTCCCTTTAAACCTATTTCATTTCGCGGAATGTTTAACTTTGGACAATTTCACGCAGCAGATGGAATTATAAGTAATTTTATAAGCAAATTGAAATTAAAATATGTACATAATTACATTACAAATATACAAAATACATAATGAAACAGTTGAGCCTTAAATACACTTCTGTGAGTTGAGCCATCCATTAAGACCGCTACGAACGATCTATAAGCTCATAATAAGAGTACTAATAAAGGTTAGCTAGGCTGCAGACGGAATGGTCTAAAGCGCTTATAGCATCCAACTAAGCGAGTCTCTTTATCATGCTTTGTGTTGGTTCACTAGGATGAATCATCCAAGAACTAAGTTAACCTCTTCGTGCCAAGCGTGCCACCGCGCGTTCAAATTGATACAAAATAGCAAATGTTATCCCTACCCGATATAACTGAACTAGCTTGAGATATATTATAGTCTGTGCAAGTTGAAGCGCCACCACGGACTAGAGCGGGGGAAATTAAAGTTAGTGATGTGCATTGTGCTCCAACCCTGAAGCTTCTGTACCTGTACCACATTCTGTACCTTGTATTTAGGTTATTCTTATCGAAATTCAGCTTTTGATACAAAATATATCTAGTATTTCAAGGGTTGAAATTTTCAAATTCCTGTTACTAATTTTATTGGTTTATTAATAACTAGCAGCCTGTCCCGGCTTCGCAAGTGTGATCATAAAATATAGCCTATGTCACTCAAGGATAATGCGTAGCATTTTAATGGTGAAATCGTTTTTTGAAATCAGACCAGTAATTTTGAGTTTATTTGTAACAAACAAAAATACAAGTCTTTCCTCATTATAATATTAGTATAGATTAAGTACCAATTAAGTTACATACAATTATTGGTTTTTATTTGGTTAATTTCTTACAAATACTTTACAGCAACTTTTAACTAACGTTACCTAACAACAAAAAAGGAAGGAGAAGAAATTATTAATCCAGATTCAAAAAATATCATTGCTTATTATCATTGTATTATTTTTGTTCTTATTTTTAATTTTCTACGTGTTTTTGTACCAATTAAACTATTTGTATATTTGTATCGTTGATTTAGGTTTAATTCGATCATTTATTACAATACGCGGACGAAGTCGCGAGCTGTATAGCTATATGGTACTATTACGTTAGTCGAGAAAGAGGCGGACAACATAGTGATCCTATATTGTTATGAATTCTGTTTTTTCCTTTTGAGGTACGGAATTCTAAAAGAAGGTACTCTACAGCCGTATGTATTGTAATCGTATGCACGGCACTGGTTTCGGTCAGTCGGGCGGCACTCGCACGCGACGACACCGATTATTATCTATCAGTGCACATTTACATCACAAGAGTGCTTTCCAATCACAGTAATTATGAAGGTGAGTACTTATAAAATAATATTCGTAGTAATTTAGCGTTATAATTTCCATTTAGAAAAGTCACCTGTTAGATATCGGCTGATGAAATTTTTGTGGAGGGTAGAATGTTGTCTGGCTCTGACTGTGTAAACTTCTTCGAAAATAACATTTATTCGCCTAATATTTATTATTAGAGACGTTATTATTTAATTTATAACTATTCTTAAATTGCTTTCGGGAGATTTGATGATATTTTTATGACAATAATGTGCTGCTGAATGCTGCTAATTTGTAACAAAGGAGATGGGCGATTTATTTCGCAATATAATTTTAGCACATTAATACATTTTTAAAACGCAATAACTTATTTGTAATACTTAATAAATCGATTGGCATGTAATGTAATGTATTATTAAATACAAAGATTTGAACAAAAGCCGCACAGCAGCAGCTAAAACGACTCAACTCAAATGAGCTAAATATAAATATTTAAATCGAGAAAATTGCAAAATGCTTGCTTTGAGCAGTATAAATCAGTGTTTATCTCGAGAGCAATGAACTTTAGACCTACCGATTCGTACCTATGACATAACGATATTGTGTACTATTTTCTGTCAATCAGTTCATAAACAAAATTAAAGAAATGAAAGCAAAAATTATATCACGTAACATTATTAAAACAAGACAATTTTTAAATCAGTACATTTAATAAAGTTATTATTGAATTTATAACTTTAGCGAGTAACGTCTTATTTATGAGTTTATTTCTGTGTAAAGTGAGGGAGATATCTCAAAATTACCCGTTCTGTAAATTATAGTAAGTACTTACTTGTTTACAATGCCAAAGACTAAAATACATTGCTTTTATTTACTCTGACTCTAATGCGACCCGAGATCTCTATGCCGAGATTGTCTGATGCTAATAAGGTAGGTAGTATTTGTAAGATCCCATTGAGCTTTTTAAAGTACCTATATCTAGTATTTTTTATATTACAATTTCACAATCACAATTAGATTTGGCGCTTTAAATCGAGGGTTTTAATTCCGATCGTGAAACTACAAACAGTAAAGATAAAATCGCGAGAAAACATAAGTTTTTGAGGTAGTTGTCAAAAGCTTGTCTATCTTTACATACCTAGTCTAGTACTTCGAGCATATAAACAAATTATTTTGATATATTTATATAAACAGATTATCCTCAATGTCTTTGGTCTAGTATAAAACAAAGTCGCTTCCCGCGCCGTCTTGGTCCCTCCGGTAAGGTACCTAGGCTGTACGCTTAGATCTTCTAAACTACAGATTTTTATGCTGTTTTTACCAAAATATACGAGTGAAGCGCGGGCGGTTAGGTAATAAATCATCAATAATATTAATAATAATAGTGTGCAAGCATTACTGTGTTTAGGTTTGAAGGGCACTGTAGCAAGTGAAATTACTGGGCGAAAGAGACTTAACAACAATGTCTCGGGGTGATAAGCGCAGTGCACTGCCACGCAAACACTTAAAAACTTTAAGCTTTGAGTGGCACTACATCTGTAATAGTCAGGCGTGGTGCTTAACATAAGGTGGGAGCCTTGATTGTCTTGTCACTTGTTTAAAAAAAAATGTCTATGAAGCCGCATGCTCAAGCTAGTGTCTACTGCATGAATAAAATAATGCTATCTAATAAAATATTCCTGTATCAATGGGATGGGTCTATGATACGATAACGTTATCAGTGTACATCCATGCCACATGTATTGAAGCGATATTAATAGGCAGTAGGTATCATTTATTGTAATAAATGAGCTGGTAAAGTATTTAAGTTATTCAAGGAGCAGTATACCTACGCTAAATAAAGTATAAAAAAACCACAGAGTCTTTGGGAATCATCTTATCTTACACAAAATAAGTTTAACTACTGACTGGTATCTTATCTTACACTTATAAATACCCCAAACATTTCACGGCGTCAGACGTAAGATTAGAATTTCATTCAAATCGGCAAATAAAACATAAGCAAAACTTTCCAATTTATAAATTAGAAAGAAAAAATAGAGACAGTACAATGACCAAAACATTTTTTTAAACTAATAATAAGGTGAACTATAAGGTTATTTTTGTTTACATGGTACACCTCTGTGTATTAACAAGGTGGACCACGGGTAAGGATCAAAATTAATCTGCCCGTGGTCCACCTTTAGTCCACTTAGGGGTTCCACGGGAAAATAAATGTGCCAGTGGAACACCTAGGTGAACTAACAAAGCGGACCAGTACCTACAGCCTGAGCTACAGCAATAATATGATGATTTAAATGTTTTATTTGTTAACAGATAAAATTTTTAAACAAATTACGTACCCACGTACAAATTATTATGTCTATAAGTTACGCACTTTCAACTTTTATCTGTGGAATGGAAACGCGTAAGCGTCTGTTCTTTGCCGTTCGCTGCTGTCGATAACAAATGTGACCAGAGATCAATTTGTACCTACCATAATAGTCATAATTCATTCATCTTTCCTGTTTTTAATATATTATACGAAACAATAATGAAATCAGCTAAATCGGACCTAAAATAGTGTAAAGTTCTGTAATCATTTATCTAGAATCTAGACGCAGCTCAGCCGCTGTAGATTGCGATCAAATAAAACAAACTACCTTCAGTTTACATGGTAGATTACAATTTACTACCTTTTCATAACACGGAATTTGGCATCCTAAAAAAATGTAAGAAGCTTTGGTTATTTTATTACAATTAAAACCTAAAACAAAAATTACGTCTTTCTTTGTGATGTGGAAGCTGACGCTTATTAGGCTAGCTAGAATGAACAAAATAAGTGTTAGGGCCAAATAAATCATTATTAAGACTACGGAAATCTTAGTACAGGACAGGACATCGATAATCGACTCGGAGGACCCTCGGAAACGTTATAAACAAGACATTATTTATTACTCTTTGATGAGTGTACGCTCAATCAGAGGTTGTTACAAACTTGTGCTTTATTATGTTTTGAATTAGTACTTTTCGCAGTGACCTGACCTTAGCATTAAATATTAAATGACATTAGCCCCTTTACATATCATCAGCCGATCATTTATTGGTGACTGACCTAGTTCAGTAATCGAATAAAAACTATACATTATCAACATGTAGTGATTCATCATCGCAAAATATGGTGTCATAAATGATTCTACCTGGTATTTCTACACAAATAAAGATTTTGAAACAAATTTTCTTGTTCTAGGAATTAATATTTCTACTGGTACTCAGCTGTTCCGCATTTCTCTCAGTAGAGACGAGAGACAAACTAAAATGCTGTCTCAACGACGAGATAATTACTGTCAATAGGACATGCGGAACCCAACAGCTCGCTACCATGAATTGTACACACGGCAGAATGCTTTTGAGGGATATCATCTTAAACGGAGACAAGGTTTCGACGCAAGACTCTCCCGGGTTCACTTTTGTCGAAGATACTTCACAGTAAGTAGACCGTATCTCGTTGAATATCAATATTTATGATCTTAACTTATTCGTAGTGTTAACTAGACACGACAGTGTTTCACCCTAGTTCGAATTTAATATTCAGGCATAGTGCACATTTCTAATAAGAAGAAGAAATTCTGATAAGAACGTCAGTAATATAAAAAGTAAATAAAAAATAAATAAGACCTGGGGTTTGCGTGCCTTGCTTGGTGTTGGTGCTCGCCGAACTTAGATGCCGTATTTTCTAGTTATGACTGACAACATGTAATGTATCTATAATTTTCTTTTCAGGTATTGCATCGGACACATGTACAGCAAAGACACAGTCATACCTGTTGCCTTAGTTTGTTTCGAGAAGATTGAACAAGGTCGTGTAAACGACTTAGAGACGAGCGGGGTTCTCACACTGATATCGGTGCTCTTTCTGATGGCCACATTAGCAGTCTACACGTATCTACCTCAAATGAGGTACACGCTTGTAACTATTATAAAGTTTAACTACCCGAAAATGGATTACAGTCACCAACTTGTAAGGCTCTTGGTATACCATCTGGAAGACCAATGTACCAGTGAATCACTGGTTCATTTGAGTTTCAGTGTCACTGTCACTGTCACACTCACCCTAAATTTTCAATGGTCCACTGCTAGTGTATTGGAAGAACCGACCCATTGACAAATTATAGCAAAGAACCAATTTCATAGTGGCCTAGGTCTTTGTAACACCATAGAAAAATTGGATAAAAATATAAGACTAACAGTAACAACCAATTCAATTTTTAAGTAGACAAACAAAGTTCTAAAGAAAAAATGTTTATTGTGTTGAGTTTCCTAATACGGGAACACTAGAGGTCCGCCATGACAGCTATTAGCCAATGATCGTGACGCATCTTGACTTTGACAGTACCTAATAACCCAGTTGTTCGTTAAACCCGCCATGTCGTTTTGCATTGTGTTACACTCCTTCACAAAGATAAACTTACTTTAAATTATGAAATAAGCCAAAATAAAATAAATAAACAGTGATAAATGTTTTCTTTAATGACTATATAATTATCTAGAAAATACCAAGGCCTGGCTCCATACTGCGTGAAACTCCTTTATCTTTTTGTTTTCAGAGATCTCCAAGGCCTATGTTACATGTGTATGTGCATCAGCATGGCTTTAGGGTTTTTGTCTCTCGGGATACTGCAACTTAGTCCTGGTTTTAGAGGCGAAATATGCGCAGTTACAGGTACGATGCTGAACAATTATTCTAATTTGATTTCATTAAAAACTATTGGTTTGAAATATAGTAGATCATAAATCAACTCAGTTCAAGTTGGTGTAACTATAGTTATTTTTTTTCAAACCAGCTGAAGTTGACTTTAACTTACGATCAACCTTAGGAAGATCAGACGTAGCATAAGCGAAAAAGGTTGAATATTTTAAACTGATGACTTTATGTAATTTAACGTTTCAAATTACATAAAGTCATCAGAAGAACAAGTTCATATTTTTTCTAACACTACACTGTTTTCAGGGTTTCTCGTTTACTCATGGATGATGGCTACATTCTTCTGGATGAACGTGATTTGCATAAATATGTACAGATCAATCAAGTACGTGAACCTAATCAGTAATAACTAATTTGTTATGTTTATTTGGAAAAGGTTCTTCCCTATCAAAATTCTTAGAACAAGATGTCGTATGTTATCTTCCAAAGAAAATTTAGGTCGTTTTACGTACGTAAGTAAATATTTTTGTGTTGAGCTTTATGACTAATGTCTGAACCCATATTTGTTTACGTTGTTGCTAACTAGCTTGGACATCTTTAGATGTTTTAAATGTTATATGCTACTGATTGAGACTGTAAATGCAATCAGTCCAAATAGGACGAGCTAGAATTGACATTTTAGATATTCTACTTTCAAAATGCAAGCAGCAAGCACTTTGTAACGTTCATATTCGGTAAACTGCGCAGTGCCTTATTTAGAATTTGGCTGTGAAGAGAAAAAGACACCATGTTATCACGAATATTGCATCAATATTATTTAATTACGAATTAAATAATCGCACGCGCCTGATACGATACGCACTTATTGACGTAAAATATGTATAGTGTTATGTTTCTCGTCCCAGCCCGCCTCCATCATGCTTCATTATTTTATGTTTCTGATAAAAGACACCTACTTATGCATATGCGTGTCAAAAAGATATTAAGAGAAATCCATAATTGTTATTTATTTTACAGAAAAAAAAGGCATTTAGTCTTGCTTATATACATCGATCTGCCAAACCAGTCTACTATAAAACTAATCTTAGACCAGGAGGGCAAAAATGGCCACATTATTGAGACATTGCGCCATATGTTTTAAAGCATTTCCCCAAGGAAGTCAATATATTTCCTTGCATTTCCCACATTCCAGGTTGAAATATGAATGCATTCCAATTTTGTGGGCCATTTTATCGATCTTTAAAGAAAGTTATTAAACAAATGCAATTAATCCATTTCCATTTCTAATCTGATTCTGATTCGTAACAGAAAATGTTAGTGATCTGGTCAATGTAAACGTTATATTTTAGACTTCGGTTAACTATTTTTCAATGTTATTTCAGGGACCCAAACTACATGAAGAAGACTGAAATGAAGCAGTACTTCTGGTACAGCTGTTACGCGTGGGGCAGCCCTGCTGTGCTACTCATAGTGACCCTCACCGCCAACTTCGTTGAAGGAGACCATTGGAAGCCTGACATTGGAAAAGGCAGCTGTTGGTTTAACGGTGAGGCGCTATTCTAATGAAAAAAAATATATAATTGATAGATTCAGACGTTACTTTGCGGAAATCCATTACAAGATAAAAACAGATGAAAAATTACTAGTACTATTCGCTTAACTTTTAACTAATGAGGTCACACAGTTAACGCTGGAGCCAAAGCCTTTGGCTCCAGCGCTCGACGGAGCAACACGTCTGACGTAGAACAAGTCGATGGTCCTGATGATGTCCCGATGAAACAGGTGTCGATATTTTTCTTTTAAAGTTAATTGTTTTAACTGTGTGACCACATTAGTTAAAAGTTAAGCGAAATAGTACTAGAGATTTTTCATCTGTTTTTATCTTAAAAATATATATTTGACACCATGAAACATGAATTCTAAATAAGTAATTGTGTTTAATTTAGCGCCACTTTGATGATTGAACTTAGATGATAGTTATCTTGGTACTTACGTATTTATTAACTTGGTATGTACCACGCTAGAGAAGCTGTGGACAAAAGCTCTTTAAAAGCAGGCAAACATCTGGAATAAACCCACATACGACACTCGAAACACTAATTACATTAATTTTTCAGGAAGGACCGAAACCTGGATATTCTTTTACGGGCCGATTGCTGTTCTCATCACTGCAAACGTACTCTTTTTCGCAATGTCTTCAATAAACTTGTGGCAACAAACAATCAAATATGATGTCAACAAACTAAACAACCTGAAGCACAAGTAAGATTTACAATAAAAAATATGTTTTAAGATTGCTTTGAGAAACAACTTAGGGCATTATCCGAGACTAGACATTTTGATATTATATTTTGAAACAGTGATGTCTTTTGTTTCAGGTTCCTTTTATCCTTGAAGCTATTCCTGGTGATGGGCATATCGTGGATATTTGAAATTGCTAGTTTTGCTCATGGGGAGTCTCATATTATTTGGTAAGTAATTTTTTTTTGATTACGATTTTACAACCATCTAACTAGAAGTTTTCTGATTCTTCTGGCTGATTTTACGGAGGGGCTCCTCTTATTTCTGTTTATATGATCTATAGGTTTTTTCTAATTAATTTAAATTGGTTTCAGGAAAATCATGGACACTTTCAACTCCCTGCAAGGAGTAGTCATATTCTTCCTACTTGTCGTTTTGAGAAGACGCGCCATGCAGGGCCTGGCACAAGAGAACTGTTGCTTGCCAGTCACTCGCCCGCTGGCTGACAAACTCAGCCCCCACGATGACTCGGATGACCAGCAGATCTTGGCCGAAGATACGGCTGAGGTCAGGCTGAATTAGTTCCTATTGCCCTAGCAACATGGTCTCGTAAGCTTTCGGTTATGTTCAAGTACCTAGCCATAGGTTTTGTACTATTAGTTCTCGGCCTGTCTTACGCATAGCCATCATTAGATTTAAAATCATGCCAATGGCTATTAAGTCTTATCGAATCGCCTAAATGTTACTTGGTTTTAAGGTCCACAAAAGTCATATATTGTTCATTGAACTTCGAATAAATATGTGTTCATAGAACAAGTCATAAATTACATAATGTTAAAGAATAATTATTTTAATTATGAAGAGATGTTTTGAAATCAGTCAAGAGAATCTCAATATATTTTTATTATTATTTAATTAATTAAACGGCTGTACCCATGTATTTATAAGAATATAACAGGGACAAGCGAATCACTATGTAGGTAGTTGTAATATTTATGCTCTTCTTAGTTCACTCAGCTCTTAGTCATTCAACAGTTTTACGACCCTATAATTGTATATGTAGGTTACATAGCTAGAGATTATGCAAAGGTTGGGTAAGTAAGTTAGGCAGACTTAGAGTGGTAGTGAAATATTCCTTGGTTATTTTAGGAAAACCGAAACCTGAGGGCATATTAAGATTAATAACTAAATTCAATTATTATTAAGGTACCTACTTATAAAATTATAATGGTACTTAGGTACTTAAGCAAATCCATATTATTACTTTCACATCCTTTTATAGGTGCATAGCCTAATTTACAGTAGAGCATTCATTGTAATGAACAAATATTACAGTAGAAAATTCCTATCTGTATGGACCTCTACCTACCTACCTGGTAAAGTAGGTAAAGTTCTCTCGGCGGATCTAGACAAATAAAAAAGACAGACAATTTAGTTAAAAAAGCTCCATTGGCCATCGAAACGGCTAAGTTCACGGAGATGCCTAAATCCGCCGAAAGAACTATATACCTACCTACCTGTCTATTACCTATACTAGTCCCTGCCGGTCTCTATTATGAATGGTTTATTTTATTACGCATTTTTTTAATTTTTCCATAAATAAGTAATACCTATTCGCATGTTTCTACTTTGTGGTAAAAATTGTTACTTAGATATTTAGTACTTACGTACCTATTAGGTACTAATATCTGAGGCCGATTGTTTATTATAGAACAAGCTAATATTATGAGCGTTTTTCCATACAAAATCACTAGTATTATGAACTTGTATTTTATTATGCAATGGGCCCCTATTCTGTGCTTATATTTAGTTAGGTATTTAAGAAAGCTTAATATGTCTAAGTGCGCGTAGAATAATAAATACAAACAATAATGAATGAACACTGACGCGTTTTATTTTACGACCCAACTCAAATGCGTAGGTGTACCTAGTGCCAAAAGTAGTAGCAAGTAGATAAGTAGTAATAGGTGGGTACCTAGTAGTAGTAAGTTAATTTTTGAACAAGTATTTATTTCTCTTTTAGGAGAGCTAGGGTAGGTACCTACTGCCTGCCACTTTTTGGCGAAAAGTGAATGTTGAAGTGAATAAAATGAATACTACCTACATAATACCAGCGTAGCCTACATATAATTTGCAATGCCTGAAAAGGGCAAATAAGTTCTAAGTGCCATATTACTTTTAAGACCTTTTGTAACACTTATTTGTGCAAATAAATATCTTGAAATCTTTAAATCTTAATCCAATGAATTAAATATTTAGGTATAGTTCTCACAACGGATCTCGGCCGTCGTGAAATTAGCCGTTTCGATGCGCAATGGAGCTTTTTCAAACTAAATTTTCTTCGCGCATCACAAACGGCTAACATCACGGAAGCCTAGATCCGCTGTGCGAACTATACCTACCTACGTTTAACATCATAAATCTGAAAGTGGCAACATTATCACGCCAAATCAAACGGATTTGAGACCTAAGTTGCTTATTATTACTCTAATATATTAATATATTAAAATTATAATAAATTATTCGCACGTATTGATCTTGACTTTACTGTAGAATAAGCTGGTTTACGCTATATATTTTGCACAGAAAGGCATCATAGCCGAGCATTTATTATTGTGTAGCGCAAAAAAAATACTTTTCTATTCTATTCTATTCTATTCATTTATCTGGCAGCCCTGTGTGCTAGGGATGTCAATACTAGAAAAACAAAAATATTGATATATTATTGACAACGATTTGAAAGTATCGATGTCCGAAAACATCGATGTTTTAGGTACCTAGTATAATTTCTAAGTTTTTATTTTTAAGTAGACAAACAAAGTTTTAAAGGAAAAATTTATTTATTTTTATATAAGGGAAAGGTATAAACGTGTTGAGTTTCCTAAAACGGAAATACTAGAGGTCCGCCATGACAGCTATCAGCCAATCTTGTGGGCCGTACGCTTGGTTGCCACTTCAGTTGTAATAAAAAAAAAAATAAAAAAAAATAATCGTGACGCATCTTGACTTTGACAGTACCTAATAACCCAGTTGTTCGTTAAGCCCGCCATGTTGTTTTGCATTGTGTCGCACTCCTTCACAAAGTAAACTTACTCTAAATTATGAAAAAAGCCAAAATAAAATAAATAAACAGTGATAAATGGTTTCTGTAATGAGGCCTTTTCGTCTCAAGTTATTAAAAAAAACTGTCTATTTAGATGGCGGTAGCTCAACTGGCGAGCCCAAGAGAATGTAAGCACTACGTTTGGCGAGCTATGGTGAATGTGTAGGAAATTTAACATTGGTTGCTCCTGCTATCACTTTCTGTCATACCTCTGACTGGTGTCAAAGTTACAGTACGTACTACGAAGTACAATAACTTTGGTCGTACTGGAGTTTAATTATTTTGCCTCAAGCAGGACATGAACCCACAACCTTCCGCTGGACACGAGACGAAACAAAAACGGAGTTACCAACTTTTTTCTTGTTTTAATAACCTTTCCCAGTATGGCAGATAGCGCCATCTGTCAAAGCAATCGGAACTACTTTTTTTTTAAATCTCGAATCCTAAACCCCTAATTATTATCTAATTATCTAGACCCTACAAAAGACCTCGCTAGATGGCCTCTAAAGTATAATATCGATGTTGCATTATTATCCTCGTAACATCGATGTTTTCGTTTTTTAACTAAAAATCGATGTTTATCTAACATCGATAAATATCGAGCATCCTTGGTGTGGGTGAGTGTGTGACGTGTGTGTCTGTCTGTCTGTGTATGAAAAAACTGTGAACTGAACGAAATGTCGAAAACGAAACAAAAATAAATTATTGCTAATAACTTTAAAGAACGAAATAATTGTTTACATAAAAATTATGTGATTATTGAATTAACTGTTATAGATATATGATGAAGATGTAATTTCGCGAGTTGTGAGTGTAATAAGCCTTTGTTTACATAGAACCTCGTTTGTTATTTCCGTTTCGTCGAAGCATCATGTATTTCGTATTTGGACTAATAAATTTACTACTATTAACGCACAATATATGTGCCGAATTGAGAGACACGGACCTAAATGATCTATCGGAGCAACAGAACTCTGTGAAAATCAATAAATGTTGTGAAAACAATGAGCTCATGGTAGACTCAGTTTGCCGATTAACTGAACAATACAATCAAAGTAAGTACCTACTTAAACTGCCGAGTACATATCATATTGAAATCGCACTGACTGCTTAGTACAAAGTGAGTAGGTAAGCTTTTTAAAGTAATCTAAGAACTTGCGCAATAGGGTAGGTATTCATTTTGTTGAGTAAGAAATTATGTGGAATGTAGTTATTTACTTTAGCACTGCTTCCTTTAACTTCTAGCCTATCAGGTTTAGTTGCAGAATTCTATAAGTACCTACATGATTATAATTTATTGAAGGTTTGTGGAAACCCCAATTCAAGACTGAAGATGGAAAAGATGCTAAAGTAAAGTATTATCAATTTGTGCTCGGCCTTCCAGACTGCGAGACTACACAGCGCAGACCTATATTTGTTTTGGGAAATGCTAAATCTGAAGACGAGTAAGTATTATAATAAACCAAAAATATTGCTTAGTGTGAAAGACATGTTAATGTACACAATGCTACTATAACTACATACTATAACTTTGGCTATATAACTTTTGTAGACAATCTAGTTGATGTTTTCAGATTGAACTTATTGATTGATGGAAGACTGCATCATCTTATTCACCATGAACACAGTTCAGATAGTATAAAAGATGAACCCGTAAGCAACACATTTAATTTGCACGAAAGCATACCAATACCAGTTGTGAAAGAACCATCTTCGTATATACATACGCAGGACAAATACTGCATGGATAAGGTGAGATTTTTTTTATAGTATTAAACCAACTCTGGTTTATTTGTAATTCTTTGCAAGTTGCATGAAGTAATCTGGATTTCGGATTTGATTAGATGCTTTCTGGAATACAGATTTTAGAGACAAAATTGTTTTCATTGATGAAATAGGATAATTACTGCTTAGACCATAGGGTAGACCTTATTATGTCCAATATGCTGTTATCTAAAAATATACTATTACATAAGTACAGTTATCTATAGAAATTGTTGTTGTTGACTAATGAGTAAAATGTTTTACAGATATTGATTACAAACACCAACATGACAGGGCTATATGCAATGGTGTGTGTGCCTGAAGTAAAAATAAATTGGAAAGACACAGGTTTTGTATTGAAGAAAGTATTAAACCCAACATTTCATGCTATAGCAATGATTCTATACCTACTAGTGGCTATAATATACTTTGTGCTACCGACATTGAGAGACCTGGCTGGGAATATAATAACAACAATAATGGTTAGCTTGATTGTTAGTCAAGCAGCTGATTTGGTCAGGATATTTACTGAGTTCAGTAACCACGTCAGTTTTATGATCACAGGTACATTATATTATGGTTTTATTTTTATGTAGTAAGGCATTTTGAACTGTAAGTGTAAAGACTCAATGGACCATTGACAGAAGTCTGTGGATGGTAAAAGCTCAAGATGGATTTGTCATGGCACTCTTTGGAGGTCTATGTCCAGCAGTGAATGTCTATTGTCTGACATGATGAGGATGAAGTATTGACGACCAATGTGTCGCGGCGGGCAAAGGCGGGTTCGATTCCCGTCTTGTGGCAAAAGTTTCTGGTGCAAATATTTGTTTCGGGTGTTCTGAGTATTTTCTATCTATCTCTATATCTTATTGTATTGTAGTATATCAGTCATCTAGTATGTACCAACTACCTATAACACAAGCTCTGATCAGCTTGGGGCTAGATGCTGTGTGGATTTGACAGATTGCGATTTCATTAATTTGAAGGATTGTAAGAAGCAAGTGTTTTCAAAAAACACTTGCTCTTGTTAATCTTTTTAAAAACAAGTTGCAAATAATAGCCATTCATAATAATAATTCTTAGCCACTAGTTTCACTTCTATAATCTTAATATTGAAAAATCAATCTTTATTTTATGGTCAAGAAATTATCAATATTTTCCAGATATTGTTTTATACATCAGCCTATTGAGTGCATTTTTCTGGTTGAATAGTTTTGGTTTCTATATATGGAAGACATTCAAGTAAGTATCTTTTTAATAATAAATATCCAACCATCTGCATTTATTTTATCAAACTATAGAATAAAAAACACACTGATATTTTGATCTTGATCTTATAAAACAATCACATTATGCAATGCAATGTTATGAATACTTGCATAAACATTCTTTATTATTTCTAGGTCTAGAAACGTGTTTCTACGAGTGACAGACGTGCGTAAATACTGCTACTACTCTAGCGTTGTGTGGACGTGTGTGTCAGTTATGGCAGCCATGGCGATTTGCGCGCATTTTCTACTCGACATGGGCACACATCCAAATAGGAAGACAAAAACGCAATTTTCATCATCTATACTGATCGACGATGTCGAACAAGAGACTATTGGTAAGATCTTACTAACATATGATGACCTAGAAGAGTTCTCATAATACTCATAGCAACCTTCTAATGTTTAAAATCGAACACTGACATACTCTCGTGCGAGAAAGATTTGATCTTAATCCACACGGAGCTAATGCGGATTGGTGGATGGCACATGTCCTTCAATTTATTAGTTTTTGGACATGACCGATTCCTTTACGATGATTTCTTTCGCCGTTTGAGAGTTTTAACATTGCGCATGTATATTTTACAAGTGGAAAACTCTGTAGAGTCAATACTACTAGTTACTATCACCACTACCAGCCCTTAAATAAAATATGAAAGGCAGGGAAAACTTATGTTAATATGATTGAAAATTTCAGGACTACTCGGCATAGCGATATTCTTCACCCCAGTAGCGTTTACTATAATATTCAACGTGTTTTTTTACGTGACTACTCTAAAAGTCATCAAAAGAATAAACATTTATGGCAGGATCCACCACAAGTTAAAAGGATGGTAAGTTTACAACATAATTTTATAAATAAAAATTATTAGGCTATGAATTAGGCCCTAAAGCTTCCTATAAAATTATAGCATAGAATTAATATTCCAAATTGTACAACCCTGGCTGGTTAACTGGCTAGCATAAGCAGTGAGCACTAGAGACAATGTTTCTCTCTGAGGAAGAGTAGACAAAATTTTTACTATCTTTATACACACTTTCATAGAGAAAATCTGGGAAAACCGTGGTGAATGGTGCTCATGTATGTACTTACACTTTTATGTGCACACAGTCTCATTTGAGCATTTTTTCGTTACAGTTTCGATCTATTCCTCCAACTCTTCATCATAATGACAACGGCGTGGCTGTTCCTACTGCTCTCATGGCTCAACTTCGATGAGTTGATATACGCACACGTCTTTGTAAACCTACTACAAGCTGTACTGATATTCTATGTGTGCGTGATACGACAGAACCACGTGACGTTCTTACTGCGCAAGAGTTGCTGTTACGCGGAACCAGTGCCTACTGGGGAATGGGGCGATGAGATGACGCATATGAACGGAGGAAATTATTATTAAGGTAATTAAAGTTCAATATTTAGTTAGTAATTGACATGCTCTAAGTCTAAGCTAATACTAAAGAGAAGACGATTGTGCTATGGTTTGCATTTATTGCAAATATTGGACCTAATTTACACTTAAATACACTAAAAGTACCAAAAAAATATTTGTAGAATGTTTCCAATACTGTTGAATCTCAAAAATCTAAATAAGGGACACAATTTTATCATAATTAATCTAATTAAGGAACAAACGCAACGCTTTTGAACCACTTAACAACAAAGAACCTATTACCTAACTGAGGCCTTGAATGCTAAAGATTGTGCCTTGTGAAATGTGTTCTATCATAGAATCTAAAGATGTATATACACTTGATATTATTAGCTTTAATTAAAGTGATAAACTCATATCAGTAGCTCACAAAGATACTTAACTATTTTTAAGAATTTAACAAGTTTTAGGACATTTTATGAAGACGAAATATTGTATTATGATAAAGTACACTTATGTCATACGCATTTATTGCCATGAATATTGTGATTTTCAAAAATATTAGAAATATAAATGACGGCTTAGATTCAGCATGAAAAAAGGCTCTAAAAATGTTGATTTTTCCGTCCAGGACTTATGAACGGTGGCAGCTATTTTAGTTTGTAAGATATTTGTGATTTTAAATGTATTTGAACAGTCAAATGCATTTAAAATTTTGTGCTCTCTTTAAATCATAAACCTTTTATTGTTAAGTATGTGCAAAATCATAGTATAAGTAAAATAGCCATTTAATAATAAGACAATGTATTATCTGTTTGTAAGCTGCTAAAACTTTAACAAACTTATCGATTTTATCTTTTTGAGTAAATTATTATTATTAGTTAAATAACGATCAATTAATTAATAAACTTACAGCATTTATTTTGTATTCCGTTTATTTAAATAAATAAAGATGTAACTGACTATGGCATATTTTATTTGAATTTTCTGCATCAGAAAGTTCATTATTTTTTCTAGGTCAAACTTTATACAGAAACAGAACTGAGATTCAGACTATGGTGTATTTACCATACTTACGATTGCAACAAATAAACAAAATACGATTTCCATCTATAAAAAAAGTTATTTTTTATTAATGTACACTGACCTGTGAGAATAGTTGTCCCTCCGGCCTGTCAGTAAGCGGTGACAGTTGACAGCGCACGACGAGGTGACAGTCATCCATCACGGTGTTAAAGAAGCGCCGCGTCGGCAGCAAGGCCTCCAGGTCGATCATCAGCTCAAGAAAACGCTCGCAGTATCTGTTGCATTCATTTCAGTTCATTACGATAAAGCTCATGTTTAGATCCTAACTTTGAAACAGAGGGAAAGCGACAAACGATAAACGTGGTTCTACTTATGTTGGTGACAACTAAGTTAGCATTCACGGACTTAGATGAACCATGTAAACTGTCATGATATATCGCATTTGTCAACAACAGTACCTGAGGCTTGCTTCACAATCAAGCATCAAGCCCTTAGATTGATGTCTTCCTACCTACTTCACAAACGTCTCAGTTTTGATCTGTCTCAGGATGGCAATGCGCGAGTTTTAGCTTTAGTGTTACAAGCGTTCATAGATGACCACTTACCATCAGGTGAGTCATAGCTTGTTTTTGTTTCCCACCTAAGAGGTATAGTTTATCACATCACACTAATAATATACTGCGAAAGTTTGAATGGATGTTTGTAAAACATAAATAGATAATGACCGGAATAGGACATAGGCTAATTTTTATCCTGGAAAAAAGTACAGTTCTCGAGTTCCACGCGAACGAAGTCGTGGGAGACAGCTAGTATAAAATAAATAGACAACAAACCTGATAGCATGCGCGTCGACATCACCGTCTATGGGAATGCTCTCGAGTATTCTCATGAACTTGATCATCAGCCGTTGAAGGTACCGCCTCTCCCAGTTCAGTTTCTCCATTTGTTCGGGCTTGTCTTTTTTCTGTATTGCGCGCCAGTATTTCCTCCATTTAGGCACTGCTTTGAACTCCTGGTTTCGCCTTCCTACGTATTAATTTTGATTAGAACATTTGAATTTTCACCAACTTGCGTGCTTGGTTGTTTTTTACGAATGTCGTGTAGTCTGTTGAATAAGAGAACCTAAGACGCATGTTACACGTAAAGTATTTACTGATAGACGTCAGTATTTACTAATGATTAATACACCATACACACGTACAGTATTGATCACGTCCGTATTTAGTCCGGTTTCTTGCTGAATACACGTTAAAATGGACACAAAGCTAAAAAGTAAAGCTTGTATTATTTTAGCAATTGGTTTAAAAAAGTTTAAAAAAACGGTGGTCAAAATACTGGTAGGTACGTACGAAGAGAAAGGTACACCCATTTAAGGAATAGTTAGTACTGACGGATCACAGTAAATACTTTACGTGTAACATGCGCCTAAGAGAACTGTCGGCGTCGCGTCGTTAGATGACTTTTATGTCGTTAACATAAGAATCGAAATGGATTGATTCAAGACGGTTCTCGTTTTTGACCGACGAACAAAAATAACACAAATAAGCATATCATCATTGTTTTATAAACAGTTCTATTCAAAGTTTGTTTTTGAATTTGTCGGTCGAACAAAAGTTGTCTCCTGCTATGACAATGCATAAAAGCTCGTTAAAGAACACGCAAGTGGAGAAGAATACCTCTCCAAGAGTCCACCGCTCGTGCATTCGATTTTAGAGCTTATTACGCAGAAGAAAGCGTACCTTCTTGCAGGCTGATCCACATGCTGAGCGACACAAGCCGCTTCACCTGGTCCCTGCAAAGCTGCACTTCCATACTGCCAAAGCAATGGTTGAGGAACAGCAGTAAACCGGTTTGTTCTCGCATGTTCCGAGCTGTGGCGTCTTCCGCTACGCTTGCTTGGAGCACTTGCTCGAAGAACGCGGGGAAATGCTCTGGTTTTTTTAGGAAAGCCTGTAGAAGAATAAATGGTAGGTATTGAAAATGTTACACAACCAGTAACCGTTGGGTTAAACGAGTTCTAGAGAGAGCACTGGTGGTTTAGTGGTAGTGACCCCGTTTTCCGATCGCTGTCGTGGGTTCGGTAGTGCCAATAGATTTTGCTATTCGAAAAATGCTAGTGCTAGTGCTCTCAAACCGTGAAGGAAAACATCGTGAGCTAACCTAAGAACACAATCAGAATTTTTTTATATCTATACTTAATATTATAAAGAGGACAGATTTGTATTTTTGTATTTTTGTTTGTTACGAATAAACTCAAAAAACTACTGGTCTGATTTCAAAAATTCTTTCACCATTAGAATGCTACATTATCCCTGAGTAACATAGGCTATATTAATTACTGGCGACCCACCCCGGCTTCGCACGGGTGCGGTTTCATTGCACCCGCGGGAAGCAGGGACGGACTGCTACTATATTAAATTAAATAAATAATGACCCAATCCTCTCGCTTGAGTGTAGGCCAGTGTCCTAGATAGAATGCATTCAAGTAATTATTGTACCTGCCAAGCCGGCACGCGCTCCCGGAACTTCTCTGTGATCATGGCGATAATAGACATCATGTGCGCATGCGTCGCCTTCCCCGCCTCGTAGTACGGCCACAGGTAGTTTTCCAGGTACTGCGAGAACTCTAACATCATGATACGCCGAACTGAAAAGCTGAAAAATCTATATTTTAGTATTCCTACCACCAGACCCGCAATAAATGTTTGCAGATCATGCAAACATTTCCTGCAGCGGTATTCGTATCCGCGAATCACCGAGAGCGTCGAAATAATTACCTACCACCTAAGCTACCTAACGCTAAGCATTTCTTTTAGTAAGCTCTTTCACTATCACTACATTATTAGTTCAAAACAAAGTCGCTTCCCGCAGTCTGTCCCTATGTATGCTTAGATCTTTAAAACTACGCAACGGATTTTGACACGGTTTTTTTTATAGATAGAGTTATTCAAGAGGAAGGTTTATATGTAGCTTATGCACCCGTGCGAAGCCGGGGCGGGTTGCTAGTCCTACTAATATTATAAATGCGAAAGTCTGTGTGTGTGTTTGTTACCACGTATCTCCGTGACGACTTAACCGATTGGCATAAAATTTGGAATGTAGATAGCTTAAGTCCTGGAATAACACATAGGCTACTTTCTATCCCGGAAAAATGAACTGTTCCTGTGGGACAGCATAAAAACGCAGGTGAAGCCGCGCGGATCAGCTCGAAAAGTAGAGTGAAAATGCGATGCGAAGATCTTTTCGCGTTTACAAAACCAAAACAAAATATATTGTATTGCCGTATGTAATAATTCGTGGAAATTTATTTTTATATTATTTTTAATAAGTACCTACTATGTTATAGTAAATTTTATTGTTTTCATAGAGAACTATTTTACAAAAAAAAATCACAAGCATTATTCATTGGCCAGTAAATTTCGAAAATTAGATGAATAAAATAGGTCAATGTACCCATCTATTAGGTCATTGACTCTGTTTTCTTCATTTGTTTGAATCAGTTAGGCTCTGACCACTGAAAGTGAAAGTGTTATTGAAATGTTTAAATAATAACATTTTTAAACTAGTTACATAAACTTACTTGGATCCAAGAATTTCAGCTCGGTATATAGACTCCACGATAGCAGCATCGTAAGGTAGGTGGTGGTCTTTAGTTGCCGGTGACCAGTACTGGTTGGCAAGCTGAAATCAATGCAACCATGTTGATTTAGTACAATTCACTGAGGAGAGTTACATAGATTTGTTTAATGGTGGTTTAAATACTAGTAGGCCCCTAATTTTATTTAGTATGCCTAAGCCCGGTAGATTTTAATTATACACTATTTCCTAAGTAACATAAAAAATGGAAGCCAAAATATCCGTAGCATTCCAAACCCCAGTGATAAAAAATATTTTTATGCAAAACCCCAAACAACTTATGTTTTCTACTGTTAGCAAAATCTAATTTTCTTAATAAAAAAATCTTATTACACACATGCTCATTTGTGTTATCAGGGTTTTTTAATGACAAGTATTGTAGACAAACTTATAATTTTTAATGTACTGCACCGCTAACAATCAGGTTTTTAATAAGGCTATACAGCTTAAGACACAGATAAAATATTTAGGTACTTAGTAATTGTAAAAAATAAATTAATGCAACCATGAACCTGATGATAAATAATGATTGTAAGATGTGGATGCTGCAATACTTTACACAGGTACCTACCTATTACTATATGTTGCTGAGGCATGGATGAAAAGTCTCCTATGCCTGTAATTTCATTGGCCACCTTACCATACTGTAGTAGTGCAATGCAAGTAGTCATATTCCCCAGACGAGTCCTATCTTCGACTAGAAACTAGATAGAAGTATGTTTGGCAATAATAGTTGAGGTTATCAAAACAATAACAATGGTATATTTTCAGAGCTGAATAAAAATTTGAATACTAAATATTTGCCGGTACTTATTTGATACAGAAAATTAGAAACCGGCTAGAAATTCATAAATCTATAGAATTTCATCATCATGTCGAAATTAAGTTTAGATTCTCAATCCTCATTTTTCTTACTTGGGTTATTCGATCAGCGTTGATTTGAGAAAGAGTCGGTAAAGGTATTTTTGGTTTGTCTGTCGGCGGTGCTGCTGTATCAGTCTTCATTTTGAAATTTTCACTTTAAACAAAACAAATTCACAAAAACAAACAGACCTTCGAATCGCACATACAAACAAATTATGTCTGTGTGTGTGTGTCTGGTAGAGGTGAGTGATAAATAACGTCACGATGAAAAAGTCACTGTGATTTACCTACTTTGAGTATCGCCGTGACTGGAAACCAAGTAACAACGTTCCAATATCACCTATATTGTTATCTCCGTTCAGCGTTACTCCTTAGATATCACTTCGAGCTTTTACCTCTTTCTATTGAACGAAGCTGCAATCGCAGTGACATCCTCCTAGGAACAATAATAGTTATTGTTCCTAGGTGACATCGTACCATACGAGTCCGCGTTCGTGTATTAATCGTGTATCCTCGGCTTGAGTGTGAGTGGGAGAGAATGAGTTTATCCCTATTTCTGGCCTGTTCTTTCGCGATCTATTACACAGAGCGTATAATTACTAGAAGTGGCGGAAGAAAACTTCACAATATTATTAATTTATATATTAAATTAAAAATTAAAATTAAAATTTCTTTATTTCAGACTACCATGATCCATAATTTGTTAGTAATGATCTTATAATAAATGTTAGTAATTCTTACTTACTAAAATTAGATTAAAAAGATATGTATATACATAAGCTTTTAGTTATTACTTGTATCGGCCTACTGTATTATGCTTCTGTACATATTTTATGTAACTACTAGAACGTTTTTTTTCAAAATTAGCTCCTTAAATAAATAATCATGAGAGTGATAGACGTGACTGACGTGACAAAGTCACGGTTATTAATCACTGTTACTTATATGGAACTGGAACGACAGTCACGGTGATAAGAAAATAACGCTTTTTACCACCTCTAGTGTCTGGCAGCTGGCTGTCTGCCTGCTCTTGACTGACGTAATGACATTATCAGTGACATTGACTTTGATATACCTAATTTAATTTGACTTTATTAGAGTTGTACTATTCAAGAATCAGAAAATCATTATAGTTCTCTCGGTGGATCTAGGCTTCCGTAAGTTAGCCGTTTGTAATACGCAAAGACAACTTAGTTAGAAAAATCTCCATTGCGCATCGAAACGGCTAACTTCACGGAAGCCTAGATCCACCGAGAGAATTATACCTACCGAAGATTTTAAGTAGGACTAGGTAGTCATCTTTGATCATAGCACAAAGTAAACATCTACATTTTTTTCTAAGTATATTTTTAAATTACTATTTCAGGACGTACAAAGATGATGTTTGATCCTCCTGACTACCCATTTATAGAGCTATCGGAAACGTTTGATGAACTACTCCTCGAAAAAAATACTTGTTCAGATGTTCCAGATGCCATACATGAAACCATTATAAACAATCCAATAACATTCCATTCAAATGATTCAGGAAGATATTTTAATACAGACAGCACTTTTCTTCAAGAAAGTTGCTCAAATATATCACCAAACAATACAAGTTTATTTGTAATTCAATCTGAAAATGTGCTAAATTATGAACCCACGTTATTAGATGAAAATACAGTCAATCAATTTCTCATACCACTTCAAGATGCTGCTATTAATAATAAGGTAAGATTGATTTTACACGCACTTATTATAGTAAAACATTTAGGTTTAAACACTTTAAAGCCTCTCAACTCTATTTGTTAAACGTTTCGTTCGGTATTAAAAGCAGCACACAGCAGTGCATTCTTTCAGAAAGATTTTAGTCCAAAAAAAAACTTATTTTATAGGAAATTGATAATAATGGACCGGATTTGTTGGCTCTCCATTCTTGTGTGATTTGCCACGATATATTCACTAAGGAATCTGATCTTCTCGACCACACCATAGCTTTCCACGCCTCAGCAAATATCACAGAAGCCGATTTATCAGCTATTGAGACTCTTCCGGAAATGCAAATGGAAACAATACAGCCAGTTGCTTCTTCTATAAGCGGTAAGAACTAAAGTTACATGTTGAAGTTCTTACTTAACCCAGGGTTAAGTAAGAACAACCCAATGCAACACGCCTTGCAGTCCTAAGGTTGCGGGTTCGAAACCCGTCGTGCACCAAAGGATTTTTCTATTTAAAAAATGTATGTGAGTAATGCTCACCAGCTCTTTGAAACGGTGAAAGTAAACATCAGAAACCGACATGTCCATCCGCCAATCTCCATGGTGGATTAAGACCCAATCAGTTTCGCTTGATTATCCACAAAAACGGCATTTCATTTACATAGCACAATTTTCAGAAGCACCCAATAACAACCCAGAATTTGAATCGGACTGGCTTTGTTGTCGTGTATGCCAGCGGGTACTATCCACCGCTCTAGAAGTTGAACCTACAGGTGAGATAACCTACGTCATCTATAAATAGCATAGATGGCGCCACTTATATTTTTATTAAGTTTACCAGAATATTAGAACGCCGACGTCCTTTCCATGTTGAGGTACTCGCCACTGCGCTGCGCCCAAAGAGTAAAATATATGGCTGCGCCATGGAAGTCGTCAAAAACGGAATTAAAACTTAATTTTTATTCTGAATTAAAGAACTTTATGTAGGTACCTACTACTAGCTACACCATCATTGTTAGAGAATATAATAAAAATAAGTCATCGTTTTCGTGTAGCTTCAACGGTTAAGGTGTAGGTACTATACCTCACTGCTCCGCTGAAAGTTTCCACCCGTATGTACCTTTTTCGATGATTTCCTTTCGTAGAACAGCTGTGCTGCATCGACATTAATGGCAAGTGCTGCGTAACGACGAGGAGTCTGCACACCATGTTCGTGTGTGACGTCTGCAGCGGACTATTCGCTGACGGGGAATCGCTGGACCAGCATCGACTCGCTTGTTACCTCGAAGATGGCATTTATGAGGTATCTACGAATGACATACCTAAGTCCGAAAGATTGGATGATTGCAATGATGTTTGTAACTTTAAGAGACCGTTGCATGCCTCTTAAATATACTTATTTAAGTGTTTAGTATCTATTAAAATACAATGTAAGTTATTAACAACCTGAAACCCCAGATCTCACTGATTCTCCTAATTATATTTAGAACTCTGCCACGTTGAACGAAGACCTCTCTCTCTGCGTCTCCCGATGCCCCGACGTCTGCTTCACCTGCGACACGTGTGCCAAGCAGTTCCCATCCACTGAAGACTTGAAGAAGCACTTACTAGGATGCCAAAGGCCGAAGAATGTGCGCCGGAGTAGAACATACGCCACTGCCAGCAATACTAAAATGTGGAACTGTGGGTCTTGTAACCAGCTGTTTGCTACAGCAAGGTACGAAGAGTCAGTCCCGGCTTTTTCATAGTTTGGACCACCGCGAAGGTCTTCAGGCTAATTAACTCCGTCACCAGAGCTGGCCACTATACAAACTTACTAACGTAAATGCATGTGTTATTGGCCGGCAGTAGTAGTAGTACTATTTCATACTCAAACACTTCTTAAAAGCTACTGATGCTAAGTACGATATCTCCCTTCAATCTAGAGAATAGTTTACCTACATATTTATCTTTAATATTTGTGCTGATTTGTACCACCTTTCGAATATTTTCGTATAAAAAAAATCATAATTGATTGACAATCGGCAATCCGGCTACTATGGTGGGGTTTTGTTGTGAAAACGGTAAGGATTGTGTTTGACTAGATACAATTCGTATGAAACTTGTCTCATACCTCGTATCTCTGTAGTTGATCGTTATTTCGTTACTATTTAAGTTATTTTATCTTAATTTAAATGTTTTTTATTATTTTTTTACTTCAAAACATTAAATTATGGTATGGCCAATAACTGAAACGAAAAAAAACTAAGTTTTAAGTTACTGGCCATACATGAACATGCCATACATCACCGCCATTCACCTACGAAGTAATGCAAACTAGTAAAACCTTACTCCACAATAATAAATAAAACGACTTAGTCAGTTTTTGGTCAATCGGTACAATGCAAAATTTTAACTCAATCTGACGTTTTGCTGAAGAGCACAGCATAGATGGCCAGTTGAGTAACCACCGCATGCAGAGATCAGTTCAAGATCCGATTGCCTGAAATAAACTTGTGCCGAAACCGATACTAATTCATTTTGTTTGGTGAACTTTACGGCCCGCGACTTTCACTATGTCGTCTACCCATCTCGCCAACGGACGACCGACGTTTCTGTAGCCACTTCTTGGCCACCACTCAGTTGTCGCCTTACTCCACCTGTCATCACCACGTCTTGCCATGTGTCCTGCCCAGCTCCATTTGAGTTCCATTATCCGATTCCCGACGTCTTTGACCTTGGTACGTCTTCGGATTTCTGTGTTTGGAACTCGGTCAATAAGTTTGATGCCAAGCATGGCTCGCTCCATGGCTCTCTGTGCAACTCTCATTCTGTACACAGCCTCATGTGTGAGCGTCCATGTCTCAGCACCGTAAGTCATGGTGGGCAGTACACATTGGTTATATAAACGGGTCTTCAGACACTGTGGAGTATCAACTGATTTCAAGATGTCATCCAACTTGCCAAACGCAGCCCACCCCAATTGTATCCGCCTTGAGATCTCCTTTTGTTGATACCCTTTGCCAAAGGATAAAATATGTCCAAGATAAAGATATCGGTCAACTATCTCCAGTTTCTCATTTCCCACTATTACAGTGGGATTTGTGACACTGGAGACATTCGCCATCACCTTCGTCTTGGACATATTCATCCTGAGGCCAACACTCAAAGAGGCATCAAAAAGATGTTGTAGCATTATCTGGAGATCATCAAAATTCTCTGCGAACAATACAAGATCGTCTGCAAACCTTAAATGAGACAAGTTGACACCGTTGATGTTAATTCCGAAATCTTTCCATTTAAGGGTTTTAATGATGTCCTCGAGGACAGCCGTAAATAGCTTTGGGGAAATGGTATCTCCTTGTCTCACCCCTCTCTGGATAGGTACAGGATTAGTAAGGGCGTGGACTCGTATCTGCAGTGTGGCCGAAGAGTAAATCTCCTGGAGCACATTCACATAGCGATAATCGATATGGCAGCGATGAAGAGCGTGAAAATGAAAAAAAAAGCGTAAGTGGATTAGATTAGCACAGGATGGCGTGGTAGATATACCCAGCAGTGGGTGAAGTCAGGCTGTGGATGATGATGATGATGATGGTGAACTTTATACTTTAATTATTTATACAAGGGCTTCGAAAAGTTCGTTTATACCAGAGCTAAGACCTCGATAATTATGTTCATTGTATTTCTTAAAAAAATGACTATAATCTGCCGTGTTTCGAAAAAATGCTACGGCCAATAACTGAAACCAAACATGACAGTAACTAATTCTGGGGTGCCAGTAACACAATTTTTATTTGAATAAATATAAAAACTTTATAAACAATGTTAATTATTTTTATTGTTTTTTAAATGTTATAAGAACCTTTTCCGTCTCCATTAGCACCATAAAAACATCATTTGGATGACGCATAAAGAAACTATAGCAATTTAAATTGACCAAGGTGCTTAGGGGTCAATAACTGGTGCTTTTACCCTACTTACGAATTATTTACCTAGGGCCGAGTATTCACTATAAAATTATCGATTTGACACGTGATAGACAAAGACACAAAACCTTCGACAAACTCTGTTAGTGAGGCCGTAAGTGACGCAGAAAAATAATTAAGTATTTAATACTATTTAGTATGTCAGTGCTTCCGTCTGGTAATGATCTGGATCAGTTAAGCTATCTAAAGCTCGTTAGAGATGCCTCAATAATTGTTTCATGTGTATTTTGTTTTGTAATATGTTTGTTCAAATAAAAATAAATGAAGCTGTCATCATCATGACAGCCTTCTAATGTTCCCACTGCTGGGACACTGGCCTACTCTCAAGCGAGAGTGATTGGGTCTTAATCCACCACGCGGACCCAATGCGGATTGGTGGATGGCACATGTCTTTCGATTTTTTTTATTTCTTGGACATGCCGGTTTTCTCACGATGTTTTCCTTCACCGTATGAGCACTGGCATTGCGCACATAAATGTTTCGTAGCGAAAAATCCATTGGTGCACGACCGGATTCGAACCCACGACCTTAGGATCGGAAGGCGGGGTCACTACCACTACCACGACCACCAGTGCAGTGAAGCTGTAAAATCTCATAATTATCTTTTCAAAGATTTCAACGCGTAACCTGTGCTACGCAATGGCTACAAACGCATTAGACCATTATTTTACAGTGATTTATTTCCGTGTTCATATTTTTTTTACATGTTCTAGTGTCATAGACAATCAAGAGTAAGGTTAGCGGGGTTAGGGTATGTGACAGGGTAGTACATGTTCTATGATAATTAAGAGACTAATATTCTGTGTGATTAATAATTCGATAGGTGCTTTTGAAAAAGACTTCAACGCGCATCATGTGCTACGCTATGACTATGACAACATTCATACGGTAGTCAAATAATGCAAATGCAATACCTAGTTTTTTTGCGAGATCGTCTTTTCTCTGTGTTCTCTAGGAGTTAAATTTAGAAAATAACTTGTTAATTCATTCCGCGCCGCCACATTTAGTTGATCGTCAGTCAGTCAGTTATTACATTATTTAATTTAACTGATATCATCGCTGGTGTTAGGCCAAGTTTTGAACTTTTAGGCTTTTAAAACCAAGCCATTCAAAGCCCAGAGCTGCTTCAATGGACGGGAATGATGCGAACTCTTTTTCTTCTAGCCGACTTGGTAAAAACCATTTTGACCAGTAGTCGGCTACGCCCTACGAACAAACAAAGCAGCACCACAGTGGCAATGTGGTCATTTTCGTCAATCATACCCTATTTGCTAAGATTAGCATTAATCCGCATGTCAATACTCTATACATTTATTATCATATCAATGTGGTGAATTACGATTAAGACCCAATCACTCTCACTCGCGAGTAGTACAGTGTCCCAGAAGTGGGAACATTAAAAGGCTGTCACGATGATGATAACTTGCATCGACCGTATGATTGTTTTTATTTTATTCTAAATATTTATTTTAGGAAAACCATCGGCAAAAATACATATTAGGCTCTTAATAGTTAACTATGAGGCCATTTATATGTTTATGTTTTGTGCAGAGAACTTTACCGCCACAAGAGGGGTGAGGACCGACCGGAGGGGGCACCTCTTACTGCGTACGTTTGCGATGAGTGCGACAAAGTTCTTGGCAGCATGTGTGCTCTGCATACGCACAAGAAAATGCATAAGGTGTCTAAGCCGGTAAGTATGTTTAGTAGCGACAACGCCAACAAATAACTGACCTCACAGCTCAGCTGGTAGCTTTGCCTTCTGCACTGTAGAATGTGGGTTCGATTCCCAACCTTTAGTTTACTTTGAAGAAGAATTTGTGTGTTTTTTTTTTCTGATGTTTTATACCTCAGTATGTATGAAAAAAGGTTCCTCTGTTTTGTATGGAAGAGCTTTATTGATGTGCTTCTATTATATATTGTTAGGTATTTATATTCACTGTCTTATATTCACTCCCATTCTAATAGGAATAGATGGTTTTACAAACTGTTGACGCCATCGAGCTCGACGACAGCTTAAATTCGCCTCCACTAAAGTTCTTCGTATCGACGTCCCTTCGCCCCGGCAAACGTATAGTGTACGGCTAACGTCGTTGGGGCGAGGTGAAGCCGATCTTATGCCGAGCTTATTTGTCTGCCTCTAGTTATGTATTTCATCGCTATCAATACCGTATGGTTATTGGTTATAAACCATTATTTAAACACCATACTTTAAGGGAATACAATTTTTTTATAATATCCAAAAATTCTAGGTACTCTGACTCAAGTACCTACTACATAGAAACGGGCAGTCTATATAGCCTATTCAAAAATTCAAAATTGTTTAATAAGAACAAAACAAGATATGACCATAAACTGTGTGTTCAACGTTGTTGTTGTCAACGGTAATAGTTGATAAAAAACATTACCATGCACATTTCTTTATCAGGGATACCCGTGCCGTATCTGCGGGCGGCGCTTCAACCAATCCGGGCACCTGGCGATCCACATGCGGATGCACACAGGAGAACGGCCTTACCCTTGTGACCTCTGCCCTAAAGCTTTCAAAGTTAAGGTAAATATTACTAAAGGCTGGGCCGCACCGCCGCCAACAAGCCTTTCTGCAGAGGCTTTGACTTGACGACTTGACTTTCAATGACCTTTATGATTTATTTGACCGTGCGTTGCCAACCGCGATTGGTGTCTCGAATCTTTCTTTGGTTATTGGCTTTCTTTAATTTAATATTCTCTGTCTTCCGCTTTTCATCCACTGCTTCCCAGCGGTTGTTAAGATGTCGTCAATCCATCGTTTTCTAGGTTGATCTGGCCTTTTGCCATTAGCTCCTGTCCATCGAGTCTCCTCTACGAAAAAATTAGGCAATCAAAATATTTTGAGAGCATTGATTGGTGATTTTGAAGCCCCCTTACTTCTGCTCCCAAGGCAGTGGGCGCGCAATGCTAGCTCTCAAACGTGAAGGAAAATATCGTGAGGAAACCAGCATATTCAAGAATTCAAAATTTATAATTCGAGTCAGTACTATACTACCTTGCATTACCTAAGGGTGACTATGGCCCCTTAGGTATGCATGCAGCATAATAGTGGCAAGTTGGATAAATAAGTTGCCCACATTGGATGTTGTAGATGCTGTAGTGCTTGGGACAGGTTTTAGATGAAGTAGGCTTACCCAGCTTGTACTGATGATGATGATGTACATCATCCTCTCAGATTAGCCAGCCTAATCCACAGAAAAGACATGGTCAATACGTGCGGAGCTATAATATCCTAGCTATAAGCTTTATGTTACTGGTAGGAGAGTCTATCATGGTATATCCCTGCATTTCCCTAGATCACCAAATTCCTGCACATACCTTGCCTACTAACTATCAACTAACCTATGTATGATTGCAAGATCATTGGCACTGCAAAGTTCCTATAGTTCCCAGTATTTTTTCCGTATGATAATGCATGTGAAAATGGTGTCGGTGGTAGGTGGAGCGTGACGATCACCGTCGAACGCATACTGGGGAGCGGCCCTTCGCGTGTGCTGCTTGCCCGAAGACGTTCACTGCTGCTGCACGCTTGCGTGAACACGCACGCATTCACACGGACCAAAGGTTACCATTCCATACGACTTTACGACCGATCCTAGAAAAAACTAATTAAATAAAAACTCTTTATAACAAGCTAGAGGTTTGGTTTCTAGCAAAACCTCTTTGCCAATTTTAAATTTAAAAAAAGTTGTTTCTTTATAAAAAAAAACTTTTGAAACTGTTTTTTTTCAGGGAGTTTATCATTAGATTTTTATTATTCTGTATGAAAATTCAAATAAAGAATTTTTAGTTATAAAGTTAGCGCCTCTACTGGAAAACACGTGAAACTATATTACATTGTAGCTTGGATAGATGGCGCTAGTTGGTCTTTTAGTGAGTTTGAAACTGCTTTGTTTGGATCGCTTGCTGCGATAACTTGTGCATTAGCAGAGTTATTTTCGCAGCGTGTGCAGAAAACTAGTGCAACTAAACTAAGTAATTGTGTTACCTATTTCAACGTATTTAAATATAATATGCTATTTTATAGGCACAGGTAGGTAGGTACCTAGATATAGATTTCCTTTAGATTTATAGCCGACATACAGCTACAAATCCTTGCACATCCTGTCCTAAGCTTCTCAGTTTATTGGTAGTAAGTAGTCACATGCTTACAACAGTGTTTAACTTTTTGCTATAGGTCCGTCCAATGTCTGTCCTATCTTAAGTTAAACTCAAGCAGTAGAAGGTGTCGAGGTGTATCTTATTGACTTCGTCTTAGAGTTTAAGTTAGACCGACAGTTCTCGTTGAGCATGGCTTATTTTGCAGACCATACATTTGTGATATCTGCGGAGCCGCTTTCCGAAGACCATACGCCAGGACTGTTCATACCCTCATCCACACCGGGGAGAAACCGCATGAGTGTGACGTCTGTGGAACTGCTTTCCGGTAATTAAATATATTAATTATATAATTAATCGTTAAGATCTTACACCAGCTCACTCAGCTGTCGTGAAGTTAGACGTTTCGATGAGCAAAGGTGCTTTTTGAACTAGATTGTCTTTGCGCATCACAAACGGCAGTTTTCACGACAGCCAAGATCCGCTGGCAGTACCATAGGTACACCTATTTATAACTTGATTAATATTCTTTTGTATTTTTTTAATTATTTTTTTTTGTTTTACCATGACTTCGAAAAGGAGCAACTTCGCTTGGAATCGCTGTTGTAAGTATCAATTATAAAATTAAATAAGACATACCGTACATATACATGGTGATAAATTAAATACTTGGATGCTTATAAATAAGTAGGTCTTAAAAATACTCGCAAAATGCGAGTGTAACACAAAAAAAAACTTTGCACTGACAATAAGTTTAGGTAGGTAAGTTATGCTTAAAGTCTGGGTAATATCTATATATTTTATTTATTTTATTTATTATACATTTTACAAACGGGTGTTTTCACGTACCGGTATATCGGTGAAGAGATATCGCGACGCGGAGGAGGACGCTCGCCGTGTCACTCAACCCTGATGAAGACTCTCGAAATTGAGTCGAAACAGTGTCGGTACCTTTTCACCGATATACCGGTACGTGAAAACACCCGTTTGTAAAATGTATGATATAGTTCACGATAGTTTTATGAGTAAAATATTTTATTTATTATCTACTAGGGAGGATAAAATAATGGTCAATCCAAATCCAAGAATGAACTTATTTTTTTTATTTTAACTAGTTTTCTAGAAATATTCGGAAGGATAGGGAACACCTTAGTTTGTTTGCCTGTTGTATATCTTACTTACCTATATTATAAATGCGAAAGTCTGTGTACGTGTATGTTTGTTACCACGTACCTTGGTGATGACTTAACCGATTTTGATGAATTTCGGAGTGTAGATGGCTTAAGTCCTGGGATAACGTATAGGCTACCCGGGAAAATTCTTTTTATCCCGGGAAAATTGACTGTGTGGGATAGCATAAAATCTGCAAAAACGCGGGTGGAGCCGCGCGGAACAGCTCGTACTGTATTATTTTATGCACCTATTAATAAACTCAGCCAGGTAAATAAGATGTGAAAACTTGCATCCCATTATTTATTCTATTTCAGGCGTTCAGGCGATATGTGGAAGCACAAAAGAACCTTACATGGAGCCTGATTGGAGTATAATAGCTATATCTAGGATTAAATAATTAGGATATTATATATTTTTTTTACATAGCAACATCCAGCCCCAACTAAAGCTAAGATTTTACTATGGGAACCACATAACTTATAACTTAGTTGTTAGGCATGACAGAGGCCTACGGGCGGCCTAAAAACTTTGTCACCAGAGTTGGCCACTGGCTCATACGAACTTACTTATTACTTATAACTTTTAGATATTTTATTTTATACATACTTATAATACAAAATAAACACCCAGACCCGAAACAAACATTTGAAAATCATGAAAACATTTGTCCCGCAGCGGGGATCAAACCCGCAACCTCTCGCTTCTCAAGCGGGCACTCACCCACCGCCCCACTAAATTTTAGTTTAAATATAATCATATTATTATTAAGTATTAGTTTATCAAGTTTGTGTCATTTTCAATAACAGGTAGAGATCATCCAGTCTTAAACTGCACGCCCCATAAATTGTAATTCCGAAAATTAGTATTGTTTTTTTTTAAATATATGGCAAACCCAGTGGAAGGGGTGCTTAGACTGGATAATATCTCTACGTATTTATTTCACTCGAAGACAAAATAAAGTTCAAGTGTAATGAAACTTTTAAGATTTTTTTGTCAGCCGAATCAAGATGGTCAAATCGTCCACGCCTGTCTAACAGCTGCAGTGTTCATTAAGTTCTGCGTGACACTGCACTGCGCGTGACAGCCCAAGATATTGATACCTCTAATATTTTCAGTTCTTACAGTTTTAAGCTCAAACACCGTTAGAACTATGATCTGCAGTTCTGCTGTCCTATAGTACTTACGTTTACGGATCTAGGCACTCATGAAGTTAGCTGTTTCGATGCGTGATGAACCTTTTTTTAACAATACATACATATTGAAGAGTCCTTCTACGAAGTTATATACATTGGAGTAGTAGATTCTCTATCTTATATTAAGGTACGTAAGCTTCTTTTTCGTGTGACTAGGGACACACTCGCTACGAAAAACCGTGAACGGAGATAATAGCGGTATTATCGTGTGTCGCGTGGCGTCCGATATTTCCAGCACAGTTCCTTTAATTCTATTTTTTAAATTATAATTTAGTTTTTTTTTATAAATACAACAAGTAATAAAAAAAAAAATGCTCCTCCGTTCGACGATACAGAGTTGAAAAATCGTACTCCTAAGGTTTACATAGACACGCTATAGCGTCAGACGGTCAGACGGTACAGTTCGGACGGTACAGTTCAAACGGCACCTTCCCAGCGTTTTATCGTAGCGTGTGTGGCATTCATTTTATTGCTAGTGCCATGTTATCGTAGATGATCGTAGACCCTCTACGCCGATGTAGACAGTCGTAGCAGCAACGAAAAAGGTGCGTAATAATATTGTAGATCTCAGATTTTAAGGAAAGAATAAAGTTTTGGTAGATTTTCAGTGGGGTAATTAAATAAACCCTTACATAAAATGCGATTTACTCGATAGCATAGTTTTGACTATTGTACCGAACACAACTAAACTGTAGAAAACATTGGAACCGGCTAACGAGCGGCTACATAATCACCCTGCTGATTAGCACATTTATTTTTCTGATTATTGATTTTCGTCACGTCAAAACTTTTTAAATGTTGTATCCTACAGTCATTTCTAGTTGTTTGCAACGGCTCCGGCAAGCGTTTTGTCATCCACATTTCAGAGATCTTTTGCAGAGGTTTTGTTTTTCTGTCTTTCCTTCTTTTGTTGACCATTTGTGGTGGTCAACAAACAATTTGGGTGGTTCGTAGGTTTGAATCTGGTTCAAAGAACACCTGGGTCGTATACCAATGTATTATTTCTTATATGTTTTACACTTTGAGATCCTTATTTGAAACTGTTATAATACTGGTAATGTTGAGGTGTATTTTGGAAAAATCCTTATGAACAAGGCGGAAGGTAGGTGTGAATAAATAAGTCTGGGGTTCTTCAACAGTAAATATTTATTATAAAAATTGCTCTTATAGCCACATTTCTGTTTCTATATATAATAATATTTATGTTTATTCTTTGTGCCATTGTTTCACAAAATTATTCCTGTTCTTGTATTTTCGATACAACGGCTTAAACAATAATATATTACAATTATAATTTATCATTAGACAATTAGAGAAACAATTTTGAAAAACTCTAAAACTTGAGGAACGTATTAACAATTCGATGTGCAAAATGGAGTTTCAAAATTGTTTTCAAAATTTTCTAACGAGAGTATTTTCTTTCTAAAATATATTCACAATCGTTTTAATTAAAAAAAATCCTGTCATTTTTTGGTAACCAATGGCATTGAAAACTAAGGATACACTTACACAGATAAAGTTACGTATGTAATAGTTGGGGTCGTTTCTTTGAAAAGACCGCAACGCGAAGACGGATGGAACAAAGAGTCTACTGAGATAACAATTTTATTGCTGAAGGTCACAACACATTCCACGCGACACGGACGCATGGACGCACCGTGTCTCACGAGGATGGGCTCCACACACGGTAAAATGACAACATAAACATATATAGCCAGAGAGTATTTTATACAATACAGAGCGCTCACCACGTAATATACACAATTATACAAGGAAGAAGCTTCAATTTATATTTTAGTCCAATGCTTTAGGAAAATTCACAAAATACAAAAATGACTACAACTTGGCTGCTTTATGAAAATGACAGGATAAAAAGGGTTTTACGAGTACGATCCAAGAAATGTACTGTTATATTTATTATAAAATGTATTCAAACTAAGCAAGTGAGTTATGTATCTTGTCTATCAAAAGCGAATCAGCTCTTTTTCTTAGATTCTCGAAAGGCAAGTTTGAAAATTTGATCAACCAATACTTTCTGTGATCGTACTTAAAACTACTGCAAGCAATCAGGGTTGTATGATTCTGTCGAATTTGTTCAAAAATCAGTCCTGAATTGGGTTATGAACATAATAAGTACCTACTTTGAATAAGTAAATCGTTAAAAACTTATCCGACAGAATCTTTAGGCTTAAAATTGTTAGTACATTCTTAGTAAAATATAATTATGTAGGTATACCTACACGAAACAGAACTATTTGCCGAAGAGTCGTAACTTACTAAGTAAACCATCACAACCAACCATACGGACATCTTCAACAAAATATCCACGCGAAAAAAAAAACAAAAAAATATTGAGCTGTTCGTACCATTAACTCAGTGCATCACTTATGAGTTCAGAACCCAAAAATCATTATAAACTAAAAGTAGTTAATTTATTGGTCTGTACTGGCAATACAAATTTGTGACATTATTATAATACAATAGAATGCGTATGTAACTTGTAAATCTGTACTTGGTGAGTGAATTGGACAGAATAAGGTTGTAAAATACAACACTGTGCGAGATGTTGGTAGCGCGAGGCTCCGACAGTGAGCTACCCGACAATCCACATCAACATCAATAAAATTACTTTACAATTATATTTACAAAGGCCGCGAACACGGTCGCGCCATAATGCCCTTCTCCATAATATTTACACTAGATTTAAGAACATAGTTTCTCTCATTAGCTACCGAATCACAATTCAAATATTTGAGTAATTGACAACGGTGGACAAACTTGCGCCGGAGCACTAATGCATCTTAGGGAAATTTGTACTTTGCTCTATTAAATTTCATGCTATGTGTGTTTGGTCCATGCAGTTCCAATTCCGGAGTACGTAACGTAACGGCTGCAGAGTATCATCAGAATGATCGCAGGTAAACAAACATAATGAAAAACAACTTAAGTACTTACTTTTAAAATTTCATTACTTATTTACTAGAAATATTTTTTATACATACGCACATTAATTGAATTAAACTTTATTATATAAAATGGATGTAAATTGAAATCGTCTACGACCATTGTTCTGATGATACTGCTTCAATTAAAGCATGCCATTAGATACTCGTCGCGACAACCCGATGCTACTAATGAGAGAGTAGGTATATTACAATACTATGACAATTTCGATGGATCGTTTTCGAATCTTTATCGTACTCTCTCAGTGGGAATCACGGGTTATGGTATACAATCCGGCTTTTAACTATTTGTTTACCAATCCTTAATGCATAACTTTCAAATCTCATTGCTTTCCAAGTTTTGTCCTTTATTACATTCGCATGTCAAACTATCTTTATCGAATGCCTCTCAACAAATTGTACAAAAACTATAATAAAAAACCCCAAATAAATTACCACGTTAGTTTACTGTAATTGCATATAGGAACTGTTCACTGTTAGTATTCGTAAATAAATTATTCGATGAGACAATTTGGTTACTTCATAATAATTTCTTAATACTATCTGTTAGGCGAGACTTCGTCGAGAGGCATTCGAGCTACTGGACAGACTTTCAATTCCGGTTTAAGGATCAAATAAGTACCTACAGCCACAGTCAGTCGAGTTAGTTTCCAAATTTCAGTTTTTTAAATGCACGATTCTAACTGATGAAACTTTCATAGTCGCAGTTGTTAAGGCTCTTTTAATTGACATCCCGTTACTCAATGCTGCTGTTGGATGTGTAACTATAGAAAGTTCATTAATTTAAGTACATTCTTATGTACTACGTCGAGTTTGTCACTCTCAATAACTTGCAGAGTTTGTTAATACAATTATTCGGCAGTAGAGTTTACTCATGCGTTTACCTTTTCGGCACATGTCCACACATTAAATACGTACATTCGTAGAAACTAGTCGATGGAAGCATGCATCTCTCAAGACTGCGCTGAATAAAACAACTGCGCCAAATCTCGAGGCCATGCCTTCAAATTAAGAGAGACACACTAACACAGACTAGTTCCA